>CM057153.1:5629729-5831882 GCA_029962745.1 Echinometra lucunter
TTTTGTCTTTGGATTAAACAAAAACTATCCATTGATTTGTGCTAATCATCATCAATATTTGTTCTCTAATATTGTCTAACAGTTTGTGCTAAAAGTTAAGAGATTTGCTTGTGAACTTTTTCAATTGGCTGTTTATGTCCGGATACTCAACCTGTCCGGACATCCAACAACTGGGTATACTATCCTGCTTAGTCTCAGAGTCAGAGAATCAGTCAAATCTCATCACATTCTTCACACTCACACTCACAGTCAATTTCATTTTCATGAAAGTAACTTTAGCCAGGATTAATTACCTGTACCAATGACACGAAGAAATATTCCCATTTTGATTAAAACAATGACAAATGAAAGTCCCTGACAGCCTGAGTATCCAAATTAACCTCGCCTTCGTCTGTGGGGCTTTGTTACATCAGGTGATGCGCTGTGATGAGGATCCAGCTAGCTCTGTTCACCCGGCCTGGTACCTCCAACTTGTTAGCTTGCTACTGCACTAGCTATTACGTCCTGCATGCATGCAACAACTGGGCTGAACCATCGATGGGCTATGTTTTAGTTCAAATTGGGCTGAACGTACCGGTATTTATTTTGTATTTAAAGACGCCATCGAATATTAAAAGCAGCTAGCTAGCATTTATTCCTGTTCTTCATTGGGAAGAATTCAGATAAATGCAAGACGATCGAGACCCAGAAAAGGTTGTCAAGTCAATTATTACTCAAGAGGACAACAGTCTGTACATGTTTGTGAGTATATGCCAAATTAGTTTACGCTCTATTAATTATTTTGCGATGATGTGTGACTGAGCTGAGTGTTGTGACGTGTGCAATCAATGTGTCCCACACATTGAATTTCATGATGTGTGACTGTGAGTGATTGAGAGTGTATGATTGGGGGGACTGGGACCCTTGTCGGTAATCCTGGGTTTTAGGGGCGTAAAATATATGTATATATTAGCGGCCTCTAACTTCAGCCAAATCATCCCAGCTTACTATGGTCGGCTAAAAGGGCAAATATTCAAATTTGACTGAGCCGTTTTCATCATTTTTGTCTCGCCTGTTTACTTTTAGCTGATCACAATGCAAGGCTCAGCTAAAACAGGCGAGACAAAAATGATGAAAACGGCTCAGTCAAATTTGAATATTTGCCCTTTTAGCCGACCATAGTAAGCTAGGATGATTTGGCTGAAGTTAGAGGCCGCTAATATATACATATATTTTACGCCCCTAAAACCCAGGATTACCCCCTTGTCTGCGCACCTAATATTTCACTTAAAATTGACAAACTTTCCTTTTTGTATTCCTCTAATGGCTGACATCATTTAAATCCTCATATCCTAGGGAGTACATGGGAGTAACTGTGCCGAAAATCTCATCAAAATGCAAACAAGAACGATGTGATTTTTTCAAGAAAAGCGATGGTGTAAATTTGATGCTAAAAAGTAAAAAGGAAGGCGCCCTTGGCCTTGTCTGCGCACTCATTTTGGGATTTTTTGCATGAAAGTGGCATTTTCAAGGCATGTGAGTAAAAAATACATAAAATAGGCATCTTTCGCCCGTTTTTCCTAATTTTTTCAGTGATACATATCGCTAAAATTGATTTAAAGATGATTGTGTTTGTTGCATCTTTTGTGATGTTAAAATTGCGCAGTTACGCGTATGCGCAGACTTGCCCACTGCGCAGACAAGGGGCATCAGACCATACGTAAATTGGTCTCGACCCACTCACACTTGTGCTCGGTTAGTCAATACTAACCTGCTATAACATGCGATTTCAGAGGCTCCCAATATCAGAGCAGCAGAACAGCTCGTAACACTATTTATAAATACTTTGAGTGGGACTTTATCTAACTACAAGTTTTCAAAATAATATTGCTTTTAAAAAAAGCCAAGATTAAAAATAATGTTTCTTTCATTTTTACCTTCAACTTTTGCCTACTATGCTCCTCATATTTTCTACTGTAGTGTTGAAGAAGAAAACATTTACCGGTACCAATTTTTTCCACCTTCACAATAATTGCATAAAACTTGCCCAGCAGAAAGCACAATTCTTGACAACTCGCCCCACCACCTTGGACAACTCGCCACAGTCAGAGTGTCTACAGTGCAGTGCCGTAGGTGGGAATTTCTTAAAGTTGCATGATCAACAATATTAAGTTGAATATAATGATCATAGAATATGTCACTGTTGAAATCTAGTAACTATTCTTCTGAAGTATGCAATAACCTACTAGGTGTAGGTTATTGCATTCCCAATCAAAGTAATATAACTTGTAGCATGACTTTGTGCAACTTTGATGTTTGTGTACCTTGATTGACCAATTTACACTCTCAGTCACTCACAGTTTGGACTGGAGAACTGCATTTGTTTGTATTGACTAGCCTGGAGGCTCCTAGAGAGTAAAAAAAAAAACCGCTAGCGCTACTTACTCTCCATGGAGCCTGGCATTTTTCCCCATCTCGCTAACGTAGTAGTTGTTTCGCCACTTCAAAACAACCCCCTCAAAATCACTTTCCCCATTGGCCACTGACAATACCAGCCTTGTATCTAGTATCAGCTGTGGCCTTAATGAACATGACTGACACTTTGGACCAAAAATTTGATATCCGAAAAAGAAAATTTACGCTAAAATTGAAGTGGCAAAGCTGGTAAAAACTCACCGGATGTTTACGTTCTCATTACGTCCTTTGTAATCTAGATTTGGTGACTGTCTCGCGCATGTGCAATGATGCGCATATAGTTGCATGCGATCTTGCAGATGTTTTCATGAAATTCACGGAACATTTAGCCGTGAATTTCACTTGTCTTTGGGACTGAATGAGTGCAAGATTGGTTGATTGATTTTTATGATTGATTGACCTATTGGGTGCATTGATTGACTGACTGACTGATTGGTTGATGTTGCTTGGTCTGCATGACTGCATGCTAATACAGGTATTCTTTTTCTGATTTCCAAAGAATGCCAGATTGAATGGTAAGAACTTGGCTAATATTGATATTTCAAATCAACCATTCAGGTATTCAAATCCTCTCTCAAGCTTGACATGTTAGAGAGATAAGTCAGAACATACACACAACCAAGGATAAATTGTAAAGGTATCAGAATATGAAAATTTCTAACCCTTTAGAGTTTACACTAATCTCAGTCCTGATGATGCTACATGTAACCAGAACAAATACCAATTCTTTTCAAGCTCAAAGTTTGCACCCTTTCACAAAAGTTATGTCTGTTCACTCAAGTGTAGACTGTTTTAAGATTTTTGGATGGCATTTGATGGAAATGACTCTGGGCTATCCACAGGTATGAAAATTTCATGAAAATATTTTGAAATGCTCAGATGGTAAGAATTTACCAACTTTTGGGGGACACATTGTATAGAACCATAGTGCTGACCATTAGTCTTGTTGGTGTGAATTTTAGTAGGTCTACATTAGCATTTGCTTTGGTACCTAGTAAAACATAGTCTCTTACTTCCAGTAAAAGTCTTTAAAACCCTCTTGCCATTAACCAACTCCTTTCAATCTTCATGTTTCATAGACTTAGGATAAAGATATTTGAGCATCATGCCATAATCTCAAATTAAAATATATTGCAATGAAAATGCGATATTTATGGCAAAAAAAAGCAACAAATATTTTTGTTACTTTCCAAGGAAGCCTCAGAATTCGCCCCATGAATCTCCACTGCGATTGCAGACTTGCAGTTGACCCGAAACACATCTGCAATGTTATCGACTCTGGTAGTTTTTAAATCTGCCATACACGTAGTTTAAGCAACACAGTGATGCAATTGTGCTGTGCACACTGGACACTCTGGCCGCTATCACAAATACATGAAACAAATGCCCTCAAACCTTTGTGAGGCAAAAAATAAAGATTTAAAAAAAAAAATAAATAAATAAAATAGAGAGAAGCTGCCTTTTTGTTAGTGTTTTTCCAGGTGTTTTTGCAAGCACAGTCTCCAGTATCAGAGACTGTATCTCAAATAGGGAAGAGTCGCCCAAATCGGCTGTATGCCTCAACTGATCAAGTGAAATTTGAAAACAAAAAGTACATGAAAGAAAAGCTGTCGCTACCATGAGCACAAAGAAGTTCTGAGGCCACCTTACAAATAGTCTTTATGATAATTTCTTCTTGGATTTGTCACTGTTGATGGTTTGATTTCTTCTTTTGATCTTTTGACATTTGTATTTTGGATTAGTCTGTAGATCTTTCTCAGCTTTAGATTATATAGAAGACTCAAAAGACATGAAAGTAAAAACTTTGATGATCAGCACAACACAACAAAGTCCTAGTACCAATAGTATGATTGAAAGAGAATTTACTTGATAATTATTCTTTGAGTGAGCTTACTGATTATTCTTTTTATGGACTTGTCAAATGTAGTACTGATGCAAGATGCTACCTGAGCTGTGCTGGGAGAACCAATGACAGTACCCTCTATATATCGTTCATGGAGAAGGTTACTGGGCGTTACCATCAAGCCAAGATGGTGCGTCTAAAGCGTCAGTGCTGCACCCTGCCATTCCTCTTCAAGAGTTGCGTTCTTCTACTGGCTGTCTCTAGTGTGTTGCTTCTTCTGCAGAGCATCTGGGGCAGTAGCAGTATAGAGGAACGGACAGGGGATGGCAAGACAGGGCGACTAACCAGCAAGAACATCAACAGTGGTATTCTCATTGAGCGAGAGTACCTACCCAAAGAGGTATTGTCTGCTGTTTAAGGTCTTATCCAGTTCTCCAGTTTGTGGGGGGGGGGCAGATTATTCATTAATCATGCATTCACTAGCCATCCTTTGTCCTGACTGCTTCAAGACATGGCATTTTACAGCCACATTACCCCAAAGGTTGATCAGAAATTGGTATGTCTAACCATAACTTCAGCAACATCTTTACAAGGAATATGTATGGAAGTATCTCTTGTTGTGGACAGAATTGAATATGAAATAATAAGTTGATATAAATTTAAGAAGGATGGTGTACATCTGGATATTTCCTGATTTTTTTATCTTTCATTTATTTATCTTCTCTTCCACAGAAATTTGTGAACCATCCTTCAGAGTGTGAAGTTCCAAGATTCAATAGCAATTCAAGTGTTCCTTCAGATGTGGTGTGCAAGAGAATTTCACCTCGACCTGGGTCATGTCAACTTGCTCATGAACTGTTTACGTCACAGAAAGCCCAAACATGTAGCCATCAAGAAAAATACAAACTCTGCCAAATAAAGGTGAAAAGTGTTGTGGTGTGATGTTCTTTTCATGAACATGTGCTTTTTATTTAGTGAAATAGCAACATTCACTGATTCATAACCATGGAAGATTGTCACTTTGGGTTGTTGTTTTTTTCAAGAAGATTTTGCACTATGTTTCAGAGTGGGTTTATGTATTTGTTTGTTTGTCTGGTTGATTTTTTGTTGCTAGTTTGTTTTGTTTTGATTTTATTTTTGTTTTGGATAAAGCATTATACTTCATGTTGATATAATGGAGATGTCAGCACAGTATTATAGGATAAACTATAAAATCATTTCTAATCAGTCAGCATGGAAGAATCTTTCTATTTGCTCAGAAGTAGTGCCAAGATTTTGAAAAGTTGTCAGACATTGAAAAATTCCTGTATATGATTGACTGAAACTGGTCAAAAAGAAAAAAGAATTTGCTTTTTAGAAAAAAATGATATAGCATCAAGCTTTATAGAGATTTCTCTATATGTAAAATACATGTATATCACTGACATTTTGCTGTTATGTTGACTGTACATGTATATATTCATTTGTCTTCTAGGGAGAGGGCAAGGAAATGGCAGTGGAGTGTGATAAGGAAATTTGTCCTGGGCCAGTATCTCTAGGAACCATCAACCCAGCAATTGGTGTCCTTCACTGGGAGGAGCTCAGTGATATGAAGGAGCTGCAGACCCACCTTCATCACCTGCTCCTGACAGGAAAACCAGAGGCAGGTTTTGGCTTTTGCTTCATCAAGTGTCCTCTGGAGCTCCAGGAGGTTCAAGAAGGTGGACAGGGTGGAGAAGATGGTGAGGAATATGTACAGGACAGTGTTGACGAGAATGAGCTTGAAGGGGATGACGATGGCTTGGAGAATAGTTTCCAGGCATTTGAGAAGGAGTACTTCCAGGAGGACATTGGTGATGAACCATGGGCGCAGCAGCTGTTGTTGCTTCCTCCTAAGCGCAAGAACTCTAAAGCCCAGAGTAGCAGTCCAGGGTTGAACATCAATGTGATCCTGCTAGACTCTGTTTCACATAGCCATTTCTATCGATCACTTCCAAGAACAGTGCATACTTTAAGAGAGATTAGTAAGTTGAAAGCAGGCAAGGTGTTCAACTACAATTTGATGCAGTCTTTGAAGGGTCGCACCTATGAGAACCTGCAGATGCTGTTTTCTGGAGTCATGTACAACCCTGAGAAGCCATTTGGCATACAAGATATGCCCCCTGATCCTCTGGGCACAAGGGTGCTTTTGGAAGGGTTCAAACACATGGGATATGAAACGCTGTGGATGGAAGACCTATGTTGGACTTGGGAATGGGGTATTGCAAAGAACTTTGTGGTTCATTCACCAAAGGAGATGCTGAGCTTCCGTTGGCAGAAACTTAGGGATGCTATGAAGGAAGGGGGAGTGGACCAACTGGGTTTGACTCTAGCAAATTGTGAGATCTTGCATAGTAACAACCACAATGATCCCTTCCATGGTCCACCTGCCATTTGTTACAATGGAGAATACCAGCATGCTTACATGCTGCACTACCTCAAGGATCTCCAGAAGTCACAGCAGTCTTCAAGGACTCCTTTCTTCCATTACACAGAAATCAATATTGCTCATGATGACCTTGGTGTGCGGGTCCAAGGGCTGGATAAGGACCTCTCTGACTATCTTAGATTTGCATCCTCTCTAGATAATACGATCACTATCATCCTCGCAGATCATGGCAACTCCTACGGGTCGTTCATTCATAAATCTGAGGAAGGGAGGATTGAAATGTTCCATCCTGCCCTGTTCATCATGCTGTCCAAAGATGCAGGACGATTCCTTACTCCACCTCAGGTCACTGCCCTCAAAGAAAACCAGGACCGGCTCACCAGCATCATAGATCTACATTATATGCTCAGAACGCTGGCGTATCCAGGCCTCAATGCCAAAGTTGCAGCATCCCATCAACACTTTGACGTCAACCCAACTGGACTTCTGCAGCAGATTTCAAAGAACAGGACATGCGACCACATCCCGCGTATCCAACCCAACGTCTGTATCTGCGAGGATTATGACTCCAGAGTCTCCAATGATACTAGCAGGGTGATCTTTGCAGAGTTTGCACTTGGGGAGCTTAATAACGCCATCCAGGACCAATTTGTGGAGGCGCATCCTGAAGCCAAAAGAGGATTTGGAAGATGCCAGCCTCTCAGAGCTACGAGATTTACTAATGTGAGAGAAAACTATCATGGGGTGAGTATTTTAGAAATACATCCACTTTTCTATATGGTTTTGGTTAGTTAAATGTCTCATACATGTAGGTAGGATGCTTTGTTATACATCATTTATTTCAGATTACTTAATGTAAAACATGTTGGTGTTCAATATGCAATGAAATATTTTTTAGAATCTTTGACCATACCGGTATATATAGTACAGAGTAATAAACTCATATTAAGATTTTATAAATGATTTTAAATGACGTTACCTGAGGATTAATTCACTACGGACAGTTTTATTAAGCTACATTTTCCAGGAGAATCTGCTCTTGCAGTATATATATTCAATCTTCCAAAATTGAATATTGGACTAGAAAACACAATATTTCTATTCTGAATGATATGTCGTTTTGAATTTGAAGAGATAGTACAGTGTATTTGTTATTCCAGCTGGATATCCAATTTTCTTTCTTGCATGTGCCTGTTATATCGAAGAGAATAAAAGAATTTAATGATTCACAAATCAACATGAATGCGTCTTCCTGTTATTTTCATCAGAATAATACTATCGTGGTCAAATTAGATCTTCATGTGAAAGCTGGTGAGAATGCATCCCAAGCAGAGGAGATCTTCTTCGTCACCCTCATGGCATCTACCAATCGTCAGACTGAAGAACAGCTCCGTCTCCTCAGCTACGACCGCCTCACTGCCTACAGCCCTTATGGTGCATGTGCAGACAAAGGTGTAGCGACCAAGCTCTGTGTCTGTTCCCTGGCCAGATCAGATGGGGCAAAGAAGGCCCTCGAGTATGGCTCCACTCCAAAGTGGCACGAGATCTCATCGTTCTTCAGCCCTTATACATCAACCGTAAAGGAAGTAACATCATGCCTCTATCTGTATGAGAGGCGGACACCGAATGGCGTTGTGCTTGAAGCATCCTGTGAGTGCAAAGATAGACTGTACTTGGTGGAGATCAATGCAAAGTCACAGAACATCATCGTATCAAAGCAGTTGCCTGTTAGCATGATCTTGAAACCAGGCATGAGGACGTTCATGGTAGCTTTTGTGCAAAGCGTCAGGAGAAAGACATGGTCTTTAGAGTACAGTGTACAGTACACACAACATCGTCTAGTTTGATGTGGTACTATTTGTTAATCATATTTAAATTAATTTTGGAGGACCCTTTCCAAAGAATCCATGTTTTGTAAGTATTAAAACCGGTTGAGCTGTGAATGACCATAATGTACATGTTTGTGACAATGTGCTTTTTGTCATATGCTTTTTGAAATTGTGATTAGATAGCAAACTGCTGAGTGTCTGTTTGTAAATTCTCATGTCGTAGTGATTATGTGATTCATTTCAAGGTCAAGGATATTCCCAGTTATAAAAGTGCCATGAAGCTTTCATGAATCCCAACCTGCCATAGAATTCTTGAAAGTTTGTGTTTTTTAGTATTACATTTGTAGATTTTGTGCACCTGTACTATCTGTATGCAGAATTACAAATAAGATGATTGATCCCTTTTAGGCTTACATAGCAAGTACCAAACTTTGTGACTATCTTATGTATTGTGAAAGAGGATGATTGTAATAACTTTTCGAATAAAGATTTCTTTCCTCAAGAAGAAGTGTATGCCATTGTAAGTGTGATCATGGCAATGATAATGGACTTGATGAAACACATTTCATGAAGATAGATATATTGAATACTGTATTTACCCAGCTTTTAATAGCAATTAGCAAATTAGCTATTGGCTATGTTGGATTAAAACAGGTAGCAAGTTGCACTCTCAAGCTTTCAAAATGCACGAATGGGGTGTGAACAAATTCAGCAAATGGTTGGTTAGTCTGCAAACCATTGTATTATATGCACAATCTTTTACTACTTACTTGTGAATCTTGTATTTAATTTATACTCAAAATGGAAGGAATGGTATTCAGTACTGAGCACTTATAGGAATTATTTTGTTACATGTATTTATTAACTGATGTTTCATATGATATTTGTTTCACTGTACTTGTAAGTAAAGGCAGGGTTGTGAATGGAATGTGGTATATAAATCAAGAGATTGCTGCATGAGTATGTTTTCTATACATATGTATGTTCAAGAAAGCATCAATGCACTCATTAAGGATTAGAGGTTGAGCAAGTTTATGACATTTTTGTGATATCACTCAAATTGATTCTGCAGGATGCTGGTGCTGTTGATCTGTACCTCCTACGGCTTTATAAGGCTCAGTATTATATTTTTCATTGTGTTTTACCATAAATCTGGAATGAATTTTTGAGGTTTTTTTGCATATGATAATATGACTCATATTTTAAATTGAAGATCAAAGTGTCTAGAGATGAATTGTAAACAAGGTAGTGTCAAGCTGTCATTGAGTTATAATAGCTTTTCTACACGTGTGGTCAATAAAATAATGTTTTGGGGCTGTAATTTTGCATTAGATAAAATAGTACATGTATTTAGCTTCCAACTCATTGAAAAAAAAGATGTGTTTTATTTTCTTGATACATTTCCTTGTGTAAACAAGGCTCAAATATCAAAACAATGTAGGTATGGGAAGTGATTTTCTTTTGAATTCCTGATATTACAGTCAACGGAGATGTGAAAAGGTTTTGCACTGCTTCTTGTAATGTGCCCCCCCCCCCTCTTAAAGCAAATTTACAAAATTTTTTACTTCATATAATTTCTCTATAGTATTTTTCTCTGTAATCTGTGCTCCCTGCTACATGTACTTATATTAACTCATTTGAGCTGCCATGCATGCAACTTACATAAAATTGTAGCTACTTAAACAATTTACCAGTAAGGATATGTTTAAAATTTCACTTTTATATACATAATACCAGTAAATGTACTTGGTATTATACTAGAGTCATTAAATTATATTGTGTGTATTTTGATTTTGATTGTATGTATTTGTTTTTATTTTTCATTTTGATAGTATTTCTAAGGTAATGCTGCATGAGAGTAACAATATAGAATTTCTGTGCATTAATGGCTGTATTCAACTTGCAGGATTAATGAGCATGTACATGCAGATGGGCTGTTCAAGTTTCATTAATGTAAAGATTTTAAAAATATATATAAAAAGCTTTTGCAGTAAGTAGTAAAAAATGTTGATAATTGCAAATGATTGTGGAGAAGAAATATTGCACCATTTTGTTCAGGATTTTTTGCATGTAAGCAGATACTTGCTCTAGAGAGACTTCTTGTAACATCCATTGTGAATGTTCTATGTTTGAATTATTTATACCACTATCTTCAGTGTGAAATTGGAATGTGCAATACCATTACAGTTCAAGAATCTATATTGCTGTGACATACGAAGACCTGAATATGTAAATGTACAGTATGGCTGTTTAATTTTACAGCCTTTGGTATACATGTAGTTGCATGTACTAGGTTTGATTTCTTTGTAGCCACAGGATAATTCTGGTATACTTGTACGTGTGTTAAAAGGTACTATTTACACTTGGAGTAGGAGAGGGGTTGGGTTAGTTTTGACTTGTAACCAAAGAAATGCATTGCAGGTAAGACGAAGAACACTTCGTAAAGGATTATGCCAAAAAATAAAAGGAAAATTACCAAGTGTGTTGCTTGTACAGTGGGAACTCACTGTAATGAGGACTTTATGACCTTGCTGTATCAGAAATCTCTCTGTATCAGGGTAAAAAAACAAAAGAACATAAAGAACTAGGACCAGAGAAATTACTTTGTGATGTCAGGAATCTTATTGTATTGGAGCTGTTTATGAGTTTCCACTGTATAACTGGTATTTATATTCTGTGAGCATATTATTGAATTTCATTTTTTACTTTAAGTGATAAATGGTAGTTACCTTAAGGTTTTGTGATGAGACTGCACTGACTAATTCCATAGCGTAGTATTGTATTCATACATGTACTTCCAATGCAGTACATTTAAAGTAAGAAAAAATTTGTTGTAAAGAAAATAGAAAAATATATATTGTAATGCCCGGTTATAGAAGAAAAAAAAGGGCTTTCTAATTCTACAGGGTTGGTCAGTCATGGATCATGTGACAATACAGTGGAAAGTCATTATAACAAGGACCTTTTGACCGTGAAAATTACCTTATGAGGAATCTCCTTATCAGGGTAAAACAACAAAAGAACCTATAAAGACGTGGGCCGGTATTCAATTGTATACTTAAGTCAGAAATATGAGTACTTTTCTTTGTTTTTTACTTAGATAAAATACTTAGCAAAATTTGGTATTCAATTTAATATTTTGGTTATTTACTCTAAATCTAAGACACCTTCCTAGGAGACATCTGGATTGTCCAAGCTAAATCCATTATGGTGGAAACTTGTTATAAAAAGCTCTGATAAAACAAGATTCCTGATACATCAAGGTTAATTTGCTGGTCCCAGTCCTCTATATCCTTTTACAAAAATTTACCTTGATATTAGGAGATTCCTAATAGAACAAGGTCCAGGCAAACCTCATTATAACAAACTCCCTCGGACCGAGAAAATTACTTCTTTAAATCGAAACCTTGTTATATCAGGGCTAAAAAACTAAATACAAAGAAGTGGGACCGGCAAAATTACCTTGTTATAAAGAGAGTTTGTTATAACAGTGTTCTTTATAACGAGGTTCCACTGTAATTTTCATAGTCCCAAGGTCCTTGTAGTGAGTTTCCACTGTACCTTCAATTACATGTAGTTCTGGGGAGCATTTCATGAAGAGTTTTGTCAGTGATTTTCACTGACAACTGTTATAAGCTATTGAAAATCCTTGCATCTGATTGGCCGAGAGCAAATTTGTCAGTGAAAATCACTGACAAAACTCTTCATGAAACGCTCCCCTGAAAAGAAAAGGGATAATGTTTTCTCGACAAATAATGCAGCGAGAACCTTTCTTTGAGTTTTCAGTTCAGAGTCAGGTTTTGTTCGAGAGATATTCACAATTGAGCAACCCAATGATAATTGTAGCTCTGTATTGGTGATGGATAATTTCCAGTCAAAATGTATGGAATTTCTTAAAGATGCAGAAATTTGAGAGCAAAAATACTTTGTGAGATTTTTTTTTCTGTTTAAATTGAAATAACTCTCAAATTAAGGATACTCCCAAAATAGCAAGTGCAAAGAATCTGATTTTTACACCACTTCAACTTGAAGCAACACTGGGTAGTAACTTTAAAATTTGCTTTCAATTATTTTTTTCTATAAAACACAATTATGTTTCTGTATATTGAAAGCTTCATAGAATCACTAGCAGTGAGATTAGTGATTTTTTGCAGAATAGTGAAAGAAGTGCTCTAGTAAATCTTCTTGAATTCTGTGAAGTTTGAATTTGTCCACAGTTAATCTATCTCCTAGGACAAGAATGTACTTTTTAAAAAAACAGTCAACTCTATGAAGTACTAAAATTTGTTACATGGTCAAATAAAGCCTATGGAAAATCAAGAAATAACTGCGCTTCCACTTTCTTTAGTATAAAATTTACATATTTATTTTATTCCACATTCATTCATTATTTTTCATTTCCTCACATTACCAAACACTATGTACAAGAGGGGAAATATATATATTTGCAGAAGAAAGAAACTTTACAAATGTAAATCCTCATGCTACTACCCTCACACTAGCCATAAAATTACTGCAAATGTCATGTTTGCAATAATTCAAGTCAGGATATATTCAAAGAAAATTGCTGCAAAAATACTGAGCAGAAATATCACAGATCACAGAGGTGCCAAAAATTCAAGCCTGTCTAAATATAAATAGTTCACACTTGATTTGCACAAAACCTGCAGAAAAGCAAATACATGTATACAGTATATTTGCAGTAAACTGCTGGATAACCTTTGCTGTCAACTTGAATTATCTTCTGTAGCAGAAAATACCTGCATGCAATTGAATATTGGCAAGCACTGGGATGTAGCAACTACATGTATACATTGCCATTTGCTAACTCTTGTGACAGTTACCACCACAGGTAACTGTCACAAGAGGTTTATCATTAAACATACACAAGTTCTACAACAATCAGATTATCAAGGTATGATTGGGAATTTGAGATAAGCCTGCATGTGTAATTAAAGGTATTCTTCATTGCTGACCGAATGAATATTACAACTTGGACAACAAGGTTGGCAAGGCCATTTAGATCAGAATCGATTTACCTCTAACAAATTCTCAAATTTGTCACTTTTTAGGCACAAATAGGAGTATATGAAGCAACCAGATACATATAGGCTATTGCTTTCTTACAAAGAAGTAAATGCAATTTCTATCAACTACAGAGGCTCTAACTTTGTGAGAATTCAATGTAAAGCAACCAGTAGGTTCCCTTCACATCTTGAACAAGTACACAAATATATTGACATAACAAACAGGATAAGACGAATCTGTATAAAAAAAAAGATGTACACATGTGATTGCAAAAATATCTACAGCTAGAAAATATTCTTCCCATTAGAAACTTCTTCATAATTTATCTGACATCAGTTCTTTCAATGTCCCCTATTCTATCAATGAAAAACAAGGGCACAATGAGAGGAAGAAATTGGTAAATTGGCAATCATGATAATGATTAAGCATATCAAGGTGGGATTTTTTTTTCACATTTTTCACACTGCATACTTGTATACAGTCTACAAACAACAGTTATTCATTATGCAAGGCATGTACAAAATGAAAAGAGCATTATAAAATCAAACCAATTCCCTTTGCTTCTGAATAGCTACAAGAGTTTGCTGTATGGAACTTTTATTTCCATTTCTTTTTCAGTGTACAGGTCAGCAGAGCTATCAAACAGGCAAATTTCAGTTACATCTCATGGACTCTTACAAAACAGTAAAGCCGGGGAGTATAAACTACAAAACCCAGAAACAGACCATTTCACTATATCCTTCAAAGAGGCTGTATCATAAAGCAATACCTTAGAAGTCAACGCAACAACATATAAAGGGCAAGCAAAATGTCCTACTGCCAATCAAAATAAACAGAGCAGAAAGGCATAAAGACAGTTCACATATTGTCAGAGAAATACACTGGCAGTGCAATGATAAACTACTAATAAACACACTTATGTGCATTATGCTTATTTGTACTCCTTTGCACTGATCATACTAATGGACAAATAGATTAATTTTGTTTATTATTATTTCATCTTGAGCAAGGAAGAAAAGGCTGCATTCATGTCGAGTCCTAATCATAACTTCATCATGTTGTAGCGGTAGGTCTCAAGCCAATTACACACACATACAGAAAACAATCACATTAGGCCTAACCAAGCTCTCACACCTAAACTTTTATCTACTAGAGCATCAACTCAAGTATTTATTTTCACTTTCTGAAAAGTGTTCTCTGCAGAAAGTATCTTCCAACTGAAAATGCATCTTTTTACTTTAGGACTGTATGTTAGTTCAGACATCAAGAGGTTTGAAGAAGCTGCGATTGCTAGTTGCTAGCAGCTTTCTCTTTCTCTTCACAATCCCTTCATTCTCCACATTTGTCAATGACCCTTTGGCATCGTCCCCCTTCAAGGCATCAGAGGATCGCTTGCGTGAGATTGCTCCTTTTACCAAGGCTTTGTCTTTTTTCAGCTTGGGCTTGCTTTGATCCTTGGAGCCATTGACCGGAGCCAGGACCTTACGACCCTGGGGCTTGCTGGGAATCTTGAAATCCTGCAGACCTGGGGTGTCTGCATCCGCTTCAGAGGCACTGGTTTCTATGACAACAGTAGTGTTCATCATGTCTGCGTTCTCTATGCTGGTGATGTTGGTGGTAGAATTCTGCAAAGAGAGAGAAGAATAGATTTTTGTTTCTAACCCCAAGCATTTGTTTAACATCAAATGACATTTGCAACACACAAAATCAGGTTTTGGAATATAAAAGGCAAGGGCTATCACGAAAGGGTAAGAAGACTGGGTGGGTGGATGTCTTGTCCCTTTCTGAACTTGTTGAATACTATGCCCAAGACAACTCAGGCTGGGATCTATGGAAAATGTATTTGAAACCAAAATCAAATCATGCTCAAAGGGTTAATTATGAAAATGCTTTCATGTCAGCCTACAGCGCCACCACAATGACATTGCAAAGTCAAATTTAGCATACCTTCAGTATCAAATTCTGCTGTCTGATGACAAAAGGAAGCAACTCTGATTTTTTTTTTTCTTTCAAAATTGACTTTTTCTTGATTAGGGCCTTCTTTCATATACTCTACATGATGATAGAGAAACTAAGGTCACATAACCCTCGATTTCCGAAATACAGACATATCAAAAGGAAGCAACTCCATAGATTACCTCATTAAACAGTAACATATTTTCTTCATTTACTAAGAAACTCATTCCACAGAGTTTCTTCCTTTTGTCACGGGACAGCAGAATCGGTGTGCTCCCTTCTCCCAGTAAACTGTTTTTATGGCTTATCACACATTTTTCAGTCTTGCACTGCATCCAAAACACTGCTAAAGAACTCTTGATTCATCACTTGTGATAAAGAGATAATACAGAACAAGTACATACCTACTAACCTTGCAAGTCAAGAAACAGGGACAAATGATTAAGAAACTGTCAAAAATAGGGCCATTCTTGAATTTCCTTTATATTAATACACACAGATTTTTACAAAAATAGGGACACAGAGTCTCAAGGGTGAAATTTGCTCTTTTCTTTTGACCAAAATAGGGACTGTCCTTATTAACCCATTCGTGACAGGAATTATTTAAAGCCTAATTTGATCAGCTTTTATTCTTCAAATTGGCAACACCAACATTTTTATTTTATTGCTACATTTTTCTTATAAAATGTCATGTATCTGAAATGAATATAAATTGACAGAAATTACGATGAGAAGTCAAAAAGTTGCCAATTTGCAGGGGAAAATGGTGATTTTAAACTTTCCATCACATTGCCAATTTAAGGATTGTAATGCTTATTTTCCTTTAAAAAATTTTCAGCATCAAACAATGAATATTGACGCAACCAAAATGGGCACAGTTTGTGTAGAATTTTTGCTCTTTCTGCTCATGTATTTGGTATGATTTTTAGGGCTTTGCATCAAAAGTTATTAGGCCAAACCACAAAATGTGGACCTCTGTCACGAATGGGTTAACTACGGACAGTTGGCAGTTCTGCAAGTAAACAAATGAACAAATGAACAAAACAAAACAAAACAGAACAGAACAGAACAAAACAAAACAACCCCTCTCAAATACTCACTGATTCTGAGCTCTCATTAGGGTCATGTGATTCACGATCTCTACGATTCTCGCAGGTGTCGGGGTCACATTTGCATCCCTCGCCACAGGCACGACCATTTTTCTTACAGCCGCATGTACCACGACATTTGATCTTGCAGCCACATGTCTGAAATATTAGACCAGACATTAACATTTTAAGAGAAAAGCAGCAACATTATCAACATTTACCGGTAAAACAAAAAAGCAGAAGGTACATGCCTAAGCAGTCAAATTCAATTAAGATATTCCACAGCAAACCCCTGTGGCAACCCTCACTCCCACTTTTTTTTAGTGTTTAAATATGGCACACCACTCATGATGAGACAATGCTCAAATAAAATATATTTTTTTCCAAAAGTTGCACAGAAAAACTCTATAAGAGTTTATAAGAATTTGATTGATCAAATGTTGATGCCCCCAGGAGGGAAAAAAAAGAAAAAAAAAAAAGAAAAGATTTTTGCCTTTAGAAGAATTTCGGGGATTTTTTTGCCACTGCATATACCATTCATTCATGTGTAAAAAATTGGGGGGGGGGGGGGGGGGGGTGCTGCTTCATATATGAACAAGCGTTTAATTAACAAGTGGATCACTGCTTCCTTGATACTTCACTCTACACTTGTAATTTGAATCAATCTTATCATGATTCTGCAAACCTGGGCCGGTATTCTGAAAATCGTGTTATCTTTGCAATCAGATATAGCGTACGCCATTGGCTCACATCCCGCACTTTTGTCTTGTGTGCTGGTCATTTGCGCAGTTTATACCAACCATAAGTACATGTTACCATATTTTGCATCATATACACACATTCATGTGGGTGATTTTGAATTGCATTTTGTTGTCAATGTTTCCCACTTAGAACAGTACAAAAGTACAAAACTATAGGAAAAAACAGTCAAATCCACAAAAAAAGGCAACCCAAGAGACTTTCTGTTTTATTATGATGGAAGTTCCTAATCAATTCATTTCAGCAAGCGTTACTGTACCTTAGCTCGAGATATCTTCTTCTTAAGAGGGGTTTCCATCCAGTCTGACTCTGAATCAAGGTCAAACTCTGAATCACTCTCCTCATCACTGAACAGTTCCTCCAGAGTGACACGTTCTACTTGCCTGGGTTTTGTAGTTGCTGTGGACCTCTGCATGGCATTTCAAAATAAAGGGCACATATGAGAAAATGGAAAATTGAAGCAAAAAAAGAAAATTACTGCAATAATTTAAATAACTCTAAACTTCTCATCAATTATACAGTCTGAAACAGAAAACCTCTTTGAGGTTGTTGCCTGCGCATGAGCAGATTGATGTCAAATTTGCACCAAATTGTGACACCCTCAAAGACAAATAGTGGATATGTCCCCATAAAATTGATGAAATCATCATGAATTTCTAGAAAAGCAGACTTGCAATTCATGATATTATACAGGTGCATATAGAAAGTTTTTATGGAGTACAAGCATCATTTAGGCAACAATTGCTCAAAAATGCCACAGCAACACAATCCATTTTAAGAACATCTGGATATTTTGTCATTTGGGACATGTGCTTACCCAATAATCTAAAATTTCTAGTGAATGATAAATGGTATGCGAGACACACTGATGAAAGATGGAAATACGACAGTAACAAGACTTTACCTTCTTCTTGGGTTTGATATGAGGGACAGGGGAGGCTTCAGGAGATGTAAGAACAGGCATAAGAGCAGACTTCTTTCCCTTATATGTGGCTACGGTCAGTTTCTGTGGAAATAAAAGGAAAACAAATAAACATGTATGCTCATCAGAAATTAAACTATTCTTGATTCATTACTTCTAAATTCATTTGTCGTTCATGGCATGATAGCATGATGGCTCAGTGAGAGAACTTTAGTTTTGTAACTACATGTAGAAGATTGTGGGTGTGAAACAAAGTTCAGGCACCGGTGCTTTCTGGTATGGCATTTATCATCATTACTACATGAAGTCCCTCAGAATGATTTAATTCCATAGGTCCCCCTGCTTGCTTACCTTCAAGCATACACATGCCTTCTTTGCAGTCAGGTTAAATAAACAGTTGCTTTATTGATGTTTCAAATGAATCTATCAAATTTATTTGAATAATAATTTCCAATGCACCTTGGAAATGCACAGAAACATATGTGCTCATGAAAGGACTGAACAGTATATGATACTATGAATATATACCTTCTCTCTTCTCCTTGTTTCAATCTACATTATCACTCTCTTTCTCTCTCTCTCTCTCTCTTTCTCTCTCTCTCTCTCTCTCCCTCTCCCTCATTGCCTCTTTCACCTCCTCCTGTTTCCTTCTATCTACTTTATCTCTCAAGTTGTAAAGGACAGGTAATGAGAGACATGGTATTCATTTATTTTAGCGTAATTGAGTTTTGTACTTTCATATTGCATTTGATACTTGGTTGACTTAACACAATTAGTAAGCAATGTAAATACAATGTTTTCTGTGTTTCCAACCACTGGAGTTGGGGACAAAAGGCTTCATGCTATAGTTATCAAGTTAACTTTTTGTCCCTTGCCTTTCAGTGGCTGCATTACCTATATTTCCTCCATTTTTTTCTTATTTTTTATCGCTATGTATTTTCTTTGCCAAATACTAAAATGATAGTGATGATGTGTGATTAAAATACTACTACTACAACTACTACTACTGCTACTACTACGACTACGACGACAACGACTACTACTACTTGTACTGCTACGGCTGCTACGGCTACGGCTACGGCTACGGCTGTTACGGCTACGGCTGCTACGGCTACGGCTACGGCTGCTACGGCTACGGCTACGGCTGCTACGACTGCTACTATCAACAACACTATTATCCTTCCCTTGAGGCAAGGCTTACCTTCTTGAGCTCATCATTTTCTTGGATTGTCTCCTGAAGCTGTTCATGGATTGACTTCAGCTCCTCAATCTGCTCCTCCTATTACAACAAACATATACAAACATCAATTATCAGTTTCCTGTGAGGTTTGGATGTTCACACAATTACAATAACAATAAAAAAGGCTTAGATGTTTCCCTGAAATACATAAACGAAATACAACACTCTCCAGGCAAAATCATTTTTGCGTTGACGGACTACGAATTTGTTGGAAAGAGCTTCAGACATGCATTATGGGTATTTCAATAAGTTTACCGTTATTAAATTTGACTTATTTCAGATAGATTCGTACCTGGAAATGAAGTCGTTGTTTGAGGATGCTTTCCTCTCCACTCAGCTTCTGCCCGGATTCATCTGCTTTGGCAGAGGCAGCAGAAAGCTGGGTCAGTAGATACAGAATCTGCACAAAGAGATGACAAACGGGGGAAATACAAAAAAAAAATTTCACATCAATGATATTATCAACCATGTTCTCACAATTCATACCCTAATACTTAAAGACAATTAAAATATTCATTTCAATTCAATTCAAGTCAATTCAATTTATTTCACAAAATAAAATCAAGATACAGTATCATGTAACAGTAACATAGAACAGTACACAATATTCTGCGGGGCTTTCCACGAAAGTTAAAAACCTGTAAGTTTGGATTGCCCATATACAGTACAATAAAAAATATACAGTTATTATAGTAACAAAATACAGCGAGAAAACAATTTGAACTGAAAAAAAAGACACATAAAATAACAATTTACACATGAAAGGAAAAGAAAGGGGAAAAGGGGATGGGAAGAAAATATGTAGCATAACAATTAACTGTGATGTTAAAACTATTTACTAATAAATCTTATATTGCTTCCTAAAAGAAACGACACTAACCAACATTATTAAAGAAAACTTACCCCTCACATCAGAAAATTTCAAAGTCAGTGCAAATAAGAGACAAGTGTTAGGATAAAAGAGTACAGGGTTGGAATCTCCCACAGCACTAATATCCTTTTGCAGGATATTTACTTGTATTTGCAAACTCTAACCTGGTAAAATAGGTAGGTACCATTAGGAAGTCATTCCGTAAATGCTTTTGCACCTTCCTCGGGGCACCTAAGCTAGAGCAAGGGTGATAAGAGGCTCTATACAAGTACAAAGAGACATTGCTAAATATGCTATAAGAAGACTCCTTCTCACCTTGTCTTCATGTGCCCGCTGTATTTCTGTCCTCTCTCTCTCGTAGGCCATCTTGACTTCATCCATCTCTGTCTCCACCTCCTCCTTGTCTTTCTGAGCATCATCCAGAGATGACTTCAGCTCAGAGATCTTATTCTGCAACAGGCCCATCTCTACCCTTGACAAAGTGGCCTACAAATGAGTTCAATTCGTAATCATTTGATACAAAAATACAGCTGTACATACATTAGGACGAACAGACAAGTTTTTTTGCATTTAACCATTAAGCACGATTTGATTTCAGTGTAACATGCATTTTCTGTAGACGCTATACCCAAGTTATCTCGGGCATAGGGTTCAAAGGATTTAAATAAGTGCAAAGAATTACAAACATCAATGCGTAAATATGATGACAAACCTTTTGCAAATTCAGCTCAATTTCATTTCTTCATCAGTTTTCAATTTAATTTCTCTTTAAATCAACAAATGATATCACTTTCATACACAAACATGAAACAGTACACTCAGTCTTTATTTGCAACTGTATCCTAATGTTCTGCACACTTTGGACTGATGTTTCATCAAAGCCAAAAGAAATGCTGCAACATTGCACATGGAGAGGCAAAGGGATCTATCTACTTACAGCCTCCATAAGTCTATCAATGCTACACTTCGCCTCGGGCATACTGGTGATGTGATGCCATCTATTCGTCTGGGACTTCTCATCTGCAAGATAGTTAGAATGGAAAGAGAATTAAACAATGTCAGCAAGTGTAAGAATGTTAGAAAGTAAGTAAAGTAAGAAGGAAAGCCAAGGAAAAAGAAATTTTGATTGCAGATGACCCAATCTCTCCTTGTAGATATGCATATTTTCCTACCATTTGAAAGACCTCAAGTGTTTTTCAGACAGGGGCATCAAAGCCAAAATAAATGATATACAGTAAAAGGGAATGGCTAAAGTGGTTGTACACCTGATCATTGGGCCCTTGTAACAAATAAGCAGGGTATCAGTGGTACACTGAATATTAAATGGTTGAGTAAACCTTGAGATTATTGTGACTGGTGTCCTTTCATTTAATGGTGTGGTGACAGCTGGGATTATAGTATTTGAATGTCTTTGTCATCATCTTTTTTGTTCTTTGATTTGCCAAATAAACTTGATAATAATGATAATCTACAATCTACAAGACATGGCTCTTGAGAGAATTAACTAGTAGCTCACCATTATCAGCATCCATGATTTTCTGTTGGAGATCTGAAATCTGTGCATTACGTAGTTCCATCTCCGATCTCAGCTCGTTCAGTTTCACCAAGACTGGCTTTCCACTGGATTTCTGCAAAGAGAACCACAATCATATGGACTGCTTACTTTGCTCTGTATTTGCATTTTCAGTTTCCATTCTCTATCTCATGCTAAAGCTCATGCCCTTGTCTCTAAAGTCTACGGAAGGTGCTTTGAACTCTGACCATTTTTTAAAAACTTTTTTACCTTTTGTTTGCAATATGAAAACAAATAAGATTAGGACAAGTACCAAGACGACTGCATAATCTTATACATAATTAAATAGTGAGCAAGCTACTCTGTATAATGAGCACTTTCTGTTCTGTCCACCCAGAATGTCTAGAGGACCACTCATTTCAAGCAATAAACAAAATAGCTTTGAAAGAACTATTCCTTTTACTCATACAGTATATTCAATACCAAGTTGGAGGACTGCCCATTACAAACAATCGATTTCAAGAAATGGATTTGATATGAAAACCTTACCTCCTTGTTAGCCTCTGGTGAGGATTCTGACATCTCTAGCTGTCTGATCTCCTGGGACAGGGTCTTGCGGTCATTGAGTAGAGAGGCTAGATGTCTCTTGGCTTCATTTACACTGACCCTCACCTCAAGCTCATGGTCAATCCAAGACTGCAGTTTGGATTATGGACAGAACAAAGTAGTCAGTATACTCTAGTCCAAGGTATATTTTACCTTTTGTATCCAATAGTGGCAAAGGATATACTGACAATGGATATAATCAATACTGAAAGTAAAATTTTCAACATTTGGATGTAGCCAACCCAGAGAAGGACTCTCACACTGCAATGATCACAAGATAGCCCTTTTTGTAGGGGGAAAAAAATTGTTGGATTTGCCCCAAATATATCATACTACAAAATGCATTACATATTGCAATAATCACAACTGCTCTACAGCTCAGTTTTGCAGAATAGGTCACAGACTTGTCAATGGCTCTTTGTAAGAAGACCTGCCTAGAAAGGCCATCTTTACTTTTCTTACAGGTTCTATATATAGTAGTTTGTATGCACAAGTACACAGCCTCACAGGGGAAAATATGTCAGGAATATAGTTGAATCCTTACCTTGATCCTCTTGCCCATGCCTTCTAATCTGTTGGTATCAGCAGTCTTTACATTCCCAGTGTTTTTCTTCTTCTCCAGGGCTTCTCTCAATCTTTTGTTAGCAGCAGCTGCCTATGGGTCAGTAAAAAAATTACCAAAGATCACTAACTGAAATGAATATGGTCAGTTTGCAAAGAAAATTGAACATTCCTTCTAATCTGTCAGTATGCAGTCTTCACAGCTGTACTCTGCAATTCCAGAGCATCTCTCAATGCTTGTTAGCATCTGCAGACAGAGAAATGAAAAGAATCTGCCTCTGGTACCAGAAAAACCAAGCAATAGTTGATATTCAAACCAAGGGTGTTATGCACCAGTACAAAGCCTGCAATATACAACTAAATTACAATTATGTAAAACTCGTCAATATACATGTAAATGGGATGAGGTACTTACCTCTTCCATTTTCCTCCTGAGTACATTCTGTGTCTTCTGATTCTGACGTTCCAACCGTGTGAATTCAAACTGACGCTTTCGATCCTGCACAGGTATCAAGGAATTAATAGAGAAGAATCTATATGAATTCTTTCTTGAAACCTTGAGGACCCACCCAAGAACAAAGGTCTATATGGCCCACCATATTAAAATTTGTGTATGTATGTAAAATTAATAATAATTAATCTAAAAATAATAAAAACAGCAGTAACAGTATGATGAGGAAGGAGGAGGAGGAGGAGGAGGAGGAGGAGGAGGAGGAGGAGGAGGAGGAGAAGAAGAAGAAGAAGAAGAAGAAGAATGAGAAGCATAAATTAATGTAAAGTCAAAGAAAACAGCAATCAAACTAAAATCAGAACTTCGGTGTGAATAGACTCACTCTTGCTTTGAGCTGTATCACTTCTTTATCCTTGGTGCGTTTCCATTGCTGGAACCTGGTGTTGTCTTCCTTCATCTGTTTCATCAGTCTTACTCTGGCTTGCTTCATTGCCTGCCCAGAGATAGAAGAAAATAAAAGGTGAAAGGTCAAAGATCAATTAGATAGAAACTACTACAAGACAGCTGTCAAGTTGTTGTGGTACAGTTACCACTTACGAAATCAAACATGAACAATATGATGCTTGATACTATGCCACTGTTTATCAAAGTTTTTAACAGATGTCTTCTGGTTCTCAACAAGTGATATGAGCAGAGAATTGGTGCATACCGTGATTTCATGGTTGAGCTTGCCAACAGTTTGATCACTCTTCTCTTTGAGTTTGATTAGCTTGGCCTGGGCAGTGATCTTCTTCTTCAGTTCGCTCAGCTGGGCCTCCAACTCTTGTAGTCTCTTACGACGCTGCTCACTCAATCTATAAAATGATGTTGATTGATTGACAGATTAACTTTTTATTTGCCAGTGCCGATAGGCATAGTCGTACGTTTGCCGCATGTGCCAATCAGCACAAAATACGCACAAACTGGCAGAAGCATTGCTCTGTTCACACAAAAGCTTCGAAAATTACCCACTTGCACTAATGATTAATTATATAACATCCCTTTTGACACCCTGTATAAAATTCACTAAAATACACTTGAAATTCTTTATCTTAAAGCCTTTGGTAAATATCTCTCATGAGAAATACAGGGCGGCACAGGAAAACACTTTGTGTGGCTCATAAGGCATTAACAGATGGGTCAATTAAAGCTGATTTTTTTTTCCAATTGGTATGCTCAGAAAAAATGCTTGGTGGTGAGCACCAAGGGACCTATGAAGTGAAGAACAGAGCTCTATCTGAGCATTTAAAAAACAAATAAATAACTCCCTAGGGAAACAAAGAGGTCCCCTCTTTAAATACACCTGTAAGAGAAAATTTAGTATTGCCACAGAAAAAATAACACCTAATTGTTTTAACAACTAGGACTGTGATAGTTGAAATCCTATACTACCATTGATCCTAACAGTATTTCAGAATAGAATGTATGCACAGAAGTTCATTTCTTACGCTTCTTGATTGTGTACTTCCAAATTCACAAGAAACAATTCTATGACTGATGCAATTTGGATTGGAATCCTTAGTTTCTTGCAAATATTTAATGCATGGTAGACAGCCGCATATCTTACTTGTTAGCAGTGGAGTTTGACTTGGTGGCAAAAAGTTCATGACTCAATGTTTCTTTCTCCTTTAGCAAGGTATTAACTTGGTCCTCTAACTGCTTCATGGTGGTCTGTAGAGAGAAGAGTAATTGGTTTTAATGTTTTGTTTCTAGTATTGATTCTTTCATCACATTTTGTGATTTGGCTCCATGAATTTAATTCAGAACCCCAAATTATCTACATGATGCAAGAGCAGCAAGAATAATTTCATGCACAAAGAGTGAAAGTTTTTTGGTTACCACATTGCATCTATAACTGATGTGAATTGCCAAGGACTAATGATTTTATGACAAGAACTTTTGTGAATTACAAAAAAAAATGTGGTAATCATTTCGTGTAATATCTGGGTAAAAAAATGCTGTAATCACAAAGTTTGCAGATGCATTTCATACATAAAATACTAATGGTTTTCCAGTTGATGAACAAGAGAATGCAGAACAAAATGAGCTTTCACAACTGACGCATTTCGTTAGTGCCATGTGGAAGCTATAGTGAAAGGCTGTTGATATCTTCTCTCACGGTAAGAGCAAACTTTAATATCATGTGTTTACAGGAATTATAAAAAGAGTAAAAGGAAGGAAAGAAATGATATGATGAAGGAAGGATTATTTTTTTGTAGGAACACTTACAAAAGACAATTTTTGGCATTCATTTGCAGCATGTTTTAACACTAAAAATGAGGTGAAATGGAAAGAGGAAAGAAGGAAGAATGATTGCAATCAGGAAAGTTGTAGGCAAGTCATAAACTTAAGTTCTGAAAGGAACTGTTGGCATTCCTCTAAGGAGTAGTTCTGAAATGAACCGTTGGTTGTTTTGACAGACCTCATACTGTATTCTCATGACTTCCATCTTCTCATCGCTCTGTCCCATGGTCTGAGCAAGTTCTTGTTTCCTAGCCAAAGCTTGGTTCAGCTCATGAAGCTCTCTACTGAGTGCAGCCTGGCGCAAGGCATGGGTCTTGGTCACATCGGGTGTGCTGGAATCCTCACCTTCAGGCCGAGGGGAGGTGGAGGCCGCAAATTCGGTCTCCTCGGACGAGGTAGCTGCAGTCTGTGGAAAAAGTGTGTGTGTGTTTCAGTGAGTAACTTATAAGTTTATATGCAGTGCTAAACACAATTTATTTATTTATTTTTTTTTTTTGCACAGACTTTTGACTGAAACCTTTTTAAGTGTTTATTCATAGTTCCCGTGTATGGGTTCCCCTGTATAAATTTTAAAAGTTTGGGGTTCATACATAGAATTTAGGTTTCCTATGTGCATTGGCCTCCTGTAAGTGTCAAGCCCTGCAATATGAAAGACATTATTTTCAACCAAATTTAATTTAAAAAAAAAAATCTAAACCTGGAGATATATTTTCACATTTCCAAGAATTGTAATGGTCTTCAAAACAACTGAAACCACCTAAGCGACGTAATAAAGTCATGATACTAACTGCGGGTCTTGACTCAGCATCCGCATACAGTGCTTCAGCCCTCTCTTCCTCTTCCTGTTGACTCTCCAGATCTACTATCTTCTTCTGCAGTTCCTTCATGACCCCTAGCTGCTCTTTGACCTTTGACATGTCATGCTCATTGCCTCCTTCCATGAGGGTCATGTCCAGAGCTCCGATGCTCATGTCAGCCTTCGCCCTCAGCTCCATGAGTTTTTGCTTGAACTTTTCTTTAGTCATCTCAGCCTATGGGGTGGAAAAATGTCCCAATTCACAATTTTTTTTTTGTAATTACTGGTATATCCATTCATCAACTGCAAGTTCTGCAACCACATGTACAAGTTAAATTCCACCAAAAATGGAATAAAATATCAACATTCATCATCAAGAATAGCAGCATCTTGCACAATAAAATAATTTCAAATTTGTGTTATATACATGTTATACATAAAAAAATTATTCCAACATTTACATTACAAACACAGAATGTAAAATAGAGAGAATAGCAAAAGTAGACAGTGGATTAATTTTCTGCTGCATTGTCTTTGTTCATGACATCATGATACTTACAAGAATAACTTTTTCATACATCTGAGTGGTTTGATCAATAGATGCCTGCAGTTCATTGGAAAGCTTGGCATTCTCAGCCTATTGAATAAAAGAAATTGAAAAGAAAAATGGAAAAAAATACATGTTTGTTCATTTCACCGTATAGAAAAATTCTTTATCATTCCACTTAATGAATATTCACTAAATATTAGCCCAAGATCAGCTGTATTCAGCTTACAAGTACTACCATGATGCACTGGATTCAATTTATTCTAAAATACCACTGCATCTCCAAAATACATCGCTTTCAACATGATTTCTAAAAATTACATGTTGAAGGTAATGACAAGAATATGGGAAGTTCAATGAACTAACTTCAGATTTGAGATGACCTGATCACTGATGTAAATTACATTCCTCCTTGTTTACAAATTTGGCTAAGGAATAATTCCCTGATTTTGTTTCATAAACCTTGTTAACCATGGCAAATTCCTCTAAGCCAGTCAAATGCTGATTTCAGTAGCTTGTAACTGTAGCTTGTAACTGTAGCTGATAACAATAACTGTGACTACCAGATCTTTATGAATCAGGGCACTTGTGCATGTCTAGTAGATTTCTTCATTCCACTAATGTACATATCACCAGGCTATGCATACCACTTGTGTGAATTTCACATTGCTGGTATGTCCTGTGTAATATACAATATGCCTATCAAAGATACCAAGCACCTGAGCAGTTGAATGACCTACTTCTCAGTCACCCCAAACGAAATTCAGGAAGCTTTTTTTTTTTCATCCTTTTCTTTTTATTTACTAAGACTGTCTTCACAGACAAAAATATATCTTGGAAAGGATGCAAAGAAAAATCTTTCATCACTTTTCCTTCTCGTTGAGAGTCAATTTGCAGGTGGCATTTTACAATTCTTGCCTGCTCTTCCAAAACTCAATGGAAAGTTTATACAGTAGCTCCTCAATAACGCTCTAGCTGGATGGTGATTCTGAATACATCTGTTTTTCTTTGGGGTGAATACTGATTTTCTTTCAAGTAAAATGAAATAAACGTCAAGTTCCTTGCTTAAATCCACCACTTCCAGAGTTAACCAACTTAATGTGTAAGAGTATAAGCTTGCATGAGTATATGCATGGTGCATAAACTGCATTGCTGCACTACATATCATATAAATGTCAGCATTAGTTCTAAAAGCACAATTTCATCTCCAATAATTAACAAACATATTTGCAGGAGAGATAAAAATCAATCATTGACTTACCTCAAGGGTCTTGTTCCTCTCCAATAAAGTCTTAAGGTCTGCTCCACCTTCCACACTATAGTAAAATAAATACAGATTCATATTAGGAAATGTTCATGCATCTAAAATGGAGGATCATCCTACCATTTTGAGTACAACTACAGTGACAGATTCTTTATATTTTACTGGTATGGTGACTATATGGTACAGGAACTGCACAGTCAATCTAAGATCCATTTAGCCTTGAAGGCCTGTACAAATACAAAGAGGTAAACTGTAGGGTTAAAACACACAAGTAAATGAGTGGCAACATTTTAAGTGCAGTCCATTGCCATTACTTTTGTACACAAAAAATGCGCTTAAAGGCAAAGTCCACCCCAGAAGTTTCACTGATTCAATAAAAGGAGTTAAATTTGAACAGCATTTTAAAAAAGAAATGAGCAAAATCAGTCAAAGAATAAGAAAATTACACTCATTTACATTTTCTAGTAAATTACTCTCGGCTCTGCATGTATGTTCAGAAGAATTGCTTATTACATAACATACTTTGACTTTGGGGTGAGAAAATGTGTAACTTCCAAGAAAATTGAAAAAAAAAAGTGAAATTTCATGTACAAAGTGAATGGAGAGCTGCTCACATATGATGTCATCAGTGTTGCCAATTTGCAGAGCTGAGAGTAATTTACTAGAAAATGTAAATGAGTGTAATTTTCTTATTCTTTGGCCGATTTTGCTCATTACTTTTTTTATGCTGTTCAAATTTATCTCCTTTTATTGAAACAGCGAAACTTCTTAGGTGGACTTTCCCTTTAAAAACCCCACTGTTTCCCTCCTCATAGCCTTTACTCTTATTATATGACATATATCTCACACATTTAGGATACATAACATTAAAAAAAATTAAGAAGAAAAGACTGAGCTTTTTGATGTAGCGAAACTATTAAAACCATGCAAATAATGCAACCAAATGGGACAATAAGACTTTTCATAACATATCACTTTTCTTTGTTTTTGCAATTTTCATGAAATAATAAATCTTTACCACAAAGCTGCTGAGTCACCCTCTCCATTAAGAATCTTGCCTTGGAGTAGCTGGATTTGAAGTTGTTGAACCTTGTCATGGAAGCAAACGATGTACAAAATATCAACACGATTTATTCAAGTTCACATAATCAATGAAAATATGGAAGAGAATTACACAGCCACATTCACACATTAAGAGATTAAGTGCCTGGAAAAAAAAAACAACCAAACAGAAAAAAAAAAGCCTGGAAGAAAACCCTGAAAAGGAAAACATACTTGAAGCATGAAAGCCTAACCTGAATATGAAAATGGCAACCATCAACAGCCCCCCCCCCTCCCTTATAACATATCACTCTTCTCACCAAGAACAGTGTAAAAATTACTATGTTCAAGAGAGCTTGTTTTTACAGTATTTAATATAAAATCAAAATCTCTTGACAACACTTTTTAAACAATTTATCATTTAAATATTTTCTTTTTTCTTTTACCAAGGCACTTTTAGAGCTTCACATAGTTAAACTCCCTCTTCATCTCCTGTGTATTATTTTTTTCACTGCTCACATTACAAGACAAATACTAAACTGCAGTACCTCATTCTTTACCTGCTGCCCTAAGTCTATTTTGCAGTCTGTGGGCGTCTATTGATGATGAGTTTGTCGTTAATACGGCTGTCTCTGTAAGCTTAGTGCAATGCGTTGAAGCTTAATTGCTAGCATGTTCCTTTTTTTAAGTGCCCATCTAAAAGGCGACAAGACCCCATCCTCACCTGTTGCCTAAGTCTAGCCAGTTCTGCGCACTGTGGGTCTCTGTTGACTATGGTTTTGTTTCTAATAAGCCTAGCTCTGACTGCACTGCGTGGTGTGTTCAAGGCTTACTGCTCGATTCCCTTTACTTCACTACCAACCTAACAAGACAAACACTTTAATTGTGTGATCCTGTGCTTACCTGCTGCCTAAGCCTTGCTAGCTCTGCAGTCTGTGGGTCTCTGTTGACAATGGGTTTGTTCTTAATACGCCTGGCCCTGTCTGCATAGCGCAATGTGTTCAAGGTTTCTTCTATGTTAGAGTCTGCAGGACTGATGCAAGCTATCATCACTGTCTGGCTGTTGCCTCCAAGGGAATCTAAGCACAATTGAAAAATAAGCAATAAGCATATATGTTTGGTGCAGTTTCACAGTAGGCCAAATCATTCTGCATGTATCATTCATTTCCAACATTCATCCAGTGAAACCAGGGTGCTGTTGCATAAAAACTTGCTATTATAGTAACTTTGCCATCAATGGTAACTACCATGGTAATGTTGCTCAACAGCCAATCAAAATCCAGTATTCCATGAAAGTTACCATTGATGGCAAAGTTACTATAATAGCAAGTTTTTATGCAACAGCACCCTGGCTATGAAAAAAACTATCATAAAGAATCTAAATATCACACGATGATTTTGCCAATCCCGTTAATTAGTGTTTTTTTTTTTTTTTATAGCTCAAATATACATGTAACAAGGTTTTTTATACAACAAGTAATTTCCCTGCTGCAAAGGAGTTTTTGTGCTCCTCTGAACTATGACTAGTATCATACTACTACAACTACTACCACTACTACTACTACAGTAGAAACTCAGTAAAACAAGGTCCTTGGGACCATCAAAATTACCTTGTTATAGCAGGAATCTCGTTATATAAGGGTTAAAAAAACAACAGAATATAAAGAGCTGGGACCAGAATATTACCTTCTCATATTAGGAATATTGTTATATCAGATCTCTTTATACAAAGTTTCCACTGTACTACTTGTACTACCACTTCTACTACTACTACTACTACTACTACTACTACTACTACTACTGCTACTACTGCTACTACTACTACTACCACTACTACCACTACTACTACTACCACTACTACCACTACTACCACTACTACTACTACTACCACTACTGCTACTACTACTACTACTACTACTACTGCTACTACTACTACTACTACTACTACTACTACTACCACTACTACCACTACTACTACTACCACTACTACCACTACTACCACTACTACCACTACTACTACTACTACCACTACTACTACTACTACTACTACCACCACCACCACTACTACTACTACTACTACTACTACCACCACCACCACTACTACTACTACTACTACTACCACTACTACCACTACTACTATATACTACTACTAGTATACTACCACTACCACTACTACTACCACTACCACTACCACTACCACAGTACCACTACCACTACCAGTACCACTACCACTACCGCTACTACTACCACTACTACTACTACTACCACTACCACTACTACTACTACCACTACCACTACTACTACCACTACCACTACCGCTACTACTACCACTACTACTACTACCACTACCACTACCACTACCGCTACTACTACCACTACTACTACTACTACTACTACTATTACCACTACCACTACCGCTACTACTACCACTACCACTACCACTACCACTACCACTACCGCTACTACTACCACTACTACTACTGCTACCATTACCACTACTACTACCACTACTACCAATACTACCACTACTACCACTACTACCACTACTACTACTTCTACTACTACTACTACTACTACTACCACTACTACTACTACTACTACTACCTCTACTACCACTTCTACTACTACTATTACTACTTCTACTCATACTACTACTGCTGCTAGAGCAGGGTGTGTATGTTCGTCCCAAGGTTTGTTATGCAGGAAAACTACAGGCTTTTTCAAGGGCATTTTTCTTTAAAAATGAATGGCCATGATGCAACAAAGGACTGCACTTCATTGTCACTCACTGGCTCAACTACAGAGCAATTGCATGTTAGAAAATGCGCTTAAAACCCTGCCAACAAACCCCTGCTGTTTCCCTTTTCATATCTGAATGGGCCGTTAGCCTATGTCATTTTTTTTAATCCCACAAAAATCAATTGTCAGCAAGACCTCTGAAACCCAGGCACAGGATAACAATCAAGATTATTTTCCCAAGAAAACAAGAATTTTAGCACTAAAAGTGCTTCTTTTCTCCTAAATAAAGGGAAAGGAGGGGCCAGATGGAGCACCCTTCCGCCTTCAGATCACTTACCTTGTAATAGCCTGGTAAGCTTGGAGTCTCTGTAAGGTATATGTGACTTGCGTCCATTCTCATCACCCAGAGCACTGATGACATTGCCAAGAGCTAGTAGACCACGATTAATATTTACACCTGCAAATGATTTTTTTTTTTTTTTGGTTTAAAGTCACAGAAATGTAGGAAAATATATGAGAAACTACTTGAAATTGATTTGTCTAATCAATTGTGTATGAAGTATTGTGTATCAAATGTGGACAATAAGTGTCCTCATGATTAATGGGGCTACCTTGTTACAAGACTAATATATCAATGAATCAAAGGATAATGAGAGGTAGTACAGCTTTGTGCAGTAATCTTACAATAAGGAGTAATTCTTTTTTATGAGCATGTCATACAATCAAACATATAACCCATAACACATGAATTCAAAGCTGGGGGGGGGGGGGACATTCAAGCCTTGCCCTCAGGCTTCTTGCCAGTGCACATAATTGGTGATCATAACAACGCATACAGAAATGGATCTAGTTCACCGCACTTGCCTCTTGTAAAATAATTGTATAGAAGATGCAGGTAGCATAGCATTCTGCACAGCTTACCTTCCTTAAATCTGTCTCCCTGTGCTTGTGTACGCTTTGCTCTCTCTGAACCCGCGAGATCCACCAAATGAAACTTTGCATGACAACATGACTCGCTGCAAGATATAAAATGGAAAGAAAGTATACCGGTAGATGAAGCTTGGTGTAAGGCTCCAACCCGATCGTTGCTCTTGTCCTCAAGGGTAAGGAAGTTATAACATTCTCCCACACTTTTTTTTATTTCAGCAAACATCAGCAAACAATGATGTATGATAGTTTACTTAGTAAGACTTTCATGCAGGTATACTCAAAACATTAGCTTCAAATATGATTTATACCGCTTTCACACCAAGGTACGGTCGCTGCGTACGGTCGCAGAGACCGTACCCAGCGACCGATCGGACGTGCTTTCACACCGCTGTCAAAATTTGGTCAGGCCCTGAGCGATCGGTCGCAGTATAGCTGACCTAGCCGGAAGCGGAAGTAGAGATAGCGCGTGGGCATGTATGGGGGGGTCATTGCATTTCGATCGGTCGCAGAGAACGATGTGCTTTCACATCAAGTTTGCATCGGTCGCGATCGGTCGCTAAAGTACCTATTAGGTCGGACTCAGCGACCGATCGTTTTGGCCGGAAACGATCAGTCGCCGAGTACGATGAAATGCTTTCACACCATGGTTTCATCGGTCGCTGGGTACAGTCGCAGAGACCGTACCCAGCGACCGTACCTTGGTGTGAAAGCGGTACTAAATACATGTAATTCAAAATTTAAATTACACCAATCACCTAAAGTTATTTGGCTTTGTATGTTGAGGTTCCATGTCACTATACTTTAGTCAAAATATGAGCATCAAACATCACTTCTATAAAAAGATATTGCGAGTTCAAATAGCACTTAACATAAGAGTGACTACTGAGGAAGACTAGCAAACAATCAAGCATGTACACACATGCATTAGGGCATAATTATGAAATCAAACAGCCATTCAATTCCATAAATGCCCTCATTGTGCGCTCTTACGCTATCCTTTATTTTCTTCAAACTCCTTTAAACGTAAACCTTGAGAATGCAGAATGAATTATTTGGGGGGTTATTTCACACATATCTGTATAGAACTTATTGTTTAAGGTGATTAGTACATATACACTTTAAATACAAAAATAACATTCGAGGGCAGATTTCCAGTTTGTTTCTTTGTTAGCTTGCTTTTTAAATACAAAACTTGTTACTAAATGGGGGAGGGCATTAAAAACATATTACCATTCATACATTATGTTACGTTTTTTAGACATTTCACTGACCTTGAATCTTTCTTCTTGAGCTGTAGATAGATGGTAAAGATAGCATGTGATCTGCTGGACTGAAGATTCATGGCTGTTGACCCAGTGGTTCTTCCTACTGACCCTTTCTCAAGACATCTGAACATGTCATCTGCACAACTCACCGAGACCTCACTTAATCCAGACACCTAGTTAAAGAAATATTAGATACATGTAAGGCAAACTTGGTTCTCATTGGAAATTTAATATCTTTCAAAAATGTACACATAAGAAAAAAATTCATTTCATTTTATCTTTATTTCACAAACCGTGATTAAAAACATAAATAAAACATAATTATATATGTGTCTAATGTGTAGAGAATACTGTAAATAAGCAAATGAAGGCAGATTAGGATTTACAACTATCAGAACTTAAATAATGCACACTGCACATACCATGCTACAGATCAATTTCTGAAAGAATGCCCCAGGAATAAATGCCAGTCATCATATATCATTCACTCGAACTAAAAACAAACATTTTCTAATCTTTTGTGAAACGTACGAAGAATCCAACATGGTAGGGTGCGTGTAGAGTGGCTTTTGCTATTTTTGCTATGTGCAAGATTCATGTACACAGTTTGAGAATTGTTCCCTTTTAGGAGGAAGCTCAGCCTTCAATGACTCCTTGAATAGTTATCTGCAGTACACGACACCCATGGTTCCAATACCATGCATACAGGATTTCAGACAAGGAAGAATCATGTGAGAAATTCCTACAACATGCATGGCGACAAGGGTAAAAAAATATTTGAGTATATATTCATAACATTAATGTTAAATGCCACAGATTGCCTTTTTTTTTTTTTTTTTTTTTGCAATGTATTTGTGCTATTATGCCATTAGTAAACAACTCCTGCCACCAAGAAGTATTTTTGCTATAGCATATACTGCCGCCACACCTAACTTTAGGTGTTATTCCTTAACACTTCCCAAACTTCCGCACTTTGCGCAGAGGGGGAACCATGTGTGGATTATTTTCTAGTGAGAACCCTGCCTTGAACATCCACATACTTACTCTGATTCCACCATCTAAATCTTCTCTGATAGCAAGAGTCTCCTTCTTGTCCTTTGTGAGTAGGTCATGGATATCCTCATTGTATATCTGCAATTAAAAATTTGAAAGAGATATCAATACATATTTGGAGCAACTAGAATTAAACATTGTTTCTCTCTCTCTCTTCCACTTATATTTTTTATTTTTCTTACACAGAGAAACTGTGAACCATTATTTGACAAATTCAGTGGAGAGTATCCATAGTTTTAGTACTTTAAAATAACAACAACAAAAGTTGTGCTGTGATTAATGTATTTTGCAGCAAAAAATTATGCTGATCTGCAGTGCATACTAATTTCTTGAAGGTTTTTTGCATGAAACTGGCTTACCCATTATCCAATTGAGTGAAACAAAGTCTTATACAACTCCTAGGGATGGTTCAGAAGGACAAATGTAAAATTGCTAATACAGTTATACCTTTGTAAGTATTCTTGTCAATTTACTCCTTAGTTTATTTTCTCTAAAATCCCCTTACCAAGGAAAAGTATCTGCATCAAGGGTGCCATGCAATGGCAAGAACCTAGCAAGTAGGTGGAACTAGTTTGCCCCAAAGTGACTTACCTCTAGATAGGACACCTTCAGCATGACCTCTGTATCCTGCTTCTCCTCAATCCCTTGAAAGACTTGCTGGATGACCCTCGGGATAACCCCCATCTTGAAAGGATCTGTCATGTTGTATGCATTACCCATGGCATAAGTCTTTCCTGAACCAGTCTGACCATAGGCTAACACTGTTGCATTGTAACCTGTGCAGGCAAGGAACAGAATGAATCAAGACAAAATATTTACTCATTAAGAAATTACAGACATTCTACACAATTGACAGAAATGCTGAATTCTCTCAGTCAATCTTCAACTGAAAATTACCTTTAGATTTAGAACTAGAGCACTCATCAACCTTTCTATCATTTGAACATGTCAGTTAGTTCTTTGGGAAGAAAAGTATTATAGAACGATTTATCTTTGGAAAGTTTTTTTTTTTTTTTTCCAAAAAGTTCTGGTGATAACACAAGTACAAAACAGCACATACAGTTCAAGAACTGATGAATGAATTAGTTGAAATATTCACAGAATCCAAAAGGGGCTCTCGTCAATATAAGGATCTACTTTACTTGTTGCATAGAGTCTTAAGAGAGTAACATTTCACCTTTGAAAAGTCCATCCACAAGATGTGCCACTGCCTTCTTATAGACCAACTCCTGTGGGTCCTCAGCCCTAAAGGCATAGTCAAAGGTAAAAGCCTTGTCCTTGCCAAGGACCACCTGAGGCTCACCAGGTGTGAAGGAGATGCAGACCTGACATCCCTCAGAGACCTCCTTGGATATGAGAGGACGAGAACGGATGGCAACCCGCACGCTAAGATCTTTGGCCTGTTCCTCTGGCATAGTGAGCCTACAAAGATGGCAATGGAGAGAGAAAAAGTACAAGTGATAAGCTGTTCTTTTATTGATAAGGATTCAGTCTCAAATAAAGGAAAGTCAATTTTAAATATAAAAAATGTTCAATCCCTTACCCCCCTCCCCCATCCATCCAAAACACTATAAAACAGAACTTATAACTTAAAAGTATTCAGATCTGGCAAGCTCTAAGTTAACATTAGACCTAGCAGTATAGGATATAGCTAAAAGAGCTCTGGTAACTTTTCATGTAGAATCTGAAGAAGGAATATCAAATGAAATAAAAAAACCAACAAAACAAAGACTTGTCACAAAGACAAGCATGACAAACAGCTGGCAAGTAGATAAAAACTAAAAGAAAAAAAAAACAATTGGGAAGTAAAGCAATGCCAATGCCTCATCAACAGAAAATCATAGAATTGAACAAGAAGTGTACTGTACTACTGGATGATAGATAACAGCTAGATCTGGAAATGGAAACCTGACTGCAGACTTCTGCACACTTCCTGTATGAAAGGGACCTAAAGAAGCTACACACTTTCTTTTCAGCAGCTAAAAGTCACGAAAATCAATGCCTTAAGCTAATTTCTGTTTATATCTTGGTTCTACATATTCTAAAGTTAATTTGTAGGGATAGACGAATTAAATAATGCATATTTTCAAGTCGATATCAATGCCAGTGCCAAATTTTGTTTGACTAAATGAAATGGTCCTAAAGCTATGCACATGTGATAAGTGAATACAAATCTTGATTTGAAATGGTCATGCCGGTGTGAATTTTCCCCCGATTTCTAATTTATCATAATCAGACAGACATCGGTCAGATAATATTACAAGGAATCAAGGAAAATTACCGATTCTTTTTGGCAAAACTTCATGATATTCTCACTGCTCAATCACATCAGAAGTTTTGCGCACTGATCGCGTCGCATTGATTGCACATACATGTATCTGCACTGCAGGGTGCGTAGCTCTTAGCATTACCTGCATGCAGTGTAGCTTTATAGGACTCCTGACCATCATGACCATACAGACTACAGTAGATAGTTCTCCCTTTCAGAAATTCTATTTTCTACATGTACTTATACTATAGTACAACTTACAAGCTAGAAATGGCAAACCCAGAGAACAGGGATTAGGGGACCAGATCCAGAGGCCATTCATACAATGTAGAGATAGCCACAACCCCGGTACCCAAGGTATTGGACAAGCCATATATTCAGATAAGCTTGTAAAGTTACATGTAACAGTTGGATGTAACTAATACTAGTTTTTAATAAAACAGGCTCAAGACTGTAACCAATCAGACGCACTGAAATGAGTCACGAGTGTGCTCTTTATTTTTTCACTAACATGCAAGGGAGTGCAAAAAGTGCACAGCAAAAAAGAATAACATTGTGACTTAAACATTCGTGCAGTAACAACTAATGCACTCACAAGCATGAATTATTTGTATACTAGTAGAAGCCTAGACTAATATTAATTTGTTAGTAATATTAAGTGGGACAACCTGGAAAATAGATTTTCTGATCCACTAGACACTCGACTGTCATGACTGTCTCAAGTTCAACTTGAGAAGTTGAGTCTTGAGACTCAAGTTCAAGACAACTCTCATACAAATGTAAAAAAAAAAAGGTCAAGGCAACTCAAAATGACTTTCAGTTTCACTATCACAAAGAGTACAGGCTCTGGTGTGCAGCTGCTTAAAGGGAATTTGCTGATTATATTGATCAATCAAAGACTCACACATAGTTCAATACCATCGATGCAGAGTCCAAATACTTGCTAATTAAATAGAAGGCAAACTTAAAATTATTGACCAATTATGTGGTCAGTAGTGTCCATTTTTCAAAACGGTGTTAGGGGTCCTGTGGGCGGCTGACTATCACTTGGCAAGCATTTAGGACCATATTTGTAACTAAGTAAACAAAAATCAATATTAAATTTCATACTTTACACACCAATACTTTATGAAAAGTAACTGTTGATAAAATTCTGTAAAAACCCATAAAATTTGTCAAAAGTGATGATCTTATCAAATGTCATGTCAAAAAAATGAAGGCAGAGTACAACCTCCTACAAAAACATGCATTTTGTACACGTTTTATGTAGGGTGGCCGCTCACCAGACCCATCTAGAAAAATGGCTCTGGTGAGCGGTCACCCCCATGCAACTTTTTCTCTAGTGGTGTAAATACGAATTTCTGCAGCAAAATATGGACCACTGACTTCATTCTCTTAAATAAAAATCATATCAGTCAACAAATTGAACAAATAAAGCTTATGTATTGCTAAGTATGTCAAAATTTCTTAACTTAAAAGTTAAGAAAATGCCATTATTCTGTCCTTGACTAGAGTTCTAATGGTGTTGATTTCTAATGATGTTGAGTGAGACTCATTTATCTTTAGATCTAGGGCCTAGTCTATGCTCACTGCTTTAGCTGAGTATGTTTTTGGTGCACTAGAACCTACCTGAGACTGTCCAACTTAATTTTTGAAGGAATATCAAAAATATTTTTTCAATTTTTAGTTTTTATTCACCACCGGCCGCTCACAGGGGACGGCCACCCACAGGAGCACATAGACCCTACATTACATAGATCTAGACCTGCTTTAGATCTACTCAAGCATGTCAAATATGTTTTTCCAGGTAGACTAGGAGTGTTAGTCATGTATACCCAGGTCTTGGATGTCCGGACAGGTTGTATATCCGGACAGACGATGATAAACAGCCAACTGAAAAAGTTCACAAGCAAATCTCTTTTAGCACAAACTGTTAGACAATATTAAAGCGAACAAATATTGATGATGATTAGCCCAAATCAATCATAGTTTTTGTTTAATCCAAAGTCAAAGACAAAAAAGAAGGCTTCATTTTTGTTATGTGTCCGGACACCCAACCTCCCATCATGCCCATCCTAATAATAATATACTCACATTTTGTCCTCTTAGTTTTACATGCCTCACAATCCCGATTATTTTAAGAAAATTATCTTTATTTTGGCCAGAAATGTAAAAATCACAAATATTTTTGACAGCTCAGTGCTCGAGAGCTAACTGTGTTACTCATTTAGATCTAACTATTAGATCTAGATCTAGCCTTATTCAGCTCGCAATGAACCGGCCGCTTACGGGATCATTGCCTCGCCCAGGGCCCAGAGATACGGCGGAGGCTGTGATGTGCATGCGGTGGCGCGGTGTAAGAAAAAGTACGAATTATGAGCGTTTAAACATTTTTCTCATAAATCATTTCATAAAATTATAACTTGATTTTCAAATAACATTGACTGTAAGTATTTAAAGAATCATTGCTGAAACTTACGGAGCCAGAACTTGATCCAAACATGTATTTTTTTTGACTTCTTGCAAAGGCGACGACAGTCTATTGACAATAAACAGCCGTTTAAAAACCGTGCACATGAATAATTCACACCACGATCGACCAATCAGAATACAGCATTGCTGGCAGTTAGTTGCAACGCCATCTACGACAATGCAAGATCAGGGAGCACATAAGTTTTTATCATAGTTTTTATGTTGTTTTTGTCGTTGTTGTTGTTTGTTTTCCCCTTCTGTATTTTTTTTCTCTTTTTCACATTTTTCTCTTCCAAGGACGTAGGCTTAGGGAAGGGGTGCACTTGGTGCACGTGCGCACCCCCCTCGCTGAGGCAGAGGAGTTCCGCCCCTGGCAGGCAAAAAAAAAAAAAAAAAAAAAAAAAAAAAAAATGCGCCCAATTTTCAGCTTTCAATAGCTTCAAAAGGGGGGGGGGGAGGGGGCACAAGACCCGAGACGCTGCACTGTTCTGATAAGTGGCGTAACTACGGGGGGGGGAGCAGAGGGGGCACGTGCCTCATTCGGCTGGCAAAAAACGGGGGGAGGGGAAAGGAGAAATGAAAGGAGAAGGAAAGTGAAAAGAGAGGGGGAAAACAAGAAAAAGTGAAAACCGGAAATCGAGATCGAAGCGTTTGCTCGCTTCGCTCGCGAGCATTTGAATAACTTAACCATTGTCGAAGGTTATTCCTTTCATAAGAATATATTATAAGAATATATTCTTATGAAAGGAATCAGTTTGCATTTTTGTATCTCAATCTGATGTCATAGGCTATTATTCTTCCACTCATATGATGCTAGTAATATAATCACCTCTGGATTTCACTCCAAGAAATCGAGCTTCAAGTTTACCTACAAATACTAATGGCCAATAATAGATAAAAAGAAAAGTTCACATTTTTCGTTATAGTTCGCTACGAACAAAATGATTTCGGGCACTGCAATCAGCCTTTTTCAAAAGGAAGTTAGCAAAGTATTATATTTGGCAACGAGGTGGTTCACTATTGTACAAAAAACATATTTTGCGAACGAATCCATACATTTTATTTATTCTTTTTTTTTTTTTTTGGGGGGGGGGGGGGGTCGCTGACTTTCATCGCTGGTAAAACAAAATGGTTTTGGACTGTGAGTGCGGTACACACACACGGGTGATCAAATACATTACTGATACTGCTTTCACACCAAGGTAAGGTCGCTGCGACCGATGAAATCATAATGTGAAAGCATTTCATCGGTCGCTGCGACCGATCGTTTTGGTCAAAAACGATCGGTCGCTGAGTACGGTCGCTGAGGTACTTCAGCGACCGATCGCGACCGATGCAAGCTAGATGTGAAAGCACATCGTACTCAGCGACCGATCGAAATGCAATGACCCCCATACATGCCTACGCACTATCTCTACTTGCGCTTCCGGCTAGGTCAGCTATACAGCGACCGATCGCTCTGGGCCTGACCAAATTTTGACGGAGGTGTGAAAGCACGTCCGATCGGTCGCTGGGTACGGTCGCTGCGACCGGTCGCTGCGACCGTACCTTGATGTGAAAGCAGTATTAGATATCTTTCACATCAAGGTACGGTCTTCTATTTCTGTGAGTACGATGTGCTTTCACATCTAGCTTGCATCGGTCGCGATCGGTCGCTGAAGTACCTCAGCGACCGATGAAATGCTTTCACATTATGATTTCATAGGTCGCAGCGACCGGTCGCAGCGACCGTACCTTGGTGTGAAAGCTGTTGGTGTTACAGATAGCCTACAAGGTTAGCGTGAGGGTTGCAATTTGGCTCTAAGGTTTTTGGTGTTAGGGTTGCATGGGGGTATTAAAGGCATAGTCATGAGCAGATTTGGACTAAATTTAGTTGGAAAAAAGTCGCATTTGATTGGTGGCGTAAAACAACCATGTCTTTTCAAGAGCCAGTGATATACGTATGTCATGCACATAGAAGCAACATCAATTGTTTGATTCGCAGCCATGGAAACTGGAGTAAAATTGCGCGCGAAAGCTATGAAGCTGATGATCAGAGGTAGTGCTTTGGTTAATGAGAATTATCGAAATAATATGGAGATAGATTGTCGCATCGCCACCCATCACTGACTATCCATGTCAACCTGAAACATTACCATGATTAGGATGATCAATTTCAAGTTGTTCTGCTGTTTTGCATCTAATAGCGATAAACATTTTTTGTAAACAGGTTTAAAGCAAATTCAATTCTTTCCAGCCCTGGTGCTTGCTTGATCACGCCTGGCTGGTATGGACCACAATTACTGGAGTGCTCGAACTGGGATGTGGGTAATTTGTATGACATGTGTTTCGTTCTTTTTCATCTACTCCATAAATGATGAAAAAATGAAAATGAATATATGGAATTTAGCCGATAGTAATTCCCATAAAACCGCTCTCAAATGCTCTGAAATATGATCGTTAATCATGTTAATGAGGATAATTTTGAAAGTTCCTACCCTTCCCCCGCTCGGTCACTTTGCTCCTTCGGAAAGGATATTCGGCCCCAACGACCAACGAATACAAATCGACACCCATAATACAAATGATATCCAGTATACGATCCAGGATCTTTTAGATTTAGATCTGGCAAGCTTCGTGTGTGTGTGTGTGGGGGGGGGGGGGGGTGGGTATGTGTGGTGTGTTTGTATATTTGTTATGTAATGATTTATTTTGAATGAAATCTCTAATAAAACATATGGAAAAAATATGGAAAAATATGGAAAAATAAAAATTATATCTATGAGAGAAGTCCGATACTTTGCACTAGCTTCTCGTTTTATTTCTTTGTTTATCCATCTTTTTATTTCAATAAAATGAGGACAAGGTAAGACGAAGATCTGAAAATATACACTCTAAACACAAATAAGTTAAAATGACTGGATTATGGCTCAGCTGGGTGCAACTAATATAATATTATGTAATCATGAAAGTTACTATATTCTAGTCAGAAATGACTATAAGTTCTAGTCAAAATACGACTAGAAAGTGTGACACATGATTAAAATATTGTTTTTTAAAAATGACCAGGTATTTTGGGTACACCCAGCTGACCCTTTCACCTAGTCATGTTCACCTGATTTACAAAAAAGTAGCCATTGTTACGTCTAATCCATTTTGGAAACTGGAGAGGTGCCTTTTGCCTTTTCAGAGCTGGTCGAAATCACTTTTGATAATATTGCTTGTCAGCCTCTTTGGAATAACCCCAAGCTGAAAATGAATAACGATACAATGCAATTTTAAGTTTTGGTGTATGAAAGGAATACGCTTTTTAATGACATTTTGAGCAATGACTGATTTTTTTTTATCAAAAATGATTACGTTGATATTTAACAAGGAACCCTGTGGTAGATAGCAAATAAAAAAAAAATAAAAAAAAAACTTGAACCTAACTTGATCAGCTTTTATTCTTCAAATAGGCAACACCAACATTCTTATTTTATTGCTACATTTTTCTTATAAAACGTCATGTATCTGAAAGGAATAGAAATTGACTGAAATTATGATGAAAAGTCAAAAAGTTGCCAATTTTCAGGGGAAAACGGTGATTTTAAACTTTCTATCACATTGCCAATTTAAGGATTTTAATGCTTATTTTCCTTTTAAAAAATTTCAGTATCAAACAACGAATATTGACGCAACCAAAATGGGCACAGTTTGTGTAGAATTTTTTGCTCTTTCTGCTGATGTATTTGGTATGATTTTTAGGGCTTTGCATCAAAAGATATTAGGCCAAACCACAAAATGTGGACCTCTGTCACGAATGGGTTAAGAGTGTACCAGCTCTCCGTATAAACTGCTAAATTCAAGGGTTAAATGAGTAGCTCCTTCTGAAAAGTACCATGGTACCCACGGTACTTTGACAAAATAACCCATCAAATCGTGCAAAGGACCATTAATTACCATGACCACTATGGCGTTAAGTTTCTTCACCAAAATTACAATTTGTTTTCAGTGGTTTGGTTGTTTACCAGACTGCATGCTCGTAAGTATATAAGCATCCAGAGGATACGGCTTTCATTGGAGCTCGTAATGAGTGCTCATGCCTTACCAAGGGACACTCGTGCGTCGACCGTGGGCGTCAATCGGAGGAGACAGGACCCCCCCCCCCAAAAAAAAAAAAAAAAAAATGTGTGGGGGACACAACAGGACATGTCTCCCTAAATTGAAAGCCGAGGAATTTGTGTATGTGTGTGTGGGGGGGGGGGGTGGGTGTATGCGTGTGTGTGTGTGTGTGTGTGTGTGTGTGCGGGTGCATAAGATTGCTTCTGCGTTCTTGAGTGTAAGAATACTCATGAACAAAATGCAAATTCCTTTTTTTTTTGGTGGGGAGTGGGGCATACAAAAGGGGAATTCTTTCCCTCATATATATTTTGGGGATCCTTGGACACCCCCCCCCCCTTCATCAGTTGATAGCCAACCGCCTGTCTCCTTTCCTACTTTTTTGGGGGGCCCTTTTCTTTTTCAGGGGGCCCGAGATACCCAAAATGGTCAAAAATGGGCTGAAAAACACAAATTTGGGGTCGGAGGCCAAGGCCCACTCCCCCCTCCCCCCTGATCCGCGCCTGCCTTGGAATTCCCCATCAGTGATAGCAAACCGCCTGTCTCATTTCCTAATTTTTTTTTTTACTTACATTAACAAAAAACGGCTGGTATATCAGACTACTCAACACACCCTTTCGAGACAAGTCCCCCCCCCCCCCCCCCCGGTTTCCACGAATGGGTGCGTTAATTTCACTCCCCACACGCAACCCACCCTTTCGAGACAACCGGGGGGGGGGGGGGGGGCTTCTCTCGAAAGGGTGCGGCCATCCCCGTTCCCTCCCCGCTCCCATCCCGCTCCGCGCACGCACCCTTTCGACATAAGCCGATATGGCTTATCTTTTCGGCTTATAGCGTATTTCAACGACGAAATAACATTTCTACAATGAAAAAAGAGAACGTTTTTCCTCGCTCACTACAAATGAAACCGGCAAGTGAAGTGACCAAATAAAGAATTTAGATGTTTCATAGGCCCATAGTGTAATTTGCTGAAAGCCTGAAAGCGTTAAATAAATTTTTAATGGTTTTGGAAAGCAAACGAATTGGGAGAGCGAGGTGACCGAATGAATAATTTAGATGATCCATATGCTGACAATGTCATTTACTAATTTCGCTCGCTCGTTATGTTTATAAACAGGGTGGTTTTTGAAACATCACTGGACCAGGAACGTGCCAAAATAAGAGTCATTCAAGTTGGCAGCGAGGTAACCAGATATGAATCTGAGATGTGATAGGCATATAAAGGTCCGATAGTATATTTTGATAACAAAATAACACGTCATTCATTGAAAATAAATCTGTAATTTTTGGCTCGCTCGCTCGCAATATTAAAAAAACATGGTGGTATCTCGCGAGATGCGTCATTTCCCCCAAATTTAAAAACGCTTCACGTCCCTAAAGACACCTTGTTTCGAGATTGCTGGTTGTTGTTTATTTGTTATTTCTTTTTTTCCCATAACGTTTTTATTAGAGATTTCATTCAAAATAAACATCAATACATCCATATAAATCAATATAAGCAAAATAATATAATACAAGTTTTGTTTCCATAGCATATTTTCGTAGATATGCTGTTGTTATTGTTAACATGATAGAAATAACAGTATACATATTACACACACACGCACCCACCCTCACACACTTTTCCACTCGGTGCCCCCTCAATGCGTTGCCCACGGTATGCCACAGGTTCTGATTTTCTAAACTTTAGTTCCGCCTCCCCAAGATGTGCACCTTTCCATGCCCATACCAGGCTACGCCCTAATCTTCCTCCTTTTATTGCCTAATATTTTCTTATTTCTTTCTAGTTCCCGGCCCTTTTCTTTCTGTTTCCTTTTTGTCTTTCATTCTTTTTCATTTCTCTTTCTTCTCTTTATATTTTTTAATATGTTTTAATGATTTTTTCTTTTCCATGGGTAGGTCTATTCTTTAGCTTAAAGAGCCATTCGATTTCAGATGACTCACCATGACATACCTGGTGACCTGGTGGGTCGGTAAAAATAAACGTATAAGCAAAATGGGCGGAAGTCTGTTTTGAAAGGTGAGGGGGACACAGATATTTTCCGACGGGTGTCTCTTTTTACCCTCGAAATTCGCTGACTAGCAAAAAAAAAAAAAAAAAAAAAAAAAAAAAAAAGGTCCTCGGCCTTTCGGTCTCCTTTTTTTTTAATCTGAAAACTCGCTTACAAGCAAAAAATAAAAAAAATGAATAATAATAATAATAATGATAATAATAAAAAGATCCTCTTTTAGGAACCCCCACGAAATCGGGGAGAGGGGTGGGGTGGGGTGGGAACATTTGATAGGCCTATTATGTCCCCCCCCCCCCCACACACACCTTCCAAATGGTGTGGGGGACGCGTCCCCCCCCCCCCCCGTCCTCCAGGATTTCTGACCACTCCAGGAGCGGCATTTTGACAGGGGGGGGGGGGCAAGATGACGTACTGGTGAATTTATTTACATTTTTTATAGAGCTGTAGTTGCATGACCCTGCCCTCTCTTCCCCGTACTCTTTCTTCTTCTTATTCCTCTTCTTCTTTTGATCAACTGAAAAATCATAGGAGCGGCCGCCCCTGTGCCCCCCTTCTGTAGCGCCGCCCCATTACAAGAGTAAACGTATACATTTTTATCATATTGCTTAAAAGCGATTCTGTGCAGCGTGTCACGTATGAAATTGAAAGTCATTCCCCATTCCGTTTCATTCTCTCACCACTTTTGCCACGTACGGATGGGGGTCAGAGTCCAAATATAATTATTGTCATCTTTTATCATTTCACTCTTTTACCCTTGAGTTCCAATGACTGAATCGAGTCGATTCATTCATAACTGACCATATGTTTAACCCATCTAGTCTGAACATTTCACTGCTTTGAACTAAATGATATACATGTACTGTCTATAAAAATTTCCCTCTTGTTTCACCCTTTTTGACCCTTTTCTGGGTCATATCTGACCTTATTCCGGGTCATTGTTGACCCGAAATGGAGAGTGGCTCCAACAATATGTCCAACGGACTCTTTTCCGGGTCAATCTGACACGGCATTTTTAAGATAGCTTGCTTAAAGACTGAATGTAATATTTAATGAAAACTGGTGAATTTATTCGTTGCAAAAATTTTATACGGGGTTTTCTGCGGACCTTTTCATTTTTTAATAATCATTTATTCATAATATACCGTCACGTACATAAGATCATGTTACTCTTTTATTTCACTCTCTAGTCTCTACTGTAAAAAAGCCTCCATGAATAGCTATTTTGTGTTTTTCAAAACCAACCAGGAGCTTTCTTTTCAATGAACAATACAATGTGTTTGCTGCTTTTTTTATAAAATATTTTTGAATAATAATAATAATAATAATGAGAATAATAATAATAATAATAATGAGAATAATAATAATAATAATAACAATAATAATAATAATAATAATAATAATAATAATAATAATAATAATAATAATAATAATGATAATAATAATAATAATAATAATAATAATAATAATAATGATAATAATGATAATAATAAAAATGATAATAATAATAATAATAATAATAATAATAATAATAATAAAATAAGTGCTTCAGCTAGGTTCATATTTAAAAACTGGTTTGCTTGATTACCTGTGAATTATGACTAGCACCTGCATGCCCTGAGCCAGAAATAATATTGCGGTCACTGCGCTAAAAGTAAATCTAAGTTAATTATTTACACGTTGTGAAAGTCCCTTTACGCAAAATTATGTTTGCATACTTCGCCGAATTCAACTGACTTGCGTTTAATTAAGGGCGGGAAGGTGATTAGTACTATTCTGAGTATAGAGAACACCAATGACTTTCAGGGATAACCTGTGATATTGGACGACATGAATTTGAGTGGAAAAAAGAACTTCGTTATCCCTGTTCAGGGGCTTAATGGTGTGGGTTTTTTTTTTGAAAATTTAAAATTGGGATGGGCTACATGCAAATGAACATTTGTGTGAATGTGTGTGTACGCGTGTGGGTGATTGTGTGTGTTTCAGTTTATGCTTTTACATGGAGCCATATACACTAAAAAACATTTGATGAGGTTTGGGTTTGTGAGGGACAATTACTGCTCATTCTATTATAAAGAGACTGAATCTTATTTTCATGTATTTTTGAACTGCACGAAAGTGAAACCGTGATGGCAATTCTGTATTAAATATTTAGGCTTGGCTGAATTAAAAATATGAAATGGGGGATATATTCATGGGATTACCTGGGAATTCGAATAGAATTAAGTGTGTGAATTCTTTGGTTCTGTTTATGTAATTTTCCATTCTAGGGCTGAAGGCCATGTACCCTCATGTATGAAAATATAAAAATATATAGCTGACTTTATGGAGGAAGAAAAAAAAAACTAGCAGCGAAGGCGGGCAAGTTGAATTTACACCTACAGAAATGGGAAGAACTGAAAGTGAATAAGGATGTGAATGTGAACAGGTATATTTGTGTCTAGTGTTGTGCGTGTGTAAATCTTGGTATGTTTGTGTGAATGCTTGGTGGCGGGGTGGGGGGGGGGGGTAGTCGTAAAAGGGGGATGGGGTGGAGGATGGGTATACAGATATGTATTACCGATATGTTTTTTTGTTTGTTTTGTTTGTTTTTTTGTTTTGTTTTTCACGATTGATCTTTTTTTTTTAATTCTTCCCTTCTCTTTGGTAATTGTGAAATGTATATATCGTATCAGTTTTGATACGAAAATGACATGAGTTGTATTTTCAATCAATTATACTGTAATTACATATTTTGTTTACCCCTTTGAGCATTGCCATGTTTTGAAAGATCATTCATATTGAATATCATAATTGTGGGGCATAGGGAGGGGGGGGGGCATATGTTTGGGTTTGTTATTTTATATTATGTTCTTAGGGATTTCATTCCATTATCTTCTTTGCTTATTGTCTCGTAAATACTTTATCATTATGTTAACAACATTATGTTATGAAAACGAAACGAAGATTTGTATTTGTTGGAATTATTTGCAATGATCTTATGTAACGATTTATTTTGGAGAAAATCTCTAATAAAAAAATATTCGGAAAAACAAAAAGTGTGTGTTGTATTCCGTAAGCATTGAATCGGGGGTGGGGGGGGGGGCTAACTCGCCTTATATGTATACGGGAGTGTGCGCTCTACTTTGGGGTCGCTTTTTTGCATTGCAAGAAATCCTAAACATGGGGTATGGTTTTGTGCCGGAAAATCCCTAAACATGCCCCCCTCCCCCCCCCCCACACACACACGCACACACACGCACACACACTGTTTTTGAACATGGGTAACTTTACTCTACAGAATGACAGAAATACAGAAATAAAATGTGACGTAAGGGCGGTCAAACTTTCAGAACACTCACAGATAAGTTCAAGGTATATTAATTAAAAGTGTTTTTTTTTATTTATGTCATTAGTTTGTCGTTGTTGTTCGTGTTTTTTTCATTGTTGATCCCTCTCTCTTTTTCTTTCTCTCCACTCTTTCTCATTTGTCTACCTCGTCTGACTTTGCTAAGTTAGAATTATCAGTTTTCTATTTTAAGGCTGTCCATTTCAACTTAATTCTGCACTTCGGCTGAACCAAACCATACTTGTTATTTAAAATTGATCAAGCATTTATGATATCTCTCCATTATACCGTAGACGTATATAATGATTAAGTGGCCATTTTTCATTTACAACTCGTTCTGGGTGAAGTATTGAGGCAATTATCTTAAAAGCAAGCGTATAATGGGAAAATGACAAATAGATTTACATCCGAATATCAGAGTAAAACGTGAAAAAAACATGAAAATGTTTATCTATCACTAATATGCAGCTACTCACATTTATATTCAACTTGCAAGCAAAACTGACAAGATTTCAAGTCAAACAACACCGCGATCTATAATGAACGTGTGAAATTGGAAGTTTAAACTTGAAACGTATAGTGGTAGCACGCAGTGCATTATGGTTATTGGTCATAGTAAACAATGGTAAAATGCTTCAGAAATGGAGTGATATACTTTGACATGTTTGCTACGCATGTCATCTGAGCTAATTGAATAGACCTGTTTACTAATTTTATGCATAATTGTTGAACAAACGTTTCCCTCGACAACCAAGAAGCTTGCCATTGGCTTGTCCTACAGAGAAACAACTAATGTATGCAAACTAGATTCCATCAATTCAGATGCCATTATGCATAACAGGTAAACTGAATAGTATAGGTCACCAAGAGGCTGGGGAGAAACGTGCATAAATTTGAATACTATTAGTAAACAAGTTTATTGCTTTAAGAGTCTTACGAGTCTTCAAGGGCGTAGGCTGAGGGGGACCAAATAAATAATTTAGATGTTTCATAGGCCCATAGTGTGATTTGCTGAAAGCGTTAAATAATTAATGGTTTTTGGAAAGCAAAAGAATCGGGAGAGCGAGGTCAGCCACGGATCCAGAATTTGATGGAGGGGGGGGGGGACCATGGCCATGGATTTTTTTTTTTTTTTTTTGTAATCTAGCGACTAACAAAAAAAAAAAAGTTGTGCATTAAATTCCGGCAGTGGCGGGGGGGGGGGGGGGTGCATTATAAAAATGTTTGCGTGTGTCGTAAACACCGTATTAGGGGAGTAGGCGTATCCTATTATCCTATTACAGGTCCAAAAATTCCGCGACAAGCAAAAAAAAAAAAAAAAAAAAAAAAATAGGTTGTACATTACATTTGCCATTTCGACATTCTTCTTTTATTTTTCCTCTTTTTTTTTGCCCCTTTCTTTTTCGGGGGAGGGGGCCGAGGTACCCAAAATGGTCAAAAATGGGCTGAAAAACACAAATTTTGAGTCGGGGTGGAGCAAGGCCCGCTCGCCCCCCCCCCCCCCTGGATCCGTGCCTGAGCGAGGTGACCGAATGAATAATTCAGATGTCCCATATACTGACAATGTACTAATTTCGCTCACTCGTAATGTTTTAGAAACAGGGTGGTTTTGGACATCAATAGATCAGGAACGTGCCAAAATGAGAGTCATTGGCAGCGAGGTAACCGGATATGAATTTGAGATATCATAATTATAGGTCTATAGATGTCCGATAATTTGTTTTGATACTAAAATAACTCGTCTTTCATTGAAAATAAAGCTGTAATTGTTGGCTCTCTCGCTTCGCTATAAAAACCCCGGGGTGATATCTAGGAAGATGCATCATTTTCCCCAAATTTAAAAAAACGCTTTACGTCCCTAAAGGCACTTTGTTCTGAGATTGCTAATGTTATTGTTAACAGGATAGAAATAACAGTATACCTATTACATACACGCACACACGCGCACACGCGCGCACACACACACACACACACTTTTCCACTCGGTGCCCCCTCCCCCCCCCCCCCCCCCCCGTGACGTTGACCTACTGTAGCCACTGCGTGGTAGAGGGGTTCTGTAAAGCCTTTGTTGTTGTGTAGATAAGTCACTATAGACTGGAGATCACCGATCGATTCCCTGACATGGCATTAATGTCCTTTGGCAAGACATTAATCTACATTTTTCCATATACGCTTGACCCAAACGTCTTAGATGGTTTTCTGGTAACATCTATTCCTTGACTGCTCTAAGCATTGAAGGTGTCGTGGAGTGGTTCATTCACTCGATACTCGGTTCATTAGTATCCTGTTTCGACTGCTATCAGCGCAATTCTCTATAGTGTTATTTTTGTTCCCAGACTCTACCAAATAGATATTTCACGATGAGTTCAAGCTCTTCCGAAGGGTTAGCGAGACATCGCAAACTTTGGTGAAATGCTCTCCAACGGTAGCTCCTTGCTTTAGACATAGCCCGTTTGTTAAATTAAAGACATTTTTCTTAATATGTCAAATATAACATGCTTGAGGTTGCTTCGTAACCTTTAACAAGCTACCAGTGGCGTACCGTGGGTCAATGCACGGGGGGCACCAAGCATGGCCGTACGCAGAGATTTTTTTCCGGGGAGGGGGGCATAAAATTTTCAAAGTAATACGAAAGCGAGGGAGCGAAGCGACCGAGCTGGTCATGAGGGCGCTTTTACATTGAAATTGAAGGATCTGGGGAGCGTTTCATGAAGAGTTTTGTCGGTGATTTTCACCGACTAATTTGCTTTCAGCCAATCAGATGCGAGGATTTTCAGTAGCTTATAACATTTGTCAGTGAAACGCTCCCCTGGTACACACTTTTTGTGGATTTTTTTTTTTTTTTGTAAAAACAAATGTTAGGTATTCAAAATTTCTGAGGGGCAACCTCCACCACTGCCCCCCCCCCCCCTGCTGCTTAAAGCCATTGCACCGAGTGGATAGGTTTGTGCGGGTGTGTGTGGATCATATTAACAATAACACGTTTTGTAGAGATGCCATAGTCGAATGGTTTAAGGCGCTTGACTGTAGACGCGAAGGTCCAAGATTCGATCCAAGGCACGGCACTTATGCCCTTGAGCAAGGCTATCTACATTGCCTTTTTAAACGTCTATCAAATAAAGTGATGTGCTACATGCTTTATACCAACGTGTGCATGTATTGTTTAAAATAAAAATGTAAAAACACAATTAATACAGTAATCTTGAATTAACGTGTCTTTAGGGACTTAAAGCGTTTTAAAATTTTTGGGAAATGATGCATCTTGCTATAGATACCAACCTGTTTTTAAATTTCGCGAGCGAGCGAAGCGAGCGAGCCGAAAATTACAACTTTATTTGCAATAAAAGACATGTTATTCTATAATCAAAATACACTATCGGACCACTGTAGGCCTTATGATATTTCAATCAAATATCTAGTCACCTCACTGCCAATGATAGTGATTTTAGCACGTCCCTGGTCTATTGTTTTCTGTCCGAACCATGTCTCTAACCATTACGAGCGAGGAAGCGAGCGAGGAAGCGAGCGAGGAAGCACACACTTACCCCTTTAGTAAATTACATTAAGCATAATTATGAAACATCGAAATTATTTATTTGGTCACCTCTCGCCCAATATGTTTGATTTAAAAAAACATCAAACAATTATTATTAAACAAGCGCAGTGAGCAAAGAAAAATATACTCTTTTTTCATTGTAGAAGTGATATTTCGTCATCGAAATATAAATATCTAAATAATCAGTTCGATCCCCTGTGTGCTGAATCTGAATCCGTTTAGGTACCTCGCTCACCTCCCGAAACCATTCTGTTTTTACAAGCGAGCGAAGTCAGCGACGCCCCCCCCCCCCCCGAAAAAAAATGTATTTATACCTTATATGCATGGATTCGTCAGCAAAATACAGTAGATTTTTTGTAATCTTGTGAACCTCCTTGCTGCCCAAATGTTATGATACTTTGCTAAGTAGCTTCTGAAATATGATCGCCGTGCCCGAAATAATTTTGTTTCTAGCTTTTACTAGCGGGAGTAGCGGGCTAGCGAAGGAACAGATGGGCATTATTGTTTTTTTGCCCATACTGAAAGGACCCTTTTTAGGAAAACTTCTTGGAGTAAAATCCACATGTGGTTATTACTAACATTCTATGAGTGGAACAATAGCAGTCTTTAACATCAGATTGAGACAAAAGATACTGATTCCTTTTATAAGAATAGTTATTAGCATCGCTTAAATTACTTAAATGCTGGCAAGTGAAGCGGTTCCAGATGTACCATTTTCCTTTTCCTTGTTTTTCCCCTTTCTTTTCTCTTTCCTTCTCTCTTCTCTTCCCTCTTTTTTTTTTTTTTTTTGCCAGCCGATTGGGGGTGGGGGGGGGGGGCACGTGCCCCCCGTAGTTACGCCACTGCAAGCTACGATTGCAAATTGAAAGGGGGGGGGAATAACCACATAACCACACAACGAAGCCGAAAACCCTCACGGTAAACTTCCGCTGCTTTTTTCTCTCTCTCTCTCTCTCTCTCTCTCTCTCTCTCTCTCTCTTTCTTATTTTGTTTTAAATTAATGTGATATGAGGAGGGGAAAAAATAAGCAAAATAATACGACAAACAAAAAGGTATGAGGAGGGAAAAAAATATCCCCCAAAAAAACAACAACAACACTAGAGGCAAAAATGATCTTTTCTGTCTCTTGGTTGCAAAAAAGATGTGGACCAATTGAATTCTTATAAAGTTAGCGCAAGATATGACGTCATGAATTAGCGCAACTTTTACAGAAAGATCCATTGCAAGAGTAGTTGTGAAAGGCGTTTGTGAACAAAAGCCAAGAGTATTAGAAGCAGTCATAATAAGAATAATAGCAACACAACAACAACAACAACAATAATAATAATAATAACGATAATAATAGTAATAATAATAATAATAATGATAATAATGATAATGATCTTAGCGATGAATAAAAAAAGGTAACTCACTGTAATAAGGATAATGGTAATACTGTAAGTAATATTGATAAAAATTAAAACACATTGGTCCCTTCCCTTTGGAGGACCCTCCTAGCGGCCCCCAACACTTTGTGCATGTGCACGGCAGTCGATGTTTTTTCCAAGCATAGGTTTATCCATATGTCATTGCTACGTTCACAAAACTATTTTTTTTTTACTAGGTTGACCCCCTCGAGCTCCCATTCTATAAGCTGACAATGCTCATTTTCCTCTATGCTGTCTCCTCCACATTCATTCCATCCTTATATTTTGATTTGTTTTATAACCTTACGTAATTGTACTTGATGAATTAAATAAAAGTTGAACTTTAACTTGGACATTTTGTATAGCAACTCCAAATAGTTTGTAAACAAATTTTCGGCATTACTTCCAGTGTTAAAGATCGTATGTTCGATCTGTAATGAATTGGAACCAGCGGGATTCGAACCTGCCATCTACTGCTTGCCGGGGAGCGACTTAACCACCAGGCTATTCTGGTTCACGGCCAAGTCACGATGAACTGGAGTCAAATACCCAAGATCCTCTTCTTTCTGACTCATTAATATGCAACGGTTCGCCTTGGACAATAGACAGTAAATGAAGAAGCTTCACAGGGAGAAATTTACAATTTGTAAACAAATTTTCGGCATTACTGCCAGTGCTAAAGATCGTATGTTCAATCTGTAATGAAAGTCAGTGCAGTAGTTGGTAAATGAAAAGCTTAATGGGAGAAATTTATCATTTGTAAACAAGTTTTCGGCAAATCATTACAGATCGAACATACGATCTTTAACACTGGGAGTAATGCCGAAAATTTGTTTACAAATTATGAATTTCTCCCATGAAGCTTTTTTCATTTATTAACTCCAAATAGGTTACATGAATTACATCTCCCCCTTTCTTACATCCATATGCGTCCTCGAATAATTATTGGCTTTGCTATAGTTTTTCAACAAAGCCTTGTTACCCGTCTCCTGTGTGCATTACAGCATGCTCATTAAATACTAAGAGTATTCTGCAGAACGTCAAAGGGCAATGTATGAAAAAAAAATGCTGTGAACGATTAAAACGTAGACAGACAGAACGTAGACAGAGAGAGAGAGAGAGAGAGAGAGAGAGAGAGAGAGAGAAGGAAATAAAGAGAGGGGTGGGGAGAAAATGTGATCCAACAACATAGTAATGCCGCATACATCACATATTGATTAACAGCAAGTTTTATACCGACTACATGCATTTAGCATCTCTCTCTCTCTCTCTCTTTCTCTCTCTCTCTTATAGCTATCATAATTACAATACATTAATTTTTATAGTCAAACACACTTGAGTGTTGTTTATTTCTGAGCTGTCTTGGCTTGATCCTTGAACTGCCAGATAGCAGTGCTGCATCTGCTGGTGAGGTTTCTTGTTCTTCCTGTGCTTTTTGGGAGGCGGGAAGGGTGATGGTCATTCTTCAGAATCTCCGGACCGATCATGCCGATGTCACTTTCAGCTAAAAATACAAATCCATTATTATAAACTTACTTTACGTATTGTTCAATATTTTTCATACAGTAAAGATGAATATTACCTTTTTTTCATTCAGTCTCCCTAAAAGGTTGAGAAATACTGTCATCCTTTTGCAATTTAGGAGAAATTAAACGCCCAAGCGAAAATTACGTTGTTTGGTTCGCCGTGTGTAATGCTGGTAATAAATTGAAGTAAGTTCCATCGGGTAATGCTGCCTTGCATTTTACGTTCTTTAATGATACAGGTCCAGATGCCTCAGTGACATGCCCCTGCTTCCACTCTGGCTACCGTTATGGAGACAAAATACAGGAGCAGAAAGCTGGTTGGTATCGCCTGCTTTACTGTGCTGTTAAACCAAGGTATAGCCTTTTGCCTTTACCATGTTTACCTTCGAACGTTATATTTTTTATAAGTCCATCTGTTCTGAGAATGTTGCTTACCATTTCTTCATTTGTTACCTCCCCCGGTTTTTTGTTTGTTTGTTTGTTTGTTGTTTTTTTTTTGCGGGGGAGGGGCTCTCACCCTTTCTAAGAATTAAACCCAGGCTGAAAGTGCACTGTAAAATAAAAGAATGACAACAAGGAGACACAGGTACTCCCAACATTTCTCTTGTGTCATTTTGATGTTTTTATTGTTTGTTGTTTTTTAGATATTTTTTTATTTGTCTTTTACAATTATCATTGGGAAAGTAGCCACTAAAAAGTATAACTTCGTTGCAGAGCCAAACGGCTTTTCTAAATATACATAGAAAAGTTATGCAAGTTATTTTTTTGTCGAACAAATATACAGATATTCCGTAGAGTACTATACACACACACACACTTTCTGACATCGATCAGATTATTGAAGATATTTGCTACACTTGACGCAGGTAAGGTAATTTGGTAAGAGTAATCTTTGAGTCTAAGCCTTGGGTTGATGGGTCACAGACGGGTCGTTTACAGATGAATTTTGATGCTATTATTTGACTATTCAAAGTTTGGATTTCGGCAATAAAATCACCTGGTCAGATCGAACGCAATGAAGATAGCTGCGATCCAGTCGTTCATGCCGGGAAAGAGGTTCCACAAAAGATGACTTACTACGTAGATGACAAACGCTCTTTCGGAAAACCTGGAAATAGGTCTCAGCGTTACGTTCAGAGGAAGTACTGTGAAAATGGTAAGAAAAAAGCAACTCTTTGCGCCAGGGGCGGACTGAGACTGAAATTGATATTCGGTTGGGGAATTGGGATATGATCGGTCCTCTGACCTCTGAAACTGGCCCTAAGACCACAAATCAGCCGGTCCTCAAGCGAAAATGTCGAGCGGCCCATGACAACCTGGTGACAGATTAGCATTCTGCTAAAAATGTTATCCAATAAAGTATACTACCAAAGACATTGGATTACAAGACAAATTACTCGCACCTACTTCCGTAGTACGTTTTGGAAAGGGTAAATGCTGTGTTAAAAACGGACTCGGAAAAATGCGTCCTCCATTGGTATAACGTGTGAAAAGATGTCTCATTTTCTCTTGATATTTCATATCTAAAACTTTGTTTTTAAGCGTGATTTTTGCACGAGCGGAAGGATGGATAGTTAAAAAAACATTTCTTAATTTTTTATTTTCAATAAATTGCACTATAAATCCCCAGGATCATTCCTGCTTTTTGACGGAGTCACCCGTTATAGGGTTAACACGTGAAAACAAGGATTATAAGAATGATTATTTCCCCCCATTGTTACCTTAAATTCATTGCTAATGTAACTTACATGTAATTTGAGACTCTGAAAAAGCTTACCGAAGGCCCAAAAAGTGAAAGAGACCCCCATAAATCCCCCGGAATATGCCTGCTTTTTGTCTTCCAGCTGCCATAGGTTAACACGCAAAAACAGGGATTTTGAAATGATTTTAATTCCCATAGCTTTTATTCAAATTTACTAAAAACAGGTAATTTATATAAAATTTCAAGCTCTGGAAATGTATAACTGAGGCTCGATGAGTTCAGTAGACCTCCCATAAATCCACGGGAATATGCATGCTTTTGATTAAAAAAAAGCTTCGCCCGCCATAGGTTTACACGCAAAACAAGCAATTTTCGGATGATTATAATTTTATTTGTAGATGTAAAACGTGTGAATTATATGAAATTTGGGACTTTGAATAAGCTAACTGAAAGCTCGAACAAATTTTAAGACCTCTCATAAATCCCCGGGAATATGCATGCTTTTGGCCTTCAAGCTGCCATAGGTCAACACACAAAAACAGGGAATTTGAAATTAAACATTTATCCATATAAATGGAAAAGGGGATTCACATGAAATTTCAAACTCTGAAAATATATAATCGAGCCTCGACGAGTCCAATAGACCCCCCATAAATCCCCGGGAATATGCATGCTTTTGACGATTTTGTAATACTACACGTGAAACCGTTTATTATTATCGATGACTTCATGTGACCGTGTACTTTCTCTGTATCATGTGTCACGTGAGACATCGACGCGTCGTCTGCTAGAGCCAGGGAGGTAAAAATTGAACGGTTAATTAGAAACACTGTTCTATTGTTCCTCATTTGTATTAATGAAGTCAGTTTTTCAGATCAGTTGTGAGAGTAGAGAGCATGAAAAAATGAAAGGAAAATGAAGCTCTTTGAGAGGGAGAGGGGAGGGAGAAAAAGCCAGAGAGCTGATGGGGGGGGGGGGGGGGAGGTAAATGGGATAAGCCTACTTTTTAAAACAGAATTGAGGATTCAGTAGTAAATATATCGTCAGATAGTATTCTTATAGAGGGTTAAATAGTATTTGATTAAAAATGATATAGAGGCTGGGGCGTTTTTTTCCTTCTTTCATAAGTGTATGTCCTGTTGCACTTGCACCTAATACTAGGCCTACCATTTTGTTTGTTTGTTTTTTTGTTTTTCGATCGCCTGACTCCTCAGATTGCTAAAGCAGAATACAGTCTTACAAAACCTCACTTTCAGTTATTTTCCTTGGAGGCGTATCCGAGAATCCCCGTGCCCCTAGGCCTACATGCCAGCAACAAAACTGATGTCTGATTTCACACATCGAGTGAAAGGAAATGTGCATCCCCGGCACAAATGGAACATGGCAAACCTTTTTTTCTTGCTTGTCCAAGAACTCAGAGTATAGTACCTGATGATCTTTAATGTTTTTTTTTTCCAGAATTTCACGACATCACTGTCAGATATCCCAGCGTTTGCTCATATAGAGCTTGATATAAGGAAACACGTTTACCCCCCCCCCCCCCCTGGATTATGTAGAATTTCACAGCGATCTCTCCTGTATAACTTATTAGCTCTGGCCCTTCTGATTCTCACCATTACTTTCTTGGCTGTTGCAGTTATAGTTGATCATATCTGTTAGTGGACATAAGTTTTATGTTATTACGGGACAATATAAATATTAATTATGTTATGCCCTTCACCTCTTAGGCTCTTTACCAAAAGCTATATACAGAAAAATAAGAAAAATAAGAAAAATAAAGAAGATAAGAAATACAAACGTCCAGATAAAGGCTATAATTTTTTTTCTCTGGGCCGCCTTGATAAAGGCTATTGGCTTTCCCCTTTTGACCTGTACTACAATAGACCAATTTCACAACGCAAGAGGGCAGCAGACTGTTCGACACAGTTCGACATACTGCGGTGGGCGCTCCAACTTTTATAGTACACAAGTCAATAGCGCGTTATGTACATTCGTTCGATTTTTGTCTATTTTGACCAGTATATGCAGATTTATTTTAATATTTGCAATGAGAAATTATCAGGGAAGTTCAGGTCGCAGCTGTGCGGTGCTCAAATGCCACAAGAATTAGAGAAAGTTTAAAAATTGGAAGCTAACTGAGTGCGAAATTCACTCGCTTTTGACTCATGAAGCCCGTTTGTGTGAGAAGCCGTACTCCCTACACAGGTTTTCGTAAGCAATGTGAAGGAATTGGTCGCCAGTGGGTAAAAACATCAACAGAAAGGACTTCGAAGTCAAGAAACATTATCATTATGTACTTTGGCGTAAAATTTAATGAGTGAAAACATGACTTTGTAAACAGGGTAAGATTTAGGGCTCCCGTTTACTACGGCTTCTATGCTGCAATCGAACTTTTACTGACAAAACTAAGTTGATAAACCATCGAAAGTACAAAAATACATCATACCTTCATCCGTCAGATATAACCATTGTCTTACCTCATCTACCCAGGTATCCATGCTTTATTTTATTGATCTAGAATAAAGTAAATGGAACAATATCGGGGCATATTTCATGTCTTACATTCATTTTGTACACAGAGCCAATCTCGGTCAGCGCGCTTGCCCACCGCAGCAATGGCGTCGCCGATAGAGGGCCAAATACATAAACCGGAGGTGAAATTGGTCTATACGTACGCGTGCTTTATTTCGGTACTGAGGATTCTTCGTAATAAATATTCTTTGCTACTACCTAGTGCCTACTCCGCAAACTCCTGACATGCCTAGTGGCCAGTTCGTCCTTGTCATGCGCTAAGTATTATATCATCAAAATAATACCCGAATACAGTAGAGAAAAAACAGGTAGACAGAGTACCCCCAAGTGGACAAAATGAACCTCATAATGTATGGATATATTCGAAAAATATTAAGCGTCGTGGCCAAATCAAAATGCCCAAAAGAACTTTTTATATGAAACAAACCAGAAATGGAATTAGGGAATAAGGGGCTGCGGCACGCTGATTGCACAAGAAGCATTATAAACATGATAAAAATATTGAAATGAAAGGGGAGCGGGGGTGGGGAGAAAAAGACTGATGAGGAACGGGCACAACAACTGGGCATGTTTCTTTTCGACAAAAGAAGACAAAAGAAACCAAAATAAGAATAATAATTACAATTTCAAAAAATCTAAACCCTATGGATGTTCTGTGATCGCTTCTGCGATAGCAATATCTACGACGTCGAAAATCTATATAATAAGGCGCCAAAGGACAATTAACAAGTTTTTATATCACACTTCCGTTGAATGTTCAGAAGAAAATTAGAGATCGACTTTTCAAGGCAGTCAGAATTAGTCTAATGTATTTCATTGTATGCATTTTTACGTGAACATATTTTTCATTACCTTTTTGCATTCATAAAATGATAGAAATGACTTTGTTTATGGGAGTAATACAGGAATCATATACAGTGATAAAAGAGTAATTTTGCCAATGAAATGATAATTAAATAAGGAATGAATGTAAAATGTATTGTCTTAAAGATACAACTTTGGAGTTGTCCGAGAAACCACATGACTGTGCTGACATCAAGGCCAGTGGGGTGAATGTTAGTGGTGTCTATGGCATCTCTCCTGAAGGAAAAGGTCTCCCGTTCAACGTCTACTGCGATATGGAGACGGATGGTGGTGGCTGGACGGTGAGTACATGACGAAATCCTAGTAGAGCAATGACCACTAAACGAACAGCGGCTTGTTCAGCCGTTCAGATACAAAGCAAAATTAAATCCCACGGTAAACCGCCAGGTGTGTGTGTATGTGTGGGTGCGTGTGTGTGTTGTGTGTGTGTGCGAGGGTGTGTGTGTGTGTGCGCGTATGCGTGTGTGTACCAATATTGCGATAACAGGTGGCAAAAAACAAAACAAAACAAAATAAGCGCCAGGGCAAGAGGCATACTTTTTGCTACCTGGCGATAAAAAGTTGTGGACCGATGAAATTCTTAAAGAGGTAGCGCAAAATATTATGTCACTGATTATTCCCTACAACTTTGGCAAATTAAAACCCTCATTTACTTGCGCATTGACGCGTTTAATGCGCGCTCATTATCATAAAATAGCATGGTTCATTGCGCCATATGTGAACACTAAAAAAACTGCAGGGATTTGCCAAGGGGGTTTCCCTCTTCAGTAGAACGAACGAAAGAAAGAAAACAGTAGAAAGAATGCAAAATGATTTTCAAAAGGAATAGATTTTAAAAAAATGGTAAAGATTTTAAAAATGCAAGGAAGGTTTTAGGAGAGAAAGAAAGAGAGGTATATTTGAAACGAAGAAATTCCTCAGAGGAGAGTGACAAATTACAGGTAACCCCTGGTAAAGTGACAAAAATGCCCGATGAGGCCGACACCTTACCAGACCATAGGCTTTTACTCCCGCACATCCTATAAAAGCTAGTGGCTGGAAAGTCAAAGAGATTTATTCTACATCGGAACTGCGGCAGTTCACAATTTCTCCTTTTCCCTCTTTCTAGCTCTTCCAACGGAGAATAGACGGTTCTGTTAGCTTTTTTCGAAACTGGTTCGACTACAAATACGGTTTCGGAAGCGTCTCTTCCGAACACTGGCTCGGCAACGAGAAGATTCATCGACTGTCGAGCCAAAAGTCTTACGAGCTACGAGTCGATCTAGAAAATTTCCTCGGGCGAACATCGTATGCCAGTTACAATCGCTTCAGTTTGGATAATGAGACCAACAATTATGCGCTCTCTCTGGGTACTTACAGGGGTAAAGCAGGTAATTCAGTCATTCATTTATGTATTCGTCTATTTATTTTGTCTTCGTAAAACAAAACAGAAATAAAATACACGAAATATCTATAAATAAACACAATGGAATAATGAATGGGCATTGTATGAAAAAGGCCTGGTAAACGATTTTATCTGGGCCTTTAAAAAGCGCATGGGACTAACACAGGCAACAAAAACATTAACAACGACGAAGTCTATGTTTGCCCAACGTGCAATTAGAATAATGTTACTATTTGTAAACTGGCGTGCGCGAATCTAGGTCTCGTTCTTTTTTGTTAAACTTTTCCAAAGGTCCAGAGGTTGCGGGTTGCGATACGACATCGAATTTTGCGATCGCGATATATCTGGAATTCTTCGTAAATATAGTCTTCTTCTTGCGCCCATTTGTAGTCTAAAACTTTGCTTTTCTTTGGTGTCAATTAAATCAGAATAATTTTTGGTAAAATTTGAGAAATTATGGATCGAAAATTGCCTTCTGTAGAAAATTAAAATGTGCACGAACTATGGTCCCCAATCATACTACATAATGATGATAGTGATAATCATAATAATAATAACAGTCATAATAACGATAGTAATTATAATGAGGATAATAAAAATGAAAACGATAACACTATCAACAGTAATGATAATGATATTATTTCCTATAACCCCTTGTCTAACAGGCGACAGTCTTTTGTATTCCAACCGGAGTTCGTTCAGCACTCCAGACCGGAACAACGACGCAAATGCTATAAACTTCAACTGCGCGGAAGCGTGGAAGTCGGGCTGGTGGTTCAGATATTGCTTCCAGTGTAACCTCAACGGGGTTTATCAGCATGACCCAGTGGAAGGCATCGGTGTGGCGTGGACAAGTTGGTTTGGGGGATCAAAGTCCCTCAAGGCTACTGAGATGAAGATTCGCCCTTTGGTCTTACATCCCAAAGTGTAGATAATATATGAATAGAAATGAACTGAACCGAATTGAATTGAATGTTGTATCTCGCAGCCAAAAGGTTGAATTTTGAACAATTTACAGATTTGGTAATGACATATGTTGTAGCAAATTGTTCAAAAACAACAAAGTTAGTGAAGATTAACGTGTATATATTAAAGTATTATAAATTAATAACTAGTGAGTTTAATGTTACATTAAAACGAAAGTTAAAAGGCGAATATGAAAGGCAATGAAGATCATATTCAATATCAAATCTACGTTCTTTTTGTTGATGTATTTATTGTCATTTCATATGTGTACTGTACTGTCGTTATTATCATTATTGATTCCAGATGCTGCTGAAGGGCAGGTGCCCGTAAGCTTGGTCTTAATTGGTGGGAGAATGTCTTGCAATGGCCCTCTTCGTAAACCCCCTTTTTCGGATCACACTTACCCCGCGTTTGTATATGACGAAGAACCGCAAACATACATCACTGAGACTGATCACAATTATAGTAGAAAAAATAGGATACACACAAAACGAGCAGGATTTTCACTTTACAAGCGATTTGTATTTACTTTATATTTAGGCACTGCATCTTATCAGAACTTTGTTCATCTGAATATCTCAGTATTTTTATATGTAAACAAATATTTTGCTTTTTCCTCTCACTCCTATCTTTTTTGAAAGAAGAGGCGAGAAAAGAAGGAGAAGGAGAAAAAGAAAAGAAGAAGAAGAAGAGGAAGGGAACGAGGACTCGATCGGAGGAGAAAAAGTAGCAGCAGCATCTTAAGAAGAAGAAAGAAGAAAAAGAAAAAGAAGAAGATAATAATAATGATGACCAAATAACCTCTTCATATCACTCTCAGTGAGATCTTGATGGACTTTTTAAAAGAATTAGACTGACATTTGAATGTGAACACTATAATTCGTATTCGTAGTGCTGCTATTTGCTTGTTTTCTCAGATTTACGCAATAAAAGAGTACATCCTAAACGTATTAAATTCACGATTGCACAGAGTCGCCTTCTCACTAGAGCCTTTGTCAGGTTTGTTGTCGAGTTGATAACTAGACTTGAGATCACCGATCGATTCCCTGACGTGGCACTAACATTGGCATAAATCCCGGGGGGTGGGGGGATATATCCTCCCCACTATTTTGAGAGGGGGAATGGCGTGTACAAATATCCCCCACTTTTTAAGGAAGAAATGATATTTGAATTAATCAGTTAGTAAAATTTTTAATAATCTGTCATAAACAACCATCATATTTTAAAATTTCTATTTGAAAATGTAATTGAAAACCAGAAAAGCGGTTATTTTTGGCTTGCTCGCTTCGCTCGCTCATCATATTTTAGAATTTTCATTTGAAAATGCAATGGAAAACCAGAAAGGCGGTTATTTTTGGCTCGCTCATCATGTTTTAGAATATCTATTTCAAAATGCGACTGAAAACCAGAAAACTGGTAATTTTTGGCTCGCTCGCAAGATAAAAATTAAAATATGCGTAAGGGGGGTCTGTGCAGGTGGGTGTGTTTATACTTAAGTGTGAGTTCGACAGAAAAAAAAATCGGCAAAAAAGTCGATCATCCCCCACTCCTCAAAGTGGATTTACCCCGGTGGGCACTAATGTCCTTTGGCAAGACATTAATCTACATTTTTCCATACACACTTGGCCCAGACGTCGTCGTAGATGGTTTACATACACACCCACACACCCTTACACACTTTTCCACTCGGTACCCCCTCAATGCGTTGGCCCACGGTACGCCACTGGTTCTGATTTTCTAAACTTTAGTTCCGCCTCCCAAGATGTCCCGGCAAGATGTGCATCTCCCCATGCCCAAACCAGCCTACGCCCTTGAACTTAGGGGTTTCGAAGTCTGTCAACACGATGTCTTCAGAGGAACACTCTGTGCTCACACTAATGATGTTGATTTCCTAATTCGCAAACTCAAACGGAAGTGAATATTTTCCTTATGAGCCTACGACTTTTGCTCTGTAGATTTTACGAATACATACATAATATCAATAACATAAAATAAGGAGCACCGAACTTCAGCTATACGAGCACAAGACCGCGTGCGAAGAAGCCAACAAGCATCAGTGGAAACAAAATAAAGGTGAACAGAATATCCTAGTTGTAAGAGAAATTGTGCAGCTATCGACACGTTATAATTAACGAAAGTGATTATTGAAGAGCATCTCTTAAACATTAAAAAGATCTACTTTTAAAAAGAAACAGGTCTGAACTGCGGGACCCAGAAAAGAAAACCAATCAACACATCAACAAGTACCATTTATAATCTTCATTGATAATTTATTCCAAGATCTCTGAAAAACATTAAAAACCAAAAATGAAATAAAAGCGGCCGTGCAGCTCAAAACGAAATCGGCCAATGACAAAACTCTTGATATCTGAACTTACATGCAATCATGGACCCTAGTAGAGATGGACACTGATCGGTAACATAATGAATTCATGCACCTGACTTTATCAAAAGTATCACACTGACATTCCAAACATGCTTCCCAACTTTGATCTCATCATGACCGCCGCCAGTCAGCCTGAAGAGAACCAGAAGTTTGATTTGAGAAATCTAATGCATGCACAGAAGAAAATAAATCACTTAAAATCATAGAAATGCATGTGCAGTTGTGGCGTACAAATGAAAATGACTGTGTATACATTTTTAAATAGGAAATTACAAGCAGTTTGCGAGAGAGACCCGTAAATTTTGCCGTAACACAATGATCTTAAACTTAATTTTGAAACTTATCCGATTCATTTCCAGGAATATGAGGTCATAAAACCGTAGAGGATATGTATTTTCTCAAAGTTAGGCAAGGTCACATTCATGTCAACAAGTGTCCACTTCTGTAATAATCAATCTCATATCATACAAATTGTCATAGTGTGGGGTTCGCTGCTCTTCTAACTGGTATTAAATCATGGTACATTTCCTGATATGACACTTCAGCGAAATGAATTCGAAGAAAGTTAAAATGTTGTTTTGTTTGTGACGATTCGTTATTATTTCATCAACATTGTCGCACCAAATGAATGTGCTCATCAACTTTCACATTTTCAGGGGGCGGCGGTCACGATAAGATCAAAGAAAGGCTCCAATTATTAGTCCATCTCTAGTAGGGTTCATGATGCAATGTACAATAACCCTCCTTTGCATAGGAATGCAAAACGTCTGCGCACCTACAATAGGAAATTCCAATATCTGTAATCATGTCAGTGATTGGTGAGGAAAGAAGGAAAGCTAAAGAGAAGAAGTTATGGTAAAAAGTAAAAGAGAAAGTGACTGGGAATAGGATGAAATCTTTCTATCGAAACTAAGTTGACTGTGTGTGGGGGTGTATATTTACATGAGGAATTTTGTGTGATCTCGCAAAATATTTTGTGAATATTTTCTTTAAAAGATAACGATATCATGTTTAGAATAGCAAGTGTCAAACAAACTGGCGCTTTAGTGCTGCCGCTATGAATATTAATTCAAGGGTTTCCCGGTGGTATGGTCATGGCAGGATGACATTCTAATTTGATCGACGGTATTTTGACCTCGTTAATCGAATCAAATGGTCGAGTGGGTGTTATTAATTATGATCCTGATGGTCAAAAATTGAAAGTGTATCACTGTTCGACAAGTAGGAGCGCAAAAAACAAAATGTGCGAGACAAAATAAAATCTATATTCATTCATCATTCATTAATGCATTCGTTAGTCAGTTGTTCAGTTGTTCAGTTGTTCAGATTTCCCAAAACAGCAATTCTCCCAAAATAGAGTATATTGCATCGATCTTTTACAAAGAAAGTGATCCGTGTTTCAGAATTTAGGTAAATGGTAGATATACATATAAAGGGTAAATATGATGAAGCTTTGACACGAAGGATATTCGTTCTTTAAAACACGATTGCACATGAAAATTTAACTGTCCTTATTTCTTTTCTATCTCTGTTTCACAGTGTTTCACATATTTTCATCTCCATCCGTATCTCTTCTCTTACTTTCTCTCTTTCTCTCTCCCCCTTTCTTGCTCTCTGTCTCTCTTCCCCTTTCTTGCTCTCTGTCTCTTTCTTCCCTTGGCTCTTCCTCTCGTTCTCTCTCCCTCTATCCATCTTACTCCACCCCCCCCCTCTCTCTCTACCCGCTTTCTTTTTAGAAGAAATCAAAGGGGAGAGGTTGGAGACCTGCCAAACCTGAGAAGGAAGCAGGCACAACTTTGTTATAGAAATTGCAGAGAAATGGAGGGAAAATTCTCAGAAGAAGAATTGTTAAAGAAAGAGATGGGATTGAAGAGAAAAAAATAGAGAAGATTAAAAGAGACAGCCATGTGTCTGACAAACATAAACGTAGCATTTTATAAATCACCCGTATATGCATCGGGTGTTTATACTCTGAGGCATGCAAGGCTGCATGACAGATATATGGTTTTATGACCACATAACTTTATCCATAATTAATTACTGCATCACGGGAAGCAGTGCAAATATACAGTGGAGACAAATACATAAAGGTTGTAATGGCAATAGCATAGCACACTACAGGAAAATTTACGGCATGGAAGTATATACGGAAATGAAAGAAGAAAAACGGGTGAAATAAAAACGATAATGCCAAAAATGCTGTATATTTAACATGTAAATCTTATCTAATTACTGAGTGTCTATTCTCTTTTCCAAATATATCTTTTGATTTATCCAACACTGATTTATTCTTCATACTGTCCTTTAGTACAACAACAACAACAACATCAATAATAACAACAAAAATTATAATGATGATAATAATGATAATAATAATGATAATAATAATAATAATAATAATAATAATAATAATAATAATAATAATAATAATGATAATAATAACAACCATAATAATAATGATAATTATGATAATAATAATAATAATGATAATGATGATGATGATGATGATGAAAATATGTCTTGTTTACTCAGGGTAGCCCTTTCAGTATTATTTACTGTTCTCCAATAGGACCCTGCAATCATATGAACCCGGTTTTTAGCATGTAACCGTTTACAGCTCTCAGTGGATTCAAAGAACGCACTTGGAGCATTCCTATATTTCTAGGTACCCACTGCACCTGGGTCGTGTGTAGCATGTCCAGGCAAGACATTAGTCTTGCCAAAGGACATTAGTGCTGCATGCAGCAGAGGTTCGAGCCTCATACCTTGTGGTTTACAATCCTGAGATACGTCCACTAGACCCCAGCACCTCTACAATATACTGTTCCAAATGACATGTACTTTTTACTTCGGAAATGAAATTAAGATTCGAGTTGATTTGAATTGTCAGGAAACATAATGCAAAAAAAAAAAAAAATGAAGTGAAATCAACATATAAAGAATAGATATGTATATCTTCAGACACGTGAGAGAATAAAACATGAACACTGACAATCTAGGTATTGATTTCTTATCTTATCGGCTAAAATGTAAGCTTAGTTTATCGTCTTACAGAATTAAGCATGGTAAAACATTATTGGCGCCAGGGTGTATGTCAAAAGTTGAACGGCCAAAAAAACTGTTCTCCATGTGCCTGGTCATTATATTTGTAAATGAATTACGATTAGAACTCTGTCATAAAACGAGCTCTGCACAAGTCATAAATGTCTCTGTCGTCTTGAGTAGATAAGCCATCCGTTAACTTACCGCAAATGGTAGCTTCAATAATACAGCCTCTAGGCCATATCAATACTTGACATTGCCTTTTATAGCTTTGTATTCCGCCAGTTATTTCTTCCTAATTCATCTAATGCAGCAAGAATTTTTCTGCCGCATCATACGGTTGCAAATAATTGTGGGTGTCTCTCAGAATTAGACGGAAAAACCTATGATTTTAAACGATTGTCTTTCAGCATAATAGGATTATCTCTTTTCCTCAGAGTCTGAAGTGGGATCGTATTATGCAAATTAAACAAAAGCAGAAGCAACTAAAGAAGCAATTAAAAGGGCTATCAGAAGCAACAAGAATTAAAAAGGAAAAATGAAAAGCACTTTTAAGTCGTAGAATCAATACCAGTCAGTAATGAGAAGGGTCATCATATTTCAGGCCCCGAGTGGTAAAAGGAATCGTGACAGGACCTGTGCGATTTCTTATTCTTCAAGATCCCAAGCTTGGTTATTTCACATTACAGTTTTCGTGCTATATTTAGCAAATAATCGTTAGAAACTATAGATTGGCATCCTTCTCAAAAATTCAGTTTGCATAACGTCTGTCCCTTAGCTCACCTTCCACTCTACTTTTCTCTTTCTTTCTATCTCTATCCCCATCTCTCTCTTTCTGTCGCCCCTTACCTCTCCATCTTTCTCTTTCCTTCACTCTCCCTCTCTCCGTCCTTCTCCCCCTCTCCCTCTCTCTCTTTCTCTCCCCTCTTGCAATTTCTCCCTGCTGAACTGATCAATCAAGCTTCCAAATTAAGGCGGCTGATTTATAGTCGCAGTGGAGTCGAACAATAATATTCGTCTATGCAATGTTATTGGCACCAGGCAAAATAATTTGAACCAACTTTTAAAGCCCTAGAAAACTACATACGCTGCAAGTTCCTCGTCAGATCGGAAGAAAAAGAGAAGAGCGGTGTTAACAACGATTTAGACAAACGAAACACAAGAAAATCTTCTAACATCTGAAACAAGCCCTCCGGCAAGACTTCATGATAAATTTTCAAATTTTCCTTCTCAGTAATCATTCTTTTGATTATTACCTTCGGGAGGTGGTTGATATTCAATGCTAATGAGCGATTATGAGCGTTTTATATTAAAATCAAATCAGTATCTCTCTGATAGTCTGATGATAAGAAATAGTCTGGAAGCCTTAGAATCGAAAAAAAAAAATGTCCTTGAAAAGGAGAAAAATGGCAGAACATGTCGAAGCCACAGTTCTATCTGCATCTTTCTTTAGAAATAAAATGATTATACAAAACTAAGCGCTGCGTTTAAACAGAGAGGAACTATCAGAGATATTCAGCCCATCCTTTACACATCGATGAATTCTTTGTTAGCACATTCATCCATGGGCTATTTGGCCAAATAAAAATAATTCCTAGTTTCTCGTCTCCTCCTCCTTCCTTTTTTCAGTGAGCCTCAAAATTTTTGTTATTTTGTTATTTTTGTTCTGAAATGAAATTAATTTTAATCTGAGGACATCGAGACAATGAGGTTACAAAAAGAAAATAAAACTCCTAATATGTTCATTTTCACGTTGTTTTGAGCCTATATATATATTAATGAAATATCAAAAAGAAATTTCAAAAAGAAAAAAAAAAGAGGGAAATTGTATTGAAATTGTCCCAACAGCATTTCATGTCCAAAAAGAATATCAAATATTGAATAACATGGAACCCCCTCCTCCTCAATTTGAAAATATTCGGACGAGAAACTAGGAATCAATTTTACTTGGCCTTGTCACTTTCGTAAGTACAGTATTAATTTCTTTAGAATTATTTACACAGATATTGTCCATGTTAATAGAATATGAATTCTGTTGCATGAGCGTCCAAATTTGAACATCACAGTCATAAATCTTCTTTTTTGTATAAGCCTGCATGTATTTTTAAAAGCCCAAAGCCATTTCTGTCGTGACCATGATGAGAAATTAATGAGGAATTAGCACGAGAAAGTAATTTTTTAAATATACATTTTGCTCCTCTGCCATGATATGTTTTCTTTTGCCCTACAAAACAATGTGCTTGCTTGATCACCATTTTATCAACTGATTATGCGTACATTCTGAATTCCTTAGATTAGAAATTAATCTGAAAATATTGTGATAGGGACGAATCCGAAATTAGATTAAAACTCAATCTTTTAAAATTAAGATTTGTAACCTAAATATTTTATTCGTCCCTAAGCACAATGTTTTCAGATTAATTTCTAATCTAAGGGATTTAGAGTGTAGGAGTAAATTGTTATGAATAGACCTAAATCAAAGTAAATGTATATCAATACAGCCTACAGTGAATAAGTAGAAAGTAGGGTTTTTTAAAGTACGATTCTTTGATCCTAGAAGGCTTGGTCATGTATAAACATTTCATCATGTATAAACAAATCGCGTAAACAAATGTCTCTGACAATAAACGTTTCACTAAATGTACAACGATGGCAGATGGTATACAGTGGGGAACAGAATGAATGGAAAAACGGGACAGCTTAATGAAAGAGAGAAGAATGTGAAATAGCAGGAGATGAGTATGGGAAAGTGTAATCTTTCGGTAATCTGAGTAGGAGTAAATTTTGACTGTGTGGAATAAAGTGTATGTATTCTTTGTGGTTGAGGAAGTGGGTAAGGAGCCTGTACCGGCTTGGGGATCCTTGAATGGGGGAGCCACCCTTCCATACAAGTGCTAAGTGCTATCCTGGTCATAACCATAGTGGTTCCATCTTTTATAATATGTATTTTCATTAATGTTCTTGTCACTTTTTTCTTCTCCTTTTACAATGACTACTAATTATTTGTAAATTTTGTGATTCCATTTGATTATGAAACAATAAAACATATACATGTAATAAGAGAGAGAGAGAGAGAGAGAGAGAGAGAGAATGTGAAAAGCACTTAGAGTAGCAGCTTCTACAGTCGAATAATCTTTGTTCCTTCATAAAAATGAGCTGCTTGGTTGTACTTTCTCCTCTTTGCCTTTCTTCTCTCTCGTTCTCCCCCCCCCCCCCCCACTTTCTTTCCCTCTAACCCTCTTCACTAATAGTTTAAGTCTCTTATTATTGCTTTGCCTTCGTTTGCAGTTTCTCCTTGTTTTCCTTTTCCACTTTTTTGCTTTCTTTAATTATATTTCACTAGTTCATTATACTGATGGGGACCTTACTCAACAAACTCGGCTTTTAATAGGTTCTCCCACATTCTTTTACGTGTATATTGTATGCGTTTACTATATATTACTCAAAATTACTTACTGCACTTAAATATATTGTAAGGTTATTAATTACTTCATTTAATACACGTGTTTTGTATTATACTTTTGAAACGATAAAAGTTGAATGATCGTAGAAACAAATAAATCAAATCAAATCAAATAACCAAAAGACAAATAGAACAACATCTGTTAAAATGTCAAAAGATGCGGTTACTTCTTGTTATCATACGCAGTTTTTATACAGGTATAGCGAGTTATAGGGAGAAGAAATAGAAATATGTCTTTCCGTGAACACAAAATGTTCAATATCACTTTAGCATGTTTAGTCAGGACACAACCGCATGCCATCCATTTTGATTTCATTATCGAGGGGAAAATGTTAAACAATTAAAATTTTGTATTTTCTCAATTTGTAAATAAATCAAAGTGAAGGTTGGCACACGATTACTATCTCCTATACGTCAGATCCAAGTCAAATTCGCCAACAGTAATAATGATATAACTGGGTTTTTTTACCCAGGGTCGCCACATCAGTATTATCACTGCTCTTCCTGCCAGCCCGACAATGCCTGGTACCCATGTAATACACCTGGGTCGAGAGGGACACATGTGAGCAAAAAAACCTTGTCCAAAAAAGTAAGCATCCAGTTAGGATCGAATCCCAAACCTCTCGTATGAGAGGCAAGCTCTTTCACCACTATGCCACAATGCTCTGGAATGCTTAAACGTGCTTTTTTCTGTTTCTATTCTCTATTATGCTGCCACGCTTACACAATGTGTTTTCCTCCAATTTTTAGAAACATACAATAGTTGGATTGCTGGTTAAATTTCGAAAGTTAAATCGGCGAACTAAATAGCAAAATACAGTTAAGGAAATCGAGAGAGAGATAGAGAGGTAGAGAGAGAGAGAGAGAGAAGGAGGTATATTGTTTTTAAGTGAGAAGATGCTCAGGGAATGGATTTAGGAAAGCAATCTCAGAGAAGTAAAGCAGAGTAAAAAAAAAATTATAAGATGATGGCTTACAAGTAATAAATAATCAAAATCTTTAAAAGGGGTCACATGATTGAAAAGACCTCACGTTCCAGAAAACAACATCGAAATGCAAGGCATGCATTTTGCACGTTGTAGAGGCACGTGTATTATTAGGAAGTTAGGAACCATACCGCAACTGACAGGGAAGAGATTTAGTAGTTTGGAATCAATTTTGAAGACCGCTCCATGCAGACAAAAGGAATTATAATCTGGATTTAAATGTGTCATATTGATGATAATGCGTATTTATCAACACCTCCTTCTCAATGTAAAATGGGGAGGGGACACCCTCAAGAACTGTAACGTTACTAAAACATCTAAAATGACGTAAACATACACTGTTGCTTAATAAAGTTGGGATAATTCTTAAAAATTACCTCAGAATGTTCCACTCACCAACTGTGACAATTATGATTTAATGAAGCTTAGATCTTTTCAGGAGCAGGAGGTGTACAGAAGTATACAGTGATCCAATGCATGGCCGTACCAATGGATTTTTCAGTCGAGGCGGGGGGCAAATGCAATGCAGTATTAAAAATAATACATTTTCTTTGTTTATCATTAAATTTCTGAGATCTGCCCCCTACCCCACTCTCAGCTGCGTACGGACATGATTCATGATTCAGTGCTCAAGCAATCGCAGTCGTTACCAGGATCCCTGGTTCAATGCCATATGGATGACCTATATTGAAGAATTATTCGTCAGTACCGTCGGAGCGGACTTTAAGCCGTAGGTCCCGTGATTTCTTACTTACAAGCATACACATGCTTTAGTATTCACGCAAAACAAACAAATACTCACGCATGATATTTCAATAATAATCTGCTTGTCTGTTTGGAAGAAATTATTGTCTAAATGATATCATTAATGGATGAAAAAAAATTATTCCAATCTTATTAGCAACAGTGCACATGTAACACACTAAGAATTAAAGGTTCAATATTGCACCCTACAAATGCAACACTAGGAGCTCCTTTGTGCAATTTTGCACCCAAAGAAGCATTATGCACCATTAAGGATGCAGCGAGCTACATTTTGCACCCCTTAAGGGTACAGAGTTATACCCTTTAGGGAAGGTGCACATTTGTACCCTTTTGCATGCAAAAATTTCTGCACCCTTTAAAGTGCATAATTGCACCTTTAAGGGTGCAGATGGGCATTTCTGGGTGCAAACAAGTACAAAAGGGTGCATCTATGCACCATTTTCTTGTAGGGTGCAAGACTGCACCCCAAAATGTGCTGCTATTGTTGCATTTGGGGTGCAAAATTGAACCTTTTATTCTAGTGTCAAGACTGAAGAAAGTTTCACAGCAGAATATCTTTTAATTTTTCTAGTTGATAAAGTTTTAATACGCTTTTGAGTAATATTTCAATGTCAGTTATCAGTAATCTAAAATAATCATTTCCATATTCTGTATGGATAATGAAATGATAAGGGTGTAAGGATACAAATACAGATTATTTATCAAACGTGCTAAAAGAGAGGATAGGGAGAGAACGGAAGTTAGAGTTGGAGGGAGAGAGAGAGAGAGATCAGAGTGAAAGAGAGGAAGAGACGTGGGGAGGGAGGAGGACACGGCGACAGCATGTGCAGGGAGAGGGGATATGTTTCAAACGTCTTTGGGATAGAGAAAGAGAGATATAAGAGCGATAAGTCACAGATGTAAGAAAGCAAGAGGTAAAAACCAATTAAGAGAGGACGGATCGAGAGTCAGAGAATGCGTCCGACTTTTGAATTTTCCTGATTCCAATCACGTATGTTTTAAATCACAGTTTTATCCGTCCGACCTGATTAGAAACGCATGCAGCATGCAATAGTGAAACCACAAACAGACTTATCCGTGACTCGAATCGCTGTCAGATTTTTCTTGGTGCGACAGTTTAAATAAATGAATGAATTGACATTTCAGACTGACATCAACCATTAAATTGGGGGGCCAGTAAATAACCAGAAAATCAAAGATTCGCCCCACATCATGCTAAATATTGGATATAAAAATAGCGCATCAGATAAGGTGCTCAAGGCGCTCCATTACCCCAGCTCAGGTAGGCTGCCATATCGGCGCTCACAGCATTCGAGGAATTCCTCCCTGCCGGTACCCATTCACACCTGGGTGGAAAGTGGCAAATGTAGATTCATATCTGGTCACAGGACATGACTGCCGTGGCGGGAATCGAACTGGAGTGATGCATGCACTAGACCACGACATCTCCATGTATGTTAAAAGAGATCTGCCGTGTCAAAAGCCCACCACACACTATATACGATCCGACTGCGACCCGATATTGAACAAATCGCATTTTGCATTAAATATGAAGTTTAAACAAGTAAGATTATCTTATCTAAGTTCGGAATAATGATAAAATTGAAATTATAGTTAACTGCAAGCCTTGTGGTCAGAGTAAAGGCCAAATCAGCTTTAAATCGTAGCCCATCGCAACATTTTTATGACGTCACTACGATTTGGAATTGAAATTCGCTTTTATTCCTACAGGGAGGCTCGCAATAGCGATTTTAGGAATTTCGATTTTAGCAATGTTTAGTGTTCGTACGACTATTCGGAACTTTGATCATGAAGATTTTACATGTTTGAATGTTCATATCAAATTCTATAACAAAATTTTCCAAAATAGGACTGCAGACGGATCGCATTGTGTGTGGTGGGCTTAAGATGGAGAGAGGGGGAAGGAAACAAGACGGGAAAGGAGTGAGGGCATGCAGGATATACGCCATTAGTCAGGAGAGAATTTGGGAAAACCCTAAAAAGCCATTACAGAAACACACATAGAAACACATGCAGAGCGGGGGGGGGGGGGGGGGGAGAGAGAAAACGTGAGCAAGGCACAGTATTAAGACAATAAGAGAGGGAAAAGAGAATGGAAAGAAGCATGCAGGAACATTATAGTGTGACGAGAGAAGAGGAGAAAAAAATGTGTGCGTGGGCGTGTGCCTGTGCATGGACTCTATATTTCTTAGACTTGAATCAGGGACAATAATCCAAAATTCTATTAAAAATCAAGATTCTACTACATTTAGTTATAAGCCTTATTGATTATAATTTCTTAATCTAAGCTGGATTTGTCCCTAATCGCAATCTCTTAGATTAACTTCTGGTCTAAGAAATTTAGAGTGTGTGTATGAGAGAATGAGAGAGGGAGAGAGAGAGAGAGAGAGAGAGAGAGAGAGAGAGAGACTGATAGGAAGAGAGAGGGAGAGAGAGATATAGTACGTGCTTGTGTAAAAGAGAGAGAAGGGAGTGTGCGTGCGTGAAAGTGTGTGTGTGTGTGTGTGTGTGCCGACGTGGCGTGGCAGAGGATAATGGGGTAGAAGAAAAGAGAGAAAGAAAGAGGAGTGTATGTGGGTGCATGCGTTCGTGCGTGTGCGTGTGTATGTGTATTATGGACTGGAAGAGAGGAGAGGGGGAGAATGAGAGTGATTTAGCAGAAGAACAAGGGAAAGTGAGAGTGAAGAAGCAGGACATGCAAAAGGGAAAGTGAGAGAATGACGTAGCGAAAGAGAGAGTGGAGAGATAGATAGATGGATAGAGAGAGAGAGAGAGAGAGAGAGAGAGAGATTAACAGAGTGGAAGAGAGAATGGGAGAGACAAGGGATCGTAAAATCACACTGCATCGCTCACCGTGTCAGGGTTATACAACCTTAGAGAACCGTACTCAGCTTCCGCCCCAGCTGGTTGATAAAATCCAAAGCTCCTCCTTGAAATTGAAGTTGACCATCAATTTCATCCACCACTGGGAATCACCATCGCGTAATTCGCGTTTACATAACATGATACCTCCGGGATTCTCTTCGGTAATCAGAAGCGACTGATTGTCATCTAAAGCACATCGATTCTGGATGATTTTTCATTGCATTTTATACCTTATCGAGCAAAGTGGAGGTTGAAATTGCAAGCATACGTCCTTCTGAAGCGTGAGTGTTTTTTCTTTTTTTCTTTTTTAATTTTGTTCATTTTTTGTTGTTCAAGCTGTTGTAAGCAGCGTTACCGACTACATCAGTTTCATCCTCGGACCACGGTTCGTAATGTGGCCTGGCCAGTAGCATGTGAATAAATTCATGGCAAGAGAGAGGTGAGAATTGTGAGTGTTGCCAATGGGCATGCACCTGCATTTTTACGCTGACGCAGTATAACCACTTTAATCATTTTTCTACCCGCTTCATTATGAGTGTGTGAAAAGATCGGATGAATAGTACTTTCTGTTTGTGACATCCAGCTTAAAAAGTCTAACTCCAGTTTGCTAGTGTTTCCATAAACGAAACAATATATTGTTTAGATATTGTTTCCATACCAAAGAAGATTATCTCTTCGCATCAAGTCTTGTAATCTGCTGGTTATCTTGTATGATTCATTAAATATTCATGTTGTCCTTCCTCCAAAGACAGAATTTTTCTCCAATTTCAAAGCGAGGGGATAGAGACGCTTGTTTCTTGCATATTCATTTCCTCTCAATACAAAAAGGCATAGGTGTGAAAAAGATTTGAATAATATTATGTCTTCATTATAACTAAGGATGCCGCTTCCAGGGATCAAAGAAACGGGGTTGACACACGTTCCAGTAAGGATAACTTCACGACTTTCGTCTAAAGCATGAGGAAAACAGACGTCTTCGTGTCTCAAAATCGATCTTTTGCTTAGTGACGCGAAGGAAATACATCAACTGAGCTACATCCTGTATGTTGAAAGATGTCGAAAAGGGCATTACGCCAACTTCCTGAGAATCCGATAAAAGAGTTCTTGAATATGTCAACAACTAGGGTGCTATTCTTCGACATTTTCTGCTTACCAGAAATGGTGTTTTGTAATTACTTTCAGTTCTTTTAATGTTTGAAACAACCGGCGACATCGAGCCTTAGAGGACTCCTATTCAGCCATGTTACAAGGACATAATTCAACGACGGCTGAAAATTTGTTTATTTGATTTGTTTTAGATTGAAGAGAATAATCATGTGACCTACAAACCTTTCCTATTCTGCGAGAGCCCTTGAATTTCATACTTGCGTCCATGCTTTCTGAGGATAAAGAGGAAGAGAACCATTCAAACCAAGGCGGTAAGTTCACATCTTACGGAGATAGAAAAATAATGAGATTCCCTTTAACTTGTAATTTGAGGCCAAGTACACTTTGCACCTGCAGCGTATAAGAAGTATCATATGTATAAAAAGGAATAAATAGGATGATTCACTGTTTTGTATTCGTGTCAAAACTAACGATTGGTTCTAGATAGACTTATGAACCTCTCAGAGCTATAACGAAGGCAAGGTCTCGCTCTCTGCATGAGAACCGACTATAATAGTGCTTGTCAATCATTATGAAGTATTGCTCTCCATTTTCTAAAGACAATACCTGTGCATGCATAACTAAAGGGCGGTGCAAGCGCAGACAACGCGGAAGATAGATGAAATTATCAATAGCTGGAGACGGAATTTGCCTCTAGACTTCAAGGACTTACTAGACAGATGAAAATCAAGGTGCGTGTTTACATACCAAAAATCTGTGGACGATATTATTATCATATTTGTCACCGACAAAGAAAAAAATGAGGATAAGTATATTGGCTGACGGACATGCATGACGTTGACAGTGGAAATCATTTGAAAGTATACTTTTTTCTCTGAGAAAGGTATTATTATCTTTCAGCATCAGTTTCATTCTTGTAAAAGTGACTTAACAGACGATGAGTACTTCAACCCATTGTTCTCACCTGGTCTCCTTGCCAAGAGGTTTTTTCCAACCTAAATACTCTCATGTATATCTTGTTTCAGCGGTCTTTTATCTGTAAAGTAAGGAGGTGAACTCATCTGATAGTTTTTTTTTAAAGCAATTCATGCAAAGGAGCAAGGAGTTCTTTAGAAGAAGTAAGGATCTCTTGGAAGAAAGATCACTGAAGGACTTGAAGTGTTTGACTGAGGAGTGGTTGGATACTTGCAGCATTCGTTTGGCGTCCGGTGACCTTGGGTCGCTTTCATGCTTCGAGAAAATAAGAGGCTCAGATATGATTCTGTCAACAGTCTGAAGGTAACACTTCTAGCCACTTTTCATCAGGGAGAGATTTATCGCAAGAGCAAACAGGATGCAGGCCGCCTCGGAATGACATTTTTATTGAAAATGAAGCACTTTTTGTTATATCTATGTCGGGTCTCAGAAAATTAATCGTATCACTCTAGGATCGGTTTCCACCAGTATACATCACATCCTACCTACTTAAGCATCGGACTTTTACTTTAAACCTTGAGATGAAATTAATGGAAATGTATTCTCGAAAGCTTGATTAATTCAACAAGCAGCAAAATGATCAGTTTCCTCCTTGTGACAGTACTGATTTCGAGATTTCATGCAAAATGGATGCATTTCTGGTGAAAGGAGAGAACATCCCAGTCATTATCTCAACGTGTGTCGGTCAGTGGATTTGATTGAATATTAGAACAACAATCACGATATCCTGTTTTCAGTGCTTTTCTATTCGTCAAAATAGACGATCGAATAACAAGCACTTAGAAATCAATATCTCTAAGTTTCCTGTGATGATGGCTGTAGTGAATATAATTATTGACTGATTGGTGAAAAAAAAACCACGTATCATCTTTCTCGTTAATTTCACTCAAAAACATTGACTGTAGTATCTTTGCGCAATGCCCAACGAACTCATTGATTAATTAATGCAGAAACTTCGTCTCGTCAGTTTTTCATGAATTGTCGTAGGATAGTTTCCGCCTCTTATCCACAAGGCCGCGCCTTATTGATGAAACGTCGCACCTAATATAGGTTATTTTGTTCAGTGCCCTCGAGCGACCAAGTCCACGGAGTTAAAACCATTAGAAGGGTGCATGCAGCCTATTTACCCTGTTGTATTGCAGTGGCTGGAAGGAGAGTCTACACCAGATCGATGGGTCTAAATACAAAGCAAGATCGATGACTGTGTGAACATTCTTTTGATTTGAATGCAAATCTTTCTAGCATCGCATTGGGTACAGGCCATTGATTGCCCTAATTTCGTTTCTCAAAGATCGTAACACGACCACTCGTGCTGAAATCGAGCGTTCGGGATATTTTTGCTACAGGGTCGAGTGACCTCGAGAAACGTTTCGGTGCCAGTTTTCTCCAACATCTGGACAGTTGCCGAGCTTGAATTCCTATACTAAATAGATGTAAATTTGTGTTAAACAAATCAATTTTCAGGCAAAATGTATTCATAATTCGTCTGGTACTTTGGAGGGGAACACATTAATGCATTGCTTATGCATCACTTAACGATGTGCACAAGTGGCTGAAATTATTTTTGAATTATTAACTAAAAGCGCTTCTCATTATGGAACAACATTCAAGTACGTGCGCATATCATTTCGGCCTACTATCGTTCACTCTCCCTCTTGCCTCCCCCCCCCCCCCTTCATTCTTTCTCTTGCACTGTCTCTTTCAAACCGGAAAAATACCGGGCCCGACGAACTGCAAATATCTCTTCTTTCTCCTTTCCCAAAACAACGCAAAACACAACAGACATGACAAAGTGCCAACTTCCGAATGGCATTGCAAAATATCCATCAGGATCACCTTCAGTTTTGTCACGGTCTAGTATTTGTATATCGACCATGTCGACTTAGTGTGAAATAACTTTTTGCGTTGACTTGTTGCTTTATGTCTCATTTTCTGATCATTTCCAAACATTATCAACATAAATGAGAATGCCACATCCAGTGTAAGTTTGATGTTCAATCTGTAGCTTAAACGATCATGATCGCGGAGTTTTTTAAAAATATAAATTACATGAATTGGTATTATAATGAAAGAGTATTTGATTGATAATTCATATATATTTTTCTCTTCCAGCAGTGGCGGAAAGTATGGAGGACACCACTTCATCCAATGATCTCACTGGTGTGGACGCCTTCTCAGATGCACCTTGTGTCATCTACTTTGAGGATCCGGGGTGTGTGATTTTGAGCGGTCCAATCATCTGCAGGAACAATGACCTGGAGAGGATAATCGCATGCACAACTTACCCAAATGACTCTACAGCTTGTATGGAGTTGGATGTGCTTGGAAGTGAGGAGTGATGCAGTGTCTAATTTCTCTACTTTTCTGTCAAGTTTTGCATTATTATTTTGGCCAGTGGTGACAAGTTTGGTTACAAGTTTGGTTACAAGTACCAGCAAGTTTGGATTTAAATCCTAAATCAGGTCAGCATGGTTAGTTCCAGTATATTATGGTAAGATCAGTTACAAGGGTGGATGGGATATAAATCATCGTCTCAGAATATTTATCATCACAAATGATATTAGTCTTGAAACGAGTATGGAAGTTTTGAAGTCTACGAGCGACGGATGCGACGAAGGCGGTACATTACGTCTTTAGAGGCAAGTACATCCGATCAAAGCCATACACCTGCCATATAGCCGAGCGACGGAAGCGACGAAGGCGGTGCATTACGTCTTTAGAGGCAAGTACATCCGATCAAAGCCATATAGCCCTAGAAACAAACATGAAAAGGTTTTAAACAGTAACATTTGTAATGAATATTTTTAGATCGTGTTAACTCCAAAACTTAAGAAATTATAGATTTATTTTGTACTAATATGACATGAACGTGACGCCCTTTCCTTTTGAGCAGTGAAGTCCGCAAGTGTTTTTGGACGCTTCGTCTACTTTGAGGATCCGGGGTATGTGATTTTGAGCGGTCCAATCACAAGAGCGCAACTATATGCAAGACTTGCATTATATGCCATGAGGATGTAATTACCGAATTGATATCACGATTTCATGCTTAAAAGTCGGTGACTTTAAAAGGAGACGTGTAGAATTGCTTCTGCATATCGATTGCAGATGTCAGAATACTCTTTGAGACTTGGAGTTTCCATGTTTTGAGACAGCGTTTACGTTAATTCATAACCGTTTAAAGTTTCAGCATTTTTTCCTCGGAATTCCTCAACCTTAATCCCCCTTTCTTTCTTGCTCTCTCGCTCTCTCTCTCTCTCTCTTCTCTCCTTCTATGTAATTATTTTTGTTTTGACGACATACATCATGTTACTTCCAATCTGATGAGTTGCCTGCTATTCTTTGATGAATGCAAATATATTTTTCGTCTAAATTGAACTCGTCGCGTCGAGCCACTTAGCGATGGGTTACAATACCGAGAACTCAATGAAAGTCTTCTAAAAGCTTACATATTAATGTCGGACAATGACTGAGGATCTATGGTAGCTGGGTAAATATAGCATGAGGATGGAACGAATATAATGAATCCTGACTCTGGTGTATTGGAAATGTGATGTCGCAGTGGGAGAGAGACACCGACATAACTCTGTTGATCTAAGCCGCCGGAGTTTCATGTGATCTGTGACAGTGTATCAATCAAGCGAATTACCATTAAGGTTGAGCGAGAAAATTCCGATGTTGCTCGATTACATGTTGTTTCTTGGTAAGTGCTGCCATGAATAAGTTACAAACTGGAAGCACATTTCTTCAACTTTACGACGACTTGTTACCCCGTTTGGTACTCATAGTGATATCATGATATCGTGTTAAAGGGAAAAGTGTCATTTTAATGAGCAGCCACAAATTAAACTTCAAGTCACGAGCAATATAGCTTTACTCTATCAAACACATCTTTTAGTCTGTCTCCTTGCAGGCCCGCTTGCAGGAGCAAAATGATGCATTTTTGTAGCTTTATATCTCAATAAAAAACTATCGCCTCAGCACTGAAACCCGATTAGTTGGAATGAACTTTAGAAGATCCTCATCAATAATACTGAAACGTTGAGTTTACATTTGTAATAGACTCAGATAATTGGACGTCATTAAAGCTAACGCGAGAGTTGCACAACGGAAATCTTTTTGGTAAAAAGTCAAGTCCCTTTTTTGTCATCAGCTTGTTTCTCGATGGTGCAAGACCTTATGGAATATCGTTATTCTGAACCAACGGCTAAGTGTACAATACCGGTGTCAGAAGGGGATTAATTAGCAACTTTTTTTTTCCAGAGTAAAATGTACCAAGGTTCCATCGAAGCATGAGTGGAGGGTGTTTTACCAGTTTACGTCATTTGAAATGGGTTGGACAATGTTGGAAGAAAGCGGTGTAAGATTGTTTTATTAATGGTAAATGGAAAGAAAGACTGACTCATGACATTGTTAACCTTAACCCAGATATGTCAAGTTTCTTTTTTACTGATTTATATTTCTTTTACCTTGTGACATATTATGAAGTATGACTCCAGAATTTGAACTGTTAATATGAGGCAAAATCATTACTGACAAAACCTAACATAAAAACGATCATAGATTGCTTCGTGCATATTGTGTGCAGCGTATCGCGTAACTTAATAATTATGTTGACTGGAATCTAGTGTTCAGCATACGTGACTATGTAGACTGGTACACGGTCCATCAAACTGAGACTGTTGGATTGTGATGACACCATATTATGTTGCACAAGTCACTGCTGAAAAAAAACAGTCGTTGATTTCTATGTGGGGAAATAACACCAGCGATAGCAGTTACTGAAGTGCATAATTGCTTTCATCGTCAAAAAGTAAGGTCTTAAGCGTTAGCAGAAAATCCAGATCATCTGGTGATATTACTACGAGTGTCATCGGACGGATTACGTAATTTGAATGTGCGTGATTACTTTCTGGCGCCAAAATGGAAACAAATTTTTCGAAGTGTTTCCATACGGATAATATCACATCACTCCAGGACGCAAAAAGCTACGGTTACAGTATCGGGGAAACATTTTATTCGATTGTGTTTCTACCACTCATCGTGTGTTTCGGCGTCGTCGTCAACCTCGCATTTATCTTCGTTGTCTCTCGCGTACCACGGATGCACACGTCAACCAATTGCTATTTGATCAATCTTGCCATCGCAGATCTGGTGTTTTTGTTGACAGGTGTTGGAGAGAAGGTTTACCGATATGGGAAATCTCCGATACATGGAGACGATACTCCTATTCAAAATGGCGGATGTGTGTGGATATACCTCATCACAGATACCACCTATTTTGTATCGTTATGTTTTGTAAGTTTAGTGTCGATAGAACGATACTGCGCAGTATGTAAACCACAAAATCGCTACTTTGTGACTAAGAGAAAGGCAGGATTATTAGTTAGTGTTTCTTGGATCTTATCAGTTTGTCTTGCATCAGCTTTGATAACGACGAATAACAAATTCTTTACAATTTGCGTTATATGGCCTGATGAAGCAAGTTATTTGCATTTCCCCGATTCATGGGGACTTTGCACCGCCATCTACCCTTGGGTTAAGGCTTATGGAGAAGGCATGCAGACGATACCATTTTTTCTCACTCTTGCGATCAACGGAGCGATGTATATCTTGATCATTCGCGGATTGAACCAATCAGTGAGTCGCCTCAAGAACCATTCAAAACGAACTACTGAAATCGATTCGCGCATGCGCGATCAAATTACCCGGATGCTCATCATCAATGGAGTCATCTTCTTCCTGTGCCTGGCTCCATTTGAAATTCTTTCTTTTATCGAAATGTTGTCTGGACTTCAGAAGCGTTTGCTATTTCATTCAGACGTCTTCGCTGGTTTGAGTTATTCGGCTCGTGCGCTGGCGTATATCAATTGCGTCATCAATCCCATAATTTACACTACGATGAGTCAACGATATCGGCATGCTTTCAAACAAGCATTCTATAGAGAGAGACCGTCCGTCCCAGCCACTGGCCAGTCTTGTACGACAAAGTACATTGGAAGTACAACCCAGGAAAATATACGGATTAATTTTGATAGTCGCCTTTGAACAGAGACTTGTAATTAAGTATTCATAAATTGTCAAATTACATATTCTGATTTGATTATGATGTTTACCGAGAGTATTCAAATGGTTTTATAGTAAAATATTGATAATATTCAGGTTCATGAGGCGCCGAATCCACTTGATAATCAAATACTCAAGGCGCATCTTGTGCAAAAGATGAAATCACTTATAACAAATAGACAAGAGTGCAATCATAATAGGAGAGGATAAGATACGAAAGGGAAAGGCAATTAATGTCTAATTAAATAGATATTTTTAAAGAATATTTTGAATACTTCAACTGAATTGTTATTTCTAGTATCTCGAGAAAGATTATTCCACATCTCAAGCCCAACATGAGCAAGGGTTCACTCTGCTTCCACTTTACATTAAGCTTAGGAATGATGAGTTTTCAGAACACCGGCGTAAATCCGTTTTGAGCAGTGGAGGAATGATCATCTTTTTAGCAGATTTCTTTCCGTGAATTCACACTTAAGTATACACACACACCCGCGCAGACCCCCACACACATATAATATTATTTTGCGAGCGAGCGAAAAATAACCACTTTTATGGTTTTTAAAGCATTTCAAATAAAAATTCCACGATATGACGATCATTTATGACATTTTTATAAAAAAAATTCACCAACTGATTAATTACAGTATCATTTTTTTTCTTAAAATGAGGGGGGATGTTTGTACACACCATCCCCCCTCTCGAAAATGTGTGTGTGTGTGTGTGGGGGGGATATATCTCCCATCCCCCGAGATTTACGCCGATGTTTGAGAACGTATAGCAATCCAAATTTTATGAAGGCCATATTTCTATATACGGTTGGAGCCATGTACGCAGTGAAATAATATTTCTATCGTATAGCGTTATAAGAAATTCAGTGCACGTATAATGATAATATTGAGTATAATGAGAATGATGAGAATAATGGTTTGCTTGGTTTGATTTTGTTGATAATCAATGTGGCAGATTTTCACTTGAATATCTTTCCTTGACTTGAATTCTGATTCTGATACTGTGGTGAATATTTATTTGAATATGCCTGCTCATCAAATTCTCTCCTACCTGTTGAAAAGACTCTTTCGAAGAAGGGGGGGGGGGGGGGGGGTGTATATAGGAGATCAGGGGTCGTAATTCCGGTCACAGGTTGGGGATATGTCAAGTTTTTAGAATGTTTAAACTTTACATTCCGTCGTATTAAAAACACATATCCAAACTTAAAATCAGCTTTTGTTTTGGAAGTATAATCAAAACAAGCGATCACTCCACAGATTCCTAACTTTTACAAATACTCTTTTCACACCGAATTCATTGGAAAGAGCTATAAGTATCATTGAAGAATATCCAGAATTTAATGAAAATATTTCATACCGCATTGATCGACACTATGGACAAGGTAGGCCTATATATATATATATTATTCAAGAAAACAAATTTTTTAGTAATATTTCATCAATTGTGTATTGTGAATCTAAAGTTTTATTCATTCTTTCCTTTATATTTGGAATGTGATGAGAGACCCTTTTAAAACAAAATATTTGTGATGAATTCTGATATTACCTCTCAGTTTGAATCGTAACTAGTGTTGTCATGAGTGTAGGCCTACTCAACTGGCCAACTTTTTTATTGTCATTATAGTACCGGCGTAAATCCGTTTCGAGGAGTTGGGGGATGATCGAAATCTGTTGCCGAAATTTCTAGCGCGCACTCTCACACGAGTACACACACCCTCACAGGTCCGCACACCCACCCACACACTTACTCTCCCATTCTATATCTGTTTTTTTAATTGCATTTCAAATAGAAATTTTGTTAGTAATACCGTCATTTATGCTAGATTTATCGAAAATTTCCAACTGATTGATTAAAATAAACAAGGCGGGGATATATTTACCCCCCCCCCCCAATCTTCCCCTGGATTTACGCCGACTGTCATTAAGAGTATACCCAACTCGTTATCGCTGGCCTATCTAGCAAGTGTACTCTCTTACAAAATATCTGTTTACTGTAATATGTCATTCAAATTTCTATAGTGAATTAGGTGTCTTATGTTGAGAAGCAAATGTTGTTTCATAATCAGCAGGGTTTGCAGAATTCTGGAGAATTCTGTCCACCTCCAAGAGAAAAAAAAAAAGAGAAAGTTTTTTTTTTTAAATCCCTGTGTAGATAGATAGATAGATCAATTTAATTCAAACGGTAAAAAACCCAAGCAGGTACAAAACCTGATTTAAATTGGGGCCGTGCCATTAACAAATATAGAGACTAAAAGGCACGCATGTGTATCTCCCCTACATCCGCCAGTGATGTGGGGAACCCCGTCTTTCTTTTCTCTTCAATGTGTCACTCCGTAAGTAGTGTTCGCGCTGAATTTATTAAGCTCTTATAGACTGACTTTAAAAATTAGGTTTTTTATTTCATTTTTTCTTGGAAGATCCACTAGCTAGTGCCGGTCAGTTCCAGAAACTGATGATATCTCTTCCTCTGGTCCGCAATGTTTCTTCAATGTCAGCAATTTAACAACACCCTCGCATGACGGTGAAAATGATCATGTACTTGATGTAAATGGCCTTTCCATCTTATATCACTTAGAGTTAATTAAAAAGCCGTCTTTAGATTAATCAAAATGATTAGACATGAGTTTCTTTGAACAGGATGCAATTTACTAGAGTTAATCAGCGGGTCTTTTCAACTGGAATCACAAAAATGAAGGGAAATTCCGAAAAATCTTGATCCTTTTAGAGAGTTCATCGCCCGAGAGAACGGAATAGGCTACTCAAATTAGACAAGGTGGCCCATTAATAAACCGGCACACGTATTTGATTGATCTAGTCAACCATGTGGTCTCATTTAAATTCTGATGTAAACGGTAATAACTTAAAAGTATTCTCGTTCGAATATGCAAGGTTGTTAATTGATGTAGGCGTACGGGCCCACTTTCGTCTTTGCCAGAATATTGACTTTACCGTTGGGCAAAGCCGGGGAGAAAATGTTGGATACCTTATTCTGTTATTATGCACTTCAAAATGTAGGAAAAAAAAAATAAGACTTTAAGATACAAGTAGGCCACCTCGCTTCCGGAATCTGAGCTGGCAACTGCCCCATCTCCCTGCCTCGTATGCCTCTGTAAAATCAAAGAAAATTTAATGCGAGCAAAATGTAGTTGGCCTAATCATATTCCGTGAAGACCTATCTTCAGTCTACTTGTTAGCCATGTTTGGATGTTTTTCTTTTTCTCCTTCATCTTCTTCGCAAAGAGTTTTTCTTTTTTTTCTGAATTCCTTTTACTGTGAACATTAATCTTTTTATGAAACGTCCATGGATATCTACAACTGTATGAGAAAACTTTCAGATAGCAAATTATGTAAACTGATATATGATGTAATAAAATGGACATTTGCTGTTTTATTCATTTCAGGGGATAGATACCATGGCGATGACATACTGTATTTATATGCTGTTTAATGGCATGCATTAGTCGGTTTCAGAATGCTACGAAGTCATATAATTCAGGACGATTATTTTCAGCACGTTTAACATTATTAGCCCAGAGATTTCAAAATTGATGAAATGCTAATGGAAACTTTTTAGTCGTATTCCCCACATTGATGATAGGTTTGACAAGGTTACCATGGCAACTATCAGTAATTGAAGCAAGGGGATTTACATTTGGATCACGAATAGAAGTATGCATTTTTACATGAATAATTCATTTTGAACAAGGATTCCAGTCATGTACAGTTAGCATGTTTAGGAGATACAATTAATTAAATTTATATTGATTAATCAATAGTTTGTCATTTTATGCCATTAAAACATATCCGCAAATCAAATACTTGACAAAAGTTATTTAAATACAAGTTTTAGTTTATCTAAATTCATTGTGCAGAAGAAAAATGAATGTAAATATGGTTGCATCAATAAACAAGAAGACAACGCTAATTCAAGCATGTCATGCAAGAGCAGCAAAAAAGGATGACAGTTAAAAAACTGGACTTACTTTGTAATATGAGCTGTGACGTTTCACGTCCTCTCCGGAAACATTCACAGACTTTAAAAAGTGTCATTAATTAAATAAGCAGAAATCTATTTGGTTAAAAAAGGATCAGCCGTTAACTGTGAATGTGTGTGTGTGTGTGTGTGGGTGTGTGTGTGTGTGTGTGTGTGTGTGGACAGTGTGGTATACTTATCGCTCAGTATCAAAGTGCCATTTCTGCAACAATGTTATAACCATATTACATTATGACGTTGGAGGATAGCTTTCAAATTTATTTAGATAATACTTTGGCTATCACGACTACGTTTTTATACCAAATGTAAAGAACATAATTATATGTCAATCTTTTTGAAGAGTTTAATTTTGATTCGACGAATGGATGTTTAATGGATGTTTCTTTGGACAAATGACAGTGCATGTGTAACCATTTTAAAATAATTAGATTAAAGTGCTTCTTTAATCGAAATGATATACTCAGACTGTGTAATTCTGTTCGTATCGCTAGACTATTTATGCCTAGTGATAAAGTGGTTCTGTAACTGGTTTCCATTTGGTAATGATTTTGTGTGACTGCAGCTTTTACCACTAACATGACTAATTTGAACAGATTCAGAATGCTTTCAAGCGGTAACGAACAAAGACAAATAGTATACTCACTGTAAAAGAGATTCCCACCATATATATATATGATCAGGTAACATATTCAACAGCTTTGGCAACTCTCGTGGAAATAAATACATGTTAAGTCAATTGAGAGAATAATAACGTAGCATGAATCAAAGTTCCCTAGAGCTGTCCTACCATTTTGGAAATTTTGCAAAGGTTGAAAAAATGTCTCCGCCGGGAGTCGAACCCGGGCCTTTGCCTATGAACGCCAATGCCTTAATCATTAGACCACAGAGACGGGCCAGTGGTTTCGGCGACTCCAAATTCGCTTAACCGACAGATTGACAAATCTTCAACACTTCAACACCTTGGTTGTTGGTGGCAGATGAGTTTCGAACAATGACCTGCCGCAGACCTCAGCTGGATCCGAGCGAATGCTTTGGGATACATGTATATGTTGGAATAATTAAAATTTGTGATCAGGTAAAATATACAACAGCTTTGGCAACTCTCGTAGAAATAAATACATGTGAAATCAATTGAGAGAATAATTGTGTAGCATGAATCAATTGGCGTTCATAGCCAAAGGCCCGGGTTCGACTCCTGGCGGAGACATTTTTCAACCTTTGCAAAATTTCCAAAATGGTAGGACAGCTCTGGGGAACTTTGATTCATGCTACGCTATTATTCTCTCAATATATATATAATATGATGAAAATTTTTATTCTTTTAATGAAGAAAATCATACTTTCTCTTGGCATAAGTCCCTTTCGTGATGTGCCTTCAAAAGGGAAAATATACATTTTGATATGAAGGCAGAAGACGATTATCCCTCAAAACAAACTGTAAAGAATACTCATACATTGCTTTACTACTGGTTTAAAAAAATCCGAGAGGGTGCTTAAAATCTTGACATGATGCATGTCAAATAACCACTGAGGTGAAAACACTAACAATTCAACATTTCATACTGCAGTGAAAGGATATTCTTGATGAATTTCTCAATTATTCTACAGGCAGTTTGTGACAAATTATTTCCTGCACTCAAACATACAGGTCTACTATGTAATGAAGCACGGTATATAAGATGCAACGGGTTTCGTTTTCACTTTTTGTAAAGGAAGACATTGATTTCACTTTTAAGGATTATATTATTCATCATCTTGTAGTACAGTTTCTTTCATATCGTTAGACTAAATATATTCCTAGTGATAAAGTGGCTCTGTAAATGATATCCATTGACAAAGCAGCTTTTAGCACTTTTTGTCATATTCCGATTGCTATCAAAAGGTAACGAACAAGAACAGATAGTACATGCTCACCGTAAAAGAGATGACCCCCCCCAAAAAAAAAACAAAAAAAAAAAAAAAAGATGAAAAGTTCATTCCTCTAATCGAGAAAATCATACTTTCTCTTGGCATAAGTCTCTTTCGTGAAGTGCTCCAAAAGGGCAAATATAGATTTTGATATGAAGGTTAATATCCCTCAAAAACAAACCGTAAATGATGTTTATATTTACAATTTACAGGCTTGAATTGCTTAATTGCAGGTTAACAAAGTTCGAGAGGAAGCATAAAATTTTGACATGATACATGTCGGAAAGAAAATCATGACATGATACATGTCGAATAACCACTGAGGTGAAAATGCTAACAATTTAACCTTTCATACTATAATGAAAGGATATTCTTGATGAATTTCTCAATTATTCTACAGGCAGTTTGTGAAAAATTTGTTCCTGCATTCAAACGTACAGGTCTACTATGTATGAAGCACGGTATATAGGAAACGATGGGTTTCGTTTTCACTTTTCGTAAAGGAAGACATTGATTCCGCTTTATGGTATGTTATTCATCATTTTGTAGTGCAGTTTCCGAGGTGCATTTGCAGAACTCCGTCCCGGTGTAACTGAAAAAGCTGACCGAATTCTCCGATCATGTCATGTACGGGGCGCCACGTTCCTTCCTCGTAGTAGTGATACATGACATGCTCGGTTGACCCTGATCGTAAAGAGGTCTTGTCGAATGGCCAGAACCCATAAACATCGACGCTGTCACAGAGTGTGGCCGCCACGTTGATGATGTAAAATCCTGCAGGGTAACCATGAATAAATATTCATTTGTCGGGTCTGCTGATGTTTTTATTTGATTAACGAAAAGACAGCTAAATTCCTTTCGAAGGAACAAGAATATTGAATAATCCATGATGTTTCAAAGCCGTTTTATTTGGGGGAAAGATGAATATATTATGGAAAATCCTTGCCAGCAAGAAAAAAAAGTCACATCAATAATAGTACTGGAAATCCTCCAGAGCCAACAGGGAGGAACCCCCCCCCCCCCCCAATTTATCAGTGCTTAATGCTTAATACGCCAAAGATAAGATTACTTTCATAATATTACCAGTTATATCTCATTTCCCGATTCAAAAGATCCTTTTTAATCATGGGCGGAAATCTCTGTTAAGACATGAGGCGGAGGGGGCGCATCCAAATTTCAGAAAATGGTCAACGGGTTTTTCCATTGCCATTATATCAAAATATTATGCGGCAAGCACAGGAAGGAGGTATAACGGCTTCTATCCCCGGTAGTGTTGCTCGAAAAAAAAAATCTTGTATATGGAGGACACTTGATATAAACATATACACTCTTTCAAAACATCGGTGGAAGTCGGGGGGGGGACGGGGGAAAGGGGGAAATGATATCAATTAATTCATGGATTTATGAACTTACACCCTTTAGAAACAGCAGAAATCAGGGGGGGGGGGCATAATAATCTATGAGTTACTTTTTTAAAAAAGAACAAACATTGAAAACGACTGTATAGGAGGAGATGGTGTCCTCAAAGTTCCGCACCTGTGGAAGGTAGGTTGGTCATATGCCGATCTTTCCAGTACTCCCAGATGGCCATGAAATTCTCTGGATGAAGAAAGGTCATGTTCGCTTGCTTCAGGTAGTACTGTTTGATAGCTTTGATGCACTTACGTAAGTAGAAGAAATGGCTAAAACACGGAAGTAGGATGACACCTCTGTAAGGCTCTAGAACTAGGTTATACGGTTCGTCTAGCTCCCGAGTGATGGAGATGGTTCCATATTCCCTGGTTGAGAAAAGGTAACACCGAAGAAAAGTTGACATCCTCTTTGAGAATTTGAAAGGAATATCAATTTGATTATCTTTGAGAGTTAAAAGAGAATATCAACAAACCCACTGACTTTCTCTTTGATCTCTTCAGTCTTAGCTTGAATTGAATATTTGAATATTGGACTTCCACTATTCATAAATAATATAAAGGTGGGAATTCGTCAAACCTCTTATTTAGCTAATTACCCATAGTCCCATACATTATTTTAGACCTGGGAAAACGGGGGGGGGGGATCTTTCATAAAGACGTTCGTAAAGATACGAATAACTTTATGAACGACTTGAGTATGGCAAGCCAAATGGGATTCTCAATCATTATGAATCGCATCAGCTAAAGGTGAAATATGCAGACGTAGATTAACATTACTATTGTTTACAAACATTTTCATTGCGAAGTATGTTTTCTTCCACAATTTAATCGAGATTATGGGAAATGCAGTCACCCTTTGTCAAAACGTCAGGAACTAACTTTGGGCATTCCATTTGGCACTTCATATTCAAGCCGTTCGTAAAGTCATGCATTACTTTACTTTACGGAAAGCAATGAATGTGTTTTGTCCCTTAAACATACTTGGTGTCTAGCATGCTCGGGTTCATTGTCGTGAGATTGGTCTTCAACCCGACGTCATTCTTGAAGTCATGAAGAGGGGGGATGTTGCACCTGAAAGAGAGAAATTATTTTTTAAAAAGTAAAACAATGTCTGTGCGGCAGGCTTCTAATAATGAATCTTCATCTGTTTATTACAAGATGAATAAAAGTTTTTAATGGATCATTAGTACTCGGGTGCAATCAAGAATTCATCACGTGTTTTACTCGCTGCATTCTGTTCGTACTTTGTGGGATATAAAACTATACCTTTCGCTTCATATTTTCAGCTTTTTTGATATATATAATAATGGGACTTATGTGAAATTATTCAAAGATACTAGGAGCTAGTAATGTTCCCACATTAGCACTGATTAGTTTTTCCCTGTGAACGGCAGACTGTGTATGCATGTTGCATATTTGGGTAAGGAGGATATTGCTTATTGTATAATGACTCGCAGAACGTTTCGTTAAACTATGAAAAACAACAGTGGAAAAGAAATAAAGAAAAAAATACCTGAAAACATAATCAGCAGCATCTATTTCTTGACCGCATCCGCTGTTCTTGAGGTTACCACTGTTTCCTACCACTGCACACTTTCCCAATTTCTTCTCGGTATAGGGCGATGACTAAACAGCAAAGGAGAAAGGCGCCAAATTACGAATTAATTATAATACAGTAACAATTCCAATTACAAACATTTTTTTTTTGTCTCAGTGACAATTCAGTGATATGGCAAGGTTGTCAGTAGGTATGTTATATATATATTCCGAGAAGGATGTTTGTAGATAATACCAAATGTCATTATCACTGTACAAGAGTTTTGTGAGAGAATTTAACCGCTACAAAGTACGCAGTACACCAAAGAGGGCCAAAGATCAGCAGAACAAGAAGACCCTTCTAACACGTACACAAAGTACATTATAACCATTTAGCATGTAGCCACTACATAAAGTTTAATCTGTTCGACATTTCAGAATCGGTAAGCACCGGCTTCATTCCTTCACTTGTCGCAAGAAGCAGGTCACATTTTCAGATATCTAGAGCATTTTAGATAATGAATATTCACTTATTTACCACTCGTATTTTGCATCACGCTGCAGTATTGCATAATACAGGCAGTTTACAGAAATGAACGTGAACTTTTCTTTACCTCTGGAATGATAGACAAGAAGAACTCACTGACTGTGTAAGTGTGTTGAGTACTGAGGTAAAATGGGAGAACTTGTTTCAGCTCCACAGATTCGTGGGTAACCAAGAAACTCTTCTGTGAATTCACACCATACATCTCAAGCTTCCTCCTGTATGTACAGAATATAACAATTCGTGATAATTTCCACGTTGAAGTAGAAAATGATGCACTTGTGACTTTCCCTCATATCGTTATACTGCGCCCAAATCTAAATACGATTCCTCACTCTGTAGCCAACAAATAAGTCGTTAAACGTGTTAAGGGAAGTTACTCTAGACAACATAATTATTTTACACCAGTTTCGCTGTTTAGACCCTAACATTATGAAAAAAAAAAACTGCAGGAAGATCACGAACTGAAATTACAGAAAAGAAATTCAGGAAAGTCCGAAATTTATCATGCATGTTGTGGTTGGTTTAATAAGAGCATAAATTTCAAAATGATGTAGGGTGCACTGTTATGGTATACCTCATAAAATAATGAGACTTATCTCTGCTACCCGCCCCTCTAAAAAATCGATCTAAACAATAGCATTCTTTTTCCTGGAAATATCATGACTTTTTGCGAATTTTAGGCCTTATTGTCCATGTTTTTTCTTATTGCTCAACCTTTTATCAGAACGTAAGGAATAAAATATTGCATATAGTCAGATAGTTGGCGTTTGGTTACAAAATGATGTCTCACATCTAACAAAAATGTATACTTGTACAAGTTACACATAAGATCATTAATATCACCTCCATCGGTTGAAACCCTGCTTGTTCTCCCTCCATTCCAAGTTCTGGTAGTCCTCCTCAAATATCTTCCATGTTCCATTATCTTCTTCCTTCTCTTGCCAGATATCAGCAAAAGAGCTGCCATATTCCTCATTAACAGTATCATTCTCCTCGTGAGCCGCTAATGCCGATGAATCATGGAGAGTGTTAAATAATAAATCCGCTACGCTTACTTTGCTACTAGTCCGAGGTGGGTGATCATCTACTTTAGATCCTAGTGGCTTAGTCAAGCTATGCATGTCCGAGTTTTCGAGTAATCCCATGTCCCCGAACCCAGCAAGATGGTCTGGGGTATCAAGATGAACCATTATTGGCCCATTTTCGACAACAGTCGCGCTCCTGTGAAGGAGGAGGATTAGGATGCATCCCGCCAGCACTATGATCATTGCCCATGATTTCTTTTGCTCCATTTTGATATAAAAGCTGTCATGTCATATCGTTCATCATCCGTGTACTACATAACAATGGTTTACAGCTTCATGCATATCCTAACCATATTCACGAGCCCTCGATCATCCTAAGCGAAAACAGAGGTGCAATACATTCGTAGAAATCATAGAAACTGCATCATAGACTATAGGTCTAACTTAGATATATGGGATTCACACAAAAATGGACTCCCGTGGAAGTGAGCATGTTACCGTCTGCAAATCATATCGTTTCCGCTGAAAATCTCAAATTCAGTCTTCCAGTTGCGGTATCAAAATGGCGCCGATGGTTAATACAAAGAAAACATGCTTAGTTGAGTATTTCATGTTTCCTCTAATGCTGCCAGTCCACGGATATGAAGACCCTGATATTCCTTACAAAGTTAAAAGCATGCAAACATTAAATAAAGCTGACAGTCTCTAATAGCATGATGATGTAAGATAAAACGTCCATTTTATTCTTCGTTGTAGGAACTAACTACACGTTTCAGTGTTGTGATTTGAACACTGTGAACGCGGGTGAACTTGTGTTTACACTGCAGACGTGTAGTGCAAACACACTCTATGGCAAGTCAGTTGGGAGCGCATTTCAAACTAGTTAATAATTAACTCAAAAGAAATAAGCTAAGTTCTTTCAGTTTGTAAGGGCAAGATACGCAACTGTATACGTACATTTTGACAGAAAGATAGTGTGTAAGCTGCTGCATAGATATGTTTGTCATGCTCAGAAGATTCATATCCTGCTTTATCTCTGTTTTAATTCTTAAAGAAGTCGGCCCAAAGGACATCTGAAATATCTCAAAGATCAAAGAAGCCGATATGACTTTTATTACGGTGAAAAGTCCTTTTTTCCTTCTTGTAACTTTTTGTGTGCCTGGAATCCGTCGATATCCCTTGGAATTAATTCATATTAATCTTTCATGAATAAATGATAGGCCTAGTGCATACGTATATCATCTTCCATGTGGGGGTCATAATGCATGTCCTCATGGAGTAATAATGGCTAGCGAACGGTGATAATCATGATTAAATTTGTCCCTTCTAAGTTAACTTTCCCTATATTTTTGAAGTGTTCATTAAATAAAATCATGTACTGATATAAGGAAAGAGTAACATGAAAAAGGAAAAAAGCTGAAATGGAAGAATATAAAAGATAAGAAATGCAGAGGAATATTTCGGACAGAGATAAGTTTAAAAAAAATTTTTTTTTAATAAAAAAATAAGAAGTGCAAACGGAATATTTCGGGCATGTAGGCTAAGTGATTAATGTAATTTGTCTTTCGACTCGTGCTTACCCCAGAGAACGTCGAACTTATTCCCAGACCAAGGATGAAATATCAGAAGTGAAGCAATAATGGGTCTTTCATTATTCAATTATCAAGACATGTTATGGTGATGGTTGGTGAACTACATGACATGCATGAGGAAAGTGCGAAGACATATCGTTTCATGACTAAAAAAATTGAGGGAAGAATGACCGGCGTGCCTATATAGTCGGGCGAACATAGCGAAAGGGAGCTTAATATCAGAGGGAAGTGTAATGGCGGCATGAACTTTTGCAAGTACCATTCTACAAATCATTGGGAAGTTCTACTAGATATGACGTAAATAGAACAGAAAACCGAAAAGAGAAGATGTGAACTAATTCACCCTTTAACTTAAATAGATAATACTGTTAATAATGTCCTCAGCAAAACACATAGGTCTATGGCGCAATGACGAATAGTATATGACTCCATTTTGTGTCGATGATGAAATTAACGGTCTACTTATGAACAGATTCTGATTTATTTCAATATTTTAACTTTTTGTATTAATTTCTGGTCACGATTTTATTTTCATCCTTTCTTTTTTTAAGATTAGCGATACCCTGCACATTACGGTACGGTGCTCAAACTTCTTTGATAGGCCGCCTGTGCAGGATTCGTACTTTCAAAAGTATTGATTTAGAGATGCAGGCAAGCCTCAACGCTGATTACAAGAGAATCTAGTTTCGAAATACTCCCATGTGCATCATTGTACTCATTAAATCATGAAATTAGTTTTCAAGTTATTGTTCTTTCTCTCTCTCTTTCTCTCTCTTTAAAAAATATCAAAAGAGCTCTGGGAGCTCTGGAACACAAAGGCATTCGTTTTGCTCCTGTATCATTCTCACAAATATATGCCAGAGGCTCCTCTCCATGTCTTTCATTTCATTCTTCTCTATCCATTTCTTCCGATTGGGTTTGCAATGTGATATATTTTTAAAAATCCTCCATTACAGCTTTCTTGAACAACATCACATCACTGGAATATTGATGAACTTCCAAGTAAGAGAAGAACCGGAGCCTTGACTAAAAGATTCACACGTAGTGCAAATGCTACCATGAACACTAATTGATGTACATAGTTTCTAACAAAATGGCAAATTGATTTTTATTGTGTGCGCCTTTATCTATTATGTGTATATTGATTCTCTTTCCTATAACAAGCAGTGGTTGAACGTCATAATATTTGTATCACTGTTCCTCTCTATTTCCTCTTTTAATTTCCTCACTTTTAAAACAGGACCAAATTAACGCATGCAACTAAGAACATTAATTATTCAATACAAACGGCGATATGATGATAAGAATAGCCACAGGGGTTGGTAAGAGCCTGGTATCTTCCACTGCATTTGGTATAATTTCGATTGAAGCTGCCTCAAATTTTATTTTCGATTCGAACATGACTTATGCAGTTCTTCAGGTACATTTCGTTATAGATAATGAACAGGAGACGACTCCTTACTGAAGTTGTTTGTAACAAACGATAGTGGAAAACGGCATCTGCGAAATTCGTAAACCCTGCATTTATGTTGATCATGGATTGGGGTATAGCATCACAACTGACAATGTCATCGAATCAGTTGTTTTGGAAATTTTCGTAAGAGTATAACTCAGATAATAAGGGTGTGTGATAATTTATCTGAATTTATCAGGAAGAAATTTAAGATCTTGCAGAATAAGTATAAACATAATAAACATAATACAAATGGGTTCATTTTAAATTTGAAGCCTTCCCTATGGTGAAGATGCGAATATGAATGAACTAAATGAAACAGATGTTTTGACCGTCTCGAGCTCCACATCAAGGGCCCCTACTAAGCTCTCCTTGGAGAATCTTTACGTCGGTGACCCATCAATCACTTTCATCATAATATCATCTTCTCTCTATTTCACCATCGGTTTCCTATCCCTAGTTGGTAACATCTTCGTGATCGTCAAAATCTGTCGTGTGCGAAGTCTTCACAAGCCAACTTACTACCTGGTTGCTAGTCTAGCCGTTGCGGACTTGTTGACTGGTACAGTGGCCCTTCCGTCGGGTGCCTATGGTCGTATCGTCCAGAATGCATGGACATGCTCTGCAGCATCGCATCTGTGGTTTTTTATGATGGCTTTCTACCTGCATTGTGTATCTGTCGTACATCTAATCGCCATTGCCATTGACAGGTACATCTGCATCACCAAACCTCTACAATACATCACCCTTGTCACCCCGAAAAGGATCGCAGCGACCATAGCTTTTCTCTGGGTCTTTTCTTGCTCTATTGGACTGGTGCCGTTATACATCCAAAATGATCAAGAGATCTCGGTATGCACCTCCACTACTGATAACATTGGTATTTACTACACTACAGCTCTTGCGATTCCTGCCAGCCTCCTTGTCCTCTGTTTCATACACTGGATCATCTTCCGCGTTGCCAAGCAACAAGTGATGCGGATAGCTGTCCTGGAGCGAGCGGCTCAGGGCGGCAAGAAACCAAACGTACTCCACACCCCTCAGATGAAAGCCACCAAGACCACTCTTCTTGTTCTCTGCGTCTTTGCTGTGTGCTGGCTCCCGATCTCCATCAAGTTCCTTCTTGAGATCTATCTTAAGACCACTCCAGCTACTATGCTTTATCTGCGTACGGCCCTTGAGATCGTTGCCTACACCAATGCAGCTTTGAACCCTTTCGTGTATGTCTACAGGGATCGTAATTTCCGAGGCGTCTTGAAGCATCACCGACCTGAACACAGCTTGGTTTCAATGTAGATATCTTTTAATCGACTGATACAGTCACTAACCATTTAAAAGACTCAATTTGTCTCAACATTAATATTCCCCGTGGTGCGGAGGCCCCCCCCCACCACCAAAAGAGGTATACATTACATATTATATATAATTATATTAAAAAGAAAAAAACATAAATGACTTTCCTTCGCCATTTGATCTTTCATAACATGACAAAGAAAATCCTGAAAACAGATCTTGCACCCATCATTAGTTTCATTTCTCACCAGACACATTCTTCGGCGAGGCGGCGACAGTCGATTTTTCGATTGCTATCTGACACTGATCGAATTTCCTAATAATTGCAAGCCTCAAGACCAACCATCTAAACCTATATTCCTAGGCTAAAATCCAGTAACGAATCTGTGAATGACCTTACAACTTTGACGAAGAAAATTGTCTGTTTAAAGTAATCTGCTTCACTGCAACATGTATCGAGGACCGCATTTTACTGCCGTTTAACGACGATGATGACAAAAGGAAGTTTTTTTTTTTTTTTTTTCAAAACTGACTTTTTCTTGAATTCGGGTACGTCATTCAAGGCATATCTCAAAACTCACCTGTTCAAATCTGCTTTCAGTTGATTAGATAGTTCTACATTTTCATTGTCATCATTATAACTGTCATTATTGTACATTTACATTTTTTATTCTCTTCCCTATTCGTTTTTATTGTTGATTATATTTTCATTGTATCTATTGTAAGTAAATCTGTGATTGTATTAGCAGTTTCATTTTTTCCCAGCGCCTTGAGCATTATGCGTAATGGATGTGGCGCTTTGCAAATTGTCATTATTACCATTATAAATAAGCATAAATTTATATAGCGCAGTTTCTGTGCAAGATATATTCAGCTGCGCAGAGCTCCTTTTTACTTAATTCTACAAAATATATTAACTCAACTGAATAAATATGATGGATGGAGAGCTTCGTATTTCAATTGGCAAGCTATTCCACAGTTTTGGAGCAGCAATGGCAAATGCACGGTCATCGAGAGTGATTTTAGTTTTACTCTGGGGAATTTGAAGCAACAGTGTACATGTGTATATGCATTATATTATTTTTGTATGGTCTACATGATGATGAAGAAATAAGGTCACGTAACCCCCAATTTCCGAAATACAGAGATATCAAACAGAAGCAACTCCACAGATTTCCACATTCAACAGTGACATATTATTTTCTTCATTTACTCGGAAACTCATTCTAAAGAGTTGCTTCCTTTTTGTCATTGGGTGGCAGTATACATCTATCACTTGATTGTAATGGGTAGAAATTCCCAGTTGCCACGGTAACTGGCTTCAAGGTTTCTCTGCCTGAAGAGAATGGATCTCTTGAAACGAGAATATAAAGCTTTATTTTGTTTATAAACATCTTGAGATTTGGGACGCAATAATGCCGTCCTCTCAATCCGTCTGAGGGTCACTTCGTCTAATTAGTACAGCCATGTATCTCCATCGCCGACGCCATTATCAAGATATCCGACATCTTTGATAAGCTCATTGAGAAGTTTTTCTCGTAAAAACGTTTAATGACAATCAAGAGTGAAGGATAAGATGGCTAATTTGCTCAAGTAGGTCTGGTAAGATTGTACTATACAGATCGGGAAGCACAGCTGTCTAGTAAAATTGGCTATTGCTTTAATCAATAAAATAAATTTTGCTGTGTCACTTGAACATTTCGGGAACATCATATTCTCAGATACTTCAGGTCGTGCAGTACATTAATTTGTCCGTTTCTGCAAGTGGTAGAATGTAGTATGAAATGAATAAGAGCAAAAAAAAAGGGGGGGAGTTTGATAATGGCAGTATCGAGTCATCGTTATTTCTTTTTTTATCGATATGCTGACAGTTTAATGGTCTGATGTCATTAATTCTGTTAAAAAGAGACAAGGATAAATGTCAAGCTAAATACAACGCATATCGATACAATGTAGTAACAGGGTACAGATTAGAAATCTGTTAAATTTAGAATTAGTTTTCTTCGGGTGTAAATTTCGAGATATGAAAAAAACACCTATTATTTGAAATTTGTGCGCTGTATATGTTGACAGTTTTCTCTCTCTCTCTATCTCTCTCTCCTTCTTTCTCTCTCTTTATCTCTCTCTACCTCGCCCTCCTTTTCCTTTCTCTATCTAATTCATATTCCATATTGTTATCCTTTTACTTGCTTTTTCTTAATTCCCCATCTCTCTTTCCTTTCGTTTATTTTCTTTCACACAAACATTAACGCATATAGATACACTGAGCACTCTCACACGTCCTATAACTTACGTTCATCTGTTTCAAGTTAGTGCCCTCTCCGTCTTCCCTCTCTCTCTATCTTTCTTTCCTTCTCTGTCTATCTTTCTTAATATTTACCTGTCTCTCTCTCTCTCTCTCCTACCTGTTCTCCTTCTTTTAATATGCAGTATTGTAATGAAATGTGTACATTATTTTTCCTTCCTTTTTTTTCTATCTTTATTTTTCTGTCTCCCTTCTATTTCCTCTTATTTCTCCCTATTCTCTTTCTTTCTACCCCTTCTCTCTCTCTCTCTCTCTCTCTCTCTCTCTCTCTCTCTCTCTCTCTCTCTCTCTTCTCCTTTTATTAGCTCTCCCCGTCGGATTTCTTGCTCCTTTTCTCTCCCCCACTTACTCTCTTTGTCCTCTTTTTTGACTTGATGCAAAGCCCTGTCACCCAAAATTATCGTAGCCGGAAAAAATGATGAAAATAATGATGCTAAAATGTTTTTGCTCTTTACGATCTAAATCGCGCAAGCTTTTAGAAAAAAAAATGTACGGTAGCAATTATTTGGAGACAAGCGAATGAACATCTATTTCCACCCACGTGGTTGATTAGAGGGGCACCCGAAGCCTGAAGCTCGATTGTTGATCATAACCCATGACATTCATGGTCAAGATTAATGATTGATGTCAGCAGGCATTACTTGGGGCTGCGTTAACTGTGGCAGGGGGCGATTCGCCCTTCGCCCCTCACCCGGCTCAAAAAGTACTCGCGCCCTCACTGAAAAAGGCGACAGACTAATTTTCAAGAAATCTTAGGTCCACGTAATTCTTCAGAAAAATATAAACACTTTTTTTTCTTCCTTGTTAGAGATTTTTTTCTGCAAGTGCCGTCCCCTCCCCCGGGCCCCTCCCCTCAAACTTCTAAAATATTACAAGCACCTCCCCGTGGAAGTCGTAAAAAGAAGCACAGGGAAGGTAGTTGACATTAAACACGTGATAACTTTTGCTCGCCAATCATGTCAGTTTGTCTTTCCATGTTTCCATCGTTATAAAGTTGTAAGACAACTCTTTGCTTACCCCCCCCCCCCTTACGAGGCTGAGATTAAAATCAGTAGGGTAAGTCAAGAAAGTATGTAAATGGGCAAATCCGCGTCGGAAAAACAGTCGCCTTACTTCACATTTATAGTAAAAACAATCACTTTGATGGCCCTGGATAGCCAAACCTTTAAATTAAAAAAAGCTGAAACGATAAAGAAGTCCACAATCTTCGTCTGTGTTGGTATAATGCATGCTTGATTTTAAAAGATATGTTTGAAGTTTAAAATTGGCACTTTTTTTCTGGTAATTCCGTTACCGAGGTGTTATACCATATTATCATGAATGTAAGAATAAAATTGTTGGAATGAAAGAGCTCACATGAAAGAATGGGCATATTTACAGAGTATTAGATGGTGAGAAGGGTGGCAGAGTACAAAAGAGGTACAGAAAGTCTAAAAATGTTGGTAACGGAATTACACCCTTACCGTGGAATTGCCCAAATGCGCCCTTTTCTAAAAGTATGAATGTTTGTAATGAAAATTACTAATATCTCTTTTAAGAAAATTTCTTGTTGGTCAAGAACATGACTTGGGCCCGCATGCAGGTAGAGCAGTAGTAATAATAATGTGACTACCCTGGGTAAATAAAACCCAAATATTATGAATTATATAAAAAAATATATTTCTACCTGAGTGCATGCATCCCATTTACTATTTTTACATGCCTTTTTTTGTGTGTTTAGTAAAGAAAAATGATAAAATATAAAAACAATAATATTATTCCCACCCCTCCCCCCCCCCTTGCTTGCAGATATCAGGTTTGAGAAGAGGCCGACTTCCAGAATTCATCTGCTCTTGCTGACAGCCCAGTTACTTAATTCCGCTATTATTTCGATACACTGTATTTCAATTTGCCTTCTCTGCCATATGAAGGAGTGCATTGTATCTCCGCTTGCTGAATAAAATCAAACCATTCTGTGACGTCACTTACTGATTTTTATGTCTTATGTATTTCTTATTCAGATGTAGTAAATTATTTGAAGGTGAGAGACACCAGCTAATTAGATCTTTGAGACTTCAGCCATTGCAATAATACCATTTCCTGAGGGTCTGCGTCCCACAGGAAATAGAACTATTCGAGTTAGACCTCGACTCTGCAGATATTAAATGCAGTCTCTAAATACAATGTGTACTGGTATATTCATTTTTGCTGCAATTCTTCCCTAGCAATGGGCTGTGTTGTTTGTTGGTTGGTTTGGGGATGCTTTCTTTCTTTGGAAATGTTTTATTCTTCTTTACAATTATACCTGGGGGATCAGATAGGATGATTGGCTAAATTACAGACGATGAACTAATTTCGACACCACTGTTTAAAATGGATTAAACTGGGTTTTTTAATAATATTTTTGCGGGGTGTAAGCATTCAGGCAAAGCAAAGCAAAGTTCCTTCCATAGCCATTCGTAGCAATTTTGGCTCCCTCACTCTCGCAATCCCCCCCCCCCACACACACACACACACACACACTCTCTCTCTCTCTCTCTCTCTCTCTCTCTCTCTCTCTCTCAACATTTCCCCCTTCTGCTGTGTTCATGATAAAAGTATAACGCAACATGCCGCATTTGTGCATTCAATAAATTTTTATTCCATAATCTTTAACCGAGAACGTTATACTCTCCATACTTTGTTTAAATATAAAAGGAAAGATATATTGCCACAATAATATCGTCCAGTTACCAGTTACCATAATGAGGCATATTCTAAAAACATTTACCTAAAAGCAGTAAGTTGGCGTTTCTATTATGCACTGAACTGCTGTATGTGATTTCATAGTCTACATCTTCTCGATTCTTGCTTGTTCGCTTTACGTGGGGTATTTGGTTTTTTTCAAACTTGGAACTTTCAGACATTCTGTATGACATTTTACATTAATTTGTAATATTCTAATATGAAATGCTTATCGAAAATTTGATAGGATCTTTCATGAGTCAGAATAAGAACTTTGTGAGATTAACACAAAAAGTAAAGACCTTCCTATGTTATTCAAATGGAAGTTCTTGGAACATACCAGTTTCATGCCCGGAAATTAAGACATGCATGTTGTTTTAGAAAAATCGTGTATCAGGAGGGACTCACCCGATACTACATTTTATTCAATCTTAATCAATGAAATTAAAATGTTTAAACCACGGAGCAAAATCCATAATTGAAGTGCTTTTATAAAACATCCTATGTAATTTCAATGCTGCAGTAGTGACAACAGTGTTGTTAACATTCATATTTGTATTCCAAGAAATGATGTCTATTTCAATAACTTTCGGTCAGCTGCATGTCATTAATCATGAGTAGAACAGCCTTTTTAAAACAGACAACTATTATTACACATCCTTTGAAGATTGAAAGACTGATAAAACCCTGAGGAAGGAGAAATGTTTCTTCGTCATTTTACATAATGAAACTGACAATCCACATAAAACAAAATGAGAGGTGTTATGTAACATTTTTAAAAAATAAATTACAAAGAAATTTGCTTAATTATAAATTCCTGTTTTCATTAGCAACTGGTGTAGTCCTGATAAGGGCATAGTCACCTTGTTATATATTAAAATCCTTAAAACATAAATAAAAATGAAAAATGTTCTTCACATAACATGCATAAGGAAACTGGCCTACATTCCTTGTATTCGTAGCTCCCATTAATTTTAAGTTGAATTCAAACTCTCATCTTGCTTCGGAAATCTTTTCTTGTAATCGTGAAAAGTATGAACATAAGAAGCCTACTTCTTAAAACTTTGCGTCAACACCAGCGCATGATTTGGTCAGCGCATGAGATGCAAGTCGTCGATTGCTTGCAAGACTTCCAGACTGTCCACTTTGATTTCACATCTTGTTATTCATTGCTTTGCTAATAAAACTGCGTATACGATCGGCAACATTCTGCACTTTTCGTCAGGCTTTCGTCATAATGTCTGTTTAACAACCTGACTAATACACTAAATATTCTCATGCAGCTTCGTAATTTTCCGGCTACATTCGGCCATTCTCGTCAGGCATTCGTCATAATGTTTGCGCTAGCGGGTTGAGCTTTACCCGGATTCCTCTTCTGTCTCGGGAACTTCTTTCGGCTTTCTTCGTCGCTACTTTGCTGACGAGCGCCTCCTTGTACCTCTTCCATGTGTCTTCGTCGCGTAGGAGATCCTTTGCATCTTCCTCGGATACGAACTCCTGCAACTTTTGTTTATTTTTTCCAGAAAGAAATAGATGATAGTCTTAATTTCAAATCTTTAACATAATTTGTGAGCATCAGAAACACATTTTGGGGGGTAGGGTACCAGAATATTCCAGACATAATTTCATACACAGTGAAATGACAGAATAAAAGCAGTCCTAATTTGACCAATCAGATTGAAAGCAAAGATATAAGTGAGATTATGTGAACCAAAACAAACATTGCATAAAATGAGAACACAAGTTTAGAATAGGCAGAAGAAAAAAAAAAAAACAAGAGCAACGTGCAACAAAAAAGTACATGGAAGGAAAGTGAAAGCTGGCTGGAAACAACAGAAAAGGTACACAAGAGGGTCAGTGGAGCGCAAAAGATCAACGGATTTTATAGATTTCCCTTTTTACAAATTTATTTTTACATTGAAATAATTCTTTAGATAAATAGAAAGAATCAGGACAGTTGACGCAAGGTTCACAACTGTCCTCCCGCATTTCCTTTTTCCTTTCACATTTGACATGCTGTAATGAATAGGCCAATACTCGCTACTGGGACAGTCATATAAACATAAAGAAGTCACTCCATCAGAGGACTGTGGCTAATAAATGGTACGTGCGAGTGTTCATTTACCATCATAATCTGTACACATAATAGTTCCGTATTCATCAGAAATGAGGTGCTTTTTCAGAGCTCTCCGTGTTCATTTCTCGGACAATGATGACTGAGAATTAGGGTTTCTTGACAAAATGGACCAAATTCTAAGAAAATTAAGGGTGTTTATGGGACATACAAAATTCGCGATATCAAAATTGAGGTCTCTCCAAGGAGCTTCCTTGCAAAAAAACCCGGGTCCTCTGAAGATAAGTCTCCCTGATAAGGATTTTAACTTTTTCTTAGACTAAGTATGAGTATAAACTGCCTTCAAAACTATCACTTTTTTGCGAAAATGAGGTTACTTAAAAACTCCTGGAACACTATACGAGCTGACTACGGTTCCATTTGGGAAGAATAATCTAAAAATTCATGAATAGTATTGAAAAAATGATAATAATTCCAAAATTTCTGGGATTTTCCAAGTTGTTGTTGTTTTTTGTAGAGTAGATTAAAAAACATAAAAGGGTCGATTCCGAGTAGTAATGACGTCGGATCGTGGTGCTAGTTTGTCCATGATATGAAGCCAATTTGGCATTTAATTCCATTAAAATGCTTGCAAGGTAATCATTTTTCATCGTTACCATGACTACTTAAATCAGGAAGGTTATGTCCGTTCAATTTTTATATCGAATGCATTTACTCTGGTTTCTTTGAAAATGAGATTGCACTCGGATCGTAAAGTGGGCGGGTGGGTTTTAATGTGAACGCTCCTGATTTTATAATGCCACTTACCATGCTCTCGAGTTTTAGGAGAGTCATAACACCAGCATGTTGACGAAAGAAGCGTTTGCTAATCGAGATCACTTCAGCTCCTCCACTCACCTGTAAGTCAATTTATAACCAAGACAGTGATAGTGTTGACTTGAACTTTATTTCAAAAATATTTCAAACTGGTTAATCGCAGTTCACTTGTTGATCATTTTAGAAAGTATGCATTACAGCTGATTAAAAAAAATGATGACGAATTTATAAACATATCAGTGAATATACAAGTCATGTAACTTATCACAAAATATTTGTTAAACCTGGAATTCTCTCATTAATCATTCTAAAATAATATGAAAGACAATCGATAACGAATGCTACTGAAGGTTTTATTCTAACTTTTGATATACTTTATTAAAAAAATATGCGTCACAGTACAAGCATGAAATATCATGGTAATCTACACATAATATTTGAACGTTTTTAAATATGCAAACATGAATTAGCACCTACCACGCTTACGCCAGACGGTTCCACTCGCAACGTTCCCGCAACCTCATTTAATCCCTGTGGAAACATGGGCACAAGACGATTGGATTATTAGTGAAATTAGACATAAAATCAAATAAAATTCCTTATTTTGCGGCAACTGTTATCTTTATTTGTAGAAAAGGCGGGTCATTAGACTTGACTTCTGTGACTGATATTGTAAACTGGCTATGAATATCATGATTATCATGACTTTACAAAAAAATGCTATAACTTTTCGTAATATCTCTAATGATTAATATATTCATACTCGGAATATATTTATAAACATTACATCACAAGCAACAAAAGCTCTAAAGATCATTTTATTCAGAGGATCCAAAGAAGGAAAATGGGTTTAGGAAGTTAACATGTACATCTTACAAAAATATCACCAGGCTGAAGTTTTCCGAGTTGCAGAAACACTCGTTTTTGTCTCCTTCCCTGGCCTCCTCTCCCGCCAAACGGGAAGGTTCGGGTGCGGTGGCGTGTCTGAGCCCGTGAAATTGAGGCATCCGTCCGGCTACGCTCGGTAAGGAACATGCTGTTTCTTCGCTGTCTCGATCTAGACCGATTGTCGGCAGGGAGCAGAGGGTCTTCTATGATGTCGTTGTGGCGGGCCAGGGCGGGAAGGTCGTGGGCATAAGTGACCACGCTAGCTCGTCGGGATGACGTGCTATGCTGTAAATTGCATGTTGATTTTAAATAGAGAGAGAAAAAACCCATCAAAATTACCCAGAGGCTTCTTAAAGAAGCGACCCGTGCCCAATCCTCTCAGAAATACAATTAAAAGGTATTATCAAGATTCATCGTCTTTAAGAAGGGGTGCAAAACCACCAGCATAAATAATTCTTGGGGCATGTGTCTCCACAACTCCCTTCATGTTCTATGTCGACGCAGGTTCTGGGATACAACCACATAATTCTTTTTAAAACATTAGAAAGAGAGATGAATTATAAACGATGGATAATATTCTAAAAATGATATCTTTTAACTTTAATTTTTGATAGCCTACAGTATAAGAGAGTTGATATTCACCGGAGATATGGATCTCGTATTCTCCCTGGATATGGGCGGTAGTCCGATGGACTGACCGTGTGGATTGCTGGTTGTGGTGGGCGAGGCATCCTCAGCAATAGATGTGCGGATCTAACAGAAGGAATACAAATAAAGCATATTTCGTTGAGTATTATTGTTTATTTTCATCTTAATTTTTCCACTTAGCTGGTTAGATCGGGGAGGGAGGGAGGGGGTGATTACAACTTGATTTTTCTGATAGGGAAGGCGTATAAATGGAAGATGGGTTGGGCGTGCATTCATGCCATTGGCGTAGACCGGTCCTCATTACTGGGGGATAATTCTCCCACAGATATATTATATTAGAGACACGTATAAATACACACTCTTCAAAAAGTGGTTGTACGCATGAGAGGGTATGTATCCCCCCCCCCCCCCTCCGCTATCTCCGCCCCTGATTCGTGCATGCCTCACGAACCTTTCTAATTGGACACGATCAATAACAGTATCTCAAGTACGGTACGGTACGGAACATAGACAGTCATAGTAGAGATAACATTCTAAGGATAGGAAAAACGCAAATTTTACAAAATAAAGTATCGTGATTAATGTCAGTATGTCTTCTTTGTATGGCTGCTTCCTCTTTTTAGCTGTTCATGAAGTCTTATTTTTAACTAAATTCTAAAGACATAGAAGATTTAAGTATCTGGATCACGTCATTTCATATACTTAGACAAAGAGATTTGAAGGTTAAAATATTTGTGTGGTTTCAGCGTATGGGCAGAAATCTGCCTTGAAACTCGAAGGGGACACACCTGAATTCTCTGACAGCAAAAAAGACAAAAACACAACAAACAAACAAGCAAACAAAACAAAAGGTCTAAATAGCTCTTTAGGGTATCTTCTTCACCCCCCCCCCCCCCCACACACACACAAACACGATTTAGTCCCGAGGTTTCAGGAAATTCGACAACGAGAATGAGAAGCAAAGTAAATATAACAGAACTTTAAAATTAATACTTACTTCGGGCAAATGAGGTACGCTGCATGTTCTTTGCTTGGCAACGTATCTTGCTAAGCTCATCTCGATCATTTCTGGAAAAAATAAAATTGATAGAGAAATTATGTAGTTGGGTAATCTCAACCTATCCTTTCCTCTCCCTTTCTTGGCCCTTTCTTCGATCTTCTGCTCCTATCCAACATGCCCATACGCCCCCTACGCCCTTCCCTCTCTCTTTCCCTCTCTTTTGTTTATATGTAAATCTTTCTCCATTTTTTATCTCCCCTCTCCCTATCTCTATATCTTACTGTTCTCCATCTTCCTCGTTAAAACTTTATAGACATGCAACATTGATGTATTATACCCTGTATCTGATACTTTTGCCTTTATGTTGGTAGTTTATTCGACCTATTCAATGATTTTGTAAAGTTTGTATACCTTTGGCTTTTGTTCGTTGTTTATTCAACCTTCAAACTTATTGTATGCTGATGATAATCCAAAACTGTGGATTTGATATTAATAAATCTAATTTAGTTTGCGTTGGAGGAGGTGCGACAGCTTAGCACTGGTCTTGTTATCCGGTAAACCAGGTTCGAAACCAAGTTGATAAGCTAGTGCCCTTTTGTAAGGCATCAATCCTTATTACCAGGTTCCTCGCAGAGGACTTAAAGCCGTCGGTTGCCAGTTGCTTACTTACAAGCATGCACGCTTTCTTAGCAGTCAGGTAAAACTAACGGATAACCGATCTCTTCTAGTTCTTCATTTTCTGAAAAAAAGAAGAAAACTACGCGTGATGAGGGCAGCATTCAATCCCTACCGAATGGATTTGTTTATTAAAAAAATATATATATACTACCGTTTGCATGCGATGGTCTCCTCTGTCGTCTGTTCTCCCCGAGTGGGCCCCCTCCTACCAGAGGTTGTGTTCTGAGGTTCTCGGTGTTGGGTATATTCTGCTTGCGTAGGTAACAACATTCGCCCTGAAATAAGTACAATTAAACACTTTTAGTTAATAAACAATATCATATCCTAAAATATTCTTTGAGAAATATAAGTTTTCTCCTCCGAATTGTAATATCATTATCATCATCATTGTCAGGATCACTGTTATTACTATCATTATTATCATCATCATCGTCGTCGTCGTCACCATCATTATCATTGTCATTATTGTCATTATTATTACTATGTTTCTTTGGAGCCAGAAGAGCGTTAAGTCTGTTATGAGATTAATGCCCTTCTGGCTCCGAAAAGACTGTTATCATTATCATCGTCATCATCATTGAACAAACGTATTTGGAGAGGAAAGAGAGAGGGAGAGAGAAGGAGAGAGAGAGAGAGAGAGAGAGATGATAAAGGAATAAACAACACTATACAAATTAAGAGGAGAGTGGGAGAGTGGGAGTGAATAATAGCATGACAGAGAAACAGGGGGAGATGCAGCTAATGAGAGGAGAGAGACATAAACAGGAAGAAAGAACGTTTCAATTGGAACTCACCGACATAACGAGATACAACCACTTGGTATGGTTAGCGTCCTCACAAATCACCTTGTTTGGTCTAAAGGCAAAAGACAAGATAATGTCAAAGGTCATTTCTGAGGCCAATATGGAATGCAATTCAAAGTATCATTATGGAACCGTTTCGTGCTTGTGCGTGCCGATTCTAAAGACTACCGGTATAAACAATTGCTTCCTTCATATCATATAAAATAAAATTTAATTCCAAAAGTAAAATGGAATCAAATTTACAATGCCCCCTCTATTTTTTGAGAATCACACATGGAACATAAATATCAATATAGCTATATGATATCTAAAAAAATTGTCGTCTGCGCCCCTCAATTTTCAAATTTCCCGTTTGCGCCCCCTCTTTTTCCAAATCCTGGGTCCGCGGCTGGTCTACGCCTTAAATCTTTCATTTAGAAACACGTTTGTATCTCGCAACTCTCCTGAACTGAGGAGCGTCCATCTGTTTTATATTTAGGGGACACTCTTAAGAAAAGGTCTTCCGCTGAAATTTTATGGGAGACATAAAATTGTGGGGGTGGCGGGGGACTTACACCCCCCCCCCCAAAGGGGGGGGGGGGGAATGCTGACAAACAAAAGAAGAAAAAAAGGTCCTCATCTTAATTTTTGGGGAGGAAATACCCTACTATTCCCCCTAAAAGTTTGGGGACGTGTCCCCTCCCCCCCCCCCCCCCCCCCCCGATTGACACCCATGCCCATGCCTGTATTTTAGATTTTATAATTGGATGTTTCATAATCGAGGGCATATACGGTAACTTACGGATAGTACTGCGATCGAATTGAGTCAGGGTGATGGCGGAACTCATCAACTGGAAAGTCCCGAAACATTGACTGATCCCTGGAGATGAAAATAAGATTTGATGAAAATGGATTTTTGGAAATAGGGAGGATTGAAAAGAATAGATCTTAGATTTTCAAACTTGTCGCCAGACTTTGAAATTTTGTTGTCGGAGGAAACGGAGAGCAAAAGAAAAAGTTGTAATGGAACGTTGCCCTTTCCACGCCCACCCCCTGCTGGCGTAGCCCGTGTGCAAAAGTGGGCGATAATAACTTTGGTCCGACTAGGACATTGTTTGGATCATCGTATACAGATATAAAAAAACTTGATTTACTACGTGGCATGCATTCGTATAATGGCAACTTGTAATTAAATGACTACAGACTTGACAATATGGGCCCTAAAGGTCAAAGAGCTGTAAATGTTTTTGAGATTTATCTTTGACTTTGTCACAGTGACTTACATGTATTTGGGGGCTAGCTAATATTTTCAAGACATGCGAAGGGGGACGGGGATCTTTACCTCAAAAAGTCAAGCGGTGGGTCATCTGGAGGATCGATTAGGTATAGAAAATCCTGAAATAAAAAGGGAACGAAGTAAAACAGAATGAAAGGAAAAGAAAATTCATCTGTTCATACAATAAATATACGAATGAAAATAGAATGAAATGAAACTCTACTGACATTCGTTGTCCTTTTTCATCAGGTGGTGTATCTCCTTGATGATATGCCCCCCCCTCTCTCTCTCTCTCTCTCTCTCTCTCTCTCTCTCACTCTCTCTCTCTCATAGACCATCGCTCATCTCTCTTTTCAATTTTCCTTTTCTCTCTATAATTATCTCATGACCTTTCTTTCCCTCTTGTCTCTCTTTGTTGGTCTCTCTCCCTCTTTCTCTCTATCTGCCCTTCCTACATCCTAATACTTCGCCCCCAAAGAACACAGTAGCCGATAAGCAGCAATACTGATGCTAGATCTAGACAGGACCGTAGCTAGCGGGGGGGGGGGGGGGGGGAGGGTGGGGTGTGACACCCCCCACTACTCAGGATAATTATCGTCGGTAAATCTGCGCTGCCGTCGGGAAAAATGAAAAAGGGGGAGAGAAAAAAATGAGAAGGGGAAAGAAAAAAAAAAGGAGAAGAAGAAAAAGAGAAAAGGAAAAGGAGAGAAGAAAAAGGGAAAAAGAAAAGGAAAAGAGTAGGAAAAAAAGAGAAAGAAAAGAGAAAAAGGAGAGGGGAAAAGGAAAAGAGGAAAAAAGGAAGAAAATAGATAAGAAAAACGATGATGACAAGGTAAAGAGAAGAAAAGGTATCGGAGAGAAAAAGAGAGGTTCCAAGGTTGTGCTTGCGCGGGTACGGTGCAGACGTTGAGTCGGGGGGAATGATGGACCATGTCGGGTCAGGAAGGGCTGTCCCGCTGTACTTTGTCGGGTATTCTTGCTATATCCTGTCATCATCCTTGGCAAGTTTTGATATTACGCAATTGGCGCGCTCTCTGTATACCGACGATAGTGTACCGTGATGATGGGGTCGTCCAGTAATCGGGTTACCCAGCCCTCCATCGAGTCCGGACTGGAATCTACAGTGTTTATAGAAAATACAGCATTATTTTATCGGTCGCTCGCTTCGCCCTGGTAGAAACAGCAAGCGAGGTGCCCAAATATTGGGCAAATAGGTGATCGAATATTATTCAGATATCTTATAGACCAATTTCACGGCCGATTTATGTATTTGGCCCTCTATCGGCGACGCCATTGCTGCTGTGGGCAAGCGCGCTGACCGCGATTGGCTCTGTGTACAAAATGAATGTAAGATATGAGATATGCCCCGATATTGTTCCATTTACTTTATTCTAGATCAATAAAGTAAAGCATGGATACATGGGTAGATGAGGTAAGACAATGGTCATAACTAACGGATGAAGGTATGATGTATATTTGTAATTTCGATGGTTTTTCTACTTAGTTTTGTCAGTAAAAGTACGATTGCAGCATAGAAGCCGTAGTAAACGGGAGTCCTAAATCTTACCCTGTTTACAAAGTCAAGTTTTCACTCATTAAAGTTTACGCCAAAGTACATAATGATAATGTTTCTTGACTTAAAAGTCCTTTCTGTTGATGTTTTTACCCACTGGCGATGAATTCCTTCACATTGCTTACGGAAACCTGTGTAGGGAGTACGGCTTCTCACACAAACAGGCTTCATGAGTCAAAAGCGAGTGAATTTCGCACTCAGTTAGCTTCCAATTTTTAAACTTTCTCCAATCCTTGTGGCATTTGAGCACCGCACAGCTGCGACCTGAACTTCCCTGATAATTTCTCATTGCAAATATTAAAATAAATCTGCATATACTGGTCAAAATAGACAAAAAAATCGAACGAATGTACATAACGCGCTATTGACTTGTGTACTATAAAAGTTGGAGCGCCCACCGCAGTATGTCGAACTGTGTCGAACAGTCTGCTGCCCTCTTGCGTTGTGAAATTGGTCTATAGGAATGTATTTTGATGACGAAATAAGAATTCTACCATTAAGAAAAGTGTATAATTTGCCTCGCTCGCTGCACTCGCTCGTATAGATGGATGGTTTCGCTTTTTTGGCAAATAGACAATCGAATACATAATTTGGATATCTTATATGTTTAACTGTATTTTGATGACAAAATAACACTCACACACGGGATGGTTTAGGAAAAGCAGAAGAATTCGGCAAGCAAGGTTACCGAATATATGATTTAGATATCTTACTGGCCTAAGTGTATTTTGACGAAATAGCATGAAAAAGAGTGTATAGTTTTTCCTTGCTCGCTGCGCTCGCTCGTAAGATATTAAAAAAAGGGATCGTTTTGGAATATAATTGAGATACCTTTCGGCCCAACATGTATTTTGCTGAAGAATGAAGAATCACCTCAACCAGAAGTATATACTTTGTCCTTGCTCGCTTCACTCGCTCGTATAATATTTAGATACAGGAGAGTTTTTGCAAGCAAATGAATTCGGCAAGCAAGGTGACCGAATATATGATTTAGATATTTAATACTGGCCAAAGTGTATTTCAACGAAATAACATGAAAAAGGTGTATATTTTCCTCGCTCGCTTCGCTCGTTCGTATAATATTTGGATACAGAATAGTTTTTGAAAGCGAACGAATTCGGCAAGCGAGGTGACTAAATATATAATTTAGATACCTTTCGGCCCATCATGTATTTTGATGAAGAATAATCACCTCAACCATGAAAAGGAGTATATATATTTTCCTCGCTCGCTTCGCTCGCTCGTATAATATTTAGATACAGGATAGTTTTTGAAAGCGAACGAATTAGGCAAGCGAGGTGACTAAATGTATAATTTAGATACCTTTCGGCCCATCGTGTATTTTGATGAAGAATAATCACCTCAACCATGAAAAGGAGTATATATATATATATGTTTCCTCGCTCGCTTCGCTCGCTCATATCATATTTAGAGACAGGATGGTTTTGAAAGCGAATGAATTCGGCAAGCGAGGGGACAAAAATGATCTAGATATCTAATAGGCCCATTGCATATTTTGATGAAGAATTATCACTTTTACCATGATAAAGAGTATATTTATTTTTCCTCGCTTGCAAGCAAGGTGACCAAATAGGCTATTATTGTTCAAAATGTATTTTGATGACAACATACAGTCAGTCCACAAGTCCGTATGCCAATGAGCAAATACGTCAGATTTATCCAAGTCCTCTCGTGAATACCATGACAAAGAATGTATATTTTTTTCTCGCTCGCTGCGCTCGCTCGTATAATATTTAGACACAGAATGTTTGGCGAAAGCGAATGAATTCTGCGGGCGAAGTGACCAAATTTATGATTTAAATATCGTATAGGCCTATCTCTTATTTTGATGAAGAATCATCACTTCTAAAATAAGGAAAATGTGATAGAGGCACACAATTGAAAGTGCCACATGGGCTTTAGACGGTTTAAGTAACAGATGTTGGTCGTCGGTAATGTGACAATGTTTGTCGGTAATCAGTGGCCTCTACACCCCCCCCCCCCCCCCCCCCCCCCCACTGAAAAAGGTCTAGCTACGCCCCTGGATCTAGACCTATAATTTATTTAGCGGTTGTCACTTTCATCCTTCATTATTTTTATCTCTCTTTCCTGCTCTTTCTTAATGAACTATATTGGTTATTTTAATCTATAAAGATTTACCTCAATTTCAAGAAGCAATACTTCGACGTTCCCTTTGCACACCATGTTAGAGGTCAATGGAAGGCGTCTCTCTAACTCTTCTCGCTGTGGAAGGCATGTATCGGTCAAATATTACTAGATATAAACCCATGATCAGGATGATAATGCATGAAAATACATGAAGAACAGATAATGGTATAACTACGAAGAGACAGGCTAGAAACAGGTCTCTGGTCAACTTCTATAAGACAGATTGTGAAAATCCATGGTCATTTTAAATTCGTCTGTCCTTGCATTAGCTGTTTTCCTAAACCCAGCCTTTCTCCCTCTTTCTCTCTGATTCGCCTGTCTTTGAAACAACATTTAAAAAGAAATACTCTTTCAGTGCCATACAATTAAAAACATACAAAAAACAATAACAACCACCAGCTGACTGGGAATGAACCCTGTCAACATTTTATTACACTCTAAAAAATACTGGGCAACTCTGGGCATTTATTTTAACATTTCTTTTAGCATTTCATTTTATCCAATTTGAGTGACATTAATTTTGCCCATTTTAACAGAACAATATGGTTCCCACAAATGGGTAAAAATATTATCCAAAGTTGTTTGGATATATAATTCCACTTGTGCTGGGTAAATTTTACCCAATATTTTTCTGTAATGTAAACTGCTTGTAAATATGAAGTACGGGCTAGCCCGTCGAAAGATTTTGCTCGCCTTCTTCCATAATTGTTTATGCTACTGCATGCAAATTATTTAATGTTGCTATGTATGAATTGAGCAATTTGAAAAGGGGGTACAATCCTGCTAATTTATTTGAAGAAAGTGTTTATTTGAATATGAACTGAATTTGATTGCATTACGTGACAACAAAAATAACTGAAAAAAACTACAAAATGTGTATACCATAAAAATTGAAAGCCTAATGAAACATGTTACATAATATTACCGGCGTGCAGTATTCCCTCTTATGCATTCCTACAGGTTTGGTCACTTCACCGCTCTGTAGCTTGTACGTATGCAGCAACCCAACTGGACAGGTGAATAAAAATGGAAATCATAAAAAATAACATTGATTCTGAGAGTTGAGGAAATGTGAATCCTTAATTAAGAGTACTGTACACTGCGAAATGACTAACATGCCCCATCTAAAAATTGTGTTATTTTGATTACCTTAATCATTGTCTACCCCTAACCCCAACTAAAATGCTATATTTAAACTTAAATGAACAAAACAAAACAACAACAACAAAAAGATATGGTCGAGTGAATGATGATTACAGCGCTATGTAGCAAAAAAAAAAAAAAAAAAAAAAGAAGAGAGTATTGTGTCAGCTTTATAGTCTTGAAAAAAACTTACAATAATCATTATAATCATGAAGAAAATAAGATTTTTCTATTATTTTCACAAATAATTATTTCAGCTTAATTTATAATACATCTTACTTTGTCCTGAGATGACGTAATAAAAGCGTCGAGGTGCACTACCCTGATATGCTATTACCCGACCATCATCGTAGCATCCGTAAGATATCCTCCGACATAACTCCTCTTCAACTTTAGTTGGAAACATCTGGAATGCTTTGATTGTTCGGATCTTCAACGCGATCTGAAAATAAGACCGACAGATGATTAGAAATGTCACTATATTTTCATCCTACGATCGTCACATTCTGTATGGCATAATTACAACGACCTCCTATTTCTAGGGTTTATCACAAGCTTCTTGACTTCCACCTCGGCCTACAAACATGACAAATTGGCCCTGAAGTACGCTCGACAACAGGTCATGTTCGACGTGAATTTCGCGGCCAACTTTGCGCCCCAGTCGTGAAATTCGCGACCCAGTCGCGAAATTTATGACCCGGGACGCGAAGTTCAGGACCCGAGATGCCAAATTCAGGGCGTGGGATGTGAAATTCATGACCCGTGACGCGAAGTTCAGAACCCGGGATGCGAAATTCACGACCTGGGATGCAAAATTCATGACCTATGACGCAAAGTTCACGACCTGGGATGCAAAATTCATGACCCGTGACGCGAAGTTCAGAACCCGGGATGCGAAATTCACGACCTGGGATGCAAAATTCATGACCCGTGACGCAAAGTTCAGGACCCGGGATGTGAAATTCACAATGCAAAATTCATGATCCGTGACGCAAAGTTCAGGACCCGGGATGCGAAATTCGTGACCCGGGGTGCGAAATTCAGGTCGCACATGGCCTGTGGAGGGTTCCGTCTCGGTCCAGTTCTCTCTCTCTCTCTCTCTTCGTATTCCCTTCTACCCCATCGCTTTCCTTTTCTTTCTCTCTCTCTCTCTCTATGTGTCTACCTATCTTTTTTTTTTTTAATCTTTCTGCCATGTCCATCCACCCTCTTATCACAGCATCATGTAAGTAGAATATACAAAACTTTTTTTTCCAAAATGAATGAATATGTGGTTATTATAAAGCTTACCCTTTCAAGCTGTTCCTGAGTCCTATGTTTAGGTTGCATTCTCAAATCGCACTGATAATCGTATCCGATCTATGGAAAGAATAGATTATAAGTGCTAACGATGAAAAAGTCATCATCATTATCATTATCCTTCGTCATCATCATCATCATCGTCATCATCATCATCATCATCACCCATCATGATAATCATCACCATTATCATCATCAGCAGCATTATTCATCATCATTATCATTGCCATCATCGTCGCCATCATCATCACCAATAAGATCTTTGATGATCAAGATAATCATCACCATTATCATCAGCAGCAGCATTATTCATCATCATCATAATCCATCATCACCATCATTATCATCATCATCATGATAATCATCACCATCATCACCATCATCACCATCATGATAATCATCACCATTATCATCAGCAGCAGCATTATTCATCATCATTATCATTGCCATCATCGTCGCCATCATCATCATCACCAATAAGATCTTTGATAGTTTACCACAGTCTTTTGAGGAGTTGTAAGATCTGCCGTTTCCTTATCCTGTGCTGCGAACCAAGTCTGGTTGTAATTTTCACACACTATCCCAGAGTCGAGTGGTCCTCTGATTTGACCCGTTTGGACGTACCTTATAAAGAAGAAAAAAAAAAGGACAGGATAATCATGAGAACGCGACCAATCTTAAGTTTTGTAGCACGATTTTCAAATATAATGAAATTTAAAATTTGATTGCATTTCGTTTTGTTAGGTTCAGGAAATCGGTACGTATCAGGAAATTTCTAGAAAACTGTATATAAAACAGTTTGATAAAATACAAATCTTCAAAGAACATCGAGTTGTAATGTTAGCTCGAAGGACAGTATAGAGCTGTTTGATTAAAAATTATAATTTAACCGACAATATATTTCAGGACTACTCCCGCAATAATATACACAAGGATGACTACCCAGAGGAAGCTAACAATCGCAGAATTATATAACCCTTTGAGTTGTCTGATTGTAAAGCGTTAGTTGCATGACCAAGGCGATATTTCCCCCTTGGTGTGATTATCAAGATAGTTTTTCAGGTTGACCGTCTATGGCAGTTGTTTTGACATAAATGAGTGCGGGTGTAACATTCTTTTAAATCATTTTAAAAACCATATTTCCCTTTTAAGGTAAGCTATTACAAAATTATTCGTAACATTTACCTTCTTCTCCGTCGATGGATGGTCACAACGATTAGTACTGACTTTATTGCATTGAAGAAATGATGAGCGGCGTCAAACTATAGGTGAGAAAAATAACATGAAGATGTATTTATACTTAAACCATCAGGCCCGGCCATCAGGTCATAACTACACACAGTAATGGCAGTCAATAGCAGTCGGTGATTTTTTTTCGCATTTGCTTAAAAGAATTGATGTTGGAACCCCAATGATACCGCCAAGATATCAAACTAACCTGCAAAACGCTTGAACACTCAGATATTGATCTGATTGTCACCCAAAGAATCACTGAAACTGAAGAAAAAGCTGCAAAGTTGCCCTACAATGGGCTCCTAAATCATTCGGTTCATTTATCCTATCCATAATCTTGAACGTGTCTTTAAAGCACGAGCGGAAATTCAGTTCAATCAAATTAAATTCAGTTTAATTCATTTCAATTAAACTCAATTTAATTCAGTTCATTTCAATTCCTTACTAAAAATAACTATGAATTAATTGCCAAATAAAAAGCGAAACAACAAAAAAAGCAATAAGCTTGAAGAGTTGTCAGTTCCCGTACAAAATAATAAAGTATGAAATTAACATTTAATCATAAAATATATAGTAAGCAATAGAATAAGAATAAGAAAACAAACATCCTAGAAATGTGGATAGAACCCATTTCTCATACGAAGCCAATCTAGAGTATCTCTGTATACCACTCTAAAAATATCTAGTAATATGCGACTAGATTGCTGAATATCCCACCTGCACCATACTGTTCTAGTCAAAATTAACACAATTCTAGTTAAAAATGGACAGAATTCTTGTTAAAAATGGACTAGAATTCTGGTCATTTTCATTAAAATCGTGTCAAATTAATGCTGCAGCCAGTGTAATCTGATCTAGTCAAATAGACTCTGGTTATTTTCTCTAGTATTGTGTTAATTTCAACAAGAACAGTATACCAGTCAGTCAAATATGACTAAATTTGTTTTTAGAGCCTAGGAATAAACTTTGCATTACCTTTAGTCTAAATTTGAATTACCTTTTTCTCTACGGTTTGTCTTCTAGTCCGCCGAAATGTACCCGGGGTCATGAGAGATAACTCCTGATAAAGGTTAAGATACGTAACGACAATATATAATGTAAAAAAAAATGAACCTCGAACTTTAAAATAATCAGAGTTGTCATATTATTTTAAGATATGCTTGCCTACGAAGACAATATTTGTATGATCCCTCAAGTATATCAAATGCTAGAGAAGTGAAGAGCTATAAGTTCGCCATCCTTCTCTCTCTCTCTCTCTCTCTCTCTCTCTCTCTCTCTCCTTCCCCTCCCCCCCCCCTCTCTCTCTCCTTCCTTTCTTTCTCTCGCTTCTCGCTTTTTTCCTTTCTGGGGAGCGTTTCATGAAGAGTTTAGTCGGCGATTTTCACTGACAACTGTTATAAGCTGCTGAAATCCTCGCATCTGATTGGCTAACAGCAAATCAGTCAGTAAAGACGCTTCACGAAACGCTCCCCTGCCCTCTCTATGCTTCTCTATTTCTTTCTTCCTCTTTCTAGTTTTCTAAGCGTCACGGGACGGAACTACGAATCTACCATTGTTATTATCCTTATTATCCTTATAATCATTATTATAATTATCATCATCATTACTATCTATATCATCATCACCATTATCATCCCTCTGATCTTACTTTTTTATAGGAAGGTTTTTTTCTCATTTGTCAGGAGATAATCGTTCTATTAAAGAAGGAACATTATTCATGAATTTTCAACAAACCATCTTAAATTTGTATCTCCGCGAATTTATACGAACATCTATTGAACTTCTACCCAGTTTTAACTAATATTTTTATGTCCTTACCCTGACTTTATTTTTAAGTGGAGTCTGTAATCGATTTATCGTTATCTCTCTCGTGTTTCTAGGCGTGATCATCTCATGAACCTCTGTGATTCGGTTACCGATAGCAACGATTGGATCTTCCTCTGATAGAAAAGCAAAAACAACCACTGATAAGTAAATAAACGAATAAATAAATAAATAAATAAATAGATAAATAAATAAATAAATAAATATATTAATAAATAAATAATAGGCAAGTAAAATCAAGAAACTATCTAGAAACTTGTTACACTGAACTACGAAATACAAAATTGATTAACATACATCTGCATAGCTTGCTATACTCCTACTATGGATCAGCTACCAAAACATTGTTGTATTGCATCGAAGAAATCACTTACATCATAAACGTAATTTATATTCTAGTGCATTCCATACTGAATATATCATATATTTTTTAAATATTACAAGCTTCAATTTATCCAGATATAGGGAATTCTATCATTCAAAAGTGATTAGGAGTGTCTGTCATCACATGTAGAAAAGTTAGATTCTTGTATACCCTGGAAGCAAACGTCTTGCTTACTGTATCATTATTGATCTATCAATAAGTCAAATAAAAGCAAAGTTATACTTATAACTTAGTTAATTTCTTGTAATCTTTGATCTGTAATTGTCCTATTCAAGTACATGGGTAAATATTTGTTCTCAGCCAATTGAAGATAACAGAAGATAAGAGAGGTTTATTTAATATCGAATATAGGTCTAATTAGAAATTAAGAGAGAAATCTATTTAAAAAAGCAAAAGCACCCTCCCCTTAAAAAATAAAAAAAAACCTTTAATTACATCACTTACTCTCATTCAACTTAGCACGCCCTTCATCCTCCCACCATCTTCTAAAATGTGCCCGATACGCCCCTGAGTCGACCTCTGGGATGGGTAGCCGCCCTCCCCTACTCCTGGAGGTCCTTGTACGAGGACGCTCATCAATCTGGGGTAGCTGGAGGGGCACTGGTGATCGTACCGTCAACGAATTCATCGTCGAGATTTGGGAACTGGTATTTTCATACAGTAATCCCCATTTTTTTTTAAAGCTGTGAAGAAATTCAAATTAAACTTTTGCACGAAAATATTCTTATTCATCTCATTATATCGAGTGAAACTCAATTTTATTCATATAATACTAAGTGAGTACATGTATAAGCCATTCCAACCGCTTTAATCTTCTATTCTAGTGGAGTTTAATTACAAGTGTGTAATAATAATAATAATAATAATAATGATAATAATAATAATAATAATGATAATAATAATAATAATAATGATAATAATAATAATAATAATAATGATAATAATAATGATAATAATAATAATAATAATGATAATAATAATAATAATGATAATAATGATAATAATAATAATAATAATAATGATAATAATAATGATAATAATGATAATAATGATGATAACATTGATAAGGGTAAAATTAATTTATGGCTAGTTATAAAAATGTGTCTCCATAAGAAGGCTTAATTCATATTTGAATAGGAAAGTCTTAATTATTTATATGCATCCCAATGATTTAATGTGTAATCATGGAGATTTGTCTGATATAAAAGTTGAGTTCTACCTTAACAATGTCCCTAATGATGTAATTTATAACACTCCATAAATATAAACAGCATACTATTTCTTGCTATGTTTTATTCATTTATTTATTTTTTCATCAAAATGCTCGAGATAGACAGTTTGCGATCACATAAAAGTGAATTTGCGAATAATGCACTTCTTCGCCATGCATTGATATACTTCGGATTAGCCGTGCGTGATACATCTGAAAATATCTTTCTTATTTTGCACTCTTTCGATAAACGAACGAATATGAGCTAAATTTAAACTGGTCAAGTTGATTAAGTTGTTTTGAAGTAAAAATTTTCCCAAAGCGACTAATACCCCCATCTGATATCAATATTGTTTACGAATTATATCAGCACACTTGGTATATAGTCAGCTGACGAGCAAAGGAAGACAATCGTTCATATACATATTCGGTAATTTGTTATGGTAGTTTATTAGTAAAATTCAAAATATTTGCTTTCACTTAAAGTACTTACCAGATTATCGACTCTAAAAATCCAGTCACCCAAACTCGATGTAACCTTGATGAAAAGGGAAAACAGAGATATATCTATTAATTCAATCCTCACATGTCTTCACTCAAATGTGTATAAATAAAAGTTACCAGCGGGTTGCTATGCTTGGTCCTTATTGTCCTGGATCCATACAACTAGTTTACATGCACGCAAGCCGAACTCTTCTAACCCCAATAACTCTGTTGCGCACACACTGCTTTTCAACCATTCAACGCCAAACAAAAGAAATACGAACGATGAAAGAAAAATACAGGAAAATCAATTCCATTCGAAAACGAAACAGTCCATTTATGTCTGCGTAATGACTTCCAAATAGAATGGGACGTTTTCTATCGATCGCGATTTCGCTCCGACGAGTTAATCAAGTTTCTTTGAGACTCGAACCCGATCGATATATTTTCTTCATCAATGTTTCTCCGCCCAATAAAACCACTAATCCCATCCCTCTGAAGATCATTTGAGATGGTAATGATACTGTATACTCTCGCCAAGAGTCCATCTTAGTTACCACCAGGCAGTTTCCAAAGCATGCATGAACAATTCTAATATTTTTATTCCAGTGATCTGTGTAAACCGGGATCAAAAACACGACCCGGTTGTTAAGGAGACGGCGCGGCGTGACGCTACGTGAGATAGAATGGAGATCAAGATCAAAGTTCCGTGTCGTATCATTTTGCTGATTTAATGATTTCCGGAATGATTTATCACCCGTTTTCATAATTCAAAGAATAATTACAGATATGAATGGCTATCGTTCTCCCTTTCTTGTGGGCCCGGTGAATTGCCAAACAAAGTGCAATCTGCAAAGTACACAAAGAAGGTACGCAGGAGAAGTCTCCCTGAAAAAACAAATGAGGAATGACCTCTCATAAATTACCAAAAGCTTATCAGGTGTGTTTTACAAAACCTGGGAATCATGCTACCTTTTGGGTGGATGGAAACGCGAGAAATAAACAAGGCCATCGAGTAAGCGGATGGAATAAAAGAGAGATATCACCTCCTTTTAAAAGGCTTCTTCCACCCCCTCTTTCTCCATCTCTCCCTCTCCCCCCCCCCCTCTTTTCGGGTGCCATGAAATTGTTCGATTTGGGGACTACCTCCTTGGCCCATGCGAGTCCCATGGTAATTCTATGTCCTGGTGGTGCAGTCTGATAGGCCTAGAGCATGTAAAATCAGATGCCTACTTTTTGATCACTCACTTCGCTCGCTCGCAAAAATAAACAAATAGTAGGTATGGGGTGCAGGCGGGCGAGAGGGTGTGTATACTGTAGCGTGAGCAAGAGATTTTGGCAAAATATTTCAATCATCCCCCCCCCCCTCCCCCCCCCCCCCCCCGCCACTCGAAACTGATTTACGCCGGTGCAGATTTTACTTGAACTGAACTGACTTGAATTGAACCAAACAAGCAGCCCGAAGGCTGATTCTATCTACTTTACAAAAATACAACATATCCATAAGTAAATGAACATTCCACTAAAAAAAAAAAAAAATCAAACAAACAAAACTGGGTCATTAATTAAACAAACTTGTGGTATATATTCTTTGAAAAGTTATAAAAATCACAGTTATGAATAATTTTAGTAACTGACGAAGAAAATCACCTCAAAATATTTTTATTCTTACAACTGAAATTGGAGTGAAAATGGAGTTGAACATTTTCGTTTGCTCTCTATACAGGTACTCTGTCTAGCCCTAGCCATTTCCAGTGCAGTACCCAAGGGCAGTGGCGTAGACAGGTTCTCACACCTGGGGGGGATGATTTGCCGTTCACGAGAAATCGAGGATAATTTCGTATACAGATACACACACACACACACACACCCGCAACCCCCACAACTCACACACACACACCCACACACGCACGCACGCACACACACCCACACCCGAATGCACAGACATAAATAGACAGGGCGGCGGAGCATCTTTCAAAGTGGGGGGGGGGCACTAGCGAAAAAGGGCACTTTGGGGGAAAAAAGGGGGCCCTTACAAAAGCTGAACACGAGAAGGAAAATATACCCTTACATTCTATTTAACACACTTTTAAAGTGCATTTTGACATACTTTTACAAGTCATGATAATAACTACTTTGCACTATTATTGTATACTGCTCTGTCTTGCTCAATTGTGAGCGAGCGAAACGAGCGATCAAAAAATGCTAGGTATTTTTGCTGAAGGGCATGGTATTTGCAGTCTATTTCGAGTGGCCTATAATGATAAAGGCTCCCGGAAATTCATTTTATTCGTGTTCCATTATCATTGTAAATTTCTTCCATTTACTCTGTATATAGTTTTTCTTATAGTGACCAAGCTATAATGTTTAAATGCATTAGTGAGGTCTCATAGCTACCGACTATTTTTTCAGAGAAAATATTCAAATTGAATGGGGGTTTTGAGCACAATACCATCAGGAACTTAGAACATATAAGACTTTATGGTTACAACACACTTGAACTGCCTTGAGTGAGATATCATAAGTACGAGCGAGCGTAGCGAGCGAGCTTTAGAAAGAAAAAGTAGAAAAATATCCCCCAATAAAGGGGCACCGTTCCTTCTAATTACAGTTGTGGGAAGCACTTGCCCGAATGGAAAAGGGACACTATCAGAAAACAAAAATGGTGCTAATTGCCCTTATCTTACATGAACAGATGCAGATATTGGACATACTAGAAAGGAAAATGGGCACTTATCAGAAGTAAATGAGGGCATGTATCAGATTTCAAATGGGGCACTTATCATGGGTGAAAAGGGGCAATCTGCAGAAGAGAAATTGCACTGTGAAAAACGAAAAGAGGTAGTGAAAGGGGATAATAATCACATTTTAAAAGGGACATTCATTTGAAGTGTAAGAGGCGCACTTCTCAGAAGGGAACAGAGCGCTATTAAAAGGGAAAGGCATAAAAGAGCGCATTTCTGTAGATTTTAAGAAGGGTAACTTATCTGAAACGAAAAGGGGCACTTATTAGAAAGCGAAAGGGCGCTTGATCAACAAAGAAAATGGGCCCTCCTAAGATAAAAGAAGGACACTGAACAGGTTTGAAAGGCGGCATTTTTGTAGGGTAAAAAGGGGCACTTTTTGGATGCTTCGAAAAGTGGGAGGGGGGGGGGGACACTGTGCACCCTGCCCCCCAGGAGCGCCGCCTCTGTAAATTGAAGATCTACGCACCGTGACAAACGTATATAGAATATGGACTGTCACACATATTATTGTATATTTACATCACGCTATTTATCTTTTTTTTTCAAATTTTGTTATTACACCACTTCAGAAAAACTGAGACGGCGCCGAAATCACCCTAAAGTAATATAAATAACTACATAAATCAGAATAATGATCGATATAGTTATGATAGCAATCGCCATTTCAGTCACATTAACGATGATGATGATGATGATGATGATGATGATGATAACTATTATTATTATAATTATGATAATAAATAATAATAATAATAATAATAATAATAATAATAATAATAATGATGATGATGATAATATTTAGTACTGTATTATTATTATTATGTTTATTGTTGTTGTTGTTATTGTTGTTGTTATAATGACAATGTAAGAAAACATCCTTCCCTAAAACCTGGGGGGGATGATTGTACATGTCATCCCCCCACCTTGTGAGAGGGGGGGGGGGGGGGGATGCATACCCCTCATCCCCCCCGCTGTCTACGCCCCTGCCCAAGGGCTCCGGCCATTTCTCTATTTCCTATTTTCCATTTTCCAGAGTCCTGACATTTTTTACATTTTCTTTAGTCGAGCACCCTCTACGGTCTCTTTCTGCTTATGTGCGAATCAAGGTATATTCCGATGTAAATTTTGTCTTCGAAATATCTGTTTCAATCGGAACTATCATGTATCAAAATGTTCAGTTAAAGGAATAGAATGTAAAATTAGATATTTTTTTACTTTTATTGTGGCTGATATGATATTTTCCCCCAAAAATAATGCATATATTTGCAGTTATTTACCTTGTTAGATATGTATTTGTATGTGTTGTAAGTACTGCTACATTTTTCTTGTAAATGCTGATATACTTCACGTTTACATCCACGTATCGACTTCCCCCTTGTGTTTTATGAATGTATGTTCTTTGGAAATTACATGATTTAGCTGTTCATTTCAGTCATAAGAGAGAAAGCACAATAGATCGGCGAACTAACCACTCAACATGCAACCATCAATAGCATTGCCCCATACGTTCCTATTCGTGGGTGTAAAACTTGCACCGGGCTGTGTGTCACGGGGGGGGGGGGGGGGGGGGGGGGGGGGTGGGGAGTGTAAGCACTATGAGTAATACTTGACAACTCCAATGTTACATTTGACTTGATTTGGAAAAGAGAGCCCTTTATTTCTCTGTGAAAAAACCTCTGGTTGATTGTGCTGTTAGTACTTTGACCTTTGCTTTGTTGTAGATCTACAATAAGTAGGTCAGGGGCGCGTTTCATGAAACCAACTCCATGACAGTCATATCTCTTGTCGATGATCTACAGAGATGTCATGGACCTGACAAAGTGTTTGACGAAAGCCTGACATCTCACAAATTCTCTTAGAGAGCAAAACAAAAGTCTGATAAATTATCTGCAAATTATAAGTAGATAAATGAATTAAAAGAGAAACAAAAAAATTAGGATGGAAAGTTTTAGTTTCTTTTTAAAAAAGTAGACCCCCTCCCCATCACTCCCTTACATAATTTGCCCCTTCTTCCCAAATCAAGGGGAAAAAAATCAGTGAAGGGGAGTAACAGATCAGCTTTAAGTTCTGGAGATCTAGGGATAATAAGGTTAAGGGGGAGTTGCATTTTTGTTTGTATTGTGAACTGTCCAAGTTGAAATGTGTTTGGGTGAACTTTAACGCTTTTTTCTAATATTTAACCAAATTAAAGCCATGATGTTATTGTTTTACTGTGATTACTCCTCTGCTCATTGTTATTTTTTAGCAAACGGCCAACCATAAAAATTTAGCCCTGAAAAGTCGTTGAAAGGACACTGTTCATCAACTATATTTAGTCCACCTGTTGCTAACTATTAGTACACATGGATTGAGACTTGGAGTGACTCCTCCACATTGGCGGATGTGTATGCTGCCAAAAAGACCGCCACAGCCACTGTATCTTGTTATTCATACTTTGATGTCTGCTTTTTAATTATTTTTTTCTTTCTTGAACTTACAGATGGTGAAGAAGGGTTCAGAGAAGAAGAAGGGCCGCTCTGCCCTCAACGAGGTTGTCACTCGTGACTACACTATCCATCTCCATAAGCGCATCCATGGCGTGTAAGTTAAGAGATCTTTTTTTTTTTTTTTTTTTTTTTTTTGCAATTAAGTATTAAGCATAAGCAAATAGCAAAATAAGAATCAAGAGAAAATCAAACATATTACAAGAAGAAGAAGAAAAAAAAAGAATTACAGATATACAAAGTATTAAGCAGCATAAACAAACAAACATGTAAACAAATTGGGCAAGAAAAAACAAGAATCATTTTTCAAACCTCCATTTACCAAAATGAGCAGCTAGTTTACCTTTCTTTGGAAATTCTGTATTCTATTTCTTTGTTATACTTTAAGTAGGCTTTAAAGAGATTAAGTCAAGATCTCTTCTTAAGCTCCTTATAGTCATTGCTTTTTTGTAGTTTGTACATTGTGCTTGAAAAAGAAAATGTTTCCCAAATACTTCAGGCAATCCCATTTCTTTTATATGCTATGTGATCAGTACACTTTGTAACCGATAAGGCATCTTTGATCTGTATGGTACTTTATTGAGGCATACTCAGCAAAATTAGGGTTTGAACTTGATATTTTCTTCTCTACACTTTGAGAGAATTTTTTTTTTGAGAGTCACTAGTTTTATAATTCATTTACTGTGGTATTTTTGATTTCTGTATTGAAAACTAAATCAGCATAATATGTGTAAAAGATTTACTCAGTTTAAGCCTTGCACCAAAACAGTCTTTTTATAGATAAATCATTAAAACATGAATTGCTAGACTCTTCCCATATTGATTTTGATGAAAAAAAAACTTCTTCTGCTGATATTTGTGGCTCACCTGTAGCTCAAACAAAGCGGTATGATTGTACCTTTCATTTTGTTTGGATTATTAGGACTTTCAAGAGGAGGGCCCCACGTGCGATCAAGGAGATTCGCCAGTTTGCCACCAAGATGATGGGCACAGAGGACATCAGGATTGATACCAGGCTCAACAAGCACATCTGGTCTCAGGGTGTCAGGTAAGTGCTCTTGCCACATTTGCTCTAGGTGTTACTTTATTAAAGAGATGGGATTAGAGTTAGCTTTGAAATCAGGGTTTAGGTTATTGGTGTTAGGTGAGGGTGATATATAGTGTTTAGACCATGGTTGAAGTTTAGATTTTTGTAAGTTCATGAAATTGACAAAGAGCAATTGTTGCTGGGTGTATGTTGTAGATCATGGAGTAAATGTCTTACATCTTATGTGTTACTGATTGATCAGTCACAAAGGCCCATTATATTCCAGAAAGTGGTTAGGCCCAATAACCAGGGACACCAGTTTTCAGGCAAAAGCATGAATTCAGGCCCTGGCAGTTTATTTTAAGGCCATAATTTGAGCATTTTTGTGTGCAAAATCTTTTATTTTAGGTGATTTTCAGACCCTCTGGCCTCTGATCAATTCCAAATGGCATCCTTGAATAACTTGATGCAGAGCCCTAAAAATCATATCAAATACATAAGAAATCAAAAGAATTCCACACATTCCGTGCCAATCTTTTGTTGGTAATCGCTGATTGCCATTTTCTTTCTCATCACAGGAGTGTTCCCTTCAGGGTGAGGGTAAGGCTTGCCAGGAAGAGGAACGAAGATGAGGATTCCCCACACAAGCTCTACACCCTCGTCACACACGTCCCAGTCCCATCATTCAAGGGTAAGTATGCAGCACCCTGAAGAGCGCCCTCAGTAACTCCCTTGTCACACCAGGGAGACGAGCAAACAACAGACCAAACAAGAAATTACATTACACCCAATGGAAAGAGTTAGTCTGTTGAGAATCTACATGTAGTTTGGCCTACTAGGGTAGTGGGAATTGGAAAAAGATAATCCCAATGGATGTAAGTGTTTTTCATTTGGATGGCATGGGATTTTCTGTTATTGTTGTGTAAAGTGTACTCAGTTATGGAATATTTTGTACTATTTTTAGAATGATGTCTACAGATTTTATATACTTTCTCCTTTAGAAAAATTATTGCAATGATTGACTTGGGACTGGAGTGTACAAAAAACACAAGCTGAATGACTTGTGTATCTACCTCAAAAACAAATGTATATTTTTTTCTCTATGAAGGGTTTCACGCTAGCTTTTGTGCATGTATATGAAGAACTAAAATATTTGCTAAATGTGGGGAAAGCCAAGTACAGCCCATCAAGCCAGAAATATTTATCTGTTTAAATTTTCTGTGGTTTTAATTATAATACCATTAGCAGTCATTCTGTCTCTGAACAAGTTTCATGAATTAATCATACATCCACTTTTCATTTTCTTTTTTCTCTCTTTCGTATCTTTTCAGGTCTTCAGACTGTGAATGTGGACAACCAAGATTAGAAATTTAAGATCAGAAAATAAAAAGTCATTTGCAATGTGTACATGGTAAAAACATTTTGTCATCTGTGTATTGCTTTAGAGTCCTGTGTAGAGATCATAACAACAAGAAGTCAAACCTCGCATACATGTATGCTAACCTTACACTGTCAAACTATTGTTAAAGCATTGGACTAATAACAAACATATTCAAACCTTTCGCGCAGTTTGTTATAAAGTTATTTCAGAAGAGAACATTATTTCACCTGAGATAGGTGAGAAGCCTATGAAAAGGGAGGCAACTGCAGATTTATGTGTGCTTCAAAGATTTTCTTCTTTAATGGGAGTGTGACTTTATATGACTTCTTTTATGCGAGGGTGAGTGTATTTAATCGTGATCATGGTGATTGGTTGTGGTGTACAAGAGCTGGCCAAAATAACTTAGTATGACTACAATAAATGCTTGAGAGTGGAAGTGTGTATACACGTGTGCCGTTAGTGTAAGATGTAAGCTGAGCAGAAGATGAGAAAATGTCAAAGTACATGTGCCATACTGTATGGGACAGGGCCTTAATGCACTAAAGTACAATATAATCTTGATCCACAGCACAGGTTTAAAACATAGCTTTGAATAAACTTGTTTTGTGAATTTGGGCCCTGACTACTCCTATTCTTTACCCTATCCCTATCATCTCTTTCCTTTATTTCATACCTCTCTCTTTTTCAAAATTATGTCTCACCCAATAATTCACTTTTTACTCCACACAAGACTGCTCAGTACAACAATAAACAATGACAGAAGTAAAATTAACAGAATTTCAAATGTACATAGACTATATACATTTAATCAAAAATTTGAAAATTTATTTACAAGCCAAGTTTCCTCTCCACTGAGTGAAAAAAAAGAAAAACTACACATTTTGCTCTGTATAGTAGGGAATGACTGTCACTGCTATATTCAAGATATGGAACTTTGAATATAATTTTGATTAAGAGAGTTTGCAAGTTCAAATATACCCAGAGACTCCAACTCTCCCGTTTTCGGCGGGAAATCTCCCGCTTTGAGTCCATTTTCACAAAATCTCCTGCTCGAGTTTGAATTTCTCTCGCCCTAGCTGAATTTCTCCTTTTTTCTCCCGCCCAACCACCGTTTTGGAAAAAAAGGAATCTGAATCACTGGATTTTACCTCATTTAGTGTTGTCATATGTTAAAAAATAAGCAAAGTGGCCTCTGGCTGCAAGGAATTTAGTGCTTTGCACTGGTGATGTGGGCTACGCGCACATTGAGTCAGAGTCTCCCGTTTGCTAGGGGGGCTTGGTGGGAGAATCTCCCGCTCAAGGGGTGCTTGGGGTTGGAGTCTGTATACCATCAACATAAAAGCAATTTGTAGGGTAGACTGGTCTATGTACGAGCACACCCAGGCATGAATTAATGCATTTACAGAATTGGCATTCAATTGCTGTTCACACCACAACACACCCGTTTACTAAATGTATATTTTATGCACATTTCTCCCATAAACTCGTGATTACCAACTACAATGTATTCAATTCACTTGTTATGCATAATGCCATCTGAAGAAATGGATTCTAGATTGCATAAATTAGTTGCTGCTATGTCCGGCGAGCTTCTTAGTTGTCAAGGGAAAATATGCAAAGAATTAGTATGCAGTGTTGGGTAATCATTTACTTTATTTGAACTCCTTAAATGTTATTTCACACATACTACCCTTACACAATTTTTTGGAAGTAATTTGTACACTCTGATTTTGAAGGGCATGGAGCAATATATTGTGATTTTTTTTTTACATGGCAGTACTTGGCGTAGTGCAGAAGACCACAGCCTAAATGATGATTTCTGTTTCTGTCTGCCCTACACACACATGTACATCACAAGATTGTTACTCTGTGCTGATTTAGCTAATAGGGCCCATAAAAACTGTCATTTTGTTCCTTTTTCCAAGAAATTATGACAGATAGTGCTCACATATATTCAAAGTAACATGGTGAAATAAAATATGGAAGGAGGTTTAATACTTTGGGACATGTAGAAAAGGACATCTGATTTGACAGAAGCAATGTGACCAGATTTAAGAGATTCTCTTTGAGTGTTCTAATATAAAACAAGTTATCTTTATTTCTTTTTCATTTCACATTTTCATTGCTTCCATCAATCTATCTGCTAGTACTCGTTTCTTTTACTGCTACGTTGCAATATTAAAAAGACTCATTATATGAGGTGGGGGAAAAATTAATTAGATTAATTTGTATCATCTCCACCTTAGCTGAAAGTTTGTGATATTCATTTAATAAAGTCATCAACATTGGTGTTATGTCAGTATGACATGTCCGTTATAGAAAAAGTCCATCATTCACCATTCTTTTCTGTCTTGAACTTTTATTTTAGTTTCCTGGTAAGTGTTTCCATTCATGATCATGTCCAACATCTTTGTTCTTTAGCCTCTACGCAATAAAGTACTTAATAAAGTAACCGGTAAAAAAAAAAAAAAAAATGATGATTTTGATATGATACAAAATAGCGAAATGGTTGCATCTGGCATTTCCCAGGTCCAGAGTGGCTGAAAAACATGATCTTCCACGGGTCTTGTACACATGACTTGGTACACTGTATACGAGGCCCCAAAAATATGACCCAGACTGGACTATACTACAACACTACTGCATAACCAAGTCCACCCGTCTTAACACCACATAAATATGTTTCCTCGGTGCTATGTGGTAAATGGGTAACACTCTTCAAAACATAGCCTCAATTAAGTCTTCCTTGGACATAGTTCATGATCACTGAGCCCAGACTAAATCGGCTGTACTCTAGTCCAGGTCTTGCCCAATGAATTTTGGTCTGCAGGCTAGATTGCAACAGTGGGGTGAAGAAGGCTTGCATCATTTGCAATACCTGTCAGCTTTCATCTTCTCTCTCCTACATGATAAAAGAAAAGAAAAAAAACAATAGCACATGAAATTCAATAATGTTGGCAAACACAGATTGAAATGTTAAACGATTTATATAGGGGTAGATAAAAGGATTTTCAAAAAGAAACTTGGCAATTGGCATCTGTCATATCCTTGAACTATCAAACAGATCTAAAACTGAAAAAAAAGTTTTCTACAAATGTGGAAATTTGTTCATAACAGAAATGACGAATCTTATACATATCCATTTTCACTGGTTAAAAACTATTTCTTCTTATCAAACATACCATGGGTGATAATAAAATATGTCACTAATTAACACAAGGTAAAAACTTGGTCATGCATCCGGCACAGCAGTCAGTGGGCTGAGGCACAAAAATACTACTGCTACAGTCAAGATTGCTTTAGAAAGACCATAGAAAGACCATAGTCCCATACAAACAGTTTCATTTCTCTTGAACAGTGTTTCTCAATGAAAGCTGTATGAAAGGAACCTGTACATAAAGACCACCTGCTCATGAAGACCAGCGCCTCATGAGGAGGCGCTGTGGCTCAGTGGTAGAGCAGTGGTCTCATATCTGGGAGTACCCGGGTTCGAAACCAAGCGGATGTGCTAATGCCCTTTGGTCAGTTATAAATCCTCATTACCAAGTCCTTCGGAGGGGACTTAAGGCCATCAGTTCCCTGGTTGCTTATTAACAAGCATACACATGCTTTCTTAGCAGTCAGGTAAAATAACCAACCCTTTAACCATAACCATTAACCATCAACCATTAAACCACTTGTCTTGTCTCCCTTGAGTGGTCTTTATACACAGGTTTGACTTTAGAAATCTGACCCCATTTCATAAAACTTGTACCAGTAACAACTGCCACATTTCTATGACAGATTTGCTCTAAGCCAATCAGATGCAAGGATTTCAGTAGCTTTTAACAGTTAATGCAACTTGATATTGATAACAAGTTTTATGAAACGGGGCCCTGGATCCCAATATGATTTTACCTGTCTAGAAGTGCTTCATGTAGTTTACCCTTCTCTCTGGCTTTAGAAAGACCTGACCTTTCTGATTCATTAATTATCAATTTGTGATCCTGAAAACTCTGGAATTTCTTCCTGCAAACATTGTGAAACAAAAGAAAAGCATATGACTTGTGATCACAAAATGGTAAAAAGAGTCCCATTTCCATCAAAGTTTCAGTCCATGCACTTTGGCAGAATAGAAATTATGGGGACTGCCATCATGAATTAGATTATGCAACAAAGGTTTCAAGAATGAAATGATCAACTTGAATTACTACAATTCCTTGAGAAACCTACAAAACACTGCAAGCTTTTTCATTTTTTTTAAATATTTTTTTACAGGGATCATATTCAGATATCTTGCTCTCTAATCCATCATGAATTCACAATTCTTTTAGAAATTTTCTAATTTACTGAAATCAGCTTTTATTTAGCATAATATACATATATATTGGATAATATACATTATACCTATTGTATCTTAATTACATTAGTCAATTTGCCCTGGGAGGATTTTAAACAGGGACTTCCTTTACAGAGCCTTTTTTAAGCATTAATCCGTTTCAAGCAGTTACAGATATTCATAGATACTTATAGATACTTTAGAGCAGAAGAATACTACTGTAGACATGGATTTCTCTTCAAAACATAGATTTATTATGGATTTACCCCAAATCAATACATATTAAGTTCAACTTACACAAAGCCGACTTCACATGTTCGGAGATCCCCTTTTTCTTCTTCAGGCAAGTCATCTTTTTTCTTTTTCACCAGAGGGGCATCACTTCTTATCTAGAGAACCAAAACAGAAAAGCATAGCAATACCAACAAAAGCAAACATGGGATGTGTGTTTTTGCAATATGTAATTGTAAGTCACTTTTTATTGTGAACTGACACCAAGATTACAATCATGATCATTATGAAATGTGAAACATTTAAGGACAAATGAGCTATAGCCTTTAGCATTCAGCACTTCACTCCCTAATCATCTTATCTGGACATTTGTTTGATGGAGTTATTAGACTGGGGGGGGGGGGATTGGCGGCCCCTTTTGAAGCCCAACTGAGTGCAGAAGCACGAGATGATAATATGTAGAAAGTCTGACACTTTACTAGAACATACAATAAAACTTTTATATTATGTTCTTATCTCCTTTTTTTTTTGGAGGGGGGGGGGATTAAACACTGAACCTATCAGAAAGATGTTAAGAATTACAAAGATCATCTGACTTTTCTCTATTTAAAAAAAAGAGTAAGCGTATCCTTAAAAATGCATTCTCACACCAGTTTGTCAATAGTCAGTGTTGTTCATCTTAATAATGGTAATGGTTCCTTTCCTACATCAATAAATTATAGACATATATATGTAGCATACAGATCCCTGTTAAAGGCAATGACTGACATAGCTACTGACATCAGAAAGGAGAGTCCCTTACAACAATCATCTCATCAGGTCCTGCTTTAGTACTTGTTGCTACCAGATCTCCTTCATTGTTGCATGACACAAAGCAGTTGTTGTATGCCAGCACGGCAAGATTACCCTACAGTAATATAAGAAGAACAACAAAGACAAAAATGAAAGCCTCCTTTCCATATACAAACTACTGAATATATTGTTTCAGATCAATCAAGATAGCCTAGAAGTAGTTCAGGCTCCATCCTTATTCCCTTGTATCTAAAAACTGATCAATCATCACTCTTCTCTCTCTCTCTCTCTCTATCTCAACCCCCATAAGTGTTTCTTAAAATCAGCTTTGAATATCACTTCTATAAAGATAAGAGATTTTACACGTTCAAACACTGAAGTCGCAAGATTAGTGTGTATAAAAGTGACTGGTGAGTAGACTCCCTGATGCACTCAAATAATATTTGGTGTATTAGGAGTATCACTTCAGTGCACAGATCTTATCATTATTTAATAGTATTCGATGCACAGATCTTACCATTATTTCATAGTATTCGATGCACAGATCTTACCATTATTTCATAGTATTCGATGCACAGATCTTACCATTATTTCATAGTATTCGGTGCACAGATCTTACCATTATTTCATAGTATTCGATGCACAGATCTTACCATTATTTCATAGTATTATTTCATAGTATTCGATGCACAGATCTTACCATTATTTCATAGCATTCGATGCACAGATCTTACCATTATTTCATAGTATTCGATGCACAGATCTTACCATTATTTCATAGTATTCGGTGCACAGATCTTACCATTATTTCATAGTATTCGATGCACAGATCATACCACTATTTCATAGTATTATTTCATAGTATTCGATGCACAGATCTTACCATTATTCCATAATATTTGATGCACAGATCTTACCATTATTTCATAGCATTCAATACACAGATCTTACCATTATTTCATAGTATTCGATGCACAGATCTTACCATTATTTCATAGCATTCGATGCACAGATCTTACCATTATTTCATAGTATTCGATGCACAGATCTTACCATTATGTCATAGCATTCAATACACAGATCTTACTGGAAAATCATGCTTTCCATAATGTTATAGTATTCAACAGCACACAACTAATGTCATTTATTTCATCTACTTCCATTTTTCAATACAAGTTGGTACAAACAATGAGAAATAGACATACATCTTGAAAAACTGGTTCAAAGAGTTCCCTTGGCCCCATAGCATCTGATCTGCCAACCACTCTCTTCTTATCATCCACTGCAAGGAACTTTCCATAGCCAGTCTTGAAAGCTACTTTACTATCAGATACAGGAATAGCAGTGATCTGCTCTGGGGGTGCTGGCCCTTCAGCAGCTGTCAGGAATACAAGAACGATGGCTGACAATGACTTCAAATGATGGAGTGTTTGGATTTAAACATCATGTACTCTTTGGATTTAAACATCATGTACTGTAGATCTGTCATAGATTAAAGACTCAGTAACGACGACTTTCTTATCTTGTTTATCTTCTACTAAATACTACAAAATAATAACTTGAGGTTCAAATCAAAGAGCAAACTTTTAGCAGGAGTTACACAAATGAAGAGACATAAAAGCTGATATATCAAAAGCCTTATATTATCTAACAGTCTTTCACCACTTACCTATCTAAATCCAAACTCATGAACTTCCAACAATCAAAATTGTACTGTGCTACTTAATACCTAGAAATGGGTCAATCCAGGTACAATCACTGATACCAAATATGAATTGTAAAATATTTGTTTATTCAGTATGTTTCTAAAGATAAAGAAGATATTTCAATCACTGTTTGCTTAAGTTAAAAATTCAAATACTTGAGTTCTTTTTTTTTTTTTTTTTTTTTGGCCTGGGGTCAGGTTTGACTAGCACATGCATTATTACTTGATTCATTTTACCAACCAATGCTTTTTCCATTTTATATCTAAATTCAGTGTTGGAAAGCAGTCTATTGTATTTGTTGTTGGTAAAATAACTAAATAAATCAAATCAAATCAAATAAGTTTCAAGGTTTATCAATTATGCATGAACTGATAATATTCTTTGTAGTTAACATTTGATTACTTCTTAAAAGAATCAACGTATCTTGCATTTTGGGTTGCATCTTCCAAACTTTTTACACTTACTTGTTTTGTGAGGAGCTCCTAATGTGAAGAGGCCATTGTCCATGGCAAAGAGAAAAGTCTTTGGACCCATCTCTATTGCAACATTTCCCTTGATATCCTTGAATTCAGTTACTGCCCACCAGCCACCTAAAGACAACAGTCAATTAAAGAAAAACAATATTAAAATAAAGGCAAGGCTGGTAAACAGAGTTACTGGAATTATGAACAGTATAAAATACATGTACACTCTTGATCACCGAAGATCTTATGGAATCTGCTTGAGAAATTGTGATCTGTTGCTTTGTTGCCGTATTCATTTTGTATAAAATTCTGTTTTATTTTGTTTTGTTAAGAATTCTTTCAAATTTTCAAGAGACCACTTCCTGATTTTCTTAGCTTTCTGTTAGGATAGTTCTGTTAGGATAATGTAAATTTTGTAGATGTAAAAACTTTCATAACTTGATGTTATATGACCACAAACAAAGCTGGATTTTATTTAGATTTAGGGACCTAGTACAAGACAAATTAATGGTGAATTCAAAATACTTGCCATGTTTCTCTGCATCCTTTTCTTTCTCACTAGTAGCTGGTCCCTCGTCATGTTCTCTCTTTCGCTTCTTCTTGTGCTTCTTTGAACTTCTGCAATTTGAACAAAAATTAAATATGAAAAAGTGATTGCCAAATAACGTCAACTAACTCAGGAAGAAGATACATGTAACAGTTACATGTAACAATTTGGTTTCAGCTTAGGAGGAGCGCCAATGTGTTGACCAGGCCAGACAGCCGCGGCCCTGCCGTTACTGAGTTCCGCTGAAAAGTGAAATTGAGAAGCCGCAAGCGCCATTCATTTACGCTAAATCTGATCATTGATTTAATCAAAGACATGGAATGGACTAACTTACGATTTATGATCAGAGCTGCCCTTCAGTTTCAGCTTTCCGCCTTTCACGGATTTGTATTCTGACATTTTGCTGCCTTTTCGTCGGATTTACGTTGGATTCACAGTCACACTCGACCACTGAACCGTCCTTATGTCTGCAGTGCTAGCTTTACTAGTTATACTCAAGTTGTTTTTGTTCATTATTCGATCTGAATGTTGTTATGACCAAAGTTTATGACTCTTATTTCAGTTGTTTCCACTGAGAATTTATTTTAATCTCTTATCCTGTTAGTAATTCATGCAAAAATTGTAGATAAGAGAGTTTTAATGGGGAATAATTTTATTAAACTGATAAACAAACAAAACACCATTACTTCTTTCTTTTCCCAGTTTCCTCGCAGAAGACTACCGTACCATCCCACGTACGTACACATCAAATTGCGATTTTCATGTTTGTGCATGTCGCAGGATCTAGCAGGATCTGCTGCTGACATTCAGCACCGTCACCGGTACCGCACGACTCGACTCGCCGCACTTGGCCCGCGTGGATATCTATGCGATACGGATGACGTTTCGATTGAGGATACTTCTTGCAAGGAATTAAGATCGTGTTTTGCGGAGGAAACGAGGCAGAATTTTCTTTGCTCTTCGAAAAAGCTAGAAGCATGACACAATAGTATCATTCAGCAACAATATTTCAAGATGCCGAAAGTTTCAAAGAAGAGGACGGGAGTACAAGCAGCAAAAATAACTGATTTTCTGACGAGTAAAATTACTGAAAGCGCGAGCGACGAATGGAGTTCACACTCGCAATGTTCAACTTCATCTGCAAAATCTAGCACTAGCACTAGCAGCTCGTCTATGAAAACTATATCAAAACCCTCTGGCACAGTTGATCCGAAATTGACCAGTTTGCTCTCTGCAATTCAAGAAAAGCTGGAAAATGTGTTTGGATATGTTTCCTTCAAATCAGAACTGCAGAAGAAGGGAACAGAAGAAGTGTTTAAAGGTATTCTCATTCATGTGATCATGGTGATAGGATATGATGATGCTGATAATGGTCATGAAGGCTTAATTGCAGAATACCCCACCATTTTCTAATGACATGTGCATGCATGCGTGTATGCCTTCTGAAAACGGATATGGATGTATAAAGTGGTGGTGGGGCATTCTGCAATTGTTCCAGTCATGCTAGTGATGAATGATGATTAATGGTGGTGATGATGATGCTGATGTGGTGGTGATACTAATATAGTGATGAGCTGATGATGCTAATGGCAATGGTGATCATGGTGATGTGTAAGCCCTGGGATGCTGCCACAGAATGGCAGCGTCCTGAGTGGAACCACTGCTTCTCGGTGGAGCTCTGATCTGCCACAGTGAAAACTCCTACTAATAATAACATTTTCTTAAGTAAATAAGATTTTGATAAAATATATATATATACAATGCTATCTTAAATATTCTGTTCGGGAATCATATTCACCTCAGATGTGTTTAGAATCCATCAAATTTCCCTTTTTGCACGCCAAGTTGAAGCCATCCCGGCGATCGCCGTTTCGCATACAGTAGCTTGTCACTTGTAGTTTCCCTTCCTCCGGTATGCGAAGATCGGCGGTAAACCGCAATAAAGTCAGGTTGGTAGGAGTTACAGGTTCCTTTCCAGTCGCTGCTGTCGTAGATGATGAATTTTTAGGAGATATCTTAAGCAGTGACATGTCAGAGAGGAAGAGGTGGAAGAAGGTAGCAAGGAAGAGGAGAGAAGAATGGAGGTGGAGAAGAATGGAGGTAGCAAAAACATGTACAAAAACATGAACTTGCGCATGCGCATTTGCGAACTAACAACGGCCTGTTGAAAAGATTTATCGAAGATATGGGCAGATAAAGACTCATTTTTTTGACCATCCTTTCCCCTAATGGAATCAAACACTAATCGTACTTTGTCGTAAGTATCTTAAATTTCATCACATTTCTTTATAATTAGTATACTTGTGTATTTCGAGCTGGAGAGCCCTGCAAAGGTAGGCACCTAATTTCTAAGCTTCCATTCGATGAAGAGCGCAGCCCGAACGCTATGCGTTCTGGCCGCCGCAGTAAGGTGATGTGGTGATAGTGGTGATGATGATGCTGATATGATGGTGATGATGGTGATGATAGTGGTGATGAGGATGCTGATATGAAGGTGATGATGATGGTGATGATGGTGGTGATAGTGGTGATGCTGATAATGGTAATGATGATGATGATGGTGATGATGGTGATGATAGTGGTGATGAGGATGCTGATATGATGGTGATGATGATGGTGATGATGGTGGTGATAGTGGTGATGATGATAATGGTGATGATGATGGTGATGATGGTGATGATGGTGATGATAGTGGTGATGAGGATGCTGATATGACGGTGGTGATGATGATGCTGATGGTGATGATAATGGTGATGATGATGCTGATGATGGTGATGGTGAAGGTGATGCTGCTGATAAGTTGATGAGGAGGAGGAGGAACAGTGATGCTCATGATGGTGATGACTATGGTCACTTTGGTGCTTGAATCAATGATGCACTTATTCAGTTTTTGTCTTGCTGTGGTGAACAGTAATTTTAATTATTTAAATTATTTGGTTATTTTCATTAAGTTTTATTTGATTTTTTTCGCAGGCAAGAAAGATGTCTTCATATCAATGCCAACAGGAGCTGGAAAGTCTCTTTGCTATCAACTACCTGCAGTCTGCCAGAAGGGTGTCACTCTTGTCATATCACCACTCATCGCTCTGATCGAAGATCAACTCCTGCATTTAGATGAACTTGGCATCTGTGCAGAGAGTCTCAACTCTAAAATCCCTGCAGCAAAGAGAAAGGTAGAAAGGGGAAAAGAAAACAAAAACTTAGTAACTGGATGCATGATTTCAATGACTTTCTTGGCCAACAAAGGACATTGAAATCATGCATCCAGTTATTAAGAAGCAGATTCATCATTAAAAATGGTTTCCATGAAAGACTCTAAGGAAGAAATGGTTGAAAATATTAAATCAAGGAAATATTTGAGGCAACATATTTGTCTTTACTAATGATACCAAATAAGTTAATTACTTGATTGAGGCTTCAAGTCACTGTGGCTAATGATAGCCCCATTCTTACTCTTATTCTTACAGATGGTTATCTCTGATCTGTGCAGCAAGAAACCAAAGATCAAGATGCTTTACATCACTCCAGAAACAGCTGCTACTTCCACATTCAAGACCATTCTCAAGAATCTCGACAAAAAGGGATTGTTCAGTGGCATTGTTGTAGATGAAGCCCATTGTGTATCCCAGTGGGGCCATGACTTTCGTCCCTGCTACCTCAAACTAGGTGCCCTCCACAAGGAGTATCCGGACGTTGCCTGTGTCGCCCTTACCGCTACAGCCACGGCCAACGTCAGGAAGGATATCATCCAGCAACTGCACCTTAAGACACCCGTGGCAGAGTTCAGGGCAGGGTGTTTCAGAGAGAATCTCTTCTATGATGTGATCTACAAGGATGTCCTGGAGGACCCGCTCATTCATCTCAAGGAGTTTGGGCTTAAGGTGCTTCAGAAAGATGAGGCTCTTGGGGTAAGGGATTCAGATTTGGAAATGAAAGAACAGGGCCCTGTTTCATAAAACTTGTTATCAGTAACAACTGCCACATTTCTATTGACAGATTTGCTCTTAGCCAATCAGATCAAGATTTCAGTAGCTTATAACAGTTATTGCAACTTCTTATTGATACCAAGTTTTATGAAATGGGGCCCTGAATAATGTTTATATTATCTTATCTTGACTTTGAGATGCTCCTTGAATATTAATGAAGGAACTGCATGTACATGTGAACCATTTGAATGATGATCTGATGATGGATGAAGGAAACTATCCACGGCACTGTTGTAGGATTAAACAGGCATGCTTGACAGATGGTTAATATTATGGAGGATGTTCATGTAATTTATTTCCAATAGCAGCAAATAATTGACAGAAATTTTCACTTTACAAAATCAATACAAGCGTAAAATAACAGCGATTAAGATTCACTATATGTAGCTTCAGTTCATATGTTTTGAATAATCAAGTAAGTGAATACATAAATGCAAGCTGCATTGTGATGGAAACCTTGAAAGCAATGCTTGTAATTAAGGTTCCCAGGTTAAGGTTGATGCCTGTGGTTTGCTGTTTTATCTGCAATCAAACCTGTGCAAAGGCTTACCAGAAATAAATATTAGAATAAGTTTGTTAATTTGATGTCCTACCGGGTATAGGACATATTGCCAAGTATCCTGGAGTTCTAAATATAACTTGACCATCAAATGAACTGGTTTACTTCATATTTCATTTGAGCTCCAAATGAGCCATCAAATAAGTAACAAACTATCAGATATATATGTATTTTTCTTAGATGTGGTCAGCAAAGTACCAGACAAAAAAATAGCTTGGACTCAAACTTAGAGGTTGTGACATAACAGGTTTGATTGCATACAGTAATTTAGATCGTAATGTTCTTTGTGGACATTTCAGAATACCTCAGGCTGTGGAATCGTATACTGCCGTACAAGGGATGCCTGTGTCACTGTTGCAGGAAGTCTGAGCCGGCAGGGGCTGACAGCCAGAGCGTACCATGGGGGAATGAAAGCTGCAGATAGGACGTCGGTTCAAGAGCAGTGGATGAATGGAAAGGTTAAGGTCATCGTCGCAACCATCAGCTTTGGTATGGGTGTGGACAAGGCAACAGTGAGGTACATCTGTCAGCGTGATACATTTTACACTTGTACCAAAACAACTTGACTGCGCCCTTTCCTCCTCAAATGTATCTAGCAGTCATTATCCACATATATATATTATAAAACATTCACATTCAGTGTAGATTTGGTTTGATACTGTAAAAGTTGAATTTTGGTTTCTAGCACACACAAGCCTACCCTAGGTAACCTACGTGTAGCAGTTTAAAAAAAAATTGCGTGATAGAATTTTAAGTTTATTCTGAAATATCTTCAGTAGGCCATAAACATGAAATGGGTCTACCAAGCCTACTCCAGTAAGAATAAAGGTCTTTACTGGCAGATAGTTTATTTAGGTTTCTTACGGAAGGAATCCAATTAAAGGAAAACACTTTTATAATCTGTATAGTCATGTGGTCGTAGCAAACAACTGCTCACTGTTTTAGTTTTGCCTGTCTTTTCTCTTTCAAAATCATTTCATTTGGCAGGTTTGTTGCGCACTATAACATCCCCAAGTCCATGGCTGGTTACTACCAGGAGTCTGGTCGTGCTGGAAGGGACGGGAAGCCATCGCGATGCCGTCTCTACTACTCCAGATTGGAGAGAAACCAAGTAGCTTTCCTCATCACGCAGGAGATTGCTTGCGCAAACAGCAAGAAGGTACAGAAAAGAATTTCAAATGCAACAATTTTTGCCTACTCACAATGTTATTATTGCAGTTGGTGCAAGGAATTCTTCCTTAACAATACCTGATTGACACATTATGTCCTTAAATTTTAAAGTCTTAGTTTTTCCTGTTTGTTATGTCTTAGGGACCTTTTAAATATTACAAATCTGACAATGGATATGACCACAAGAAGAAGAAATTAATATCTAAGATTAAAACTGTAGTGAAACTCTTGGAAGCCAAAGATTAAGATGTATTTTAAGTATACTTGTGTTCTTTTCAGAGGAAGTCTGGTAGTACCTCGTCACCAGCCCAGGTTAGCAAGTCTTCAATGCAGAGCTTTGAAGCACTGGTCAAGTTTTGTGAAGAAGCAAAGTAAGTTAACCCATTTGTGATAAAATTCCACATTGTGTGTTTGGCCCACTAAGTTTTGATGTAGATCCAATTCCAAATACATGAGCAGAAGGAGCAAAAATTTCTAGTCATACTTTGTCCATTTTGGTTGCATCATTATTTTTTGTTTTATTACATAATGATGGATTTTATCGAAGGAAATAATAAAATAAGCACAAAAATCCTTATTTGCAGTGCCGTGGAAAGTTCAAAATCACTGATTTCCATGCAACTTTGCAACTTTTTAACTTCTACATACTGTCAATGTATATATTCATTTCAGACATGAAACTTTATAAGAAAAAAAAAGGTAGCAATGATAGAAACTACTGGTGTTGCCAATTTGAAGAAGAAAAGTTGATCAATTAAGGTTTCAAATAATTTGTGTAATGAATGGGTAAAATGTGAAATTATTTTGTATGTAATGTTCTCAATACATCACCTCTCTCAGTCATACAAGTGTGTTCTGAATAAAGGTCTCTCTTTGCTTTGAGTACATGCATGTGAATAACTTGCAGAAGAAAAATTTTGATGTGTGTATGGTAGAAAAGTACATGGTTAACTGCCAACTGTCATTTTAGGATGAAAGAAATTGATTTCATCCCTGGCAGCAGGGCTGCTGTGGGCTCTGATTTTGATGGCTGATCAGTATGAAATCAAGTATTCACTATTGGAAGTCCATAGAAACACGGATATGGCAATGTTTTGTCTAGGTTTCCAGTCAAAACAGATTCACATTTGGCAAGTGCATTACCAGTGAATTGCTTCGCATACACCAATTTCAGTCTATTGTTGGCAAAAGAAATCAGTGAAAAGGCCAGGAAAGACTTGATGCTCAGTAGGGGGCTTATTCCCATTATGCAGTGTACATGCTAAAAATATTGCCACCCACTGATCTCTTTGCACAAAAATCTGGATTTCTGACATGTAATTTACTCATCCATGCTGTACAAGCAGTTGACACCATGGCACTGTTACAAGTGGCTATGATACTGCTCACAAACTATTTTGACGTGCCGGTAAAGACTGCATATGAAGGACATGGCCCATGTGTTACAATAAACATTTTCAAAGAATGACCCACTTGCCTGTCTCATTTTATGTCTTTTCAATGCTGCTAATTGCTTATTTTGTAAACCCAGAACTTACAAGTATATTTATAACCTTGATTCCTCCCTTGCATGTCAGGGGAGGAATAAATTTTTGATAAATTCTCTCTCTCTCCCTCTCTCTACCTCTCTCTCATGTACACACCATGTCTATCTCTTTCATTATCTGATCTCACAAGGACCAACTCTCAATCCTCAGCACCTAGTTACTTGTATCACCTAAATGTATTGTACCATAATTCAGTGTAAAATGTTCAAAACATCTTAGAACTATGCCATTAATACAATTAAATTTTTGATTGAAAAAATTAATTCATATCAGAAGTTTGTATCATTCTTTGATTGTCGGTTTTTCTGTGCTCATACTGATTTTTAAGTTCTTTGACATTTATTTGCTGTTACTGTGGAAATGGAAATGGAAATATATTTTCATTGTTGCCTATGATGCAGTTATTAGACCTGTAGTTTTATGATAATTCGTCGTGATATTTCCCATTTTTGTTATTCATATTCAAAATGTGATGGTGGTGTATACATGGTTTGACCAGGCTTTTTGAAAAGGGAAGTGGAAAATAATAATACCAGGGCTTTCCTTTTTAGCTCATCCGGCCCATTTTGCTGTGGCGTGGCGTCCGTAGTTTGTAGTCCGTCATCCGGTGTCCGGCGTCTGTCCGTAATTTCAAAATGCTTCTAGTTTGTCATTTCTTGTCTGATTTCAATTCCGTTTTCTTTATATGATAGCACTAGATGGGGGATTCAAAACTTCTACACAAAATTTTGAAATTCATTAAATATGCTAATTCATGCAAATTTATCAAAAAATCACAACAAATTCTTCTTCTCCTTCATTTGTCGACTGCATTTTGATTTTTTTTGTTTCATCTGGTAGAGCTACATGAGGTACATAGAACTTCTACACAGAATCTTGAAATATTGTCTAAAATATGCTTATTTATGCAAATTTTATTTAAAAATCACAAAATATATTTCTTTTCCTTCATTTGTGGACTGATTTTGAGTTTTTTGTTTCATCTGGTAGAACTACATGAGGTACACAGAACTTCTGCAGAGAATTTTGAAATTTTGTCTTGAATATTATTCATGCTAATTTATGCAAATTTTATTCAAAAATTGCAAAAATTTCTTCTTCTCGTTCATTCATGAACAAATTTTGATTTTTTCATTTCATCTGGTAGAACTACATGAGGCACACACAACTTATGTACAGAATTTTGAAATTTTGTCTGAAACATTTTTCATGGTAATTTATATTAAGTTTATTCAGAATCACAACCAAATGCTTGTTATCCTCTAATTGTTGACTTGCAGAAAAGTACTTACATGCATCTCTGATACAGGTCAATGTTTCATACTAACATGGCAATTACCTGTAACCCAATCTGTAATGGGCACTTCCTAATACGTACGTGATACATACATGTATCATACTTATTCATTTCAGTGTCAGTTCGTTGAAAATTGAAAATTGCATGAATTACTTTATCTCGATGCCTGATGAGCGCCACATCATTGATGTGCTTGTTTTTATCCTCTATTTGTGCATGTGGTGGAGTTAAGTAGGGATAGGACTAAGGTCTTAACACCTAAGTTCCGTTTAACCTATTCTGTTCGAGAAATAGACATTCTATTTAAGTCTAAAAAAATTGACTAATTTTGATGAAAATGGGTGCTTAAAATTTGAATAATTGTACATGTACTTCAATCGTTTCAATTTTCAAAACTTAATGAAAAGAAATTATCTCAAAGTGTGGCAGATCTTTAGTGAGGAATGGAGAAAAATATCCTGAGGTTAGTTCCTCAAACCTTTTAGACCAGCATAGCTGCCCAAGTTTTGTCACCTGTCAAACTTGCATGGCCACGCTGATAAAGTTCGACTCCTGAGGAACTTGCATGACCGCGCTACCACAGTTCAGCTTATGCCGAACCTGCAAGGCCAAGCTTCCAAAGTTTGGCTTTTGCAAAACCTTCAGAGCACAGTGCCAATGCTTCTGGGTTATTATTTTGTATGATGAGAAACTGAAATTATCATACACCCATTAGGATTCATTCCTTTCAACTAATCCCTGCAATAAAAGCTTTTTTGGCTTCATTCTGATCAACCTGAATGGCCTTCATTACAGAGTTCAAGGGCTGGGCATGAGACTAAATCCCCCATGAAATATACGAACACTTCACAACAGCCTAGAGATTATATAAAGCTATGATTGGTGCAATGAATCAGAAACTGCAAGGATAAAACTTCAGGTTTTACTCAAGGGTACAACAAAAGCCTTGGCTCTTTTTTTTTCAGCCTGAAAAGGGCATAATCATAAAGTCCAAGGGTATAAATCCCATGCATGAATGCTTCACACAAAAATAAAAACAGGAGCCAGTTTTATAACAATGAACCTCATCCTTGCAAGGAGAAAACTTCAATTTTTATACCAGGGTTCCTCACAACTAAACCCTTTTCAGAAAAGCAATGACTGTAATTTGGTCATCAACCTGTTAGAGATGTAACAAAAATTCCAAGGGCACAAGTAATCCCAGTGCAGCACTGTGCACATGAGCGTTTCACAAAGACCATGTGGGGAACCATCTCAAATACTGATGAAGGCATGGGAAGAAATTGAAACTTAACCTCCAGTCTCCTCGCTAATTAGCAAGAAAGCACACTAAACACTATTATTAATTGATTTAAGATAAATACATACCTGTATGTAACAAGATATTTCGCCTTGTGCTTGGAGGCAGAATGACGAAGCGAGAAAAATCTATTTCGTAGCCATATTGTACATTCCTACTATTGAACAATAGATGGCAGCTTTACATTTTTTTTCGGTGACAACAGTGACCTTTACTCTAAAAAATATAGATATCTGATTGGCTAATCAAGTTGAGGCAACTCAGCCGCAATGTTATCAATCAAAACAACTCCACTAACATCGTTTGTGGATGTCAAGGTTTTTTTTTTTTTTTTTTAGCATAAAGATCAGTGTTGTCACCCAAAAAAAATGTTAAGCTGCCATCTGTTGTTCATAGTGAAAGGAATGTTGTTTTTGAGAATAAAGATCAGTGTTGTCACCCAAAAAAAATGTTAAGCTGCCATCTGTTGTTCAGTAGTGAAAGGAATGTACAGTATGGCCGCAAAATAAATTTTTCCTGCTTCGTCATTCTCCATCCAAGCACAAGACGAAATATCGTGTTACAGTATATAGGTATGTATTTATCTTGCAGTAATTAATAATGGTGTGTAGTGTGCTTTCTTGCTAATTAGCAAGGAGTCTGTAGGTAATTTCTTCCCATGCCTTCATCAGTATTTGAGGCGGTTCCCACGTGGTCTTTGTGAAACACTCACGTGCACAGTGCTGCACTGGGATTACTTGTGCCCTCGGAATCCTTGTTAGATCTCTAACAGGTTGATGACCAAATTACAGTCAGTGCTTTTCTGGAACGGGTTTACAAAGGTAGTTGTGAAGAACCCTGGTATAAAACCTGAAGTTTTCTCCTCGCAAGGCTGAGGTACATTGTTATAAACTTGGCTTCTGTTTTTATTTTTCTATGAAGCATTCATGCATGGGATTTATACCCTTGGACTTTATGATATGCCCTTTTCAGGCTGAAAAAAAAAAGAGCCAAGGCTTTTGTTGTACCTTTGAATAGAACCTAAAGTTTTATCCTTGCAGTTTCAGATTCAATGTACCAGTCATAGCTTACATATTCTCCTGGCTGTTGTGAAGTGTTCATGTATTTCATGGGGGATTTAGACTCATGCCCTTGAACTTTGTAATAAAGGCCATTCAGGTTGATCAGAATGAAGCCAATTAAAGCTATTATTGCAAAGATAAGTGGAAAGGAATGAATCCACATGGGTGCATAATACTTCTCGTCATACAAAATGATAACCCAAAGGCATAGGGTTAGCTTTTACTAATCTAGCAGCAGGGATTTGGATGAGTGATAATCTACCCCCATCCTCATCCTCCACTTTTAATCCTTTTGATTCATATTAATAGGCCTGTATCCTTCAAGAAAAGACTTTAATATGAATTTATATGGTTCAGGGCCCCATTGCATTAAAGACATTGGTTAACATTGTTATGATTTTAAAAAATCTTGTTTTGTTACTTGAAAATGGGATAAACATAAGAGTTGTAGTGTAAAAATACCAGTCTGAAAGTTTCAAAGTATAATATCCACAGGAAGTATTTTTAAATATAAAAAATGTGAACCAATGTTTGAAAAATATACGAGGGTCGGTTGCACAGAATAGACAGAAGGAGTGCGCATGCGCGTATGACTCACCTTACCGTACTGTGTGTACTGGCGAATCACGCGGCGGGAGGCACATAACAGCATTTCAAATTCAAGCAAAGTGGTCCTCTTAGTGATTGTCTCGTGAGACGAAGGATAATAAAATTGCCGTTTGCGTCTAACTTACACTTTTTCATTCCAAATTATGGTTTGTTTCAGGGTTTTTTAGTACAAATACAAGTACTCATACACATGTTTCATCTTAGTTTGAGAATTTTTTAAATCAGCTACTCACAAAGTTAGCCAATGCCTTTAAACTTACCATTGATGGTAACTTTACCATCAATGGTAACTATCATGGTAACATTGCTCAACAGCCAATCAAATTCAAGGTTTCCATGGTAATTACCATTGATGGCAAAGTTACCATCAGTTGTAAGTTTTATGCAACGGGGCCCAGGCCTGTCCTTTTGCAATTGCTTATAAGCCCATTATACATTCACTCTTTCTTTGATGGAGAAATGTTAACCTCTTGAATACTGAATTCTGTCTTTCCCCTGTACTTGATACAGGGGTGACCCAGCCCCAGTAGCCAACAGGTTAAATGAGTACTATTCAAACACACTTGACAAGTGTCTTTCACAAGTATGGTAGGTTTTAACCTGATTTGAAGGATGCTATATTGCCGATATTACAGCTGACGATTATTGAATATCCATAAATGCGGTATCATGTAGCCCTAGATACTGGGGATAAATTTGCAATACATCTTTGCACATGTTATTTTTGTATGTCTCATGTACTTAATAATAATAATAACTTTAGATTTATTTAGCGCATGATAATTAAACCTTAATTCTCTATGCACTTAGCACTGAAAGGAAAAAAGTATGGTTACATAAACGTAATTATCTAAGAGGACAAGAAACAAACAATAAATTATAATACACTATTGTAGGAAAAGGTATGTCTTTAAGACTCTCTTAAAATCATTAAGGAAAGGTGCATTCCTAATAGATAAGGGCAGAGAATTCCACAGAGCTGGGGCTGAAACTACAAAGGATCTGTGTCCATAAGTATGCATATTAACAGGGTGTGTTGCAAGGAGGTTTTGTGATGAAGATCGAAGTGTGTGTATTGGATTGTGCCAATGAATAAGATCTGATATATAAGATGGAGCAAGATTATTCTGGTTTACTTGGTTTACTTGGTTTACTTGGTTTACTTGGTTTACTTACTTGGTATACTTGGTATTCATGTTAGATTGTGAGATGGTTACCAGTAGATAAGCCCTCTACTGCTAAGGGAAGGGCTGACAGCACCTTCTCTAATAATTCAATATTTTTTCTTGGTAAGTGGGCTTTAAATGAAGATGCATACTCCAAACCAGAATAGATTATGCATTGATATGAAATAATGACCATTAACTTTACAAATAATCACGCTTCTTTTATCTTCTCATTAAATAGGTGCAGGCACGAATCCATCGCCAAGTACTTTGGTGACAAGCCTCCCTCGTGTGGCTGCATGTGCGACGTCTGCAAGACCCCACAGGTTGTGAAGAAGAGGATAGATGAGATGCAGCGAGGCATAATGGGCGGGGCTGCAAAGAAGAATCACATGGGGCGGACCTACATTGAGCATAACCCTCTCAATGTACATGATGATGAGCTGTACGGTGGAGGAAGATATGGCAGAGATGTGTAAGTCTATTTTTGCTGATGAATACAAGAATGATGAAATAAAAATGAATGACAGTAATGAAAATGAGGACAAAAGAAGTTTATAAAAGAAATTCAAAGAGAAGGCAAAGAAATTAAAAATAATGAAATAAAATATGAAATGAAAATGCAATATTTTTTCATGTTGTCATGTTCTTTTCATGGACCTTTAGTAATGTCATATTAGATCATCTTAACTCTTTGAAAACAAAGCATGAGATCACTCGGACTTGGGTCTATGGAAAATGCATGTTATACTGAAATCCTTGAATGCTCGAGCGCCTGATCAGGGTAGCCGTGCTAAAGCCGGGGTAATGATATGAAGCGCTTAGAAACATTTGTATTAAGCGCTATATAAATGTTGCATATTGTTATTATTATTATCAAATTGTGCTCAACAAGTTAATGTTATGTACTGTATTGTTTTTCCAAGTTGAGACAATCTGTAACAAATTATGTTTAAGGTAGCTTGATTACACAGTTTATCCTCGTTGTGGAAATTGACATCACTGCTTGTTACATGTATATGTACCTATTGAATTTAGTACACCAGTCAGATCTGCACTTAGTTGTTTGGTTAACATAGAATTAGATTTTATGTTCTGTCTTGCAGCACATATGTTGGTAGGAAGAGAAAGCCAGCTGACTGGTCTGATGATGACGACTATAACACTGATGATGATGATGATGATGGTGGTAACAGTTCAGGGATGAGGGATCTCATCCAGGCTGAATTCATGAGGAGAAAAAAGGCAAGCACCCACTTGTTTTTGTTTCTTCTAATTAATTGAAAACATCCCCAAAGGTTTAAGACCTGGATGCTACTATCAGTTTTTTTGCTACATGTAACTATAAGAATCTGTGATAGTTCAATAGAGTCTTGCTGTCTTTATGGATAAATGACTGAAGAACTGATAAAATAGAAAGAAGAAACATGAATTGTTTTCCTTGCATTCCTTGTTAGCAAAATGGCCTTTATGTATATGTTATTGTAATACAATTTCCAGTAATGTACATTGCTAAACAGAAACACAAATTATAGTGCTTACAGACAGTTGGCTTTCCTGTAGATGTTGTTGCCTTATTGGGTTTCACTGTATCTTTGATTTACATGGAGATAAATACATCAAAGGTAGTAATCGATTTATTCACCTTGCTGTTGTGTTATCCCTTTCAGAAGAAAAGGAAAGAAGACACACAACAGATGGAGCAAATAGGTGAGTAGGAAACAACGCTATTTGACAAGTCCATTGTTTTCTTTTTTTAATGTTATTGTAGCAACACTCATTACAAATTACATTTGAAAAATAAACAGTAAAAGATGATTTTGACCAGTATTGTAAGAAGTTGATAGGCCCATTGTAGCATGCACTGCTGAAAATGAAATTGTTGTCCTTTATTAGTAATGATAATGGTGATGAAATCATGATACATGTATTTCTATTTTTTTTATATATACTCTTTTTCCGTTTAATGTAGATCCCAATTGTAAACTGAAAAATCCTGCAAGCAAAAATGTTTCAGGCCTGACTGTCAAGGTAAGAAAAGTGTTGCATACTTTGTTTCATCTCAGTTTTGTCAGTTATAGCAAAAATAAATGGCATTTTGAGGGAATGCCAGGCTATCCTGGAGATTAGGGAAAATCTAGGAGATTAGTTTCCTTTCTTGGTCAGGAAAGGGTCAGGGAATTTGAGAAAAATCACTTAATTTAGGGAAAATTATTTTCTTTTTTAAAAATTACTTTTATTTTCATGAAATGCTGTGAACCCTGTAATCTTCAGACTTTTGAAGTATTGATTGCACAGTACATTTGAACCTTCACCTGGCATTCGTAAAGATATTCATCAGATTGGTGAAGTTCTATTGATTGTGATTGATTGATTGTGAAATGATGAAAATTCGTCTTAATAGAACTTCACCTGGCAGTATATTGATCTTAGACCATTTTTCCCCCTTTTTTTCAATTCTTGTTATTAGTCCAAGGTGATATTCAACAATTACAATATTCTAGTATCACATTTTGAATAAATCTTTATTATGTAATCTTATTTTACAGGTGAGAGAGCATTGTATGCAGCTACTTGAAAAGGCTCTGCGAGAGAACATCAGAGTAGCTTTCTCTGATGAGTCAAATGGACTTACCTCAAAGTAAGTTTGAATATCTGTTGACTCTTTTTTTCCCACAAATAACTGAATCCCTGCTCTGCCAAATCTTGTTTTGTGTATGATATTTCAAGAGCACTCTCCATTTGTCCCAGGTCAAATAAAGGAGTGTGTTGCATGTTTGAAAAGTCCTCAATTCAAAAAAGGAGTGAAGGAATATCAGACATGAACATGACAATCAACCGTTAAGTGTATGATTTCTTGAAATGCATTTTTGTCATTGAAAATATAATTAGGGAAGTTGACATTATTTTCCTTGGACCTATCTTTCCCAAGATGGAGGAATTCACAAAATTAGTCTTTCCTTTCAATACATTGTAATCTACCTCTTGTCTTTTACTTTTTATCCTCCATGTTTTGGCTTATATTCATGAATTTCAAATGAATATGATAATTATTTCTAGCCTTATTCATTCTGCTGTAATATGCAGTCAAGAATTTTTAATTTTTTTTTTAAATAATTTATTTTTCTGCAGTGAGGATAAAGCCCAAAGGTGTGCAATATCCGCAGAGTACAGTGCACTCCAGGCAGCTAAGACATGTAATCTCTACAAGGCTAAAGTCTTTGGTCAGGTAAAGAACATGACTTCACTATTTAACGTTCAAATCACAAGGGCTGTACCCCACTTGGACCAGAAAAGCGCAGAAACCCTTATCCATGTATTTATTAGCAGTAGGTTTGATTATTGTAATGGATTATTGTTTGGTTTACCAGACTCACAAATCAACAAGCTGCAGCATGTTCAGAATGCATGTGCAAGACTTGTATCCAGTTCCTCAAAGTTTTCCCATATTATACCTGTTCTGATTCAATTACATTGGTTGCCAATAAGGCAGAGAATTGCATTTAAGATACTTTGCTAGTTTACAAAGCACTGAATGGTCAAGCTCCTAATTACTTGTCTGAATTGATATCATTTAGGTCACATTCATATGCACATAACTTACGAAGTACACAGGATAAGTTGCTTCTAAAGCTACCTCACTTAAGAACAAAAGTAACTCTTGGGGATCGTGCTTTCAGTTACGCTGCTCCAAAGCTTTGGAACAAATTACCACTGGAAATATGAAAAGCACCAACTGTTACCATCTTCAAACATGTATTGAAGACCCATCTTTTTTTCAGAAAATTTTGGTTAATTGTATTATATGCATATGTTTAATTTGTTTGAGCAGTAGCATTGTTGGGAGCTCTGTTACACTACAGCGCAGTAGAGTATATTCACATAGTGACTGCGCTACATAAATGGTCTAATTATTATTATTATTATTACTTCATTGCCAGGAAAATTCATCAAACCCAACCCAGATTAGAATGATTTGCTGTCAAGGCCAGTAGGGAAGTCATATGGAGTTGACTTTTTGAAAAAATTGGGAACTCCATAAAAGAGCAAAATGATTTTTGAGAAGTCACTTTGACTATCATTGTGTAGGACTTTCCACCTGTATGAAGGCTTCAAAGAAACTGTGGGAGTCTTTTGGTGTACTTCTCTTTACATTTTTGTATCTTCTAACACACACAGGAAAGTGGACAGGTCTTTCATTGTGGCACTCATTCCCTCTTGCCATTTGTGTAGTGCACAATAAAACTGCTGCAGTTTTTTTTTTTTTTTTTTTTAGAGGGGGATGCAATTTTCAGCTACATGTCAGGGCCTTTAAGGGTGCAAAATGATATTGTGCCTGAAATTACAACTCCTGCTTCCTTTCTTTTCAAAGGTTGGTGAAATCAACAAGAAGACAAAGGAAGGCAAACTCCATGATCTTTTTCTTTCTGATGCAGCAGAAGAAGAGACAGGGAAAGAGCCCGTACCGAAGAAGGTAATAATCCAAGATCAGTATTTTTCATGCTAGTCGAGCCACTGAATATCCAGTGGTACAAATCATTTAGATGAAATTCTCTGCTCATTTGCTGCAATGCCCCCTCAATTTTATTTGGGGCTTTGTGACCTGGGGAGTGTTTCACAAAGCTGTGCGCAAAGTTATGCATGATTTTATGAATGACTTGAATATGCAAAGCTAAATGGGATTCTCAATCATATTTAATTGGATAATCCATAGTTAAAATTTCTGTGTATATTAACATTATTATTACTAACAAATTATTTTGAATGTAATGTATATTTTTTTTTCCAACAATTTGATTGAGATTATGGGAAATACAGACACACTGTGTTGAAACAAGAGGAAAAGTTTGTGCAACATTCCATATGGCTATTCATAGTAATTAAGTCATTCTTAAAGTCATGCGTAACTTTACACACAGCTTTGTGAAAAAACCCCTCGTTATTAAAAACTAATGTTATTTTGGGTCTTTTTAAGGCCTATTTCTTTTTCATGATTAGAAATTCTATAAGCGTTCAATTTTGAAAAGATATTCTTTGTTTTTGTTTGTGCATATGCATGTAGGTGTCTTCAAGCAATGCATTTAATGGCCCTCGTTTGCCAACACTCTCTGGGTTTTGCACTGCCTCATCTCTACTTGCTGCTAAAGCACCACAGAAAGGACTAGACAATTCAAAGCAAACAACTCTAAAGTTAGGGTCTACTAAGAAGAGTGGCAATAGTACTAAGAAAGTGGGATCTTGTGCCAAATTGAAATCAACAGGAGGTTTTGTAAAGGCATCTTCTTTGGTGCACTCAGATGAACAAGTGAAGGAAGAGATGCCTTTGAGGAAAGAGGATGGTAGGACACCTGAGGATGAGGATGCTGGAAGGAATGAAATGGAAGGGATGTGGGATGGTGATAGGGGACAGGATGGACCATCCAAAGGAGAGGAGGAGGGGGTGGAGAAGATCGAAGGGTTCGAGGATGGAGACTGTGACGACAATCAGGGATGCAGCTTCTTGGAGGGTGAGGAGTTTGATGTTGAGGAATACGTTGTCACAGCTGATGATGACACGGAAGACGATGATGCGGGTGTTGTGACAAAGCGCAGTGAAAATCAGGGAAATGGTAAAAGAGATGCCACCAGTTTGCCTCTGTCTAAGAATAAGTTGAACGAAAACACAGATTCCTTGGATGGTAGGACTGAGAGTCATGCTGAACTCCAACTTCATGAACAAATGCACCAAGAACAGCAGAAAAATGACAGCAAGATGTCTGAAGGTGCAGGTAAACAATCAGTTCCTGTGCAGGCTGCATGGAATGGAGAACAGTCATGTGGAGTGATATTACCAGATGGTGCCCCAGAGGAGACCTCATTACGGACATCAGAAAACATGGAAGATAGTGAGGAGAAGGAATGGAAGCTTCCATCCCAAAGTATCGCTTGTTTGGTAATGAAAGAGGGAGGACAAACGAAAGGCATTGATCAGAATGGACGTGAAGGGTCACGTCATGAAGTTACAAGCAACACCAGACCATCAGGCAGTGGTGCTGATTGTCATGGAGTTGATGAAGGAACACAGTCGATGGAAAGAGAGGTAGGTTTTTTTAAAATTTCAATGAACTCACTGCTATACTTCCTATCAATGGCTTGAATAGCTTTGAAGAAATATTTAGTTTGGCAAATCAAAATTTCATGTCAATGGCCATGTCTGAAGTGTTCAACAGCATTTTTGCATTAGCAGTTTCATCAGTTTTGAGGTTTTGTGCAAATCTTTTAAAATTCTATCTTGAAATAAATGTTAAAACGAATGAATAGCAAATCCTCAGAGTTGAAAAGATGAAGTTGCCTGTGGAACAGAAATTACAGCAGTTTTTAAAATTTGAAATGTTTCAAGGTAATGTTGAAGGGGGAAAAGCCTGCAATCAAGTGAAGAGGTTTTTCGCCCTCAAGGAAACTAGCTGTGTAGGTTTGGAGATGTACATCAGATTCATTTCAGTTTCTATTCATTGAGAAGTGGACAGGATCGAGATTAGGACTCCCTTTGCACAGGCAGAGAACCAGAAATCTACATGTTTTAGGATCTGTTTAATTTCTCATTGCATCGCATCAAAGTTCCTATCTATTCTCTTTTTCTTAATTCATGTCATCCTTCAGATCAAATCATCTCTCAGCACCAAAAGACTGAAGACCAGTGCTGACACCCCACCAACTGACAGCCCAAGAAAACATGTGACCTTTGACCCTGAAGTTGAAGACAACGAGAGAGCACCTGGCACGTCATTGGAGGATAAGCGACAGGAAGAGAAGATGTCCCAGACTCTGCATAAGATTACTGCTGATGCTGTCGTGAAGTATTTAACCCCCCACTACAAAGAGGGCAAATTTGCTTCCAAGGTGGTTTATTAGAAGGTTCTGTAACATTTGCTCTGGCAACACTTGATTTTGGCTTTAGGTTATCAAAGATGAGGTTTAGGCTTGGTGTAGCAATTGGGATTTAGGATTGATGGTGAGGGGTAGACAAACTTGTAGGGTTCAGGTTGGTTCAGGATTAAAGTTACATGTAGGTTAGTGTAGATTATACATGTATACATCATAACTAGAATCTGTGCTGTTGATTGGGTTATTGCACGTCTTGGTATGTTAAATGATTTGAAAGAGAAGAAAAGAAAAAACAAAAAACCCTTGACTCTCTCCCCCCAGAAATGAAATAGTTATACTGGCAGGAAGGAGGTCCATGAAGCTGTGTGCACCTGAATCGGTAGTGGAGTTGGTGTATTAATGGAATTCATTTGAGCCCCCTTGGGATAGACATGAGGGTTATGAAAATATCCATTTTGAACAAAAATAATCTGTAACACCAAATCAAAGAATTCTTTATATTTATGTTTTTTACAGGATTTGTTCAAGTCCCTAGCTAGATGCCTGTCACATCAGCTTACAGGCAACAAGCTGGTCTCCAAAGCTACAGGTGAATATTGATCAAAAATTTCTTTTTATGAAAAATAATTTGGAAATAATATTATTCCATGAAGTCTGTGATAACTAGAGCCTACATGTATGTCTGTGGCAAATATGTGGTATATAAAAATGAAATCGTATCCAACTGGTTTTTTAAAGGTAAAACATCATTTGCTCATTGTCCTATATTTAGGATGCTGACAGATATTTCCTTGCTTCATTTACAAGGTCCAAGACTGAACTGAGTTTTCTCCATTATCTTCTGTAACTCATGAGGACCGATATGCTGCATGTTGACAGACTATATGAAATGTAGACTTATGCAATAAGTCTGCTCATATGTATTCAAATTTATGCATTGTCCTTCCCAAACACGTTGTGATAGAATGTTAGATTCATCTGTTTTGAATTTAGTGATTTTGAACTGTGGAACAGGATTTTCACACATCCTGTATGTTCCTGTTTCAGGCAATCACACGAAGTATTTTAAGTTTGTCAAGAGAAGCCATTTGTTGTGAAGATAAAGACTGGATGTGAATGCATTTGAGGACCGCTTTTCATTAGGCTGCTTATCAAAAGTCTCATCCCGCGTCTTTGATCGTCTTCTCCCCGATCATCGGCTTTCCCGATCCCCTGTTGTTATGTCTACAGAGAAATGGGAGGATTGGAGGGGAAAAGACAATGAGCGGAAAAGATGCTAAAATCTGCGTTCCAAATTGCTCTTACTTTTGATAAGGTGCCTTATTTTGCTAAAGTGGGCTGATTCGGGGGGGGGGGGGGGGGGGGGAGGGTGTGTAATCACATCCCAAGATTAACTTTCATATAAATGCTGTTGTGTTAGTATGTCTTACTTTGCAAAGTTGTAAGGATTTTTTTTTGCTCTTTTACAGTGAAGAAGCATGCCAAAGGACTTGTTCGAGACTACTTCAAGCATCAGAACAAATGCCTGTCAGAAGATGATATACCACATGATAAGGGGAAAAGATGACACTGTCAAGTACTACTGGCAGCAAACTCGGCCCAAAGCAAGCACTTATCAGTAAGGGCTGTTCTTTGAAGAAAAAAAAAAGGCAAACAATATATTTCTGTATCTTTATCATATCAGAGTTTTATATTTGATATACTTGATATATAAAGTAGTCCATGGAGATTAAATTGTGACTTATGAATTCGAAAATTAACCCTTAAGCTGCTAAAGCCACGTACGCTAGCCTCCACAGGGTTGCCAAATACATGTATAGTCGCATGTTCACTCATGCCTACTTGAGCATACCTACAATTAACCTGCTAACCTTGAAATAACAAAGTTCCAGGCTTGGAATTGGATTATATCATGGTCAGCAAGCCATAGCATTCAATTTCTTTGGCCGGAACTAAGAACTCTGGTGAACATACTGGACTCACTAGTGTCCAAATCTCACAGGACAAATGGGGGGAAACTGGGCAAAAACTGGAGGGCTATTCCCAGTGACATGATGATCGAACAAACAAGTGAAAAACATGGCTTCACTAATTAGCATACTCAGATTTGCCACACCTAGAAACGTGCTGTGTTGTCTTCAAAACGAAAAGATACAAATATTCTGCTTGTTATTACAATTAAAAAAAACCCTTTGGATTACTGAAACATCCTCTCTCTCCCCCCCCCCCCCCCCCCCCCGATGAAGAATTTTGCTCATAAAGCTTTAGTCTCCAATTAACCTGAATGTGCAGTATTAAACACATATCATTTTACTTTAGTCTTTCTTCAAGTCCACAAAGTTCTTAATAAACGCGCTCATCATCGTATCCTTCAGTGGGATAAATGACCGCTATTTTCGTTATCGGTCTGCGATAAATTCCAGTAGCAGTTTTTAACTATATATGTTTCTCACGTGACCATCATCACTAGGATACACCTGTACTACCCTAGCGAATGTCCATTTTCCTTGAATCGCTTTACCTTCTGCAGTCATAACAGCATCTCCAGTGCATACAATGCAATGTCCTGCATTCCATTTCTTGCGTTGTATGAGTAGAGGTAGAACATCTTTAGACCGGCATTTCCAGAACGAATATACTATACGTTGTGCGAACTTGCTGTGATGATGCAGATTCTCCATTTCCCTAAATGGACCTTAGGGTATGCTTCGTGATGCTCTTCCTAAAAATATATCATTAGGCACTCTACTTTATATTGGTCGCTCATTGACAAGATTAGCTATCTCAATCAATCATGCGTACAACTCGAATGGTGCTAGACACTGACTACCTATCACCTTCTATAAGGCAAATTTGCAACTTTTCACAAGTGATTCTGCACATCACTGTTGATGTGGAGCTAATGGAGGAGTGAATTTCCAATCAACTCCCTTCTCTGCTCAAAACTCTCGGAGCTGGATGTCTTTCCATCCTCTCACCCTTTCCTGTATCTCACGCTTGGCACCTACAAACTGATTACCATTGTTGCTCATAATGACCTTCAGATGACCTCTACGCACAAACAATTTCGGAAGAACTTTCAGAAACGCTTGGGTCAAACAATCTACTGCAAGCTCCAGATGAACATCTCTGGTGTTCATACAATTGAATATCACACCATAGTACTTCGCTGTGTTGTTTTGTCCTACCTTCACCTGATATGGACCAGAATAGTCACATGACGTGGGGTGGAAAGGTGGTGTGAACGGTGCTACTCTGCTATTGGGTAAGCTGGACATCATCTGCATCTCTCTTTGGCATGCAGCTGCTCTGCATACCACACACAATGCTTTACTGACTTAGCAAGCTGGTGTCCCCTCAGGATCCAGAACCTTCTCCTAGTCTTGGCCATCGTAGCTGCCACACCATGATGACCTGATTCATGTATGTATCGAGTAATCAGGAGTGATATGCCATGGTCACATGGAAGTAGAACAGGATGCTTAGCTTCGTAGTAAGTGACCATTCTTCCAACTCTACCTCCAACTCTGATCACACCTTCCTTGTCGATGAAAGGAGTAAGCACCTTGTAGTCTCCCTTCTCAAAGCACTGCTCGATTCTTTCTTAGGCCACCTTTATCCAGTACATCTCAGCTCTCTCTAACTCTGGTAGTTAAAGTGGTCTTGTCATCAGATGGAACCCCCTTTTGGATTCTGGACTTCAAGATATTCCCAAATCAAATCACATATGCTGTTACCCTCAGTAAATTTCCCCAGTTGGAGAATTGCATACAATCCAGTACATCAGTTGTCGCATGTACTGCAGACACTGCCATTGGTTTCTTCTTCTCAACGTCAGTAGCTTGCTGATCTGCTTCAGGCTCATTAGTGGTCCATTCCGATTCATCAGCGTAGAGAAAGCTGGGACCATGGTTGCATACTTGTGTCAGCTTCTCAGCCGCCACTCCTCTAGATACATCATCAGCAGCATTCATGGTCCCTGGGATGGGTTTCCACTGTGAGAGATCTGTAGGACTCTGAATATCCCCCAGACTTGTTAAAGTCTTAAGAGGTGTTATCAGTCTGCCATCTAAGGTATGCATATGTACCATATCCACTCTCTGAGGCATCACTAAAAATGCGTAGAACTGACCTATCTCTTGCATTGTGTGGTGTAAGACATCACTCTAGCTTGATACTACTCAGCATGCTCATCTCATCAAAACTACTTAGTCCATTTGGCTTGTTCGTCCTCTGGCAGTACATCATCCCAACAAGGCCCAGCTTTTGCAGACCTATCTTGGCATGCAATGATTTGAGCTGCAAAGCCAGTTTGATAAAAAAATCAGGAACTTCAGTGGTTGAAAGCATGATACCTTGGAACTTGACTCTGTATGAGAAGACATCCTCTTTCTTGTCCCACATGACACCAAGAACTTTCTCTTCATCAAGGTCTTCAAGTAGTTTCATTTTTCCCTCCTCTGTCTCCATGCAGTGGCTTGTTTGATATCCATCCCTTTACTCTAAAGCCACCTTCTGATAGTAACTCATCTATGTCATCAGTGAGCTTCTCTGCCCCAATAATTGTCTTCACTGACTAGTAAATATCGTCCATGTACACATTTCTCTGGAGTACTGTACATAAGCTGCTTCTGAGTGTGTACTCTTCCCTTGCTTAGCAGTGATCTTGAGAGCAGTCTGTGCCATTGCTGCTGCAGGTTTATCTCCAAAGGTGTGATGTACACATTTGGCTTTCTATGTACAGCCATGTTCCTCCAAAGAAACCTATGTATATGCTGATCCCTCTCTGGTGTGAGTACCCTTAGGTCCATCTTTGAAATATCGGCAAAAGAGCAATGTCATTCTCCCTGAACTTTAACAATACTCCACGTAGACTGTTCAAGAGATCAGGCCCTTTCATACAATAATCGTTCAAACTGTGGTCTTGAAAGGATGCAGAAGAGTTGAAAACTATTCTGATTGGAGTTTTTTAATTCTCTGGTCTAACCACTGCATGATGGGAGATATAATGTACAGGCTCTTTGTGCCTACTTGTCTCCTGTGACGAAGCTTCCTGGCAAATCCATTTCTTCCATTTCTCGAATCTGCTGGTCGTAAGCTTTGGCATACTCTGGATTCTTAGCCAGTCTTTTCTCTTTAGATTGAAGCACCCTCTTAGCTTGCCCTTGTCATGCAACATCTGTGGATCTCTTTCCCACTGGTAGGCTACTTGCCACTACTTTCCTACTTTGTGAGCAGAAGACTTGATGACCTGTTCCTCAATCGCCTCTTGTTCTCGTAAACTTCTTCTGTTTACATTCGCACACGTCAGGTCTCACTCCCTCTGTCTCCACTGACCAGAAGTCTGTCAAATCAACAGGCATTTTTGTAAACTTGATATGGAGTACTGCACTACTCTGCACTCCACCATGACATGGAGATCCAAAGATGACCCATCCTATCAGTGACTTTCTAGCTGTGTAGCTGCTAACTTCTTTGGTTTCTCCACCATATACTCTAGCGTGGTCAATACATATCAAAAGTTCATCTGGTCTGTTTTCTCTATGTAAGTCTTGTTGGCTTAGACCGAATCTCTTTTCCAGATCACACATGCATGTATCAGTAGCAGTACTATCAGTGCATCCTCGGTAATGCAGGAAATTCCTACTGCTGACAGCATAAAAGGCTTGCCCCCTTTTCCAAACTCTCTAATTGGCACTCTGTAGATGTTAGTTTTCTAGACTTCCTCCTCATTTATCTTGCCAATGGTAATTGTAGTGGGTGTGCCTTTTACATGTAACTGCACTTATCTGTCCAGTGCTCCGATGAATGGTATATCCAACACCAGAACACCTGTTCAGCACTTGGTGGTATGGCATCCCTGGGTGGGCTTGAACCACCAACCTTTCGGTTAATAGGCGAAGGGTTGGTGGTTCAACAGTGGGGATATGCAGCTGGCACAATAAGGGTTAAGGCAATGTGACATATTTGCTATATTTTCATACATTGAAAGTTCTTGAGATTGTTATATTAACATTTATAGTACATAATAAAAACATGCATTCAAAGTAATTAAGTATACCCCAGGGGAGCATTTCATCAACATTTGTTGTCTGACAAGTTGTCAGATCTGACATCTTTCCTTGATTTGGATTGGCTGAGAAGCATCGTTACTATGGCAACTGTCGGATAAAACAGACTTTGTCGGATAAAACATTCGACAAGTCCTTTCATGAAACGCTCCCCTGGATTCATCATAATTGATGAGGATTCCGGTTTTGAAATCAGATTAAAACTTCCTTCTGTATGCTCATCAGTGCAATTTCATTGTAGTATAAAGATAAGATAATTCAATGTAATGATATGAAAACTAAACTCAATCTTGATCCGATACATGTAAGTAATATTAATTGTAAAACACTAAATACTCTTCTCTTTGCTTTCATTGATAACACTTAAAATCCAATACACAGTATTAGAATCAAACTAGATATTTGAATGAAACTCATTATTAGATCTCATATGGTTTTCGTATCAAATACTTGTGTCAGATATATTCTACTCATGATTTCCAGTGGATGATGATGGTGTTTAAAGATTATGTACTGCTTTGATAGGCCCTCAAAAATTCTTTGTCAGATATATTTTTTTTGCTGCTCAGCAGCAAGATTAAAACAAGACTAGGATGCTGTGAAGTTCTTTGCTAATTGCTTCTCAAGTTGAATATTAAACAAATGACAGGTGAAAAATACTTATCTTAGGCCACAGGAGTAGGGGATGTAATGTCACACAGACTTGCATTCCAATGAGAGTTCTGTTTACACAACAAGTGTACGAAGTGTTGTGATTGTTGTGCGTGGAGAGGTTGAGATTCAGGGGCCCTAGCGTAGGGCACACTGTAACCATTGCATTGTGTTCATTTCACATATTTACACTGAAATTCACCAGGAATCATGAATGGAATATAATAATAATAATAATATTCTGGATTTATATAGCGCCTAATACATCTCCAAGAGAGTCTCTAAGCGCTTTACAGAAATATTATTACCCCGGTCATCGGATTCAGGCTTGCCCGCATACAATGCATGCACCTTCTCCACTCCCTAGGGAGCATTCCAGCCAGGCGCCTTTTGCAGGCGCGCACAATGCTAAACAAATCACAATGACTTTCGCATCCTACCGGGTACCCACTTAACACCTGGGTGGAGAGTGGCAAATGTAGATTCATATCTTGCCAAAGGACATAATATCACATAATCTCCAGCATGTATCTTGTTGTGCAAGGCCTACAATGTTGGACTATATTTAATGCCTTTCCTTTTTGCTACCAAAACTGTACTTGAGCTTTAATTTAACTCTACTGGGGGCCATCATGGTCCCCGGACAATTGTTTTGCTGTGCAATTCGAACTGCTGTATTTCATGCCATGCCAATTTCTGACTATTTTCTTTTTAGTCCTGTACATCTTTTCATACCAAGTTTACAAAAAATCGGTCATATTGTTACCATGTCACATGACCTTTTGTGACCTCATGTCAGCCCACAATTTGTGAATTTCTGCATTTTGTGTACAAAATTAATGGAAAACTGCAATTTCTCATATTTCTATATTATCACCTATAATTTCTCTTTTGAGCTGTTATTACTAACTGAATAGTGGTCCATATAATACCCTGAAACAGCAAACTTGAAACAAAAACAAACAATTATAAAAGTTAAAGTTAAAGTATGAATGCACAGAAATACATAAGAAATTCATAAAACAGTAAAATACATCAGAATTAAAATCACTTCCAGTCTTTTCTTTCATATTAATGTTTGTAGTGTTTATAAAGAACTTTCCGTAGAATATTCATTGCTTCATTGCTTGATTTATCACTCAAAATATGTTGTGCATATAAGTTGCATAAATTATAATATTAAATAAAGATATATATAGAAATAGCGATGGATTTGTGTTTTTTATGGCATTATCCGAGCAAAATTTTGTGGTGATTTGTCATGTCGCAGAATGCCATGATGTTTCTCAGTACCTCCAAAATAGCCCAGTCTTTTTAGAGTTAACCCATTGACTCTTTCATTCTCTCATTCTCCTAGCTTTAGTGCAGGGACCGCCACATTCCCACAGTCAGTGTGTTTTATTAAAGTTACTTTATTTTAAATTTTCCCTTTTCAAATCTTGCCTATTGTTAGTATGCACAAGAACAAAACTAGAAAAGTTTATAAGGGGTTTAGCATACGTATGAGTTGTACACAAATTATATTTTCAGGCTATTGGTACATTTTAAGTTTAGCCACAGGAGGGTGAGTTTGGGCAGGGAGATCCCATCTCCCTGGTTTGGGGATTTGGAGACAAGTGCAACCTTGTTTTAAAGACATATCTTACATCTCACAACAAATTCTTAATATAACAAGGTTATTTTGCTAATCACAGTTCTTTATTATTATATATTCTGTTGTTTGTTGTTTTTTCATCCTTAATATAACAAGTTTTCGTTTTAACAAGGTAATTAATTGCCTTGTTCCCCTGGAGTTTGTTTTAACACAGTTTTAGTGAATTCATTTACTGCATGCTTATTTCTTTAAAGATTTTCTTTTTCCTGCTTGTCAGAAATATTTTAGAATGGTGTTTCCATATTACTTATTCATTTACATATTTTTTTTATGAACCGAGATCTGTGCTGATGATTATAGGTAGATTTATTTTGACAAAAATTTATTTTCATTATCTCCTCCCCACATGAGGCCATTGCTAGGAAGGCATGACTCCCCTTCCTCATCTATTTTTTTTCCCCAGTATAATATTGCCTAAATTTACTGCATGATTCTAAAAAGGCTATCCTATGGAAGAAAATAATACAATATCAAAAAAGGGGGCAGGGGATGAAATAAACATCAAAAGGAACGTAGTATCAAAGATGGAAGAAAGGTTGCAGAAGAGAAATAATCACTTGTTAAAGGCTGGTGGGGGGGGGGGAGCATTTTCGGCAACTCTCTTTAAAATGCCCAAACAATGTACCAGTCACTGAAAGACATTTTGCTCTTGGTGCTTCATATCACTGTCCTTTGTTCAAATTATGAGCTTCAAATAGTAGTTCCATAAAGAGCTATTGTTAGTTCAAATATACTCTCAATAAACATTATAAAAAGCAAAAATAGTGAGTAGACTTGTTGACATAATGTTGGCTTAGAAATTTGGGCATTTATGGATTCAAATTCAAAGTATGTCAGGTGTAATGTCCTTTTATTTTCTTTATACCTCTTAACCATGAAGCCTTAAAATGCTACAGAGATCATTCGTTTGTTTTGTTATGTTTTGTTTTGTTTATTTTTTTTTACATTCAACCAGTAGATTTTGTCCTTGGTGGTTGGTACTCTTAAAAGAAATATCCTGCCTATTCCCATGTAATAACTGTTCTTCCAAATAATGTAAAGAATCAAAATTTATACCAATACCTTAATGCACTCTTTAGGAGGAGCAGAAAAGTGACACAAGCAGAGGCTTGTTTTTAGTATACAGCTATAATGTAATTCTCTTACCAGCCATATTTTGCCATGTTGGCACACATTCTGCATACTGCATTGATTGAAACAAATTGAGATTCAAAATAAATGCCAACAGAAATGAAAATTTGCAGTCTATTTGTGGTTTATTCTTAATACATACTTGCACAATATAATACATGTATAAAGTTCCAACATATATATGTCATAATGTCAATATCATTTGCAAATGTCTTAAATTCTGATTAAGATACATTTTAACCTTTAAAAAAACACTTTGATAGAATACATTCAAATTCTATTTCATTATAAGCTCTTTCATCCCTGCTCTATTTACATGTATACCTTGTCTACAAGATAAAAAAAATAGATATCTACTTAGAATTGCAATGAAATAGAAAAAAAAAATGAATCCCCTGAAATCAATCTTTTTCAATCTTTTCTTTCAACCATCCATAGAACAGATCATGAAATCAGTATCCAGTCAAAGGAAAATGCTGAATTTTGGATCTTTATTATTAAAAAGAAAGGTGATAAACTGTTCACAAAAATTATTGGTAGCATCATATATAGCAGTTGAATACATTATCTGGTAAATTGGATTTGTTTTGGGGTCCCATGGTCAAACATACATGTAAATACACAGTTTTAAGGCAAATTTTAATCAGTCTGAACAATACTTTCATAAGTCATGTCACATTGAATAGTCCTAAAGTAATACAAAAAAAAAAACACATTTATCTGGTCACTATGGTCACGTAAAGTACATTTATTGATACATGCATGACATAAATAAACGGTTAGATATTGCATCTAGCACAAATAAAAGAAAAATATAACCCTCCTCTTATCCTCATGATGCTGTTGGGGAGTTACATTGTATGCCATGTAAACAAGTCAGATATGCCTGAACGTATGCCTGTAATCAAGGATGTACAGTTAAATCCAAGGAACTATAGTGACATGGAGTACGCCCATTTAAAATTAAGACCAAAGCTTTCAGCCCACAGTGCATGTGAATTGATCAGCCTTTTGAACAAAATATACAGTCGTCAAGTGTACATGTACAACAATAACAGTTCCATTGATTAAATCATTAAAAAATTGAACATATAACATTTGTTTGTTACTTTTCGTCATACAATGCAAACTCTGTGTAACGGCAGGGGAGTTTGAAGGCTCTGTTGGTGGCACATTTTGATAATAAGTGACTTTAAATCAATGTATATCTCACAAGGCAAATAAAACATGTTTGACATTAAAATACACGTACCCATAAATATGGTGGCATTAGTAGCTCCTGATTTTTTATTATGATAATACCAAACAGCAGAGATACAAACTTTTTATCAAGTTTTGCAGGATTTTCATGTCTGGAAAGTAATATGAGTGGAAAAAATAGTATTTTCTACTTTACAGTCATACAACTGTACAGGCACTATTAAACATTCATAAAAAGCATTTTTTTGCTTGGAACCTACAGTATTTTCCCTTAAAAATGTACAAAATACTACAAAGAAAGAACAGTTGGTATCACTGAAACAGGAACCTAAATGTGCATTCTCTTAAGCTTAATGCAGGTTACAGCAAGAGAGAGAGAGAGAGAGAGAGAGAGAGAGAGAGAGAGGGAGAGAATGGAAACAGACAAACGGGAAGTTAGAAATGGACAATATTTAGAGTTTAAGAGAAACGGGATGAGAGAGAAAATAGGGAAGGCGATGAAAGAGATAGAGAGAGAAAGAGAGAGGAGGAGAGACAGGAACAGAGACATACAGCCAGAAAGAGATGTGGACATATTATAGCACAAGAGAAATGGAATGAGGGGGGGGGGGGAAGGGGGAAGAATGCGAGAGGAGATGGGTAATTGAAAGTATAGCAGAGAGAGAGAGAGAGAGAGTGAGAAGCGCGTGAGAATTATTGGAAACGGAGACAAACTGGCAGAAAGCGATATGGACAACAAAGAGGAAGAGAAAATGAAATGGGGAAGAAGAAGAAGAAGAAGAAGAAGAAGAAGAAAGAGAGATAGAGAGAGAGGGGGGGGGTAGAGACTACTAAAATCTTATAAAATCCACTTTTATAAGTGTACTCAACGCCAGTCAGCTGCTTGGATAACGGCACTTCCATTTAGCCTCTGTAAAACTTGAGCCTTATCATGTAGTTATTTTTGTAGAGGTGTTGTGGTCTAGTGGATAAGTTGGCGGACTGTGAACCACAAGTATGAGGTTCGAATCCCTAGCGAAAAGCACTGTCCTTTGGCAAGATGTCAATCCATATTTGCCACTCGGGGAGGTAAATAGGTATCTGATAGGGATTAAATCCTTAGTAATGCTTGACCCTATAAAGCTGGGGGTGTTTCATAAAGCTGTTCGTAAGTTACGCACGACTTTACGCACGACTGGTGATAAGTTCTTGTGCTACATGTAAATGACTGAGAATCTGATTAGCACCCAAGAACACGTTCCAGACGTGCGTAAAGTCGTGCGTAACTTACGAACAGCTTTATGAAACACCCCCCCCCCCCCCGGGGTAGTAATGACAATGGAGCTCCAGGAGTGGCAAATGTGTATTATGTACGTATGTATTTTTGTTTTCTCCTTTGGGGAGGGAGGGGGATGGAGAAAAATATACTTTTCAAAGATATTTCTTTGTTTAGTTTTATGGAATTGTTATCGAAAACAGAAATAGTTGGACAGTTTTCTTTTCTAATTAATTATAACATTTTTCTCGGGGTTTTTTTTATTGGCGGCAATCTTGACGGCGTCAACATTTCGTTTTAATTAGTAAAAAGTGACTGTTATTCCCAAAAAAGATATAGGTCCATTTTCCATAAAATCCGTACACGAGGTATAATTACGGTGCAAAATTTTGAAATTCCATGAAACATAAAGTGAGTTTTAGAGTAACGAAAATATTTTGTAATGAACTCTAAAACAAAATCTCACGGTCAAAGGTAAGTATGAAACTACAAAACCTTAATATACCAATCATCAGAAGACATTTTGCTCTGTACTGTTAGAGATTAGAAATACGAGCTTTAGAGATAGTGCGAGTTCAAATATACACTCAGCATAAAAGCGACTAGTGAAGTAGACTGTCTTGTCGACGCGCACCCACCGGCACGAATTTGGGCGTTTATGTGGTCTTATGTTTATTCCAAAGTTTCCTTCAAACTCCTTAAACAATTCGTGATGTATGTTTTTCTAATTTTATAAGAATTATGATCGGTCCACACCTTTTTGCCGCCGGCAGGTAAAAAGGATAATTTTTGCCCCGCGTTTTTGTTTTTTGTTTCTTCTTCTTCTTCTTCTTCTTCTTCTTCTTCTTTTTCTTTCTTTTTTTTTTTTTTTTTGGGGGGGGGGGGGGTGGGCTTGTTTTTGTTTGCTTTTATTTTTTGTTTTTGTTTTTGTTTTTTGCTTTTGTTTTACCACCTCATATCCCTTTCATCTGTACATCGGTTTACGTGACATTTTGTGAACAAGCCTTCATAATGAAAGTGCTGCATGGTTTGAAGAAAACAACGCTAAATGAGGAAACAAAACCAGTATAATGTAACGATATAAAAAAGTATCCACGTTAGATTTGTATAAAAATCAATTTGCATAAAATCGTGCTGTCTTTTAGTACATACATCCTGTACATGTTAATTTGCTATATTTTTAAAATGGTAAAATATATATAGCCCTAAGCGCACATTATATCGATGCGAATATAATGTAGGAGCTATGGATATACTTGAATGAGGCTTTTTTTAAATCTCGTATAACAGCAAGCATAATGCCTGATATGACATGCGTGTTGGTCCATTGATCGCCTCTTGTCTCATACTTTATAATACCCTTTGCTATTGCTCAATTTTTGCTCCTTTTTGAGCAAATTACTTCTCCTATTCTGAGTCTGATTCAATTTCACCGAGTTCTTGGAATATTAAAAATCACATTTTAAAAGAAACTGGCCTAAACTGATTCTGATTGATATATTATCACAAGATTGCACAAGATTGGTTGTTTGAACAGGTTGTTTGAACAAGTTTATAAGCAAGCGTACCAATCACATAAAATAATTTTTGTGCAGCTAGAATGTACAAAATAAGCCTCAAAACTTTAGTTCCACAGAGGGCAAGATCTCTGAAAGACCACTGAAAGGCCGAAAAATTTGACAGATCTCTCAAGACCTTTCAGTGAACTTTCAATGATCTCCGAGGTCTTTCATGATACCTCAGTGATCTTTTAGTGAACTTCATGGTCTCCATGGTCTCCACCAAATTTTGAAGCGGTTCAAAATAGTCCTTCAGTAGTCTTTCAGGAAAATGATCTTCAAAGGTCTTTCAGCAGTCTTTCAGCAATCTCTCAGTGAGCGCTCAAGGGTCTTACTTGTTTTTCAATGAGCTCTCGACAGTCTCTCAAGAAGTGCTACATTAATTTGGAGAAGAATGTTATCTCAGAGGTCTCTCAGAGATCTGTAGTTGTTCTCTCAGAGTTCTCTCAGAGATCTCGGTCGGTCTCTCAGAAATATCAATCGATCTTTCGAAGATCTCAGTCAGTCTGTCAGATGATCTTTCAGTAAATAAAAAATCTCTCAATAGTCTTATTGGTCTCTAAATGAACGCTCGGCGATCTTAAAGGTCCCACAGAGATCTCTGAGAAATATGCAGGAAAATTCCGTCATGGTCTTTCAATGATCTTACATGGGTTTCGAGAGCCTTTCCACAGAGACACGTATTTTTCTCTGGTCTAAGCTTGGAGACTGCCTAGAGATCGTGCCAAAATTTCGTCTCTGAGTGGTCTCTCAGGGTCTCTCAAAGGTCTCTGCTCTGTGGAATGGGGGCCTAAAGAAGTGTGAAGGAAATAAAGCGTAACATTACAGCCGACATACTGAACCGAAGGCATTATTGGTCCCCGTAAACGTTCTTCTTAATTTGCGCTCGTATTCGGCTGTTATAGTCTACTCATTAATTGGTCGCTTTTCTTTACAGCAAGACTATACTTTCACTTAGTATAATCTCTTTGTATGAGAGTGATATTTGAAGCTCTAATTTTGAATAGTATAGTGTCATAGAACCCCTTTTCATATAGCGCAAAAACTATCTTTTGGTGATTGGTACACTTTGAGGAAAGTTGCTGGAAATCCCGTCCGATTCAAAATATTTTCCCTTTCAAGTTAGAAATCATAGGAATAATCTGCTTCAGATGAGAACGTATAAAATCGAAGAGCCAGGTATATCTTTGCGGCAGTTTCTTCACGAGCGAACAATGCTTGCATTTATATGATCCTATATTGGTCCACAGCTTGTTATCGAAAGACGCAACAAAATGCTCTTTCGCAGAATAGAAATCAGGCCTATCGGCATTATGTAGAAGGAAGAGCAAAAGACATTTCATGGAGAAATCAGCTCATTCATGCCTTCCGATTTGGTAATATTCAATATCAAATGTCACATGCGTCATCATCTATGTTACCACCGCGGGGATCACCAAATTATTTTCACCCCCCCCCCCCCTCCCAAGTGACGTTTCAGCGGAAAACTGCTTTTAAAAGAAAGCCGGCAATGCAAATTTCCCGCACAGTCGAATGAACAGAGGATGCGAAGATGGTGTTCTGCCAGGCCTTTGGCTGTATATAATGCCCCCAACATGCCCAAGAAAGACTTAGAGCAGTCTTTCTATTCCATCCCAAACTGGGATAAGAATCCTGAGTTGTTCAAGTAGGATACAACACACTGTAGCTGTACACTGACAAAGCACACGCGGTTTCCGTCAACTCCGCAACAGTGCCGTTCTAGGGAAAACTGCGCCCGGGGCGAGCGCTGAAATTATGCCCCCTCCCAACTTCTGACGCCAATGAAAAAAAAATCAAAATACTTGAAATTTGGAATCTTTCTTTGGTTGGTCAGGTTTTTGTTTGTTTTTGTTGTTCTTTTGCTTTTTTTGCGCCCCCTGAAAGTGGCACCAAGGTCTCCTCCCCCCCCCCCCCCGCCCCCTTCTCCCGCCCCATACGCCGCTGCTCCGCAAAAATGTCATACCCAACGATTGGCAACGGAACCCTCAAAACAATATCTCCGCACAGAGGCGCCGTTTCTCCTAATCGAGGCTTTTATAACAGCTTGAAATTTTTCGCTTTTTATATGGATGTAACTTATGAAAATACACGAAGTTGTCACTCATTCAGATTGGAAAACATCGTAATACAGTAATGTGGGTTTCATTCTCCTTTCAATTAAGTCAGGGAATTTGTGTTTCCGACCACAAATTGACAGGCCTTCAAGTCAAACTATTGACCGGCCTTTGGAGGAAAAAAACTCCCCAAACTAACATGGCCAGTCCACCTCCTGGTCTCCTTTGACGTTTCAATGTTTTCACATTTTAAGATACAACTATACTATACGAAATACACATTTGTGGCTGTTCATAATGTCAAGAAGTAAAAATTGATCATAAACACAAAATGCAAAGTGAATGTTCACACTGTCGACTTCAGACCCGCTTTTCAGTACTAGAATAGTTCATTCAAGTCACAGAATTCCTCATTTCTAGACTCCTTTCAGAGTTGAGTTAAAGTTGGGTTCTTTGTTTTCACCCCTTCATCAAACTCAAATGCCGCGTTTCTGTACGAAAAATAGTGTTCATCGTTTGGTGGTATGTCCGTGAATTCGACATCGAGTGGCGGAGGAGGTACGGGAGGAGGCGGGCCGTCGATTGACGGACGATGTACAAGGTGTCTGTGCGTTTGGAGTACCTCTCGCAAGCACTGTTGTACTTCTGTCTGTATCCCTTGTAAAATTTCTTTTTTCATTCCTTCAAGATCGGCACGTGAAATCAGTTCTTCTAGTCCACTGTCATCACGTGTAAAGGTTATGTTGGCGTTGCCTTGATTCGCGATTCCGTTGCCATTCCCGCGTCCACCCACGACGTCAAGCCGTCTAAATGCGCTCCCCTGCGTGCTCCCGATTAAAATTGGCCGCAGCGTACTCGTGCTACTTGTATCCTGACTCGGGCTGTGGAGCGATTCGGTGCTGGCCGTACTTCCCGGCTGAGACCGAGCATCAATGGTTGTGATGTTCGGCTCCGTAGTTGAGCTTGTGCTTCGTACAATACGGATGATGTCCCGTCGGATGTTGTGCATGTTCGAGCTCCCACGGGCTTCCTCTTTCTTGCGATCCTCGCGTAGTTCATATCTAAGGTAGACGAAATAAGCATGTGAATATCCGGTAATAGACCTAGCCGGCCTTTTCATTTTTTTGAAACAATTATTCAAATTTCATAAAGTCTCCTTGTTATCTTTTTTTTTCTTTTTTGCATTTATGTACAGTGCGATCCTAGAAGAAAATAATGGAACCATGCATAATTATATTGACTGTGACTCAGAGACGCCATTTCACCAAGACGCTAATTACAGAGTAGCCTATTGTCTTCTTTATTATCACATTTTTCAAATAAATTTGAATTAACACAACGCAGGAAATGCTTAAAGGCATTGGCTAACATTGTTATGATTTTTTAAAAAATCTTGTTTTGTTACTTGAAAATGGGATAAACATAAGGGTTATAGTGTAAAAATACCAGTCTGAAAGTTTCAAAGTATAATATCCACAGGAAGTATTTTTAAATATAAAAAATGTGAACCAATGTTTGGAAAATATACGAGGGTCGGTTGCACAGAATAGACATAAGGAGTGCGCATGCGCGTATGACTCACCTTACCGTACTGTGTGTATTGGCGTATCACGCGGCGGGAGGCACATAACGGCATTTTCAAATTCAAGCAAAGTAGTCCTCTTAGTGATTGTCTCGTGAGACGAAGGATAATAAAATCGCCGTTTGCGTCTAACTTACACTTTTTCATTCCAAATTATGGTTGATTTCAGGGTTTTTTAGTACAAATACAAGTACTCATAAACATGTTTCATCTTAGTTTGAGATTTTTTTAAAATCAGCTACTCACAAAGTTAGCCAATGCCTTTAACGGTAGCCGAAGAGGTGAATCGAGTCACTCTTATCCTCGGGTATTCAGCTCCCTTAAACTTACTGCTGCAAATGATATTAATATCAAAAAGTTTAGCAAGTTGAATCTTCCTTTGTACTTTAATCAGTCTTGCAAAAAAACAAAAACAAAAAAAAATCAGTACTGTTATCTAAGGACTCGTTTAAACATCGAGAAAAAAACAGAGGAAAAAACTGGTAGAGGATGGAGATAGCTTTGAAAACAGCACACGCACTCGTTCGTAGGTCAAAGTTTTGGAGCACCGAATAATTCCCTCCTAGGTAGAGGTGGGCATAGTTGGAGCGATTTTGAGCATGTCAGAACTATCTCTCCTCTACTAGCTATGAAAACAACCTACCTTAGACTTGAAATGTCTTGCTTGATTTCGTTGAGATCGTCTTCATTCACACCGTCAGCTTTGCGTGCAGCTTTACACTGGTGTATATACCGATTCACTAATCGTTTCATGACGTCTTGATAGCGGTATTCGGGTGTATTATTTGGCCCTATTGACCCATCCACATTCTACGAGAGAGAGACAGAGAGAGGGAGGGGGGGGGGGGGGGGGGGGTGAGAGAAGGAGAGAATTGCATCAATAAACAAAAATATATCTGATTGGAAACTGATGCAGCTGATAGGACTGATTTCTTAACTCTCTAATCTGTACCAGCAAAAAGAAAATCAATCAAGAACATTAACAAAAACTCATTGCCTTGCATGTTGTGTGCTGAAACCAGAAAAAATGAAGTGCGTTTTATATGACATGCACTGTGAAAGTATTCGTTGTTTAATGCATACCCGACACAAGTCCCTTGGTCCACGGGATTACTACCCCTTTAGTTATCGTCCTTGTAGTTGATAATGATGCATTAACTGTATTTGTCTCTATATTCTGTTAGAAATGCATTAATTTTATATACGTGTATTTTCACCTTACTTTTCTATTATACTCAGATATCGGTAGTCATTGTTGTTTTAAAACCGGACAGTACGTCAGAAACAACCTCCAAAAGCTGATTGGCCCAACAATTGTCTGTCTGTAGAATCCTTGAATGATTGGTCATCTAAATTTACCGTCACTTATATTCAAATGGCATTAATTTTCAAAACTATGTCATTGATCAACAACGGTTGACTTTGCATTTCCCGCGTCTTTTTCACTTGCAAACAACGATGAGGGCTCCCTATTCAATTTGCCTACGCTGTTTTCGGAGTAGTATAATTCGCCTGTTGTATTCTCGATTTTCAAGGTTTGTGTCTGACTGGCTGGAAGAAAATAATGATTATTGTTGTTGTTCATGCACGAACCTTCATTGAGTCATTCATAGAACATCCTCGTCTGGGTTTTGGCTTGTGTTTGCTCTTAATCACCCTTGATGAGAAGACCCGCCTGCAAGCCATGGTGGCATACAGTATTGATTTAGGACTGATGATCAGGTTGAAAGGGGGAGGCAGTGTAGACCCTTCGTCAAAATAACTCATCCAGAGCTTAGAGCGAGCAAACTTCCACTCCCGATCAGCGTGATCCTAGATTTAATACATACAATAAAATTGACAAAACTATTGCATTGAATGAAATATGTTGAGAGTATATTTTGAATTTGCGTCTTTTTACATTGTGTCTTTTTATAGTCATGATAGTGGAATAAAATAGTCACTTTTACTTTATCCATTATTTGGAGTATAGCATCTAGTTATGACGATGATAATATGGGATTTTGTCTAAGGGTCTTGTCTAATGCGTTGTGTCTTTAAATATCTAAAGAATCAACAGAAATCATCAAACCAAAGCAGAAATTAAAAATCCCTGGTGCCCCTGTATAACGTAGTTGCTTTTTCGGATCTACCGCATATTCAAACTGCCATGGCAGTCAAATTACGATCATCCCTATATCACAATCATATCAATTTACTACACCTTGATCTGAAAAACCTTTCTAGAAATATGTTCACCGTAATGGCGTATTCATCGCACCCGGCAACCACCAGACTAAAAAATGAAATAAATGAACCTTCGTGCCCATAATGTCAACCAAGGTGGTCATTTAAGCAAGAGTCCTGAATGCAAACCATAACCGTATGCACTGTACAGTAAGTTATCTTAACGTTTTATTCACCTCTATAATTTGAAAGGAGTTGCTCATCATGGCAATAAGCATGTTGAGGAGAACGATGATGGACATAAGATGATAGACCAAGAACAACAACTCTCCCACTTGCTCCACAAAGAACTGTTTATTTTGGTTCTCTCTGTCGAATTCCGGCGCCGTATTCTGGACCAGCCCAAATAGAGCCCACATGAGAGTCAGTAAAGTTCGTGACAGCCTGAACAGAAGTTCACATCAACAGAGAAAATACAATGGTAGATAGACGAGGAGACAATAATTATAGCATAAAATCATGATGTACGTTACGCGCAATGGTGAAAAAATTTCAACGCATATACTTTTAGAATTTCTTTTTCTTCTTTAAAGTCGCAAAGAATTTGTTAACAAGGGAAAGTATATTATTCTGTTTTGTTATAAAAATTCATTTTGACTGCTCAATCCCTCCCCCCCCCCCCCCAGTTTATTTTGGCATACTTTCATTACATGAAGTAAAGACTTAATGTGCCCCTATATCAAATTAGCGGAAAACGATTACTTTCTTGAGCTTGTCAGATAATTTACGGAATCCCCTTTTCAAAATCCTGCGTCGAACACTCTTGCATCGCTTACCCATCAAAGTCGTTATTGTTTAGCGATGAGCAGTATTCTCCATCAGGTTTTTTGGTGCATCTTTCTTTAAAGCTACTCAGGTAATCCGAGTAGAGCTTGTTGAGACCACAGGCAAACGAACAGAGCACAAGGAAGAAGATAAGGAGAAACTTGGCGATGTCAATCAGCATACATCCCAGTGAGATCTGCAGTGGTCCTAGGTATGGATTAGCCTTGAGGAAAAATAAAATCAATTAAATACTGGTAAGCTTCCAATAGGTCCTTCAAGATTATGATTGCAGAAAGGAATACATAGGCCTATTTTGTAAAAACGCGTATCAGCGACCAGTGTGAACCATTTCTCAAAGGGAGATGGACGTGGTGGAAAAATCTTGGCAACGACAGTTTGGAATGAAGTGCTCGCCTTGTATTCCGTGCGAGATACATGTTTACATCTGTTCTGCTGAGAATTGGTGTAAATATATATATATATATATATATATATGTCCCACTTTTTAGAGAGGGGGGAATTTTGTGTACAAATATACCCCCCCCCCCACCACCACCACCTATTACCCTTATACTTGCTTTCTTACATAAGTCCAGTTAAATACACAATCAACCAACAACAAATTTGTGTTTTACCTGAAAGAGGTAGATAATCCTAGCGAAACTGAACACGTTGGCGATAGCAAAGACGCCCTCAGAGAGCAAGGTTGGGTCAGCACCTGGCCAGTCCACCCGTGTTAAACCGTCATTATACATTCCTTGATTTAGTTGGATTGCAGCAACTAGACGTAAACTATTGGATAAGGAGGATTGGAAATAAAGGTATGGCTAATAATAGATGTTGAAAGGATTGTTTAATTAAGCGTAGTATTAGTAGTAATAGTAGTATTTGTTGTAGTAGTAGTAATAACAGTTGTTGTAGTGGTAGTGGTGGTTGTAGTAGTAGTATAGTAGTTGTAGTAGCAGCAGTAGTAATCTGTTGTTGGTGTTACATAGCAGCAGAAGTAGTGGTGTTGGTAGTAGAAGTAGTAATGGCATGAAATTGGTAATTAAATAATATGGACTGGCCTTGATAGAGATATGACATTTATTGCCCAAATTAGATCATGTCGCCCGAGGCGGGAGCCGATGGTGATATGAATCTAATGAGGGCATTATATAAAAGTCATATGTGGAAAGGCCAGTCCTTATTATTATTATCATTATCTACAAGACATCTTGAGCAAATTTATGACAAAAATGAAAATTGATAGTCATGTACTTATCATGCCTTCTGGGTTTTTTTTTCTTTCTTCACTTCATTCCCAGTGATTTCCATTGCGCGCAGTAATATGCAAATTTCATCGTACTCGATCGGGCATTTAAACCAAGTTTGATTGTTTGCGCATGCTCAGAATTTCTTGTACGCGAAAAAACATGTGATACGGGAAATATGGACCTGGCTTTCTGATTGATAAATTGAGTCGATACGATTTAAAAATTGACCTGCTCAGATATCTTGTATAAATGATAATATAAGACATCTGAGCAGGTCAATTTTTAAATCATATCTGAATTACTGACCTGCTCAGATGTCTGGTATAGATGATAATACAAGATCTGAGCATGTCAATTTCTAAATCATATCGACTCAATTTAGAGAAAAGTCCATATCAATCAGATAGCCTGGTCCATATTTCCCATATCACATGTTTTTTCGCGTACAAGAAATTTTGAGCGTGCTCAAACATTCAAACTTGGTTTAAATACGCGATCGAGTACGATGAAATTTGCATATTACTGCGCGCAATGCGAATTTCATTTTTGTCATGAATTTGCTCAAGATGTCTTGTAGATAATAATAATAATAGGGACTGGCCTTTCCGGGATATCACTTTTATATATTGCCCTCATTTGTCATTAGATTCATATCACCCTCGGCTCCCGCCTCGGGCGATATGATCTAATTTGGGCAATATATGTCATCTCTCTGTCAAGGCCAGTCCATATTACATAAATATCTTATCATTATTGTTTGAAATGAGTAGTATATCTATGATTGTTATTTTTATTATTATTAATATTATTATTATTATTATTATTATTATTATTATTATTATTATTATTATTATTATCATTATTATTATTAGCATCATAATCATCATCATCATCATCATTCATAGCTTCATTATGTTATTTTTGCATCATCATCATTAAAACTTTTCTAACCTGAAAGTGCAGAGGTATAGGGAAAGCATAATGAAGTCCAACCAGTTCCACCACTGTCTAATGTAGGCTCTCAATCCTTCTTCCCAAAGCTGTTTACACTCGGCCCATATCATACCTGGAAAAACAAGTTTGACCGTAAGAAAAGGGGTTGAACATACTTGGCCGTTCTATCACACTTGAAAGAAAAACTTAAAGTTGGTAATAAGATTTAGATGACTAATGTGAAATTTCAAGGCCACCAGCTAGGAATAAGGTATATGAGTGTTGAGGGGGACATAATATCATCTTTCTTCATTCCTTTTCAGTCCCTTCCTTCTGTCCCACTTTCTGTATCTCTTTTAAATTTCCGACATTTGATAGGAGCACGTGCCCACATGTCTCTGTAGATCCGTTTGATGGCATCTTTCCCATGGCAAATAATTATCCTGCAGTGTACATGTATTGCTGAAGTGTCAGTACACTCGTAAGCGGAGGGCCAAAAGCAAAAAAAGGGGGGTTTCGTTCCACCATCTGTACAAACTAAGTAGACCATGCTCATTTTCAAGCTTAAAGCATAACACACAATATTCAAGAGGTCTACCTCAAAAAATTAGTAGCGAAAGCTTCCAAATCCAATATGGCGTCCAAAATGGCCGCCATTTTGACGGAATTTGAATTTTTCAAGATAAAATTTGATAGAAACATACAATTGCAACAAAATTGGTCTCATCTGAAAGAAAATTAAATTCCCTACAGTTTGATGCCATTTGTGGGTATCAAAGTAATTTGGTCCAGATATTTAGTCAAAAAGTGTGTTTTTTGACATTTTTTCCCAAAAATTAAAATTTGCAAAATGCAATATTTAGCATAAATCAAGAAAAAATTTAAGAATTGTCTTGAAACCTTCCAGAAAACTTTCTTGATATTCAAAATCATCTGTGGAAAATTAGAAAGCAATACCATTCTCCGTTCTAAAGTTATAATGTCTCAAACTTGAAAACTCATATTTCATAAATTTCTCTTCTTGCATATGCATGTGTTATGTTCCCATAGACTATAATGCATTAACATGTATGTGCCCTGTACAAAAGTGCAGATGTGGATTTTCGCTCTATAAACCAAGAAGGCCATGCTTATATTTGTGCTTATTGACATGTTTGTAACTAAACTTAGATGGTAGATGCCTTACACAAACTCCAGTGTTATTGGAGAGTCAAAGGTCACATATGTAGGTCAAAGGTCAAATGAGGTCAAATGTCAATTTTCCGTGCATATTTCTACTGGGGTTGGTAACTTTAGAACCATAAGTCCATTTGTAACCAAACTTGGATAGTAGATGCCTTTCGGGGACATAACTGGTATTTGAGGGTCAACGGTCATGTATGTAGGTCAAAGGTCAAATGGTAAAAAATTCATGCATATTTCTACTGGGGTTGGTAAGTTTAGAACCATAAGTCCATTTATAACAAAACTTGAATGGTAATTACCCTTTAAGGACCTCATTGTTATTTGGGGGTCAAAGGTCATGGTTGCAGGTCAAAGGTCAAAGGAGGTCAAATGTTAAAACTTTCCTGCAATTTTCTATTGGGGTTGATAGCTTTAGAACGATGACTCCAAACTTGGATGGTAGGTGCCCTATACAGGGTGGCCCAGAAAGAACGGAAAACCTGAGATCCTTAATTTCAGCGAGATTAATAATATAATGTGATAATTTTTCATTTGGTTTGAAAGAGAATTTTCTTTGAAAACGACAGTGATATTACATTTAATATTCCCAGGACTTATTTTAGACAACCACTAGGAAAAGGGCATTTTCAAGAGTTTTCTCCAGTTTCTCCCTGATCGTACTATTTACTGGTTCAGTTCACCTGCATGGTGTCCCATCACCGTGTTTGAGTCCTTTATTTTTAATACTTATTAGAATAAAACTAGACACATTGGGATTGTGTAAAAAAATGCATTAGCCTCAATCCCACTTTGAGTTATGGATAATTGTATCCTGAGCTTTATTGATAAAATGATAATTTATTTTTAATACTTATTAGAATAAAAACTAGACACATTGGGATTGTGTAAAAATGCATTAGCCTCAATCCCACTTTGAGTTATGGATAATTGTATCCTGAACTTCATTGATAAAATGATAAAGCAAAAATGGTAGATATCAATACAGTAGGAACTTATTTGGGATTCCCCACATGTCTGCATATAATGAATCGCTGTAAAACAAATATCTATATGCTGAGATGTCTAAAAATAGTATAAGGTATCTCTGAACCATACAAATACATCGTATTATTGATATATTCATCCTTTCCTTGAGGATTAAGCTTTTGTCTTCATTGGCAACTTGAGTACTTAACAAATAAAGAAGCTTAATGGGAGAAATTCATGATTTGTAAACAAATTTGTTTACAAATTAAGTATTCACCTAGTGAAATTTTCAGCTCCCTGAAAAAAATAATTAGAATAAGATTACAAAACATATGAGAAAGTCCTTAAAATGAGCTCATTGGAAGTATGAGATGTAGAATGCTGCGTATACACTTTTTAATTGCCTGTTGACATTAATATTATGTACAATTTATTAAAAGCACCAAAATTTCAAAAACAGAAAGGTTACAAAACAGTCCTTTTTGCCGTTTCCGATTGCTACACGAATAAGAGACAGTGCAAAGCTACAATGTTGTATGTATTTGTATTTTAATTCTATTTTGTATTAACTGGTCCAATTTCTTCTGTTGATATTTGTATGCATGCACACTGTTAATTTTATGGATTTTTATGGATTTTATGGATTGACTTTTTTTATGCCGCTGTTAAAATCAACTTAAAGTTAGCTGTCTAATTAAAATTTAGATGTATATAATTACGCTGAATAATAAACTGTAATATACAAATAATGAGTTTTTAACGAATGAGAAATTAGACATTTTTTTTTGACTAATCATGCTTATGATGGCTTATTATCTTGTGAAGTCATTTTTGTACTAATTTATATTCAATTTATATAATACAATAACCACAACTGCACCAGATAAATCAAAGAACAGCTTCCAATGAGTTGAAAAAATAACTTAAAGACACTAGAATATTTAAAGTGTTCTTTGAAAGAGTGCTCTCGCTGCCATTTTACCATATTTCTGTAGTTATTATTTTTTTTCCATTAAATGTGACATGTGTAATTTGTAATTTCAAAGAATATAACACATTCAAAATTGTATAGCCATTATATATTGGCTGCGAAGCAAGATGATAAGGACCATTTCATCTATCTATCATATATCTATTTATATAATGATATTGAAACCTTTCCATCCTTGCGCTTTCTGACCCTACTCTCACTTTCACTAATTTCATGGGGGGGGGGGTATGTAGAAAAACAATATTTTCCCACTAAATATAGAATAAATTGCATGGTAACTCAACACCCCTCATGAAGGGCATTCAGTTGTAAAAAAAAATTTCTTTTCATCTGAGACCTATTTAATTCCAATTTGAAGCTTCTAACAATATTTATCATCTAAATATATTTTCTGCTTATGGCTCCCTGCTTATACGTGGAAGTCACAATGATTATGTCAACAACAAAATGAAAAGTTGTGAAGAACATATGTACACGTATATCTCATGCAAAGTTTGCATCCATATATTCAATATCAAATGATATAAACCTACAACCCAAGCCCAAAACAGAATTGAGGTCCCTATATAGGGCATCTACCATCAAGTTTGGAGTCATCGTTCTAAAGCTATCAACCCCAATAGAAAATTGCAGGAAAGTTTTAACATTTGACCTCCTTTGACCTTTGACCTACACCCATGACCTTTGACCCCCAAATAACAATGAGGTCCCTAAAGGGTAATTACCATTCAAGTTTTGTTATAAATGGACTTATGGTTCTAAACTTACCAACCCCAGTAGAAATATGGATTAATTTTTTACCATTTGACCTTTGACCTACATACATGACCTTTGACCCTCAAATACCAGTTATGTCCCTGAAAGACATCTACTATCCAAGTTTGGTTACAAATGGACTTATGGTTCTAAAGTTACCAACTCCAGTAGAAATATGCATGGAAAATATTAACATTTGACCTCATTTGACCTTTGACCTACATATGTGACCTTTGACTCCCCAATAACACTGGAGTTTGTGTAAGGCATCTATCATCCAAGTTTAGTTACAAACATGTCAATAAGCACAAATATAAGCATGGCCTTCTTGGTTTGTAGAGCGAAAATCCACGTCTGCACTTTTGTACAGGGCACTTGCATGTTCATGCATTATAGTCTATGGGAATATAACACATGCATATGCAAGAAGAGAAATTTATGAAATATGAGTTTTCAAGTTTGAGACATTATAACTTTAGAACGGAGAATGGTATTGCTTTCTAATTTTCCACAGATGATTATTGAATATCAAGAAAGTTTTCCGGAAGGTTTCAAGACAATTCTTAATTTTGTTCTTGATTTATGCTAAATCATGCATTTTGCAAATTTTCAGTTTTTGGGAAAAAATGTCAAAAAACACATTTTTTGACTAAATATCTGGACCGAATTACTTTGACATTACTCACAAATGGCATCAAACTGTAGGGAATTTAATTCTCTTTCAGATGAGACCAATTTTGTTGCAATTGGATGTTTCTATCAAATTTTATCTTGAAAAATTCAAATTCCGTCAAAATGGCGGCCATTTTGGACGCCATCTTGGATTTGGAAGCTTTCGCTACTAATTTTTTGAGGTAGACCTCTTGAATATTGTGTGTTATGCTTTAAGCTTGAAAATGAGCATGGTCTACTTAGTTTGTACATATGGTGGAACGAACTAAAAAACTAAGCTAGATATTTGACTTTGGCCCTTCGCTTATCGCTACTCTGTAAAACTGAGTTTGCATCCACTGGTAAGGGTCATATTAGCGATCGATAAGTTTTTATGTGGATTACATGATTATCAGAATGGTGGAATCCAGTCTTGAAAGGACAATTAAACTTTGGAGATAATTCCAATAAATTGGGAATGGATTCCCCTCCAGGACAAATTCATCATTAAAGTAAGTCGTAAAAGTGGATTTCCGCCTATTTGCATAAAGAGAGTGTTGGGATACACACCGAGTACGAAGATGAGGATGAACACCTCGGTGGTGTCGGGGGTACGACCTCGTTCTGACGACGTGCTGACGGACGACGACGCCATGACGAGGAGGGAGAGAAAGAAGATGAACGACGCGCTGTGATTTAAGAACTTCATGAAGGGCGATCTCAACAGCGTCCCGATAGGTGTCCTAGGGAATATCAGGTAGTAGAGAGCCATCAGGGGGAAGAGGCAGATTAGGGCGCAGCAGATCAAGCTCTTAACGAACCAGTTACGCCGCCTCCAGCCCGGGAGACCCTCGTACCAGATGGAGGCAAGCAGCTGTTGGGTATGCGGATGGGCTACAAACTGGAGGAAAGTAGAAGAGAGAGAAAACAAGAAGAGTCATTTTGAAAATAAGTACAGAGGCAGAGCCTTATATTCATTTAACCAAACACTAAACTGAGTACGATTGATATTTGTGTGAATGGTTACCATGCATGCAAACAGTACTAAATTTTGAATGTTATGTCACCTCTACAGCCTTAACTGTTGATTGATTGATGCAGAGTTTATTTCATTTCTAAGATTCCATAATAAAACCCCCCATAATTTGCAAAGTACAAAAACAAAAATTATAATCCATCTGAAGTACGATTTGCCCATTAAAGTAGACTTACTCAGCCTATTTTTACTAAGGAAGGTGTAAACAAAATATAAAGGGATAATGACTGCGCTTTTTTTAATTTCATGGCTTAAAATAATTGAACACCAATTTTAAGAAGATGAATTTATGATTTCATATACTCTTTAACCTCTCCCACCAAGCAAGATGCTATCTCTTTAGGCTTTCTCGATTTTACCTCACAAATGATTATCTTTACCGTTTTGTGGATACCCTAAATACTAAGGGCGAGGCACTGTTTCTTTAACCATTGGATTTTAGAATGAGTTGTCAATCCTCCATCTATTGATCAAGTTTTCCATAACTCAGTCGTGTGGAATGCAAATCGTGAATATCACTTAGAACAAGCTCTCATTCCATGTGTCAGTAATGTTGACCGACAGTCTGTACAGGTTTCTGCACATAAAATCACTTATCATCCATTGCTCATCATTATGTATCAAAGTGACAGGAATGAATATTCATGCATCAAAAAATATGATCGGACAGATCATCTGACATCACATGTCTTATTAAGATATTAATGTACGCAAACACTCACATAACTATTTGGCGCTAACATGTTAGGCATATCATCATGAAATCCAACAAAAGTGGCATCACATTCGTAGGGAATTCGATGCCCTTTTACATCATGCCTCATTTTGTCTTATTGAAAAGTTAAATTCAAAATTGCTCAATACTGGCAACATCCTGCGAGGATTTTGGAAAAATGGTCGACTTTTTTTCCAGCAGCGTAATTTCAAGATAGTCCTTAGAATGTATGCAGGATGACCTCTCGAACACATTGATACTCAACAACAATTTCCAGCATTCTATGTCTACCCCCCCCCCCCCCCCAGATAAAGAGTTGCCTTCTGGATACTACTACATTTTAAGGGTAGAACATACACATGAATTGCCATTTCTTACAAACCTGTTTCTGTTCGTATTTCAAAGCTAGCTTGAGTCTGGATAGAGTCAGCTTGCCGCTGTTTATCTCATCGGCCCCATACCCTTCGTCATCATCGTCGTCGTCTTCCATGCTCTGCTTGTCGAGGAGGGCGATGACCTCCTCCGAACTCCGGCACTGTTCAAGAAGATCCACGGCGTATGCTGCTCGATATCGAAAGAACAACAAGGATGTAATATCAGTGCACTGTTTAAAGTTTGAATTATATTTGTTCTACAGAGTGAGTCAGAAAAAATGTCCCATCATTTTGAAGTTGTTTTGTTTGAAGTATGAACATTTAATCATCGGTTTCATAATATGTCTTGCAAGAGTTATCCTCCCAGCATTTATTGTTACCCTTTTCATTTGGATCTTTGCATGCATGACTGAATAACAGACAATCTTTAGAAGACTGCAAAATATCACTTGCGCCAAGTGGCTGGATGAAGATTAAAACAATTTTTCAAAGAAGTTATAACTTATGTGCACCCACACACAACACCACACCCACCCTCACACAACCCCCTCCAACACGCACACACACACGCCCACTCACCCCACACACATACACACACACGGCAAAAATATCATAATGCAGTGTTAACATTTTCCTTTTCAGATTAAGCGTTGATTTTTTTTTTACCAAGCATCGCTAAATGATTCCCTAACATTTTTTACCACCACCACCAGCACGACCACCATCATCACCGTCATTATCATCATCGTCATTATCATCATCAGCAGCAGCATCTTTATCATCATCATCATTATCACCAAGTGCACATTAATCCAATGTGCTATCTGAAATGTATCTCGTTGGTTATGACTTTTGTTTGTTGGTTAACAATGACAATGGGAATCTGTGTCTTTGTTGTGCTTGCCAACAAAAGGGCTTGCCTGATTTGGCAGCAGTTACTTATGTTCAGCCCTTTGTAAGTAGCACAAGTATTATGGTTCGTCCTCAGTTTTATTCTTCACCCATCCACTTGTCGCAAGGGATATTTTGCAGTCTTCTAAAGATTGTCTGTTATTCAATCATGCATGCCCATTTCCAAATGAAAAGGTTACCAATAAATGCTGGGAGGATAACTCTACCAAGACATATCATGAAACCCATCATTGAATGTTCATACTTAAAGCAAGACAACTTCAAAATGATGGGACATTTTTTCTGACTCACACTAGCTGCACGCAGTGGCGAGCTTTTATAGGTGAACTTCTCTCTCAATCTACACAAGATCGGCGCCGATATGATAAGACGGCGTTGATAGGAATAAAAAAATCCTATCCGATGGATGGAATCTACTGTGCTTTCCCATCTAAACTATTGACCTACAAAGACGATTATAAGAAATTCCTTTTGCGCTAAAGGGGAAAAAATCAAGAAAGTGGTGTGTGCATACATGGTGGTCCAACATATGCTCCGGCAAAACTATTTGCTTGTTGCCTTTGGGGATTAGCTTAGGTTTATGGCCAGGATTTATAGGGTTAGGTATAGCGTTTGGTCCAGGATTGATGGTTCGAATTTGTCAGTAGTGTAGAAACTTGAGCTTGGAGCAATACTATTCTCGTTGATGCATGTGTAGTACATGAGGACTCTCCCATATGTGTCTTCCCATATATGCGGCGGATTTCCATTTCAAGAAATACTCGACGAGCATGTGTATTTCCAAGGAGAAATAAGGTTTCAACTCACTCCCCAGCGCGACTTGGTAAAGTCATTGGAAAGGAAATTTGAAGTCATAAATCGAACTCATTTCAAATCAAATGCAATTTCGGCACATTATCATCCTCGTGAGTGACAATAATACTTTATATGCATATGAGTTCATTTAAATGCAAACAGTCAGTTCAATATGAGCGTATGTGACATTTGATTTCTATAAATATCAGAAACCATTATTTATACAAAGAAGTATAAACTCTCAAAATTGATCGCTGCTCCGGCTGGAAATTTAAGAAAAAACCGCTCAGGACAGCATATTTTCATACTGTGTATACTTACGCTACTTGAAAATGTGCTCACTCATTAAAACTGCTAGGATGAGTTGAAGAGGAATTAATTTGATTTGTTTGGATAGTAGGCAGCTACGCTGTACCAGCTATAAAAGTCTGTTTTAACTTTGTCATATTTAGTGAGATGAAAATTTATTATATTTACATTATCATCGATGAAAATATGAATCAGTAACTTACGCCACACGGTGAACCTCGAAACAGGAAAGAGCCCTTCGGTAACAAAAGGGATCACTTTTATAACTACTACAATCAATTAACGTATGCTTGACAGGTCTTGTCCTTTGGCAAGACATTAATCTACATTTGCCACACTCGACCCAGGTGTAGTAAGTGGGTACCTGGTAGGATTTATTCCTTGAATGCACAGAGCGCTACGGTAGCCGTGCCAAAGCCGGAGTAATAATATGCTTGCAGGGCCCTTTGGAAAAACAGTGCGTAGTACTGAAGAGGCTACCCTGGGTAAACAAAACATAATTGTATCATTATTATTATTATCATAGAAGCGAATTCAGGCTGCCTCATGTTACAGCATGTTAATGATATCTGTATGACTATGACTATACCTTTGTCTTTTTGTACGACCTCTTCAACAATTCATTTGTAATATATATATTTATGCTACATCGAGCTGTTTATAATAAAAAATTTCGGATACTATTTTAATAAAATTTGATTTGATTTGATTTGGTTACTGAATGGCACTGGTTTTATTTCGGAGGGAGGGCAAGGGCCATTGGCCTCCATCGATGAAGGAAGTGCGCAATATAAAAGGCCACTGTTGAGAGGAAGGGTGCAGGGGAGTCCAGCCAATCTATTTTTCACTTTCCCATGTGGGCAATTCCACGGTAAGGGTGTAATTCCGTTAATACCAACATTTTTAGACTTTCCCAGCCTCTTTTGTACTCTGCCTCCCTTCTCACCATTTAATACTATGTAAATATGCCCATTCTTTCATGTGAGCTCTTTCATTCCAACAATTCTATTCTTACATTCATGATACTGTGGTATAACACCTCGGTAACGGAATTACCAGAAAAAAGCGCCAATTTCAAACTTCAAGCATGTCTTTTACAATCAAACATGCATTATACCAACACAGACTAAGATTGTGGAATTCTTTATTGTTTAAGTTTTTTAACTCAAAGATTTGGCTATTCAGGGCTAACAAAGTGATTGCTTTCACTATGAAATGTGAAGTGAGGTGACTTTTTCCGACGCGGAATTACCCATCTGCTATTTTTCTTCCGTTTTTCATTTAATTTCTCATCTTTTCCCCAGTCCTTTGAGGCGCCAAGTGGCACCCATGGCACCCAAAGCTTTTTCGCATAAGAGGCCTGCACTTGCTTTAGAATTCTGAGCAGCTGTGACGGGGGGGGGGGGGGGGGCTGCACACGTTTTATAATTTATAATCTGACAGCCATTCATTGGCATTTAGCCAATAAGAACAGGCTCGCATTTTCTACGAACTTTCTAGGTAGCTTTTATTGGAGCCGAAAAGTTTCTAGAGGACTGAGGATTTGTCCTTAAATTTGGAAAAGAGGTAACCTAAACTTGTCTGCAATTTTCGTCCACCATCCTTTTCCAAAAAGGTCTAGTGATACCCTAACCTGTAAGCATATAAGTAGGCGAGCGACATATTAAAAGCACTGAGCTCACATAATAAATACAATGATTAAACGAATTTCACAAATGAAGTCATAACGTTTGAGATCGTAAAACTGGGCGAGAAACCTTTGGAAATGAGAATGCTTACCATCCTTTCACTCTTTGCTTATCATTAACCGCCTTCTCTGTTGCACTTTTTTAATATCTCGTAAGCCTGGTCTCGTTTTAAAAAAAAAACCTCCCAGACAGTTTCAGTAATTTTTGCATTCACTGCACGTGACAGGAAGGTGGGTGAAGAACAGGAATGTCATAAATCTGCTCCAGCAATCGATTATTGTACGAATACCATCGGTTGTACCCATTGCAATTTTTTTTTTAAACAACACATCCACACGTTGGTATCAATATGCATATAACACATCAATTTATTTGATATACGATAAAACAGCAATGTAGATAAAATGCCTTGCTCAAAGGCATAAGTACCGTGCCGGGGATCGAACCCCCGACTTTCGCGTCTCCAGTCAAGCGCCTTGAACCACTCGACTACGGCACCTCTACTTGCAATTATTGCAATTCTCGAAATCAGAGTGTAAATTTGTATGACAAGCCAACTGCTTGTACATGGAATGATTCAAGTATATACAGTTAATACTCCAGTAAATAGTAACGATAATAATGATAATAATGGTGGTAATAATAATAATAGTAATAATAATAATAATAATAATAATAATAAATAATAATAATAATAATAATAGTAATGATGACTATGATAACAACAACAGTATAAGTATTTTTTTCTTCCACTGAATGTTTTCTTGGTATATTGAACAGCAACCGGACTTCTTCTAGAGATCTGAGCTTACAAGTCTTCTCAATGTTCACCCCTCTTTTTAATTTCTGACTTTCCGTAGGATATGTGCTTTCCCAAGCAAGCTTGCCTTCTATAAGGTTTCAATCTACAAAGGACGCGTCGATCTAAGATCAGCCAAGAAGTTTCAATCTCCAAAGGACGGGTCGACCCAAGATCAGCCAAGAAGTTTCAATCTCCAAAAGACACGTCGACCCAAGATCAACCAAGAAGTTTCAATCTCGAAAGGACATGTTGACCCAAGATCAGCCAAGAAGTTTCAATCTCCAAAGGACACGTCGATCCAAGATCAGCCAAGAATTTTCAATCTCCAAAAGACACGTCGACCCAAGATCAACCAAGAAGTTTCAATCTCGAAAGGACACGTTGACCCAAGATCGGCCAAGAAGTTTCAATCTCCAAAAGACACGTCGACCCAAGATCAACCAAGAAGTTTCAATCTCGAAAGGACACGTTGACCCAAGATCAGCCAAGAAGTTTCAATCTCCAAAGGACACGTCGATCCAAGATCAGCCAAGAAGTTTCCATCTCTAAAGGACGCGACGACCCAAGATCAGCCAAGAAGCTTCTGATTCTGGTTGTTATAGTTCCCAAGGCTCCGGTGAATATTGGTACTACCTTCACCTTCCATTTCCTTCTCAGTACCCATGCTGGATAGTTGTACTTCTATCTTTTCGCCGATTATTGCTCTGCAGTTCTCCTGGAATCCCAGTGTCTATGATGAGACATTCCTTCTCTTTCTTCTTCAAGAAAATGCGTTTTGTCTTTTTTGCTTGGATAACTTTTAGTTCGTTCGTCCGATATGTACTGCCAATGACATGAATGATACCCTTCTATCTTGAGAAAAGAAGGTTGGAGCTTGGAATGATGCACCCTCTAAAAATCACTCAAACACAAACACACAAAAATAATGGGAAAAATTAAAAAGGTGGTATATTTCTCGAAAGGAAGGAATATTCCTCGAAAAAAAAATTAATTTGTCCTACATCGCCACAGCCACTAAACTGTTAAATAAGAAGGGGAAGGTAACAATTCTTTTTAATCAACTGACGTGGAACATTCCAGCAATATTTGACTAATTGTTCATTCTAATTGAAGTACTCACATTTTCACTTAAAATGTTGATTACGGCGCACTAGTTAATCGAATGATCTTACCTTTAGCCTGTTCACTGAGCGTAAGATAAATGTCCTTGAATTCGTTCTCCCTCATCGCTAGCCTCTGAAGCTCCCAGCTCAACTTAAAGGCAGTGAGAACGGGGTCACAACTGGTGAGTGATATCCAGGCCGGACTGGCGAGGGCGCGGTACGTATTGATACGGTCCAGTGAGTACCGCAGGCTGTCCTGTTTCTGCTTCTCCTCACACACCGCGCATGCGCAGACACACGGATGCGGCTTATATATGGTTGCCCCTCGGGTCAGGAGGAGCTGGAGGATCTCAAACTGGTTGCAGTGTGCAGCCAAGATGACCGGTGAGATGTCCGGCGAGTAGTCCGAACTCTCCTGGTGGCGGGACTTGTTGGCCGAAGCCCAGCCTTCTCCCAGCATCTGGCGGGAAATGCTAGGATGGTTCACCATCATTTCCACCATGCGATAGACACCCTCGCGTATCGCCTGCAACAAAATGACAAAGAATGTGCTCAGAGCTAGAGACAGGGGAATGCATTTAGGCATTTATTCCGTCAATAATACGGCATCAACTGGCGGATTGATCAAATAATGTTCACTGCACAAACAAATCAGTATTAGCAATACCCACACCCCTCACGATCAGTGACGATGACATGTATTTAATATCGGTAGCGAAGAAAACTTCATCGATTTTTTGTGATTTCGCGCTCTTCCGTGAGCGGATGATATTGCAGGAGAGAAAAATTACATGTACGTTTAATTTTCAGCATACTTGCCAAAGGTACAGTCAATATCCTCCCCATAATATTATACATGTTATTGAAGGATGAGTCAACAAAGCGAGTGCTTATGATCATATTGTGGAAAGAAACATGCGAGATGATTATGAGATTCCTATCAACCTGTTCGGGTTATTTGCTCTGCCGGGGGTAAGTCATCAAGGAGATATTCTGCTGGAGCTGATATCTTTTAACGAGATCAGTTCTGTTCCCATGATAACCAATGTGTCCATCGCCTGGCCGTCGAGAAAAATACGTCGCATATACGCATGAAAATTGGATAAATTATGCATTCACCTCCGTTGTCGTCAATAATATATTTTCTCGATTCTACTACTCCCTTGTCCTCATGAAAAAAAATTTCAATCCAAGGACGACAGATCTTTTCTACGATATCATGTGGTACGGTATCCACAATTATAGAAATGTTGAGCTGCCATTAACTGATTAAAATATGGTCTCCTAAAGTGATGAGGCGCGCCAAGCTTTGCGTTTCGTCTTTTGAAAGTAACATCTCAGCCCCGTTGCATAAAACTTACCATTGATGGTAACTTTGTCATCAATGGTAACTTCCATGGAAACCTTGAATTTGATTGGCTGTTGAGCAGTGTTACCATGAAAGTTACCATTGATGGCAGAGTTATCATTAATGGTAAATTTTATGCATGACATTATTACGTATGTATTATTTTATACATAGCTGATGCACTATGTGGAAGACAAATTTCCACTGTGTTCAACTCTGCGAAATATTTTTGTGCCAAAATCTTGGTTCGGGGACTTCTTTAAGTTCTTATAAGTTGATCTGTCGGCATTGGGGGATCATCTCTTAATTCCGTCAAAATTTAATATTGTTTTTGTTTTACACCCCCTCCCCCTTTATGGCAACCATTACTCAATATTTTCTTCAATTTTAGGTCAGACATTATTTCTAACAAGGACGTGTTCCAAAATTTGTTTCAAAGTCATCAGGTCATTGTGATGTCATCGAGGCGCCAATTTGTGAAAATCAAGTCACCGTCTTATCTTCAAAACCAGAGTAATTTCCCATTCAAATTTAGCCTAGTCAAGATTTATTTCATTCCTGTCAATTTCAGGTACCTAGAATGAAAACATTTAAATGTTTAGAACCGTCTCAAAGTAATTTTGCACACGTTTGGGTCTTTCAACAACAACAACAACAAAATAGAAACGAGCTTGTGCGTGTAGGACATATTGTAGGACATATTATCTGCGTCACCTTTCATTGAAACGGAGATAGCAATAGTTCAAGATGATTTCTGAATTATTCTTAGAATTTTTGACCTAGAAAAATGTAAACACGCTTGGGTTATATATAAAGATGGTCATGTCTTCATTTGATACAAACGGCGCATTGAAACATCTTCAAAACTTGCACAGTGATGAATTTATAATAACTTTAAAATGTTTGAATTGAATAACATCGCATCAACGTTGCGTCAGCAGAACATTAAAATGTCATTCCGACATTCACCTTCGTTTTCTTTAAACAATTTGACACGTCAGGACAGGGGGGTGTAAGATAAAAAATACAATCGATCTTACGAATGATATCAATCGTAAGATGTCAATCGTAAGTCTATGGCAAACCATGTACTAAAGAGATACAATTGATTGTAAGATTTATTGTATCTCTTTATGTTACACCCCCCCCCCCGAACACTTTACCATGCTTATACTTGTTCACATGTATGATATAACTATACCTTGTTAAACCATACAAAGTATAATTGATGATGATTTCCTATTGAAAGCATGGAAATACTGAAATAACGATGAATATCAGATATTATTCACGTGTACTTTAAATCATATGATATAATTTAATTTACCTTGTGAGAAACGCACTAACTGGCTTTGAACTTCTTTTTTAGTATTTTGCCAGTTTGTTGATTAAAAAAGATAACGAGATGCACTATGGGATTAATCAAGACTGCAGATGGGTTTTAATCGTAAATTCGCAGCATAGACTGCACCATCATGCTTAAAGACAGTCAACTGCATTCTGATTTTGTGGAACAAGCTAATGAAATAGTTTTTTATTATTTTCCTTTGTACCTGTAGCAGAGCATCGCCTATCTCCACATCAGGTTGGGCGAGAAGCAGCTCAACGATCTCCAGATTTTCATTATCTACCGCCATCTGCAATGCGCTGCGCCCAAGGAGATTGCTGACGTTCACATTGACCGGGTTCTCGCCCTGGAGGCAGCGAACTATGGTGGCCTTGTCTCCCTTCTCAGCCGCCTCCAAGAACTCACGCTCCTTGACCGTGATACGTTGGCCTTCACTGAACAGCTACGATCAGATATAGACAAAAAAAGTATAACAAGTCATGAAATGAAACACAGAATTATTCGCAGATATATACATTATACCCTGATAACAGTCATACCCCCAAGAGAAAATTTCTTGCAAAGGATTGCCTCCTGAGCAGTTCATGTACTTAAACATTATCATTTCATCTAACTACAACATATACAAAGAGTGGTGCGCCCCCATCCCATCATCAAAGTCTCTTCACTGGCAGGAACCACGACCAGCCATTGTTTTATTCCGAAATGTTTGTCTTACCTGCAAGGGTATGTTGCTGACTCCCGATATCAGGGAGAGATCGGAGCCGACCCCGTTGGCTGTGAGACCTGGCACGGAGAGGTAGCCGGGTAGGTGACTGTTGTGATGACGGCATGGTGTTTGGGCAGGGGTCGGTAGACGATGAGGGTTCAGCTCCGTGGTCGACGACGTCGAATGCATCTTGGACGAGCAGGATTTCGATTTGATGACACCAGTAACAAGTGAAGCTTTCCTTGAGCTTGAGGGAAAAATAAAAGAGACAAAGCATTTTGCCATGATTTTTGGACCGGTTAGGCCACGATGTGAAGAATCAATAAATATTTTGTACGTAATATTGTTGGAGACTTTCCATTTAATTCTAGGGGTCTGCCGAGTGTCGACATACCAAGAATTAGCCCCATTAAAATGCACTACAAGAGTATAACTGAATGATATTGATAAAATGGTATACAGCAATGGGTTCATTGCAGTGTGCAAAAAGGCGAGAGATGTATATTGAAATCCACATTAATTCTCTTAGACTGAAACCAAATAGGCATAGCATATGCTAAGGGCTTAAAGGTAATTAAAAATGATTAATTGAATACTTAATTAAAGGTAATTAAAATAATCTTTATATCTAATGAGGATTAGGCATACCACTCAGAAGCAAGGGTCTGTTTCAACAAATACTGTCGCAACGACACAAACTTGTGAATGCTGATGATTCCACGGACAGAAGAAGAGCTGAGGTGAAAAGAAAACTGATCTATATACATGGGGGGCGATTGGGGCGGTCGCCCCCCCCCCCAAAAAAAAAGCCACACACAAAAATAGTGTGAGCGAGAAAAAAAGGTAAAAGAACGTAAGAAGATCGGGAGCAGACAAGGAACAATGACAAAGAAACGTCGGAGCTTCCCTGCAACCTACCCCCTAGGGAGCGCGCTTCGCGCGCTCAGTAAGTGATTCGCACGCTTCGCGTGCTCCTTATCGCCCCTAAAATGAAATCCTAGCTACGCCACTGTCTATATATGAGATACGATTCGACAGATGAGAATTATGGGACATATAATGCGGAAAAGATCGTTGAAGCATCTGGCATTGACAGGAAATAGGGGCGGAGAAAAGGAGAAGAATGCTATGGATGGATAGTTTACAGAGATGGCTTGAGAAGAGAGGGAAGATTGAGCGAAAGAGGAGCAGACGAAGGAGAGGAATGGCTTGAGGAGAGGAGTTAAAAGCCATGGTACGAAACTCAACCAGTGAAGGCTAGAAATAGAGAACTCTGGAATAGCATGATTACTAAAGTCGATAGATACAGCACCTATAGAAATTATAGATTTTCGGCCGAATGAACTCATTCTGGCTTTGAAGTTAACGAAATGGGTTGATACAAAATTGAATTAATTTTGCTGAGAAAACTTCGAAGTTTAAAACATTGGAAATTCCATGTTTGCATTGCATAGTTATAATATTAACAAGAAAACAGTATACATAATGTTAAACATTGCTTATTGTAATTGAAGTGTTAACAGCAATCCAAACCTTTGAGATGCTATTCAGGATCTTGATAATGACTTCTTAATGTGAGATAAGGAGACAAAACTGCATAACTCTTAAGGTCGACATCCAATAGATGAGAACGCGAGATGATGATATCTCATTTTAAAAAGGGACTGTTAATTGATATTTCATTTTAAAATGGGTGATGATAAGATCTAGTCACGTTTTAACGAGTCGTGTTTGTTTTATCTTTTTGTGGTTTTGCTTCAAGGAAGTCGGGTTCGAGACATCTATGCATCTCTCTATTTCTGTTCGCGTGCAAACTGTCTTCATGAAACAAGTATTGACGCCTCCTTGTCCTCTTATCACAAAGTTCTAGCGCCCCACACAAATCAGATACCGACAAAATCTGATGCTAACATCGTTCTTCATCAGCAATCAAACCACTTTCCAGGTAGTAAAGTGCAGAGTTTTAAAACAGTCATTCCAAAAATGCATTAGCCTATGTTAGGAATATGATCATTTCTTCTCCGTCCTAATTCATATTTGAAAGGTGTTCAAAGCACACCACATGATTGCAAAGTGCTTTTGATCAATTCCAGTCTTAAAACGTGATAGCATGACAAAAAAGATAATCTTAGTTGGATTTTCCTCAGACTTTCACTGATTATCTGTAGTATTTTTTCTTGCTTTTGAAATCTCGTAAAGTATAGCCTGCATAATGACTTCTCATGATTAAAAAAAAAAAAAGATTGCAACATATCAGAAATATTAACTGTCTCCGAACATTTCTACCAGAACATCTAGAATTCCTTTTTTGGTCACAGTGAGCCACCTAAAAATCGTTGTACTTTTTGACACATTTTTTTCGGGGGGGGGGGGGGAGCGGGGGTTGATATTACACATGAGTTAAGGTGGTTTTATAGTAAGGCTTTGACTGTCAATACAAATATCGATAATTGCGTTATAGAAATACTTGTTATCAGAAAAATACTTGGGCAAATTCGAGATATGTCGTATTCGTTACCAAATATAAAATTTTAATATGGAATCGTAAACGCAAATTGACATGGAAATATAAATTATTACATAGTTTGTTTTGATTATCCAAAGTTTTAGTTATGGTTGTTGACCAATGGAATGCAAAATAGCATTGATATTTTCCACTTATTCTCAAATCACAGAAACCCTGATTTTAAAGTGAGAACGCAATATCAATCATGTCAGTGGTGAGACAAAGTGAAAGAAGATTAGAATCCACTTCTCTCCAAACAGTGTTAGATATATCATGCCCAATGAGAGATAATCCTAGACAGTATGACATAATGAAGAATGCACTAACATTAAAGCCACAATGGACATCTCCAACAGTGCACTCATGCGCGTGGGAAGAAAGTTTAGGGCTTTTTCCTTTTATCTGTGATTTACCAGTTTCGAGGAAAAAGTCAATTTTCTCCTAGCCGTTGGAAGGATTTCAAAATTAAGAAAGGTCGCAAAAATAGAATATTGTAGTTAATTCTGGCAACTTCCATGACGATCAGTAAACTGACATCGCAAAGGAAAATTTAAAGGTGAAGAAAATGATTACTGCAACCGCTTGTGGTACTCGATCTTAGTGGAGTACTTTTCATGATGAGTTAATCATGGCGGCTTTTTGCCTCTGGCATGGATTGCAGTGCGTCGAAATGAAATTGGAGGATACTGGAGGAATTGAATCGCATATTAAAAAGCTAATGAGCATGTTTATGTGTGACACAAAAACGTGAGCCTGTTCAGCCGAGGCTATCATTGCACATTTCAAAATGATGATAGTAATGTTAAATTTACAAAATTCAACACAATGAATTTTTTTTCAGTGTATCATCCTTATGCCTGACAAAAAGAGAAATTCATGAAGATCTTTAAATCTCGAATGATATCAAAATGAGAGGAAAACGCCAAAATTTACGCATGTTAGCAAAGGAAATAATTTATTTCCTTGCTATGCGTACCTCTCCCCTTATTTCTGTTCATAATATACTGTGTATAATATCTTTTTGACGAAAGTGCTATCACGCCTCCGTTTGCATCAATTTTTTAAACAGATTCAAACTGAGCCGTGATAGCAATTTCGTCATAATAGATATACATAATATGAACAGAAATAAGGCAAAGGGGATGACACTCAGTGAAAGCGTTAAACAAAGCTCTTCCTCGTCGTTCTTTACAAGAAATGAAATAAATAAATGTCATATTAGAAAGGAAATCATGCCGACTTACAAACCAATTATCAATCTTTGGTGAAAAGGAATTAAATGAGAAAGGATTACATCAAAACACGTTTCCTACGTGTTTGTTTTGTTTGTTTTGTTTTATGGGGGTGGTCTTCTTTGTAAATAATCAACAAAATTTGCAAAGAAGAATACATAGATTTAAGTTTCATATAAAAAGAATTATTACCTAAGTGTGACTTTTTTTCTTGGGTTAGCTTGCTGTCCACTAAACGATATAATTAATGCTGCAGCGTGAAGGTACAAGATGAGTAATTTTGAACACGTTATGTTGATAGTGCATTAATCGAAGCTGCTTCTACACGTTTCTCGAAGTGCGTTTTCATTATTATGTTAATATACTAATACGTTTCGGCCCGATGAACCATTAAAACTAATAATACAAGATGAGTGCAAGACCTCTGGGATAACTTTACGACGGTTTTAGCTAATTGTTTAGTGCGTGTGTGTGTGTGGGGGGGGGGGGATTCTGTGGCACAGTATATGCAATGATATACGTAGATTACCTTATCTTTATGTATATTTATTCATTTATTTAAATTCTCTTTCTGCTTGGTTCATCACAACATAATGATCATGACCAGAACAAACAGTGGTATGGTATATTAACACAGAAGGAAA
>CM057153.1:5832382-5887729 GCA_029962745.1 Echinometra lucunter
AGGAAATTATGATTATTATGCATTTACAATGATAAATAATGGAGAAACGTACAGTCATATTGAAAGCTTATGTTAATCGCATATAGTTAATCGAGTGCATGGACATTAATGCTAGCTGCGAAAGGAAGGTCATTCAGGAACGCCAATGCAGATAAAGAAGAAGTGGGTGGCGTAGGTACAATATAGGGAACGGGGGCATATGTGCCTCCATCGAAAAACGGGGGGGGGGGGAGGTATTATAAAAAAAGAAAAGAAAAAGAAAGAAGAAAGAAAGATTAAAAAAAGATTGGAAAAGGGGAAAATGACGATAAAACAGACGATGCGCCAGATTTCTGCATCCTTCTATTACAGTGACATTGCAATTTCGCATTTCATTTTCCGGGTACGACTAGTTTTTTCCAAAGGGTGACTGGAAAGTAACATGACATCACTCTTGCTACATTGGCAGAAGACAAGGTAGTATGTGCGTATTCCAGTCATTAAAAAAAAAATCAGTGAATTCACAACTGCTTTTCTTAACCGCTTGTACCGATTGATCTGATGAAATATTCTAGTGGGGTTTTTAAATTGTCAAGTCATGCTCTTCTTTCAGATATTTGTTTTGGGGACATCATCGCGTTATTTTGCAAAAGAATGACCATGATGCATGAGATGAATCCAAAGACGGGGGTTAACGAAGGTGGACATTTCGGCACGCACGCTTCAAATCATGCGTTGAGCAAGTACGCACGAAACCTATGGTCATTTAAATTTAAGAAGAGGTGAAGAGAGAGAGAAAGAGGGGGGGGGGTAGGGAAACGAATATACGTGAGAGAAGAAATTGAGAGACATTTAGAGAGGAAAAGAGAGAGATAAAGAGAAAGAAAAAGGTTATAGGGAAGGGATAATATGTAATACACTATTTTTGCGAGAAAACATTGCAAAACAGTAGAAAGACATTATCTGTGTTATTTCATTTTTATTCTTGGGGGAGGGGGGTGGTCATAATTCTGGTTGTGTTAACATGTAACACCCTTTACTAAAGTGGTCTCAAACCTGTTGAATGCAAGAGGAACGGCTCTCATATCTTCTTGACCACTTGTATCTATTGATCTGATTCCGGTGTTTTTCAGTTGAATTGTCCATTCATCCTCTTCTCAAGATTCGTTTAGAAGGACATTGTAAGGTTATTGTGAAAAAAATACCCATAATCATAAGATGAATGCAAAGGACATGGGGAGACGGAGGCGGAGTGTTCAGTAAGCACGCTCGAAGACACGCGCTGCCCAAACAAGCATGAGAGTCATGTCATTTTAGAAGAGAGGAAAAGATACGGGTGAGGAGGAAGGAAAGATAGATATTGAGTGAGAAGAGAAGGAGAAAGAGATGTAGAGAGATCGAGAAAGAAAGAGGTGAGGGAAGAGAAGACAGCGAATAAGAAGACGGGGACTTTAATAGATAGCGACTGAGAGAGAGAGAGAGAGAGAGAGAGAGACAGGAAAAGAAAGGATTGAGGAAAAGGAAGATATGGATTAAAACACTCTAAGAAAGAGAGGGGGTAAAGTGCAAAACGATAAAGGGAAGGGGAAGTGGAAATTCGGAATACAGAGAGAGAGAGAGAGAGAGAGCGAAAGAGAAAAAGATGTTTCAGAGAGAAAACAAATACAAAGCAGGAATACGATGTCTAAATATATATTTTTATTGTGAGAATAACATGATCATAAAATGACGAAAAGTGGAATATATTCCCGTCATACATCATGTATATTATGGAGTATGGCCTGTAACCTGTTGGAAAACGGTAGTCCCGCAACGGCTGATTGGTATATAATCACAATGGAGCAAGAAGCGTTTATAAAGGGGCGGCATAGTCGTTGACTGCTTCCATTACCGTACATGAATTAGGATCGTTACTAAGTGCTGACGACAAGCCAGGGGGAAGACATTATCTAATTTCTGTGGAAAATGGGTAATGAAACAAAGAATACTTGCTGTTGATGATTTTGAAACAAACAAAATACTTGTGAGATCAAATTCAAAGTAATTAACCTGGGTGATTTTTTAATCTCTGGTTGTCATGGTTGTGACGCATGGCACATTGAAACGTATTCTGGTACCATGGGAGCATGCATTGTGGCCTATCTGGGAGCACTGTGGCACATTGTTAAAGGCTCTTGACCCTTATACGAGAGGGCCTGAGTTCCTTGAATACAATGCTGATGGTCACTCATAGTTTTGCTTAATGAAAAAGTATAGTGAGAATAATGATCACTATAGTGTCTGTGCCAAATGCGTTCCTCTTCCCCTCTATTTCTACTGAATTCAGACAAGCCAGCATTTACCATTTAATGTCAATTTCCGAGAGCAGACGGACTCTCGAACAGGTCGCGGTGTCCCACTCTTACCTCAATTTAATTATACAATTTAGACCTGTGGACTTGTAGCCTTGGCATTAATTACATCCAGCAACAGCAATAGCATTATTTTGTTTCCAGAAAGCACTGCTGCCAAATAAAACGTGAAGTCTATCCAGGCCATATAAATTGATACGTGTGATCTGGTGAATAGTTCATAAGGTTACAATGTGCATGTCCAATCTTTGATTTGTTGGTCTTGTTGGATATGTACAGTGATATCATGATAAGATCCAAGTTTACCGTTAATCTGTTGACGAATTTCACTTATCTATTCATTTTAGTCCTAAAGCCATAATCACTTAATCGATTCCGTGCCTTTCCTTTTTATTTCATCTCCATTGAAAACGAGATTGATATAACAAGAAGAAAAAAAAGAACATCAGCTCAAGCTAGGCTGTGATTCAAATCTCATCACAATACAGATTTCGGGAGACAATATTTCATTTATTTCATCAGTGAATTCTTTCGCTTTCATGTAAAGCTTTATAAACCAAGCAGTTTGAAACGCAAGTTCTAGATCAAGCTTGATCAACCTGAATACGCATACAGTATATCAATGTATCAGGGGAGCGTTTCATGAAAGGACTTGTCGGATGTTTTATCCGACAAAGTCTGTTTTATCCGACAGTTGCCACAGTAACGATGCTTCTCAGCCAATCAAAATCAAGGAAAGATGTCAGATCTGACAACTCGTCAGACAACAAATGTTGATGAAACGCTCCCCAGAGTATTGACTGCGGCGGGATACATCAAGAACAGCAAGGCACCGAAAGGATTAAATCAATTTCCCCTGTCAACAACTGCGATCTAATTTTAGAAGAAACAAAATATAAATGTATATATCATGAGATTTACAGATTCAAACTTGGAAAATCTTCCAGATTGAAAATAGTCATGGTCATGTGAATTTCAGGGAAATGAAATGGTTCTCGTTGGCAAATACAATGGAAAATTAATGGCTAATCATTCCAGTTGGCTTTTGGACTTCTTTGACATTTCTTACATTTCCACAATATATTAGCAATTTTTACATTTAATTTTTGTTGCACAAATAGTATCCTTCCTTGAAAAAGAATCAAACCAAAATTGCAGAGACGATTTTAGAAACGGCATAATGGGAGTTCCATGAAAACAAAGTAATATGAAACACACATCCATGCACATCAAACTGAGAAACTAAATGCCTCAAAGTCGAAGGAAATTATAAACGCTAGCATCAGTCATCCACCGAAAATCCACTTTCTAGGAAATGTTTTGATATCTTTATCGTATGCCATTTTATTTATTGCTGCAGGGGTATTTTTTAAAGACTGGCAAAGGCCTGAAAAAATAAGCCATTGCTTACGTTTTGTATCGTTTGAAAGCTCACACATTTAACAAGTTCAGTAAAATGAGAAAGAAACTATATGTAAAGGAATTCTGCCTGAGGCAATATTTCACCACATTCATGACATTTGGACTTGGCGATGACCCATGCATGTATTTAATATGATTTTATTGTACCTTATTACATCATTCAGCGACCAGAAAAGTCGGATATAAAACACAATTTTTTACATGATTCATAAGAATAATCAAAGTCTAATCTTTTTTAAAGGGTGTTCTCATAATTTTCTCAGGTGCTATTCAAATGTTTAGATAATGTAAATATAATTAACTGAATATGTGTTTGGTACTGCAAAATCGGAAAATAGCATTGAACACAGACATACTTAAGCTTTTCGACGTGCACTCATCAGAGTAAAATCTCTCGTTATATACCGTCTATATTATTGTTCCGATTTTCGGCTTTCTGTTCATTCATGCGATTTTACTCCGATGAGTGCATATCGAAAAGCTTAAGTATGTCTGTGTTCAATGCTATTTTCAGAAATGGAAATGATGTAATTTAGACAGAAGTTCAGACTTTAACCAGAGTGTAAAAAATAAATAAATAAATAAATGAATAAAAAATTAAAAAGATAAATCAAATCCCATTGCTGAACATTACATGCATAGCAAAAAATCTATCCATAACGCAATCTTAGTGACATTCATTGCAGATTAAACATAAATAGCGATATTGTCATTTTCTATCAAAATCGCCCACGACTTGCACGACTTATAGGCTCAGTTGGTTCTAATAAGACTAAGTAGTGAAAGCGATATACCATGCTTCATTAAACACTATGACACACGAGTAAACACTTTTTTATGAGGAAAAGCCTGTGCTTCTACAAAAACAAAAACAAAAAAAGATAGAGAAAATGAAGGATACTCAAAGTGTAGTACTTCTAAATCATATCAAATCAATTTGTATGTGCAATAAAACATTTCTACAAATATATTTCCACGAAGTTCGACATCCAAAATATGATTTTCATGTTCCACTGAACCGGAAATGTACTAGTGCATTGTTCATTTAGCATATAATAATGACCAATACGACCAAGTGGGTGACTCAAGCCTGCGTTGTGTGTTAACGTACCCTCCGCTGTTTCATAGACGCAGTCTGTTTTGATCGGAAAACACTTCGTCTCTCGGATAGGACGTTCTTAAAATGGAGGCTCTCAGTCTCCATGTAGAGGAGATTCAAACACCTATATGCAGGTAGAGAACCCACTGGACTATATCTAAGAAGAGCAGGCGGAAACCCGGTGCAGTGGCACACACCTGCACAAATCGGTCAGATGTACAGGGGGGGGGGGGGAGACCCAAAGGTCACATTGGTTAACTTCGCTTGTCCCCTTCTAAAGCGAATTTTTTTCTCGTCTAAACCATCCATTCTACTGTTCGATGACATCCACATTTTCATTTTATATTTCGAGGTTTCTTAGATTAAACTTCATTCTAATATAACCAAAAGCAACCGTTAGGTGTAAATTTCTATAGTATTGATGTCAGAAAATGATGTATAAGCCTCTGCGTATCCATAGCAACGGCGGGTTACCCCGAAGCAGATTTAGATTTCTGGAAGGTTAAAAAGACCTTTGTATCGCTTTTGTATCCACTATCGTATTTTGAAAAAAAAAATCCGATTGCGAAAGAAACCCCTGCATCCTCAATTCCAGGTGACCACTTGTCAGTAAATTTACATGCAACTGTATAAGATACGAATATTTATTAAGCAAGATCCCACAAGAAGTTATTTTCATGCCATTGATCATCGTAAGCAGAGACCCCCCCCCCCCCAACCCAACGCTTAGATACACCACTTATCTTATCACAGCAAGAGTTGCAGTTCAAAAACTTTCATGAAAATCAAACGCAATTGGATAAGGGATCTTAGTTACGAGCTCGAGAATATAGCGAAATAATTGTCGATTTGCACATTTAAGTCTTTGCCATCCTCGAAAGGATTAGAAAATTAGGAAATCATAGCGGTGGGAGCTTCACCAGTTCAGATGTCTACTATTATAAGAATTATCTTTTTATTTCAAAATATTTATTTTTCTATAATGATCGGGTGACCAAACTTCGTGCACATTTTTTTTTTCTAAAGAACGCAATATTTAATCCACAATTTGTCAAATTCTACCCAAAATCACTCTTATCAATAGACATGACAGATAACAAGGGCAAAGCAAAATTTTAGGATACAAATTGGTGCAAGAAGAAAATTTATTGACGAAGAATGCCAGAGATATCGCGATCGGAAAAATTCGATGTATTGCAATGCGCTAAAATTGGAAAAGGTTTACAAAACAACGAGTCCAAACTTCTTGCACGCTAGTTTACAAATGAATTATGCAAAACAGAGATCCATCAAAGGCAAAATAATTGCATCACTAGCATGGCAAAATGCCATTTAATCATTTAGTATCACCTTTTACTTACAAGTTTGATGACACAAAATGAAGATTTCTAGACCCCTCAGCTGGTAGGTTCAATTTTTTCGGAACGCACGCTAAAAATAGCAAAATCTGGCGATCTCTCGTGAATATTTTCACAATTTTTCCCCAATTCCCAAAAAATTCTCCTTAAGGTGGTTTTAGGTTCTACTATCATGACTATCCAGTGACGCTATTTGATTTTAGAAATCTTTTCCGTTTTTTAGATATACCCTGTACACACGAAATATGGACATCCTCGAAGTTTGGACATACCGCCATACAGCAAAGAAGAAAAGGCGACGAAGATACCTGGGCCCCATAACGCGAAGATTTTAGCAGTTCTAATGAATAATATTGTTTTTATTGGACTTGAAATGACTTTTTGTAATGGAATACCTTAAATTATATATTCAATTATCAGATGTCCGTACATCTGTCACAAAATCTTCTAAAATAACAAGTAGTTATCATTTTTCACAACCCGCTTATTTGTTACAAATTCGAATGTATGATTCTATCCTCAAGATATTATCATGTGACCGTTTCAGCTTCGTTCAGGGAAACCATAAAATTAAGTTAGTGTATTGAAAATATTTCTATATAAATCCATGACCTTGATCAGTCTTCTGAAGCTCTGAACTAGAATGACGTCAGCATGTTTCTTTGCTGACGTAACGAACGACTTTTCAGGTTCTTATGCGAAACAATGGCGTATGCTATCTTTCTTTTTTCTTTGTATGACTACGAAGAAAACATTTCTGAAGTCGATTGTCATGCGCAGACTCGCTTCCACATTTGTTATCATTTATTGCCTCTCTTTTCATATAGCACGTTTAATAGAACAGGACTTCCTAGGAGCTTTGATTATAAGTTGATTAGGTTGGACATATTATTGCGCTTTTTTTTTCTTCTTGAAATGGCGATTATAATGAGAGGAAGCCTTCCAATGTTACCTAACTCTATGATGCAGACGGTGAGGAGAGGACTAAATCCACCCCCCCCCCCCCCCATGATTCAATTAATAAACAATTTTTATTCAAAGTGAAATGTATTGTTATGGTCATACCTTTCCATACACAACAAAAAAATCCCCTCTTCTCTAACTTTTTTTTAGAAATATGCCCCTCTTTCTTGTGTTAGGGTGTGTTTGTGTGTGTGTTTTTGTTGCTGTTTGTTGTTGGGGGGGGGGGGGGCTTCTATCGTGACCTCTCCTGTCAACAAACGGGTTAGACCAGCTGAATTGCCAAGTCAGCAGCGCTGTGGTTGTATACAGTCGGATGTTATTATCCGCTTTATGGAACATGTGATTGCTCATGAAACATTCATCACAGCAACGCTCGACATGCTGAGAGTGATAGCGACTTGAATCGTGCAGGTGTTGTCATTTTCCAAACATTCTGCCTGAGATACTAAACCTTTGATAGATAGAATTTTTGTAACTGAATATATTATATTTCCCTTTTCAATAGGCAATATCGAAGGAAAATAGAATCAACCCTACCCAAAGCTACAAATTCTGTTTTCAGCAGCCAAAAAAAAAAAATCACTGATTTCATCTACATATTCTGAAGTTAAATCGGTGAGAAAATTATGGTAGACGAATGGTATTTGTACAAAACATATTTTCAAAATCGATGCATATATCATTCAGCAAAATGAACACTGATGAAGGTTCCCATAGCTACGCATATAATAAATGAATGCAAATCTTGATTTTGAAACTGACTAATATGAATTTCACCTTGATTTCTACCTGATGATATCACGAAGAATAAAGGAAAATTACAAATTCTTTTTTTTTTAAACCTCGATGACAATCTCATTGTTCGTGCAGTCACAACAGAAATTTGGTGAATTGAATGCTTCGCATTGTGAGTATAGATCTGCAGAATGCGTAACTGTATAGCGTAGCTTTATGACCCCTGACCTTACAAGCTAATTTTCCTCTTTTCTTTCCACGATAATCCCAATAGTGCTGATTGAATATGTGGTAAAATACCCTTTTTGGTGATCAGCCTTAACCTTCATATTTTCTTTATTACAAGTTATAATTCTGGTTTCTTTTCATACCATTTCAGAAATGAATATTCCATGGTTCTCAGTAACTGAATTGGTAAAAGCATTTCAGCTTGATTGGAGTGCGTCTTTTCTTTCTTATACCATAAAATCTACGGATTGCAAACCGTTGCTTAGCAACTAAAAGCTTTTTGTTCATATAGTCGCCATGCAGCGTCAGTCATGTTAGAAATCCCACGCTTTCTGGCAAAAGGGGATACAGCATGTCGCTTCGCTTTCTCTCGATTTCACTAGGAGCTCTCCCTTCCTTTCCCTTCTGTCATGGCCTTTCCCCCCCCCCCCCTTTCTTTTCCCTTCTCTGTTCCTCCAATCATTCGTTTTCTTAGATCTTCTTAGATTTAGTGTCAATCTTTCTCTCCTTCTAAGGGTGTTGGTATAGCTTCATGTCTCAAACGAGGAATCAGTTTGAGATGCAAATATAGGAGACGGCTGTGTCCGGAGCTCTTTGTTTTTCACTAACTATTATGGCCCAGTCACATAGTGCTCGGCGTCCGGCGTTGCGTCTAATTGCGAAAAATTATGCTGTATACAAATGAATGCAAAATGGACGGAGGCGACGGACGTAACTCAACGTAAGTGACTCTCTGTGACTGAGGCATTATAAAACCCATGAAGAGAGGTGCGTTTCAGAACACACGTTCGCGCGGAGAAAGGAACTCTAAACAGTGCACCGTGAAATAACGATGCTCAAGAGTGTTTCACGGTTTCGAAACTCTGATTCTGCCTTCCCTATTGATCAAAAAACGCACCCTTAGATTAATCAGTTTGCTGTTCGGATGTATGGCGCATAAAACAGTCAAGCAATCTTAGAATATGTATCAATTTTTCCATCCAGTTTATCCACCTTGTCCTCGTCCATTACAAAATATCTTGCTGTCACTTCGTTCCATCGATTCGACCTCTCTGTCTTCAGTTCCTTACCTCAGTAATTGCTCATAATTTTCACATTAATTCTGTGAATGCCTCACTCTATACCGATTTTTATTAGGCATTTCATCAATAATTTTGCCATGACCTGAAAATATCTCTTTAGCTCTTATTACTCATTATAGCTAATTCTAAAACCACAATATTTCTTTCTTTTTTGTGCTCTGTGTGAGTATGTGTGTGAGTGAGAGATAGATTCTTTTCTCTGTTATCCTCTCACCATCCTCCCCTCCCTCCCTCCCCCCTCTCTCTCTCTCTCTCTCTCTCTCTCTCTCTCTCTCTCTCTCTCTCTCAGTATCTTCTCCGCAGACACATGCAGTTGTCGTCAATACGTGTTTATGAAATATGTTACCTTCCATGACTTAATGATGTCTCGATATTTTTATATTTTTCTTTTTCCTAAAATCCTTGAAATTTGTCCAAGCTCAGTGTTAAAACGGTTCTCATTTTGTTCTATTGACTAATCAAGTGAACGCATCTTTCTTGACACTTCAAAATTTGCAAGCCTGTGCAAGAACAGGCTTTAACCTTCGAGGACACATTTCACTCATCACATTCTCAAAGACTTTTGTCGTCTCTATGGTTCTTCGCTTAACATGAGGAGAACTGACTGATACAGGTGGTTTTTCCGAATATTTCAGTTTGTCTAGATATCTATATAAGCACTTTATACACCGTGCTTTCTACCAATGTGCACACTTTAAAACGAAAATGTTAAATCGCCATTTAAAAGGGCCGAGGAGTGACTACATTTCCGAAATGGTAGATTTGATCAATATTTTAATGCCAAGTTTATATTTTTCTCATACAAAAATATCATAGAAACTCAGCTCACAAAAAACGGTGCTATTCGACTAAAGTTTGAAAAACTTACCTTGCACAGTCAGAAATTGAAAATTCTATATATTTGGATTAATTATTTTGACGGTTTTGAATGGGCACGTGCATGAAACATCATATAAAATCGAATTTGTGGGGGATAGTGTTGTCTGCCTTCGGGCATGGACCTTAGGCGATGACGCCGCTCAGCGATATTTGTGCAACCGGTTATGATATCATCATTGTTGGGTGCCGACGGGTTTTTTTTATCTTCGTTTTTATTGATTTAGTTTCTGTTGATTTGTTATTTATTATTTAGTTATTTTGTTATGTTTTTGTCGGAGGAAAAGTGCAATTCCCCGAAATGCGTGATCAGTTTGAGGCTCGAAACGTAGGACCTGATAAAATGAATATTTCATAACCAATCGTTACTTTCATCGAAATGCCGTTTTCGTTGGAAATTAATCATCGTTCTTTGATATCATTAATTTTTTTGTTGATATTGTGAAGGTCGTTTAGTATCTTTTATTTATTACTAATTCCTGTAATTCTATTATTAAACTATCATGGGAGAACTATTTCACTGACATTTCTTATTCTATGTTCTGTGTATGTAATATCAATTTTGAATTTATTTTTAGAATGAATAATATGATCTAAATATAAACAATTCAGCTTGCAAGTGTACAGCACAAAATGTTGTCATTTCCCTTAAAAAAATACATGGATTGAATATTGAAACGAAAAATGGCGAGCATTTCCTTGCTCGTGTGAATTTTTTCGTGTCCCTCTTTAGACCCCCCCCCCCCCGCCCCTTTTCCTTGGTGGAACCAAGAATGTTACTTGTATTTTACTAGACAAAAAATGCCAAGATTGAACACCCCGTGACTCACAGTGTTATACCACCTGGTTCAGTTTTCTACAAAGCTGGAGAATATTTAAGTCTGAATAACATGGATAAGCTTGAGTGATTTCCTAAAGGGGGCTAGGTGGTAATATATCTTGCATTTCAACTTCGTCTCACAGATCACATCAATGTTTTATACTTATACAAAGCAATCACTATTGCATGATACTATAACCTTCAAGTTGAATGTCTGGAGGCTTCCTTTTTTTATGAATATGAGAACATGCTTTGGCGCGATCCCAATTTGCAATTCTATATATTTTCTTTCCAGTCATACTTGTATCCGTAAATCGTGTTGTGTTATACTGTTTATTGTGTTGATCATTAAATAAATTCAATATTGATTGGCTGAGATCCTCATTCTGTTAAAAAAAAAGAATGCTCTGAATCTTCAGTTTGCTATACTTCAAATTTCATTATCGTTTTTGTTTTGGAGTCGCCCAGCATTTTATTTTATCCCCGCGTCCCTTTTTGTCCTACGCCCCAGTCATGCCAAGAGATTATGTCCTCCAAACTGCATTTTCATTCTGTTTATCTATGAAGTTGTTAGTTCATTTTATAAATGATAAAAAAACCCAGTAAGTTGCGTGCATACACGTGCTTTTCAGTGAGCATAATTTTGAAACTAAAAGTAATGAACATGATGAAGGTGGTGTGAAGTTCTGGGTCCTGTAACATAAAAAAATACAATCAATCTTACGACTGATATTAATCGTAAATCTGTGGCAAACCATGTACCAAAGAGTTACAATTGATCGTAAGATTGATTGTATCTCTTTATGTTACACCCCCTGGTTAGATTAATGAAAGTTCTGTTCTGCAAATTTCTTTATATGATTGAAAAGGGAATTTATTTTCATAATAAAAACACGACAGTTTAAACATGAATAAAACACACGCTCTTTTTTTCCCCTCTCCTTCAACGTCTCTGTCTATATTTCTCTCTTGTTTTTACTCTCGCTCATAATTCATTCTTGTAGTTATTCCCTCTCCGTTCTAATCTTCTCTCTGTCAGTTTTTTTCTGCTCTTCTCTCCATTTCTTTTTACCATTCTCTTTTATCCTGTCTCTCATTTAGTCAGTCTATTTCCGCCGTCCCCTTTCTCTCTCTCTCTCTCTCTCTCTCTCTCTCTCTCCTCTCTCTCTCTCTCCTGTTTCTTACTTTACTTCCCTCTCGTAAATTTGTAGAATTATACATAATACTAAGAGGGTATCACTTTCGCCCTAATAACCGAATGCTTTCTCTCACGAGAGAAACACACTTGCTTTATTGGCTGGATGCAGGCGCTTGATAACACCAACCTTGTCTGCGTAATATGTAGCGGCGTTGCCATGGAAACTGCAGATTCTCTTCTCCCCTTTTGACGACTCAACAGGCGGCATATTTATGAGCCAAGCAGGTAAAGTGTCTCAGCCACAACAAATCCAGCAGGTTAAAACCTTGGCTGAACATATAAATGACGCACTTACCGCAATGGAAAACATGCAAATTGTGAGCCCAGACTCATTAAGATGGGTTGATGAATTTTAACAACGAACCTGGTTAAAATGTACTGCGCAGCTAAGGTGCCCCCTTGTGATTTGTGTTTGAAATTTTCTTGCTGCCCGAGATACGCCTGTGCTGTTAGTAAAATTAACTCTCTTACGATGAGGGAGAAATGGGAATATACCCTTATAAATACTGACTATCAAACTTGTTGTGTAAGGGTCTCGTTGTTAATGAAATGATAATGATAATAATAGTGATAATAATGATAATAATAATAATTGATAATAATAATGATTATATTAAAAATGATAATGATATAAATGATAACAATGGTAATAATAACAATAATGATTCAACACTCATAGAGGGACCGGGGGGGGGGGGGGGTCAGAAGTGATGTACATATTTGTTATCTGTTGTGTGATGTATTGTATCTAGTTTATTTGTTCTCTCTATTTTTTCTGGACCTCTAGGAAGAACAGAGTCATTATGAATAGTTTTTGGAAAGACTTTGAAGGATTGTTGGTGGCGGAGAGTTTTGGATTCCTAAGCTTGGAGGCAGCAGATGAAAAAAGGGTCTGTCACCAAATGTGGCAAGCATCTTGGAAGTATAGGATGCTTTGTCTTTGCACAAAAACACAAAATAGGGATTCACATCACTTTCCATCTGTCCATCTGCCAAGGTTTTTTTTTTTTTTTTTTTTTTAATCCATCTGTCAAGTTTATTGTGGAAAAGCCTCAATTTGGCTGTTGACCTACGAATATGTTTAAGCAGATATAGAGGAGCGTAAAACGTTGGCAGTGGGAGCATTAAAGGGAAGAGGTAGATAACCGAAGTATAGTTGATCAACAAGATTACATTATGAAATGTCTTCGCACTCAAATATTAGAAAATAGCAGGCAGCATTCTGGTCCACAAAACTACAAAAACTAGACAACCCGATTCTTACAGACTAATGGGGTGTTGCAAAAAAGTTGCAGTCGATTGCAAGTTGTAACTGATCAAATCAATCAAAATCATTGTTGCATGCATGTCTTCTTAAAAGACAGACCCTGAGCCAATCAGAAAGGTTGTTTCAAAATTAGCAATTATTTGCAATTGATTGGAACTTTCTTGCAACACCCCAGTCTGATACTAAATCCACAATAAGATCATAACATTAAACCTTTCTAATATAGAAAAAAAAAACAAAAAACAATAGCTTTGAAAAGGATTATGTCAGGTCACCTTTATAAAGGCTCTAGCTTTCTCTGTCACGAGACGGATACCAGACCGATGAAGGACTGAACTTCTAGACCGAATGGCTGAGAATTAGTTTGGAAATTTGTGTGGATGCGGTTTGGCGTTGTGACTTAGGTGTCGTGTCTCTACTTAATCATGTTTCATTTAAATACCGAAGATATTCCTGTGCCATAGTGCATTTCACATGGAGCGCTTTTGCTGATGGATTCTAATTATTTTTTAAATTTCAAGAGGGTGAAGGACATTGGCGTAAATCCCGGAGGGATGGGGGGATATATCCCCCACACTTTTTCGAGAGGGGAGGATGGCGTGTATAATATATATCCCCCCCCACACACTTTTTAAGAAAGAAAAAATATTTCAATCAATTAGTTAATAACATTTTTGATAATCTGTCATAAACGACCATCATAGTTTAGAATTTGTATTTGAAAATGCGATTAAAAAACAGAAAAGTGGCTATGTTTTGGCTCGCTCGCTTCCTCTCTCGTAAAATAAAAAATAAAATGTGTGTAACAGGGTCTGTACGGGTGGGTGAGCATGGTGAGGGTCTGTATTTATACTTAAGTGTGAGTTCGACAGAAACAAAGAATCGGCAAAAAAAAGTCGATCATCCCCACTCCTAAAAGTGGATTACGCCGGTGGTGAAAGTGATAAAAACGTTGCCAATGAGCCAGTTAATTAAAACTGGAAATAGATTATTATGCAAACCCTTTGGTAATGTGAAGTAGGATCCTTCTGGTAAAGCTGCCTCTTGTTTTCTTCATCGGCACTCGTGGCAAGGATGCATGCGATCGTGCCAAGCGGCACTCGGGACGGATAAAATGTTAAAAACCCGTTATCCGCCACCTAATATAATTTTCTATTTGGGAGAAACCCTAGAATTGTGTAAAGATGCTGAAAATTACTGTAATACAATCCCTGGAGAATGTGCAAAGACGTTCGTAAACTCTTTCAATCTCCCCCCCCCCCCCCCCGCTTTCACTCTCTCTCTCTCTCTCTCTCTCTCTCCTCTACCTCCGTATTTTCTGCTTCATCTCTCCTTCCTGAAAGAGGTTGTATACAATAAAAAAATAATAAGGAGCAGTGATGTTTCCATATAGGAATTACAGTAGATACGGCATTTTCATAGTATCTGGGCAAGACGTATCCACGCCCATTTGTTTCTTTGTTCAGATGTTTAATGATAGGTATATACACACCATTAATTCCTCTCATCTTCATCCTTAACCTTGTTTGAGCTCTCTCTCTCTCTTCTTCTCTCTCTTTCTCTCTCACGCTCGCACGCTCGGATTCTCTCGTACTCCCCCTCTACCGCCATATTTTCTGCCCCCTTTTTCTCTCTCTTTCTACCCCTTTAGAAATCTTCCTTGCCATCATATATTCATAAATGACAAATTCACAAATGACAAGCGCCGCAAAAATTAACAACAATAACAACAAATCATGGCCATCCTCCTCTCTTTACCTATCCCTCCCCCTTCCAGACTCTCACTTTCTCTTTGATCCATCCTTATATTGATAATAAAATGATAAAAATAATGTGCTTTGTTTACCTAAGGTATCCTCTTCAATACAATGTATTGTTCTCCCAGAGGAACCTGCAACTGCAACCCGTCTTTAGCCTTCTCCCCTTTCTCCACTCCATGCCCCTCCATACTTGCAACTTCCCACTCACTTTACATTTCTTTTTTTTTTATCTTCGCTTTACAAAGAACTCAGTCAGTTATAAGAATAGAAGTTTTAGCGCGCTAGCTATATTATGAACAAGTTAAAAGCTTCCATTTCCGTGACACTTTCCACATTACATAGCCTTTCATCATCAGAGTCAAAATGGCATTATGAAGTTTCTGTAGGGATGAGTAAAACAAGTGAACAAGTGAACGTTACTATGGTTACGACCATAATCATTCAAAGTAATTTTCACTTTGTTCGCACGCATTAGATGAAAAAAGTTCTATTTCAGATAATTTGTTATAGAAATGCCTCATGGCATTCTGGGCCAACGCAGTCATCAGTCATGTCATGAATAAAAGATGCAATAAGAATGATATCGACAACCCCATCACCAATCTTTCATACCTAATAATACACCACTAATTTTATGGGGCTTGATACCGCTTTAACAGTTGAAACAAGTAAACGTCACCATGGTTACAGCCATAACCATTCAATGTCAATTTTCACTTTGTTCGCACGCATTCGATTAAAAGAAAAAAAGATGATATTCCAGATAATCTGTTATAAAAATGCCTCATGGCGTTCAGGACCAACGCAATCATGCAATAAGCATATTCTTGACAAACCAAGCACGAATCTTTCATACCTTTCACCAGTAGTTTAAGATGGGGCTTGATCCCGCTTTGACAGTTGAACTGTTGAAAGTCCTATTTACATCATTTATAAAGGTATAGCTTTTTATCAGAAGGTATGATTTAAACACTAGGGATCATCCCTGGATATGCATTAATAGGATAAATAGTGTTATTTATAATCATTCATCCTCCACTGGTAATCCTTACTAGAATGCTGCATCTGCATGCAGATGATTACTCATACCTTACTCTGTGACCATGACAACGTAAATCCTACCCATGTGGACTTCCATTGATTTCATGCCATTGGGGAGAGAGGGATTGAGGACATGTTGGATCATTGTAGGAGTTAAGGTGTATAATCATGAAAAAGGATGTAATTTCATCACAACTGGCAGGATAATCAATTCCCTAATAATAGACAATGGGGATTATTAGATATCATGGTCGATGACGTTTAGTAGTCATTTGTCGTGATTCAAGTATTGGCATTGCAACATTCCATACCAGTGACAATGTTTGGATGTATTATGCACCTTCACTTCACTTTCTTTGATTATAATAATGTTCTTACTTTTAAGCTAATGAATTTACCATGGCCATTAGATAAGAGTAAGGCAGAAAACACCTTGGTCCAGCATAAGGGATTCCCTGCGTCTTGATAAGTTGATTCCTATGGGCCACAACTGCTCCCAAATGCAGCCGTGACGATGTCACCTCACTAACTGATAACGTTATAGCTCGGTGTTTTTGTTTTTGTTGTTGTTGTTGTTGTTTTGGGTTTTTTTTGGGAGGGGGGGGGGGTCATTTTTTCTCTGACATGCTTCCAACAGTACAGCAACTGATTTACGTATTCATAAATTTTACACCATAGTCTGGCTCTTAAGGTCCTTATTTCTCTCTTTTTTAAAAGCTCTTCTCTGTACTCTCATTTAGTTTCGTTTGGATTATATGTTCTTTTGAATGTATTTCACCGTTTTTATGAAAGTGATCAGGTGTTTATTGTATAAATGTCATGTATTTTCTTTTAACAATAAGTGCAGATAAAGGATATTTGAACGCTGAAGATATGCATGATAGATTAAACACTGACAGGGAACCATGTTACGCTGAATTGCATTGTGGGTTTGCTTTCAGGATTGTAAAAAGAAAAGAATTCATCACTCTCCATCTCTCTCTCTTTCTGTCTATCTCTGTCTCTCTCCCCATCTTTCTCTATCTATCTCATTTTTTCTCTCTCTCCTTTTCTTTTTTCCTTCTCTCTCTACTTCTGTCCCCTCCTTTGTTTTTCCTCTTTTGCTCTCCTCTCTTTTACTACTCCTCTCTGCCTCTCTCTCACTCTCATTTAGTGCATATCCTTCCCCCTTTTCTCTCTTTGCTCTCATAAGCTTCAAATCTTTCTTTCCCTCCCTCTCTCTCACTTGCTCTTAAAAGCTCCAAATCTCTCTTTCTCTTTTTCTGTCATTCTCTATTTCTTTCTCTCTCGTATATGTTCACCAAAACTAAAACCCCCTTTTTTTTCTCTCTCTCTCTCTTATAAGTAACAAATCATTCTCTCTCTCTCTCTCTCTCTCCCCCTTTCTCACTGTCCCTCCATCTCTCACTTGCTCACTTGAACAACACATGCAGAAAATAATTTTATGACCTTGCCACTTATCGTATCGATTTGCTCTCCATTAAAATTTTCTCTCCTCAACCTTCCTTCAATTCTTTCGGCGATTGCACTGTGCAGCAAATAGGAAGGTCATGTGCCTAATTTCCTGCTATATCGGAACACCGAAAAGGTTATTAATGCTTACTACCTTATGTTCATATTATTTACACGAATACCTTTTTGCTTTATTTATTTATTTGTACTTATATTATACGTTTTAGTTCAGGGGCAGATGGAACGACATTGCAGCGTTACCTTGAATAATCAACAAACGCCTATGAGGTAAGCCGCAAGCTGAAAATCAGATCCAAATGTTTTTCAACAGATAGGTTAGCCCACAGACAGTGAAAATGTAAGAGACACGGCATTTTCGCGGTGAAAATCATTGAATAATTGGAGCCAGCTATGCGTGATATATTCGTCAAGTGAAAGAAGACGCTTTTGGTTAATGTGGCTCATTAGTCGTGTTCATTACGAGTGTGTTCTTTCACACTAAGCTGAAAAGTCAAGTAGGCGACCTCATCATTAGGAATAGGAAACCCAGACTGAAGCCCATATTTCGCAAAATAATATATAGAGATTTGGTAAAAGATACTCAAAAGAAAGCTAATCATGTTATTCTGAAATAATAATGACAAATTAACTGATAAAGTCGCGCTTTCTGATATGCGCTATATTATACAAGAATTGTATATTATCATGATTATTTTCATGAAATATTATCATGATCATTATCATACCAAACTACATATTGTAAAGTCAAGGAGGAGAACCTGAAGAGGAGAAGGATTTGGGTGATTTATTCATTGGGTGATTATTTCAAAAACACCCACAATGTTAAAACAAACGAGTTGAAAATGACTAGAAAGGGTCAGTTGGGTGCAACTATTATTCTAGTCAGTTTTTACTATTTTCTAGTCATTTTTTCCCTGTTTTTCTAGTCATATTTTGACTAGAACACAGTCGTTTCTGACTAGAATATAGTAAGATATATGACTTGACATATTAGTTGCACCCAGCTGACCCTTGAGTAATTTTAACTTGTTTGTTATAATCTATAACATATACATTACAGCAATCACATTTTTTTTTTTTTTACAAAAGTTTTTTTTTAAGTTGAAACTTTGATTACTATTAAGTGTGAGTGTATTAAAGCATTCATGTATATGCTAATCGTACGTACCTGTAGAGCTGATCACATTTTGAACATGTTGGTAAGCTGCCCAGCAAATAAAAAGGGCAAAGTCAACTATAACATATACATTACAGCAATTACATTTTTTTTTACAAGTTTTTTTTTTGTAAGTTGAAAATTTGATTCCTATTAAGTGTAAAGTGACTATTGTCCGAACATTGAACAGGAATCATCATAGTGTGAACGCATCGTCCTGGTTTCCTTAAACTCACCTACATCTATGTGCCCTCACTGAATACTGCTCCCGAGATAATAGCGATTTTTTTCCTCCTTTATTAGTATACTTTACTGTTGACAACAAAAATGATTGTGTGTATATACATATTACATACGCCCATGTGAACATGATGAACACAATATAGCGAAAGAAAACCGCCCAGATAGCCAGTATGATTTTAGTGATAAAGTGTAATATGTATAAGGAAAAATATTAGCCAGTGCCTTTTATCTCATATTTGTCATTTGCGACTGATGCATTCTGAGGTGTAAATCGACTTCCTGCATTATCCCCCCCCACACACACACACACTCTCTCTTTTTCTCTCCCTCTCTCTCCCTGTTTCTCCTCTTCTTTGCTAGACTCTCTCTCTCCTTCCCTGTCTCTGTTTCTCTGCATTAATGTATATCAAACATTCCATAACTTTACTTTCATGTGCTATTATGCGATGAAGAATTAGGCTTATTATTATCTTTACCGTCTGTCAGAGTGGGAGCTGATTTTGATGCCCTGAAAACAAAAGGTTAAATGCCCCCAAAAGACAAACGGTTGATAATTTACATTAATGCATTATTGGTTTCACGTGAAGAATGATTAATATTTGATGATCCCCCCCCCCCCCATAGCAGAGGTATATCAATTACCAATGAGTAAATTATTCAAAATCGATATAGAGTGAATGATTGAATGTTAAAATAGAGAGAGGGAGAGAAGGATCGAGAGAAGAGGATAGTAAAGAGAGAGAGAAATGAAGAGAGAAAGAAAGAAAAAAGGGGGAAGGGAAAGAGGGAGAGAGAAGATGGAAAGAAAAGAAAGAAAAAGATTAGGGGAAATGTCTATTAAATCCCTTTGAATTTACATTATATCCTCGATAAAACCATCTAAAGCTATCTTCTAATTCATATTCTAAGCATCCCTTTCTTCAATTACTGAGAAATACACTTTCTGTAACTTGCATCTGTGTGTAAATGGCAATACTTAACATTCACATATACTTCCACAACAGTTTACGCAGTAAAAAGAAATAAGCAAACTTTCAATGACTCATAACTCTACGAATCATGCAAAATTATCTACACGCCTCGAAATTGCCTTTATCAACGAAGGGAAACAAAAAGAAAACCTCATTTACCAGGATTAAGGTTTTTATTCTTTGATTGATGATTTGTCAAACGAGGCTTTCATAATCAAGGTAATGGTGTGATTATCAACGCCTATTTCCGTCAATGAATCGCCATCTCCAGCTGTCGGTTTGGGGGAAGCCGTAATGAATTCTCCTCAATCTGCCTATTGAAATCTAATGAATACTGTGAGTGGCAAAGCATATTTTTCGAACCTAAATCTCTGTATGTTGTAAGTGTAACAAGACAATCACTTGCTCTTCATTTTTGTGCGTCATTCAAAATCCTTCTCCTTACATGGAAGACCCATAAGATCTGTTTTGTTTTACACACCAGCTCGTAGTCTGAGATCATCACAGTCAGTATCCCCAACTACCATGGTAACATTGCTCAACGGCCCATTAAATTCAAGGTTTCCGCGGAAGTTACTACTGATGGCAAAGTTACCAGCAATGGTAAATTTTATGCAACGCGACCCTGGACATTCTTTTATAGTTTGTTGTGCGCCTCGGTTTTTCTAGATAGACGGCGCCATGCAAATGCCTATTATTATCATTCTTATCATTTTCATCATTTCTAAAACCATTATTATTATTACTATTATTATTACTAATATTTAAGGAATCTTCATGTCGGAAAATCATGTAATCACGCTTAATCACTTTTAACGCGATGTTTTAATTTCCCATGATCATTAATCCATAAGATTCCATGTTTGGTATGAACATCTACCAACTCGAGGTATTAAGAATGTCCTCGAGCAAGTCTTTAGATCGGAATTTCTTCTCTCTGCCCATGTGTATAAGTAAATACCCTGTAGAGTGAGTGTGTATAGTGGGGAGTGTTTGCTTGATCGGTTTTTGTTTGTTTCTTTCTTTCCTTTTAATTTTTTTTTGTACAATCGTGTATCAGTCAAGTAATTCATGATCATTTACGTTTGGGACCGATTTTTAATGTCACCACCCGAAAGATATGGTGGTCCTGAAGTACGCTCGACGACAGGTCATGTGAGCCGTGAATTTCGCGGCCAAGTCGTGAAATTTGCGACCACTGCACGCAAACTTTAAGTTTGCGTGCAGTGGTCGACTGCAGCTGACGACTTTGGACGCGAACTTTGCTACTTGACCGCAAAGTTGACGACTTTGGTCGCGAACTGCAACTTGGGAGCCACCATACTTCTGAGCCCCCACTTTCGTATGATGGCCCTGAATTACCCTCGACAACAGGTCATGTGCGACGTGAATTTCGCAGCCAACTTTGCGCCACAGTCGCGAAATTCGCGACCCGTGACGCGAACTTTGCATCGTAGTCGCGAATTTCGCATCCCGGGTCATGAAATTCATGATCCGCGATGCGAAATTCAGGGCCCGGGATGCGAAATTCAGGGCCCGGGATGCGAAATTCAGGAGCTGGGGTGCGAAATTCAGGACCCAGGATGTGAAATTCACGTCGCACATGACCTGTTGTTGAGTGTACTTCAGGGCCACCATACTTTCGTACCTGGGTCTGATTGGAGTCAATTTGCAGGCGAAGACGAAGAGCTGACGGCTGACGTTACTGCTAGAGCATCTCCTCCGATCCCCCCCCCCCCCCCCCAAGCGTTTGTGTATAAATTTAAAATGCGTTACTGATTATTCTCTGAAGTGGAATAGAAATGATTAAGTGTATGTGGGGAATAGAAATTTGAATCAAATGACCCTGTTAGTTATATTTGTATGTGAAGAGCTTACGTGTGTATCCAAAAGGCGCTAAATCCATTTTTTAAAAACCGAAACCATGGGTTGTTTGTTTTTTTACACCACTGGATGTTTGCCGGGATGAATTTGTTCCATATGCACTTCAATATGACTAATTTGAATATCAAAGTGCCTTTTGGTTTTTTTTTCTCGCAACATTAGAGTTAGAGATATGTATGAAAAATATAGAGAACTCTAGAAAAAATCACAATTCATGAAGGATTTCTTTCATTCTCATTTTTTTAGATGTCTAATGCTGGTACTTCCAACTGTGAAAAGGTGTTGATTTGATGTTTCGAAGAAGGAAAATGAATGGAATAAAAATCCTCGATTGACTTGAAATAACTCCAAGTGGATTTACCGGCTTTGGGGCAATAAGCTCTTCATATATCCTGTAAGTAGAGTACTTAAAGACTTAGTACATTCCTAAACGCTGTATACATGCATGATTTTATTATAAAAAGGACTATTTTATCAGAGATGTGTCTGAAACATTCAAAATAAGACTTTTTGAAAACGTGTTAAATATAGGGCGGCCGCCCTATCAGTTTTCAAGTGATCAAAATAGAAAAAAACAAAAAGAAAAGCAAAAGAAAGAAGAGTATGGGGAAGAGAGGGCTGGTTCATGCAAGGATATAATAGCCGTATGTGTTCATTTATAACGTAAACTCACCTGTTGGCTAAGGTAAAAAAATAATAATAACATCATCCCCCCCCCCCCTCTATCAAAATAACCCGGCGCCGCTCCCGGGTTATTCCTAAATCTTGTTATTTTGCTATTCGGCAACATTCAACGATGAAAATGTAAACCTTTTCCCATTTTTGCAATCTGTCTCATATTCATTGTTGCCACAGTTTTCTTCATCTCATAGCGGTAAATATTATCCAAGACGATGTTCTAATATCAACATGCTTTGATTAATGTCATCATGTCTTCGGCGTCCCCAGCACCAGCTCCGCTTTTCATGTGCTCGCCTTCTTTGTTACTGCATTTATGTACAGTATAAACGCATTGCTATTTTCAGAAGAAATTAAAATGTGAATTTGAATTTCGATTCCAAAAATTGAATTATGTCTTTTTAAAAAGTATATTAACCTAGTAAACAAACTTATCTAGCTTTGAGTACTAAATGTCTTCAACTTCTTTGCAAAAATGTGATTACAGTCTGAAATGTTAGAAATTCAGATTTTCATATGTAATTATCATGATTATTGAGAGAGCAACTATATACCAATTTGTTTGAGAATTCCTTGCTGATTTTCCTTGCTTATTTTTGTCAAATGTTCAGAAGATGGCTAATAATGATAAGTCAGCATTTATATAGCGCTTATCAGAAATCCTCTCTAAGGCTACTGAATCATGTCACACATCCAAAAATATCAACAAGCAGACAGAATTAAAAAAACAAAAAAACAAACAAAAAAACAAAAAAAAACCAACCAAGCACACACACACAAAAAAAAAACCCCAGGCCGATACGGTTTAGCCTATAACTAAATTACGTGAAGTGGTGCTTCGTATCTTTATGTATCAATTTTCCACCTTCCTTTAGAGTGCACAAATTAACAGCCACGTGAATTATGTACAATCAAGGACATAAGAATTTGTGTTCATTGCCTATGAAACAGCTTGTATACTCCATCACCAACGTGATACGAAGAGGTTGGCAATAAAAAAAAATCAATTAATCGTTGGTTGGTATAGGTATTGGTATTTTGTTACTTAATCGCCGTACATGTCAGAAAGTTATATCATCATAAAAAGCTCGTTATTCATGGTAATTAAGGTATCAAAGCCATCGATACACATCATTCGCCATACGATTAAGGTTTCCCTTCCTTAACGTTTAACTGCCAGTTATTTTACGTGAATTCTGAAGCTACTTTGTTTTAGAGAATTGTCCACTTCTTCATTAGTCCATTTTAGTAAGAATGTATTCTCATATCAAAATGTTCTGAGATTTTGTAGAAGCCGAAATTACGGTCATATTTTTCTTGGATCTCAATAACTGATTTTTACAGATTCTTAGGCCTACTATCACTGAGATATTCGTTCAAACTTCGCCTCACTGAAAAAGATCCTACTTTGTATTTGATAGTTCTACTCTCCTATAATGCAATGGAGATGAAATATACTATTTTTAGAGTCTGATTTATATAGGAATCAGTTCGTTTTATTGTTGGATCCACTCCAACATAGTGCTTTCATAGCCCTTTTCAGAATGGATTTTACTATTTTAGGCGTAGATTTCCATTTTAAAACGAATATGAATCCTTGAAGAGTGGATTTACTTTCCTGTGCATATTCAAATTATACCGTGTGTTTCTTTAGAAAAAGAAATCCAACTTTCCCAGGCAATATGTTATCGAATGAACAAAACTGCCCCGTATGGGAATACTTCATAGAGAGAAGGCTGTCTAGACAAATCCCATAAGGGTGAAGGGTTTTTATACAGCAACCTAATTCCTTTTTTTTTATTATTGTCATTCTATTTATATTTAATAATTGCATGCTAATTGTATTATATTTTCTGCATGTTTTATGAAACTGTTTTTATACATGGAATTGAATAAAGACGAATTGAATTGAATTGAATGTCTTCTTCACCATTCATCTGCCACTCAAACTGTGTATGAATTGAATGGAATGGTTCATTTGATTAAAAAAAACCAGTAATTCAAAATTCCTATTCACATTGGCAGTCATAAGACTGAATTATTGAGAATTACGTGGTTTATCATACATAAATAGCTAAAAGGCTTACAGTATGAAAACAACTTTATTTTAATGTAACATCATTATTGTTTCATTGCTGGGTATGATACAGGAGTAAATGCATTAAAAAAATAGCTTGGACTATACCTGCACGGCAATTCTTTCATCCAAAATCATATTGTAGATGGACAGAGCGAATTAGAAATTAAATCATTGAGGTATATGTATATATGAATCAAAACTGAAGCTTAAATCATCAGAACAAAATATTCAGTCGATTAATGCTGTTTTGAAAGTTTTTAGTCTGCATAGTAGAAGATATGCTTAAAATTATTGGGAAAAAAAGGAACAGCAAAAGTGGAATAAGGCGAAAGCAATATTTCATTCATTATGAACGCCATAATCACAAAGTCACTAAAAGTTGCCTATAATAATTATTGTGGAGTACATTATTGTAAAGTGATATCAAGCATAAACAGAATATCCATATCTACACATAAATGATAGAAATCTAATACTGCAACTGCTAAAGTTCCCTTCGTCTATACTGTATGTCTCAGGGATCTATGAGTGCTCTGGCGTTCAGATAGACAGTCACGAAACCTAGTAACAAGAGACCTGGCAAACTTCCGACACAGTATTTCTCGTCTGTTGTAGAGTGTGTCGATTCGGGTAATTGATGAACCTTCGTGTTTGTCACATACTGATCTCCAAAGATGAGGCGTATTGCTCTCTTCTGAATCTTAGAAAGAAAAAAAAGCGCCATTTAGAACCCCTTTTTGGTCCCGTAGTTAGAACCTCCAGAAAAGGGGGTTCTATAAAGGGTTCTTTATATTTTCAAGAACCCCAAAGGTTCCTTGTACAGCTTGTTCTAAAGACCCTTTTAGAACCTTTTAGAGAACGTTTATAGGCTATTAATGGTTCTTTGAAGAACCTTTAAAGGTTCCAAATGTGGGACAATAAAAGTTTCTAATCAGCACCATTTTTCTAAGAGTGCTGGATCCGCTCAATTGAAGTACTCTGCTGGGTACTGATAGAAAAGAGTGCCACATCGGCACATAATACCACGGTAAGCAACGGAAGCTCCGTATTGCTTCGTTGTGCGAGTGATAGTTCAGTTTCCCACGTTTATCTCTTGCGCGGGAGTCCCATTCAGGTTACACTGAATAGAAACACCGAACAACTTTTTGTACCTCCCAAACCTCTTCAAGGACGGCGTCGTCATCTCTAGACCCAGTGGAGAAAAGCATGTTTTGGAGAACATTGGTGCACATGGCCTTACATTTCGAAGGATTCAGTCGCATGTTCGAATCTGTACACCGCTATACGAGAGAGATTAGGGTGTCGGGAGCTACACTTTCTCCACTGACAATGCAGGTATTAGCAAAGGTCATATCATCAACATATTTCCATCTTGAAACGCAAGAGGACGCTCGAAGCGCGTCGTTGTTATTGCCAGGAATGCCAGTGGACCGAGTTGTGTCCCTTGAGGGATTTCAGCATTAGGTGACATTGGGTGGAGCTTTGATACATGTCTGTAGAAACCCGATTCAACAACAGCAGTCTAGCTTTAAAACGTGTTACTTGTTAGTAAATGAAGAGGCTTGCTGGGAGAAATTTATAATTTGTAAACAAATTTTCGGCTTTTAGTCCCAGCGTTAAAGATCGTATCTTCGATCTGTAATGAAATCACAAGTCAGAAAAAGTGTTACTTGTTGGCAGTTGTTCAGAAAGCTTGCAATCCATGGAATCAATGATTGGGGGACTGTCACCTATGCAATAGTCCTTCATTGGCCTCGTGTTGACGAGTTCGAACACGTTTGTGAAGTCCGTGACGACACGGTATCGATCTTCATGATCTTGTCTGCGGTACTGTGGACACATAAGGTTGATATGATCATGTGTCATATTCACATACCGCTACGGCTTCCAAAACTGAGGTGCCTGTCAGCATGGCCAGTGCAATGGGCAGTATGAATCACCTTGGCGGATATTCCGTCCGTACCGTGATGGCAAATGTAGGAACGATCGAACTGTGTGTATAATGATTTCAAACTAGAAATGTCGAAAGCGTTTTGAACATGAGACTAACGATCATCACGGTAAACATGGTAAACAACCATTCACTGACCTCCCTGTGCTTTCATTTTCATGGACAGACAGGGGACGGGGTTATATGTGGAAGTACTTTAGGGCTAAATAATAATACGGACTCTAACTTCATGTCCAAATCGAAAAAGGTCGACTGATGAAAGGAGTTTCATAAAAGAGCTCCTTACTTTGTTTTTGTTTGTTGTTGTTTTTTGTAATTTTTTCCCTCACATTTTTCGTTGCTCTGTGCGCAATTAACTTTTGACATTACTCAGTTATTGTCGTTTATATTCATTCATGCGTGGTAAAATCATGATGAAGTATCATATTGCAAGAGACGATTTGATCTTTGACATGGCATGATGAATTACACAAAGTTAACAGGATATCATCACTTATCGAGTAACTGATGGCAAAGTCGGGTTATCTTTTTTTGAGAAACAGACTATACATGTATAGAGAGTTAGAGATATGCCAATACTGTAATATGTCATCATCACCTGGAATATAAATCTCGGCATGATTCCCCTTTACATGCTTGTCAATATAAGGCTAATGATTACAATGCGGGGAAGCTCAAGACATTTAGAAAAAAACTCGCTACCTATGTCGTATTTTCCCTGGCAGCTTTGTGGTCTTCTATTCAATGGGAAAGCTTCGGGGAGCTGGGTGTAAATGTCAAGTAATCAACATGCAAATATGCCAGGATGAGGCTCCATGTGTGCTTGCTTACACATGATGTGAGTGAAAGAAGATAAGGGGGAGGGGGGTCGCGACAAACGAAGAATGTTGACTATAAACCCACGGACAGATTTGTGATTTCGTAAAGGGGGGCCGGGGACACAATTTCGTACTTTGTCGAAAATTCGCTGATAATGCGAACACGCAAAATTTGCTGCCGTTGATAAATACCATGAACATCAACTACAACAACAGGAAAAATAACAATAGCAAGACTAATACTTCTAGTGGAACACCAGACAATAATGCAGACAGATCATCTCACTCACTCTACTTCGTCTGAAATAAATTTATTCAAATCACATCAACTTTTCTAAACATTATTGTCATGGCCTATAATGTGCACTTAGTTTTTCTTTTATTCATTACCATATCGATTTTGCCTTACTGGGTTCATTCAAAATTGAGAAGATATATCATTAAGGTCACGTCGTGTCCGTTGTTTATCACACATATTTCTACTTTCATTCAAGTAAAACCCTTATCTTATTATTCTGTCAAAGAAACTATTTCATCATAGAAAACAAACCTAATGATGTTAGAGCTAACATGCACTGAAATCTTATTTCAAGGCCTTGCATACATGTACATATAGATCACGCTTATTGTATCAATACCCAAACGTCTTGGCTCGTTCACTAAAAGGTAGTAGCCCACATTTGCAAGTGGCACCAAATCTGCACGAAAGTTTTACTTTAGATGGCTTTAAGTCAAAGAAACACACTCGTTAAGTTTTAGATCCCAGTACATTAATTCCCGTTTAAGACTGAGAAGGAAATATTCAACACAAAGTTACTTTTATTTTCTTTGTATTGTAAAGGCGTCTTTCTGACGCTTTAAGAGTAAAACCATTCATTTTTCACTTATTCTTTGGAATATTGTAAATTTGATAACATGATAGTTTTACATAAATATCTGTAATTTAAAAATGAAATTGGCTTATTTCTCTTCAAATTCTGAAACAATGTTGTGCAAATGTGGGCTATTATACCTTTAAAAGTTATCTTGAATGTTGTGTTTATTATTTATGTTGAATTATATCAGCTGTTTCAGGATAACGAGGAAGAAAATGGAAGGAAATGGAAGAAAAAGTAAGCATACTAAGTGGGTTCGTTTTACAAGCTTTCACGCATTTCTCCACGACTATAGTGAACACACATGAATTAGGACCGTTCCTCGAGAGCACTTACGACACTTGTTCAAATTTATACGAAAAAATACTTCCATGGACCATTATCGTGCCATGATTGTTTGATCTAGGCCTAACAAGATATGGCAGCTATCGCTGGAGAGAATAATTTCTTCTCGACCCCCCCCCCCCCTTCTCTCTCTCTCTCTCTCTCTCTCTCTCTCTCTAGATAAGTCTCAAAGCGAGTAGAATTACATTATATGACTTATGTATTTCGAATAGACAGTCTTATGTTGTTGATTAGATCACCTTTTTTAGAAAAGGAAATTAATGTTTAAAGTGGATAAGTAACTTGGATGTTAATTAGGTCCATTTTTTACCTTCTGTACCTTCTTTTAAAGCTATGTCTAAATTCAATGAACACACGCGAATTGGGGCCCTTTCCGAGAGCACTGACGACACTTGATCAAATTTATGCGAAAATGTATTTTCATGGACCATTATCGTGCCAAGGTTGTTTGATTTTGCTTAACCAGATATGGAGGCAAGCTTTGAAGAGAATAACTTTCACCTCTCTCTCTCTGTCTCTCTCTCTCTCTCTCTCTCTCTCTCTCTCTCAGTTTCTCTCTGGATTTATTAGGTGAGGTAGGCATGGCAGACATGTCATATTCTTGTCTAAACGCAAAACCTTTCAGTACGAAAATTGCATTTTTATTTCCCGTGAGATCGGATATTATGATTTTTCAGGAGCGCTTTGTGTTGACAGATTTGACAAGGGCGTACCCAAATACACTGCCGTGTCACCAGTCGTGTAATGTTATACCCTACACAGCTCGCCTCATACTTTAGTCTAGGAAAAAATTTCTTCTCCATTTTAGCACTGTCTTTTAAGCACGGTGTACCTTTCTTATATTTTAAGGGTCATAGGCGGCAACACCTCTTACCGTCCCCATCCTCCCCCCTCTCTCTCTCTCATTTTCATTAAAAGCTATTTTTTATGAGCCAAAATTCCTTTATCTCTCTGTAATAATGTCTAGAGAAAGAGGGTAAAGAGGATATGAAGTCCTTCAAAATCTTCCCCTTGCAAACTCAGACTTGCCAAAGTCTTTAATTATTATCTTCGTTTGTTTGTTTTCTTGTTCCTTTCTTTCTTGAAAAAGAAACTTCTGTTGACAAATCTGAAATTGGAACAAATATTAAGGAAAAAGTCATTGTTGAAACATTGATCCAGCGATGTTCCTGCAACTATACAGTTTCTCTTTTGGAAGAAATCTGACAACGTAATGGATATTTAAGTTTATAATTTTTTCGTCATTATTTTTCTAACTGTCTAACAAGTGTGACTCAAATTTCCCATCTTGCAGTCATAATACCTTGGATGTTTTTAAGGCCTTTATACAGCATGATTGTTTTTATGTTTTGATTTATGCTTAAATGAATGTTGATTTTATTGCTAAAGATAAATTAACATGATTAATGTTGATTTCAGATTGAGCAATTTCATTATCAAAAATGATTCGTATTTGAGAAGTTAGGTATGTTTGCTCCAGAATAAGTACTTTCAAACTTATCGAGGGGGGGGGGGGGGCAAGGGCTGCAATCCTATCACCATAATCACGGAATTGTTAAAATACACACATCCTGATTCAGCCGATAAGCTTTGATTAAACTTCCTTGTAGACGAAAATACCCGCGTCATGCACTATTTTGAATGTGACTGATGAAAAAGGAAGCCACTGCGTTTTCGGCGTAGGCCTACGCAAGCTCGGAAGACCCCCCCCCCCCATGATTTAAACTATACGCGATGCACTGCAATTGCTGAGGTTCATCCAAGAAAGCAATCAAGATTTTATTAATGAATACAGATTGAATTTAAGATGAAGTGACTTAAGGATAATCCCCAGCTACGCACACAGATTTTATCGCCCACGTCAACACTTTCTGTTGAGGTCCCTGCCAAGTAGTAGCAAGTAGTCGGTGACGTCACAAACAAAGTGCGACGATTGGTGTTCAAGTTGAGTAAAGTTTTCACGCGAATGCTGAAAAAGGTTCTTACAACATGTACACTGAGAATTCAATGAACTTAGGAAGCTAACTTTTATTGGATTCCTTTAAGTTCTTAAAGATGAAACCAAAATGAGAAAGAAAAGAAAATACAAGAAAGCAACAACAATAACAATAACAATTACAAAAACCTTTTCTGGAAAAAAAGTAACAAAATACTATTACGTAACACTAACCCGGAACTACTTTTGCGGTAACATTTCTGACCATCCTGAATGCGCATTCGGCTGCTTCGATTAAAAAAAAAAGTAACTTGCTTTCTGCTTTCAGTATAATTTTACCCAATATTAAATTAAATGCATGTGCTGGTGTAGATATTAACTAAACATGGGTAAAGTTTATCCAATATTGGGTAAAATTTACCTAACCAACATGCAAGTTGCCACTCACTATTAGGTATAATAATAGTTTAGTATACATAGTTTATAATCGTCTGCTTATAACATCTGCAATAAGGCTGTAACATTTTCCCTTTCTCCTTGCTCACCGCAGTAAACGCTGTATCGGTGTATAACTGATTGTCTGAGCTCCCTCTTATAATCGACCCAGCTTCCGACATAGAATAAAACGTTATGGCTGATAAATGTTTTTAAAGACTTCACTCAACAAGTGAAATGTATATTTGTACCATTATCAAACCGCCGTGAAACCATAAGGCTACATGACGCTCAAACGATCGATTTATTCAGATTTCAAAGAATACGGCTGCAATTTTCTTTATGGCAGCGTGTAGAATATTTTGAGATAAAGCCCTTTTCTAATGCATTTCAAAGGCGGCGGAAGTGCATTTCTTGACGTTTGGCCACGCCGCATGAAAAATTAATGTTGCACGGTTTCAATGCACCAAGCAAAATACTGGAGCATTTACGTACGAGGCCATTATCCCTATCCATCGCGGACTTATCGTTCCATTTTTGTTCTCTCTCTTTCTTTCTTTCTTTTTCCTCCTTCCTATTTTTCCTTTTTCCTTTTTGTTGTCCTTTCTTTTCCCTTCCTTCTTACTTCTTCTTTTTGTTGTTGTTATGATGTTGGTGGTGGAATCTTTAATTCTTTGGAGCTATGAATTACAAGCGCTACTAGCTTACTAGCTTGCTTTTCTTCTTCTCAAATGATACTCCATGTAACCATATAAATATGAGGTACTCACCTTCTTTGATTTTCTCTGACAATAATTGATTTTATTATCGTTTGTACCCTTTATCTTGTTTGTAGCTCTTGTATTGTTTGTTTGTTTGTTTGTCTGTCTGAAACTAAACTGAAACTGAAACTGAAACTGAATAGATATCACCGAAAAATGGTCGCTGTCTTATACCTGCAGTTATTTAAAGTCTGGTACAATAACCAGTCAACAATGAATTTTCATCTGTTTGAAGCTACGGCTTGTTGATAAGACTTTCCTCTATAAAATATACTGTGCAACATTTCCTTTCTGTTTATGTAAATGCTTATTATTAGCCTCGTTGCTTGTTCTTTCATTAATTCATTTATGATTCTTCCTTTTCCTTCAAATAATATGAATAGAAACATATTGGATGACGGAGAACAGTTATTATAAGAAATGCAAGTTTCATCAAATAAGTCGATAGTGATTACAACATAAAAGAAGTTACAAATGGTGATAAATATTGGACAATTATGGCTTTATAGAAATTTCTGTTTGAAAACAATAAAATGCTATATTTGTATCAATGTGGCTATAAGTTTGTATACGCTTGTCTAAAATTAAGTCAAATTCTGTTTTCTCTTTCGTTTTAAGTTATCATTTATTTGGAATTGGATGATACAGTAAATTTAGGCCTTTTTAAAGATAAAAATCGCCCCTAAATAAAAAAAAAAAGAGTAATAAAGAAAGAAATACCTTTCTACACACCCTTCATTATAATATCTTCATTTCTGATCAAAACAACAATTTCAATGGGCTATGAAAAAAGTTTATTATGACAATATACACACACCCTTTGTCAAATAATCCATGACATAATCATATGACATAATGTATATTATTTCATAAAAGCTCGATCGGGATTCGGGATTCCTTCGCCTGAATATCGTGAAGTGCAGTCGTTAATTGCTTTGACAGTGATCTTGTTCTTTATTACATTACGTCTTTTCTTTTCCCCTTTTTTAAAAACCGACGTTGAATACTCCTTGTGCTGTATTCATGCTTAAAATGATTATTCTATGAAACAAATAGAAAAATGCAGAGAGCATCTTCGACAGCAATGTCTGTTTCCATGGAAACGCAAGATTTTTTTTTTTTTTTTTTTTTTTTTTGCAAAACAACAATAGAGACATTAACGTTCATCCTGTTAAGACTCTCTTCATTTTCTTCCGTTACATGGTCGATGCTTCTCAGTTGTTTTCACGTTCTAACGAACATTCACTTGCCAGTTTCACTTTATATCCCTTTCTCCTTTTTTCTCTCATTTCAACCTAAAGCATGCACTTTTCGTGTCCCTTCTCTAAGTCTTTATATATATATATATATACAATATATATTTTATATATCCTCTCTCTCTCTCTCCCTCCAATTTTTCTCTTCTCCGGTCTCCGTCTTTCCCTCTTTCTGACTTTAAATTCACTGTTATCATTTTGATTATCTCTCTGCCTGCCTGTTGCGCGCGCTCTCTCTCTCTCTCTCATAAACCATCGAAGCTTATATCACAGTTTTGCAAATTAAATGAAACATGCATGCGTAGAGCTATGGTGAGTTCATAGAGGGAGAAACTTCGTTTAAAAATTATCCTTGTGGATCTATACAGCAGCACGCTTCTAACTCAAAAGGATTTAGTAGCATCTAACAATATTAAATGGATCGGGGGAAATCGGCTGGAGGGAGAAGTATCATGAAAATGCAGATACCTTTATAAAACCGGAGATGAATTCTGAAAGCCCATTGTAATCGTGTAACAGGAGACGTATCGCCTTCAGCTCTCTACCACTGAACATTGTACAATATTATTGGAAAGAGAAGGACTGCAACGGGGAGAGAAGATGAAAGAGGAATTGAAGAAGTGTGCAAGAGAGGTGAATGTTGTAACACATGAAGAATGAAAGAAAACCACGGAGGAAATAGAATGCAGCTATTGCATGTAAAAAAAAAAAAAAATAGAGAAAAAGAACAAAGACAGCAAGGTGTGAAGAATGTAATGAAGAAAATGGAGGGGAAAAGAAGAGAGAAGAAGGAAAAGGAATGCAGAAAGAAAAGAGGAGAAGAACTATCATAACAGCTACAACATCAAGACAAAGAAATCATCATCATCATCATCATCATCATCATGTGAACTTAAAGGCGAAAGAATTAAGCCTGGGAATTACTGGTAAATGAAAATAATTAGGATGAAACATATTTCTGTTTGTGGTTGATTGCATGCATCCAGGCGTTGTAAGATTTCGAGACATTTTTCATCAGGCTGAAGTAACGCACTTGGTGTTTTTGTGCACTGTCCGCTGACATGGTCGAGCTTAATCACGATTGTGAATTCTTTTCATATATGATACAATTTTTCGAAAATTCTTACTAACAACCAAGAAGCATACCAGTTTTCACAAGTCATCAGGAGTAACTTGTTCGATTGACAGCCACAATATAACTTTGATTACTAAGATTAATACGTTCTCTCCGAATGATATCTGAATATAAACACGTAGAGAATAGTAATTACCTTAGGAGAAAATAGTAGACTTTTAGAACAAAAAGTGTTCGTAGAAAAACTATGAAGTGGAAAAGTACTCACCGACCTGTACGCTGTCAAATCACGATAAGCTAGTAATTCTCAGATATCTCCATCCCCCGCTGTGGAATATCTTGTTATTCACACAACAATATATAATCCTGGAGTTATCAGGTAGCTTTCATAGTAGAATTAAGACTTAAGAAACGTAGGAGTTTCAAATGTGTTTTACTAACATCTCATAGATATGATAGACTTGTATCGGTAAGCATTTTGATAGGCGATGTAGCACGTTATCTTCACTATCTTCCCACTGTGGTGTGTGGCGCCTCATTTCGTGCGTGCGCGCTTTTTTGAGAGATAGCGTGTGAGTGTGTTTGTGTTCAATCATAATACTTTCACGTTCTGCAACCGATGCCGTTCGCCTCTTTCTTTAACAAGAACATAATTTACACATTGTAGATGCCACTTTACCACATCGGGGCAACTGTATACAATCTCCCGAGAAGGCGCCATGCTTTAGAACAATAAACTCATAAATATGTCAAAGCTTATACCAAAATACGAATCTCATAAAAAATATACTCAACAGCCTTACATTTTATAGTTTTGCGATAGATGGACCTGACTGGAGTAATCATGATAATGGAGATGTTATTAAACGTGTACTGTAAATATAGGTAATAGGTTACCTTGATGAAGGGCCACAGATTATAAGTGTGCATTTAGGTGAAAACCGGTAAAGAGAGAGAGATAGAGATAGAGATAGAGAGAGAGAGAGAGAGAGAGAGAGAGAGAGAGAGTTTCAGATAATATTTATGAGGTGTGTGCGTATATAAGAAGAACACAATAGTAATTGTAATGCATTAATTGCCAACTAGAATTTATTCTAAAATAAAAATTTATTCTAGAATAAAATTCTAGCGGGCAATTAATTAATGCCTTACTATCAATTGTGTTCGTCTTGTTTAGTAATTTTGCCAGTATACCTGGACTATTATCATATATATATATATATATGGGTATATATATATATATATATATATATATATATATATATATATGTGTGTATATATATATATATATATATATATATGGGTATATATACAAATATATATATAAATATATATATATATATATGTAAACAAACCAACAAAAGTCAGTGAGAAGAGTTGACTCAATATGTTGGTTTGTTTGTTTACTTAAGCAAATACGTGGACTATTTCAAGATATGTATGTATATATATATATATATATATATATATATATATATATATATATATATGCATGTATGTATGTATGTATGTATGTATATGTATATTCAGATAGAGAGAGTGAGGGGGAGGTGTACTAACAAACAGGACTCATCGTTAACAAATTAGCATTTCTAAAGTGCCTATTAGATTTCCATCTAGTTTTGTACTTACTGAGACATGGAAGGTATGAGAATCATGCGAACATTGTACAAACAGCAGACTTCCATTCTAAGTACATAACTTGATTTTTTTTATTCGAGATGATTTTCTGAATAGTCTCGATAAGCAGGTGTAATTGTATCATGTTATGTATACATAAACTATGCTAGATAGGAATTAAATGGAAGTATTTCTGTAATCATAAAATGGAAAATCCGCACTAATGGATCAGTAATCCGCTATTCCGTCTTCAATACAACCACATCCAGAAATCAAAACTTCTTTTACCCAGAAATAACTTTTCACAACAATAACACTTATAACAACGTCAACAACAACAAACACAAAAAGCATACGAATATACCGAGCTCTATGTTACTTCTTTCATTGTTGTATATTTTTCTTTGCTTAGTAACACAAGGTATTTCCTTCATATTATAAATTTGTGCATGTCTACCATATTTCGTGTCATTACCACGAAGAGCTTACAGCTACCAGATCAAACGTGTCTATCTTATCGAGATGTATATTATATCTGTGTTTCCGAAGTAAGCTTGTGTATGTAACTATGATAATGGGAATCAGTCGGAACAAATTAATTGCCGTATAATGTGCCATAATTTGGAAAGAACAAACAAGCGTCAATAAATTCAGTCGGATCCTGGACCTTTTTATTTATTGCTGCCACACACATGCACCGTGCAACCATTGTAAACTATGTCGCTACCTCTAACCTATTTCTATTGTGTTTACCATAAATATACCCACGCGTATCACAGAGATTCAATGAATGACACATATCTGCTCTAACTAAGCCCAGCGAAACATCCACGTGGAATAGACACGGCTCAGCGGGATAAAGGCAAATCAGGCATCTATGCAAATTAGAAAATATACAGCGTGCATATTCAGACCCTTTGTAAAGATTAGTGATTTTTTTTTTAAATCTAAAAGCTGTAATCATAATTTAACTAGGTCTGAATCAATCCTCTGTCATTGAATTTTATATCGAAAATTAAAGGACCCTTTCCAAAAATAAATTCCAGTCATCATTCTTTTCACTTCAGTTCAATTTAGTTGTTTTCCGCAAAAGTCAGTCATGCAGTCAATAGACAAACCGTTCATTATGGAATGGATATTGTTTACAAATAAACATATTATGATGATAATATACAAGATTTGTAAGGTGCCAAATCCACTTGCTCATGCAAGGCGCAACTTGTGTGCGAGAGAAGAAATCACATATCACATAACAAATACGCAAAGTTACGTGCATTAGGAGAAAATAATAAAAGTTAATGGTAATCAATCATAATTATGCCAAATAAAACAGACTATTTATTCGAACACTTTAACTGAACTTCTGTTCCTAATCAAGTGAAGAGCAGAGCTATGTATTAGGCCCAAGTGATATAACAGCAACAGAATTTTAAAAACAATACTTTTTTAGAGGGCAATCAGTGACGTGATTTGAGAGCTGGTGTAAAATGTGACTGTGCATGTTGGAGAGGGTCACTAATGTGCAACGGCATTCGTTCATTTGTGTAATTATGATACGATAGCAAGGAGAAAACAAATACAAAGAAGGTAACGCAATGATTTAGTACTCCTATAAAGTGGAGCGGTCTAATCAGAAATATTGTATCAATCTTACCATTCTGTTTGATTATGTAATGATGGTACATCGCATTTCCTGTGGTTTGTTAAAACTATTAATCTGTTGAATAGCGATTTCTCAGATTCCCACAGACAAAATAAAGGGACCATGCGATTCCCTTGGGCAATGGGTTATGCTCGTGTCATTTTGATGAATTGAAATTGCCTTTTCCTTACTGTTAGGCTTGACGTAGAAGTGTGACTGAAACATTACGCCTCTTGTAAACTTTCTAGAAAAGAAGTCTACGATTAAAGGCCATATGCTCGCAGTATACCCATGTTCTGCCTCAGTAGCGTTCGGGCGAATTTGTTGTCTGGTTGGGATTGCCATGATGCGTACAAGGTTGCTATAGTAACCGTCTTCCCCTTTGGATGCGGCCTGGATAATCGCTATTATATACCCCGGGCATCTTTCTTGCTCGTCGTGATTTTTTTTCAGTGTATACTAAAGAGAGTGAGAGAGAAAAAGAGGGGGAAGGGGGAGAAGGAAACAGAAATGGGGTGAAATGGAAATGTAAAGAACAAAGAAAGGGGAGACAGAGACGCAAAAGGCGGGGGGGGGGGGGACAGAAAGACCATGAAGACGGAGGCAGCCCAGAGACAGTTTTTATTTAATCTATTTAAGGTTTTTTTGTATTTTTGTGTATCTTTGTTGTTGTTATTAATTAGGTTAGCTTCATCAGTAGTGTAAACACTTCTTTTTGAAAATATATAAACAATTGTAACGCTGTGAACCATAATTACAAATGTCATAAACAAACGAAAGGAATTAACAAACATGATTTGATCACAAACGAATTAAACAAGACAAAAAATAACGAATCTGAACTAAGCAAGCCCCGATTATCAAAGAGAAAAATCATACATGAGGATTCCATAATCATTCATTATCGGTCTGAAAGAAAAGAAGATTGCATTTCTTTAGCAGGGGCGTCGCTAGAGGGGGGTGTGGGGGTGTGACACCCCCCATTAAAAATTCTTGTCGGCAAATTCGCGATCGCTGTCGGCAAAAAGAGAGAGAGAGAGAGAGAGAGAGAGAGAGAGAGAGAGAGAGAAAGGAGAGGGAAGAGGAAGGAAGGAAAAAGAGAAAAAAGAGGAGTAAGGTGCCTAAATAGAGTCATATTCGGCTTATTTGCTTGTGCATTTTGACGACGAAATAACACTGGTTACACGAAAGAGAGAATATTTTTCCTCGCTCGCTGCGCTCGCTCGTATTATATTTAGATACAGGATGTTTTCGGAAAGCAAACACATTTGGCAAGTAAGATAAACAAATATATAATTCAAATATCTTGGGGCCCATCATGTATATTGATGAAGAATTATCACTCCTATACCATAAAACAGAGTGTATATATTTTTCCTCGCTCGCTGCGCTCGCTCGTATATTTAGATACAGGATAGTCTTTGAAAGCAAATAGATTAGGTAGGAGAGGTGATCAAATATATCAAAATAAGTATCTTAAAGGCCCATCGTGTATTTTGATGAAGAACTTTCACTTCTATCATGAAAAGGATTGTATGTATATAATTTTCCTCGCTCGCTACGCTCGCTCGTATAATATTCAGATACAAGATGGATTAGGGAAAGCAAACGAATTCGGCAAGCGAGGTGACCAAATGTACCTGTTTAAGTTAGATATCTCATAGTTAATACCACCGTGTATTTGGATGAAGAATTATCGCTTCTGCCATAAAAAAATAGTCTATAGATTTTTTTCATCGCTCGCTCGTATAATATTAAGATTTAGGATGGTCTTTGAAAGCGAAAGAATCAGGTGAGAGAGGTGACAAAATATATAAATTAGATATCTGTAAGCCCATCATGTAGTTTGATGAAGAACTATCACTTCTAAGAAAGAGAGTGTATATTTTTCCTCGCTCGCTCGTATTATATTTAGATACAGAATGTTTTCGGAAATCTAACACACATTCGGCAAGGGAGGTGAACAAATATATAATTTAGAAGGAAATTATGATAGAGGCATACAACTGAACATGCCTCGTGGGCTTTATACGGTTGAATTTGTCGACGTTGGTCGTCGGCAATCGGAGGCATTGTCTGTCGGCAGTCTGGCCTCTACACCCCCCCCCCCCCACACACACACACACACTGAAAAAAGTCTAGCGACGCCCCTGTCCTTTAGATTAGTCAGGATTCATCTCGAATGGTTTTCTCACAATCGATCTCGGGCAGAATCAGGTCTTTTTCGAAGCACTTCACTTACCTTTTTAAACACACATGAGATTCGCGACCATTTCCAAGAACAGCTACACGGATTTATTGGCTTGTTTTTTTTCCCCCTCACGTTCTCGAGCTTGTCTTCAGAATCAGAAATGATCAGTTGCCATGGCAACAAACTGTTGGCCCAATCTCGCTCGCCAATAATTTGAAACTCGCTTTTCAAGCGCACGCCTGCATTGTAATTGCATCTGATGATGCAGATAAAGAGAACGAAATGGGGAGGGGTGTCAGAGTTCGACTCTTAATTTTGCAATGCAATTTGACAAGAGATTGCCTCATGCAGATGCTTTCTGACAAATGGTGATCATCAGAGATAAGCAATGATTAAGAATAACATGTATTCATTGGCGTAATGAGCCAAATATTTTGAGGGGGCTGCGCTATCAAAATTATCAGGACGGGTCCAGCTGCTGAGAAGAAAAAAAGAGAGAGAGGGGGGGGGGGGGGTCCTCTGGTTAAATGAAGAATAACATAATAAAAAAGGTCCAATCGGCTAAGCATTCAAGAAAATTCGATGCAATGACAATGTTGAAAGATACAAACAATATTTAAAAAAAACAACGAAACCTTGGTCGTAAAAATGTTAGGGGAGCAGCCCCCACTCCCCCCCCAACCACCACCTTCACCAGAACGCCCGCGTATACATTTACATGTGGGCAGATTGTCTATGTCACAGTAGAGTAGAATGCGGACCCATGCATACATAGAGTGAGAAAATTAATTGAAGTTAAAGAGCAGAGCAATAGAACAAATTTTCAAATCGTATCTAAGGTTTTAATAGAACGTTTCGTCCATTTATGAGATATTGGTGATGATTTTTAAAAATGACATCAAGCTTTTTAAAAATGTTATCATTGATAATAACAGATTGCAAAATAATTGACAGAAAATTTGATATGATACCCTTCCTCCAACAAAAATGTTCCACCGGCGCCAAAGTGTTGCAAATAACCCCGGTGGCATCACCCTGTATACAAAGGCGTAACGCATGCTCGTTCTGAGAATTCAAAAAGACCCCTATTCGCGCGCTTTCAAGGACAAGTTTTGAAAATTTATCCCCTATTTTGCGGAAAAACGAGGACAATTTCACTTTAAAAAATACCCCTTCTTTTAACAATTCAAGCTCAGTTTTTTAATAACATACCCTATTGGTGCAAAATAAGGACATTTGTCCGGGGACAATTTTAAACTAATAATCTGTCCCATACTTATATTTGATCGTAAAATCACTCCCTCACAACAAAATTGAACACGCATGGAAAGATAATTAAAGTTGTAGTATTATGTCATGTACCTGCACTTTACTAACACCATAATGTATATTCCAGCACACTGCACCAGAGTCAATATCTCACCTTGCAACATTGCATTAATGATACAGTATCCCGGCAGTATCTTTGTACATTTTCATGTTGGTTGTTGAAATATACCCTATTTTTTCATTTCGAGGACAGTGTCCTCTGAACCCCCCCCCCCCCCCTATTTCTGAATTTCGCGGACACCGAATGTTCGCGAACAGGGTGGGGAAAATACCCCTTTTCCTCGAAATTTAGAACGAGCATGCGCACACATTTGCGATGATATGTGACCCCACCGGGCAAATAACTTGATTAAATTTCTTTTCGTCGTTCGATGAGAAGAGGCAGACTCCCCCCCCCCCAAAAAAAAATAAATTAAAAAGCCGACTACCTACACTCGTCAAATTACGTCCTCAATGATTGATGCTTGTCATGGTTATTCGGCCAAATATGCGCATATTGCTCAGTGAAGCAGTGTCACAATATAATATAAATGTCTGAGTGTGTGCGTGAATCAAGCCGATTGCTTCGATTTAAAGATAAAATTGTAAAATTGAGTTCTGGTCCATTGATTTACCTTGGGGGGGGGGGGGAATCTGTATTGAAGAAATTGGGAAAGGTTGATTATGCAGAATGTAAGTAATTGGTGTACCTATATACTGTGAGACTATATATGAAATCTTCAAAGTGAAAAGAAACTGACTTAGTTTACTTGAATAAATGAAATGATATGACAAAAAAATAACATTACATCTGCTTAGCTAAAAGAAAGTTCCCTCTATGGGGGGAAATAATGCTGAGGTAAATTTAAGATTCTTATATGCCCTTGTGATTTTTGTCCGTTCATGACACCAGTTAACTTTTATTCATAAAACACGAATCTTTGTTCATAATTATTAAAGACTTCTCAAACCAACAACATCAATAAACAAACAAGCAAAAAGCAACGGGCAAACAAACAAACAAACAAACCGAAAAACTGTAGATTTATTGTGAATATAACAGTATCAGTGTTGTGAATTTGGTAATATAATTTCAACCTATACCGAAAGTGAATTGAACTGAATTGGACATATGTCCTTTAAAACCGTGCAAACATGAGTTTTCATAGATGCTAGATGTCTTGTTTCATGTAATCCATCACCCTCATTGTCTAGAGAAGAGAGCTGATTAGATGTTTTCCTTTGCTGATTCTGTATTTTTTTTTTAAATCACAAATTAAAGAATAAAAAAGTACCCAACTTTCAATGTATCGAATAGCTACGGTTAGTTGGTTGGTTTGGGGGTTTAGAGGCGCTTATCATTATACTGTATTAGAATATTTGCGCCTTTATTCCTTTATGTACGTCTGGACGACTCAGTACATTGGAAATAATTTGGTGATAGATTAATTCCATAAGTGCCGAGCCAATAATGATACACAGTGATTATTCATGATGATAATCGCTGATAATAGTAACCATAGTGACCATAATCATGCTTAGTTAGAATTAGGTCGACAAGGCAGTATTTCATTAATCATAATTATGTTCCAGAAATTATTTTCAGTGAATGTAGTTTAGTAGTGACTAATTGGTATTAGTATGACTGTTTAGCTGTTGGATATTAAATGTTATTGAAAAAACCTTATTGGATTGTGATGATTTTGCATAATATTTTGAGTGGTGATATGAATTGTAGATAAGGGATTTTTATTCATTTTTTTTTTTTGGGGGGGGGGGGGGTTGGGGTGCGATGCTCCAAAAGATAGAGCGGAGATATAATGACCACATGACTTTAACCCTCAATTTTAAATCCCTTTAATATGTCTCTTACTGAGGTCCCAACATTTAAAAAGAAAAAGATCCCGACTTTTCCCTGACTTTCCCTAATGAAGTTTCAAAATTCCAGAATCATGAAAAAAGGCATGTTTACATATAGTAAAAAGTCGTTTCCAAGTCATTACTGGAAATGATGTATGGCCACAAGAAAAATATGATAGATTGACGGCTATCTCTTTGAACAAATAAAAATTCCTTAATTTTCACACTGATTCGAGTAACATTTCTTTAATTTCCCGACTTTTCCTGTCTGAAACACAAAAACTCATTTTCCAGGTTTTCCCTGATGTTTCTACAGGAAAGCTGAAAACTGTGCATTAGGTTCCCCAGGTGCTATTATGTAGTACTTGGCTACTTGCTTTATTCAGGTAATCGGGTAACGTTATCATTACATAAAAAATTGTTTCAACAATATCTCTATTAGCTTTGAACATGTACTCATGTTTATTAATCGTAATTGATATTTTGGCCTCGACGAGCAAAAATCGCAATTCATAATTAGCGATATTAAACATCCCGAGGGGCAAGGATGAAGGCGAATGATACCATTCATTTTGTCGAACATCGTGATGATGGTGGCTATTATAACTAGAATGTCAATGGGGGGGGGGGGAGATTGATGATATATACATGTATGTTATGTTGCTACTTCTTTGCGAATATTTAGAATCAACCATACTGATAACCTTGACCAACAATCTAATTAATTCACTAACTGTGATGTTTTAGTACGAAAATACGCTTAGGGCCTATATTCACTAGGAATCGACCTTTGATAGGTCTTATAACTCTACAAAAATGTGCTATTGGTTTTCCAAGTTTTTGAATAATCATATCGCTTTAACTTATTCGTAATCTGGTAATGCTATTTGTCTTGAACCCATTCATGGCAGGACTTATTTGAAGCCTTATTTGATCAGCTTTTCTTCTTCAAATTGGCACCGCCGGTATTTCTTCTTTTATTCCTACATTTCAAAAAAAAAAAATCTTATAAAAATGCATGCATCTGAAATAAATACGAACTGACAGAAACTACATGTATGTAATTATGAAGTTGCCATTTTGCATGGAAAAACAGTGATTTTGCACTTTTCCATCGCTTGACCAGTTAAAGGATGTTAGTGCTTATTTTCCTTTGAAAATTTTTCAGCAGCATACGACAAAATAATATCGAGGCAACCAAAATGGGAAGGGTGCAGATTTCTCTCTCTCTCTCTTTGCTCATGTATTTGGCATGATTTTCAGGGCACTGCATCCAAAGTTATTGGTCCAAACCATAAAAATGTGGACACTCTGCTGCGAATGGGTTTAACTAATAATCATTGCTATCATTATCTTTTAACCTATGTCCGTGTTAAAATATGTTGTCTTGAAATGCAACAGGTAGATTTTTACAAAAAAAAACAAAAACAAAAAAAAAAAACACCTGATAATCATTGCTATCATTATCTTTAACCTGATATGTTTAAACACTGATACGTCTGTGTTAAAATAAGTTGTCTTGAAATGTAACACGTAGATTTTTACGTTAAAATGCGGAAATTGACCTGAACGGAAGTAAAAGTGGTGAGGTAGTAATGGCGACGCATGTAAAATGGCATCTCTAGACCATTGTGAAGGGGGAGGGGGAGGGACAAGAGGTCGTCAGACAAAATGTAAAAATAAAAAACTTCTTTGAGACACATATTTTCAGTGTAGAATTCAACGACTGACTTTAATAAAGCTTGCAATTTTGCCCAATATATTATCACATCTCTAGTACAGTTACATAAGCATAGAAAGCACATACACAATGTATCAAATGATTTGTCTTTTTCCCCTTTTTCCCCCCCGTCATTTCATGCATTCAATATTGCACACATATTTGCATGGAAAACAACGAAAAGTGGAATATTGGAACATAATCTTGAGCATACATCATAATATATTATTGGTAATATAAATCTTATATGCTACATTAGTTCATCTACTACAAGTTGCTACATGGCAAGCATGAATGTTATACACATATTACTGATGACCAGATATCACAATCAAGTTTCATAAACACGATCCCAGAAACTTGGAAAAAAAATACTCAAAAGCAAATTTTAACAGCATATTGCATTGCCTATGGAAATGTTGTTAGGATTATGTATTATGTTATTCCAATGTTTAACATATTTCAAAAGGTATTGCATAAAGGCTATCAACTTTGCCTCGTTCTTTTTTCAAAGCCTCTGAGATCGCATTCATAGAGGACTTGAAGGATAACGTCCTTTGTTTTTACAACTTTGCATCAATTCTGCACATTTCTGTACTATGCACATTCAAATAATTTTTTTCTCTTAGAAATGTTTACATTCTCTGCCATAAATTCCTATCATTTACACAGATTTGTTTGAGTTGCAATTCAGAAGAAAATACAGTACTGCTTTCTTTTACAGCACTTACCAGTAAATATAATACAGACTAAAAAAGAAAAATTACTATTTCTTAGACCAGCTAAGAATAATGAAGGTGTACTTTACACTATAGCTAGACTCACCCATTCACACTTTACATAAAATGCATTCTATCAATTTCATCTTTAAATGGACTCTTGAGTCTGGTTGGTAATAACCAAATGATACTCCTACAAAATCCGACAAAATTTGGGGCAAAAATGATAGATGGACATTATATCTGCCAAACAATTGTAATAGAAAATGCATAAAAGCTGAAGAATACACACAGAAGAATAAGAAAAAAAATTGAGCTGGTGGCCACTGCAAATGGAAATTGTAGTTCAATATATTATCATGTTTTTGGTCCTCTTAACAAAATAACATGACCATGAAGACTATCAAGACATAAACTCCAGGGCTATTTCAAAACACTTCAGTACATCGCATAAATATTATGCTCAGATTACATAATGAATTCACTGTATTCAATTACATTGTGCACTACAGATATCACCTAATAGAACATTTTTTTGATAGTTTTTGTAATTTTATCATAGGTGATTTCATCATGTTTTACTAGACTTGCTACTTCATAAATATGTCTACTTCAAAACCCTAAGAGAACCTACCAACAAGTATCTAAATGGAATACTGTGCACCTTTTGTATAATGATGTTTTTGGAAACAATCTGAAATCAACCTAAATTATCTAAATGGAGTAAAGTCCACAGTTTGATAATGATGCCTTTGGAAACAATCAAAATTCAATTTGCAATTTACATTGCAATTTTACATTAAAAAATGTTGGAAATCAGATACAATTAAAGTAACAAACAGAAAGTACTGCTCAAAAAATAATACTGATTGAGACCCGACAGGAAAGAAGTACTCACAGAAAAAAATATAATCCCCAAAACAAAACAACACAGAGATCACACACACATATCTTGTTTTTCTTTCAGCAATATGAAAAAAGATTGGGCAGTTGGCTACTACAAAGTTTGGCTTTTAGAACAACATCTCTAAACAACTTTTCTTTCTATTTTAAAATGCATCCTATGTGGATCGAATGGACCAGTTTACTAATTGTATTCACATTCTTGAATGTTCCTTTCAAAAGCACTGAAATTTATCTTGCATACAAGAGTTGCTGCTATACAAGGCAAGTATTTAGCAAGTAACTGAGTTGTCAGGAAATATGATAGAATGTGAATTGTATATTTGCCGAACACTTTAAGACATTAGTAGTCTATTTGAGCATATCGAGAAACGGAAGGGAAAAAATCATATCACTGACCTATAAGAAAGCAAAAAGAGAAATTTGCTCAAATTTCATTTAAAATTTCATCTTTGCAGCAATATTTCCAGGACTGTCACAAATTCAGTACACTATAATGATATTCTATCTACTCATTACAGAACAGCCAATTCTATAATGTGAAGAGTACAATTCATAGATAAATAGTTGTGATTCTCAATGGTATCTATGTTATCTGAATGCTACAGAACAATTTTGTAGATCTGTGCCCATTTTTAATTGTAAATTCATACAAAACAAGCCATAAGCGATATTGTGTCTTGCCCACTTGTGAAAATAACTACCCTAAGTACATCTATCACCCAAGTTTGGTTGCCATTGCAGCAACAGTTGCCAAGTTATGCTTCATAAGAGAGTCTTGCAGGTAAACTTTAACATATGACCTCAAATGACCTTTGACCTTATCACGTGACCTCCGACGACACCATAACATGCAGATCCCCTTAGTACATTGACAACCAAAGTTTGGTTGAAAAGTGAGGGACAGTTGCAAAGGGTATCTGTCATAAGAGAGTCTTGCAGGTAAACTTTAACGTTTGACCTGAAACGACCTTTGACCTTACCATGTGACCTCCAAAGGCATCATAACATGAATGTACCCCAAGTGCATCTATTACCCAAGTTTGGTTGCCATTGCAGCAACATGTGCAGAGTTCTGTGTCATAAGAGAGTCTTACAGGTAAACTTTAACATTTGTGACGGACAGACGCCATTTGGATCCCTAAGTCTCACCTTCACCTCTGGGCCCCATCTCATAAAGAATCAAAGTTGCTATGATAGCAAGTCTGGTGGAACAGCAACTCTGGCTTGCTAGGATAGCAACGTGCTATCATAGCAAATATGCATTTCATAAATGTACTTGTGCTGGAAAGGCAACTTGACTTTGCTGCAAAATATTTGAATAGTCATGGACGAGGCTATTTTGAACCTCGCATGACATTGTATACGTAGACGGTCGGCTAGGTTCAGCTACAGTGTAGCTACACATGCATAGCGCAGTAGTGTATGTATGCTAGCGCTAACAAGTACCGTATGTGCACGGACGTTGGTCGGTCCGGACGGACGGTGGCAGGCCATCAGTAGATCACTATGTAAGTTTTGGAGCAGTTGAACTGCAACTTTTTGAGATTAAAAGTACATGTACATGTAAGTAGATCGAGTGCTTAAACATGAGAATGTGTACCATCTATGACTTAATTGCCACACATCAACTGGTAGAGAGTTTGAATCAAGGCTGATTTACTACAGCATTTTCAATATATGGGGCTAAACGTTATGCAGTATTTTACCTTCATGAAAACCTTATTCAAGAATCGTCGCTAGGAAAAGGAGATTTCTGTATTTGGATAAATTCATCAGCGTAAACTTTCAAATGCACATCTATTTGGTCAATTGTGCTGGCAATTCGGGCTATTGACTGAGCTTGACATAATTGTTTTACCGAAATTTTAGTTACATATCTAGGCTAGACTATCACATCACAGTCAGTACAAATGCATTGTTAGTTGGCAATATCTGCAACTGTGAGTGTTGAATGCAGAAAAAAAAAAAAAAAAAAGACATAAAAACTTGTCAACTTGGAGGCAAAGCATTGCTCCCTTCTTGTTGGACATTACTCCTGCTTGAATTGAAGTGCTACATCATGACTATCTAACTTTGGTAAGCCTAATTAATGGTTGCTGACAGTCAAGAAAACTCTGTCTCCTTGGCCCTCAGTCTGCCAGCAGTAGGAGGTAGGGTCTATGCTATTTTGCTAGCATATAGCTGACAGTGAACTCTGTACAGCATCAAAACCTGACGCTCCCCCTTGACCAGCGTCAAATATTTGACACTCCAGCGACAAGCTGACGCTCTAGCTGGAGCGTCAACTTTTTATGAAATGCACTGGAGCGTCAAATATTGAAGTTGACGCTGTAAGTGAGAAGTTGACGTTGTATAGGGAACTTGATGCTGACGTTATACCTTTATGAAATGGGGCCCTGGTGGGCAAGACAAAAATGCAAATGAATAAATAAGCACATTTGCCCCAAATCGAGTGCGGTATTATGTACAACCTCAAGAATTACATTATCAACATGAAGCTTTCAACATGAAGTGTCCGTGTCTGTTTACAAAAAAAAAAAGTCCACAATTTTAGTACTTTGTGCTCCTACAAGCTATTCTGCAATATGAATTCAAATCTAACATGAATATAAAACAGAGACCGTGCATGTAGAAAATACCAACCCAACTCAAATGCCTTATGACAAATGACAGCCTAGATTACAATTCTGCATAAGGAAGAACATATTATTCTAATCAATTTTTTTACTTCAACCATTACCTGCAGTGATAAAATGATAACCATCTTAATAATTTACAGGTTTAACTCTTATTTTAGAACAAGGCAAACGCCAAGCGTTGTCTCGCCTGCATATTGCAGTCATGAAGAGACTGCATGTCAAAACTATGCTATATGACTTCTGAGGCTGTCAGCAGTTTAGGGGGGTGAATTGTGGTTCTGACAGTTTACATATGCAATAATGGTATAGGCCTACTTTATCCCTAGGAAATCAGATAACACTAAGAATGCTGTTAATACTACGAAGCTATAATTATTTCCATGCAAGTAAGGAAATGAATGTTAGTGAAAAAGAATGTAACTGATAATAATGTGAGTAAAATTGTAAAATTAAATTAATTATTAAGGTGTTATGGCAAACTTATTGTTTGAAAAATGGTATGAATTTGGTGATTCCACGTCAAAGCTATAGAAAGTTATTAGGTGTACAACATAGCACAGTGCCAGTTATGAAAAGTTCATTGACCTTTGACCTTTGACCTTAATCAAATTCAACTCACATTCGAACTTGACCTGCACCTTCAAGAGATGGACCTCTCATATGAATTTGGCAATCCTACCTCGAAGGTATAGAAAGTTATTGTGTGTACAACATAGCACAGTGCCAGTCATGGAAAGTTCATTGACCTTTGACCTCTGACCTTATTCAAATTCAACTCATACTCAAACTTGACCTGTGCCTTCAAGAGATGTACCTCTGGTATAAATTTGGTGATCCCACCTCGAAGCTATAGAAAGTTATTGTGTGTACAACACAGCACAGTGCCAGTCATGGAAAGTTCATTGACCTTTGACCTTTGACCTTAATCAAATTCAACTCACATTCGAACTTGACCTGCACCTTCAAGAGATGGACCTCTTGTATGAATTTGGCAATCCTACCTCGAAGGTATAAAAAGTTATTGTGTGCACAATATAGCACAGTGCCAGTCATGGAAAGTTCATTGACCTTTGACCTTTGACCTTATTCCAATTCGACTCATATTCGAACTTGACCTGCGCCTTCAAGAGATGGACCTCTGGTATGAATTTGGTGATCCCACCTTAAAGCTATAGAAAGTTATTGGGTGTACAACACAATTGTTGACGACGACGCCGACGCCGACGACGACGACGACGCCGACACCGGAAATAGTGATACCTATGTCTCGCTCCGCTACGCAGGCGAGACAAAAATTAGGTCGATTTAGGGGAAAATATCAAGGTGGTTATTTTCAAAATACTTTTAAAGGGCTCTTGATCATAAAAAATTCACAACAGGTATGAGATTCTCACAGAGAAAACGTACAGCAAGTTAATCAAGATATTTCTTTATACACGTAACATATCTGATCATTTGACCACAAGTTATTATCAAATATTCCACAAATGTATGCAGAGTAAAATATTCCTCTACACATCAAAATATGCACCTCTACATGTACTTTCAAATGTGGATCAATCGATATCATACACTTGAATAGATATGTCCAAAACTGGAAATGTCTCAGAGTGCAATCTTAAAGACATACCGCACACATATTTCACACCCTAATGTGAAATGCAAAGCATTGATTTGTAAATTATGTTGCATATAAATATACAATGTAAAAGATAATCGTAAGCCTCGAAAAAGCTGGAATCCGAACCTGTATTAATTAGACAAAAGATAACTTTGGATGTTTCTTTAAAATAATGCTGCACACTGAATGATGCACTACATCCACAAATGCAGCTTATTAGTATTCAGTGATTTTAGCATCAAAGCACTTCTACTATCAAACTTAAATCTTCCATATCTTCCACACTTAAGATATATATTTTTTTGCTGACAACTTGTGACCAAATGTTAAGTCTATCTCAGTAAGGATGGGGGGGGGGGGTAGTTTATACATACCCCTGTGTCCATTTTTTCTTTCATCTTCTTCTTTCTTCCTTCTTCCTTCTTTCTTCTTCTTCTTCTCCTTCTTCTTCTTTCTTCTTCTTCTTCTTCTTCTTCTTCTTCTTCTTCTTCTTCTTCTTCTTCTTCTTCTTCTTCTTCTTCTTCTTCTTCTTCTTCTTCTTCTTCTTCTTCTTCTTCTTCTTCTTCTTCTTCTTCTTCTTCTTCTTCTTCTTCTTCTTCTTCTTCTTCTTCTTCTTCTTCTTCTTCTTCTTCTTCTTCTTCTTCTTCCTCTTCCCCTTCCTCTTCCTTTTCGTCCTTCTCCTCTTCTTCCTCCAGTTTGTGTCAGAGATCAACAGCACCAAGCTGCCTGTTTAATACAGGGGTAAATTACAGGAAGACTATCAGTCTTGTACAGTACTGTCAGAGATGGCTCCATTCTGGACCCAACACCAGACACCACATAGACGTACATGTACATATCCCATTCCTTCCATGCACTTACTTGCAATGCTGGAAGTTCAGGAAACTAGAGGGTATGTACATACCCTTGCCCTCCACAATCTTGGAGCAGTGCTGGATGCTTGCACTGTATTGTAGGGCATTTATATGAAGTGTAAAAACCCCATGCACATTTCAGAGTATACTGATAGTGGAATAGATTACCAGGACATTTCATTCTCCATGGAAACCCAACTACATTCAGAGAGGCTGCACTACCTATCATCAGCATGATGCGTCCTCCTGTTGGGTCCCACATGCTATAAATGGACCAATGCATGTTTTTACTTGCACCCCTGCATGCTCATTTTTATTGTATATAGGTGAGCCAACCCAAATCCTGCACCTTGTCACCTCCATTGGCACATGACATGATTGACATCCCAGTATAGCTTCCAGGAGCTGCATTTTGGGATTACTGCAACAAGTAACAAGTAACAAGTAACAAGCACGTGGAGGGCATAATTGGATCATTCTGGCCTTCCATGGCAGTGCCAGGTGCCTGCACAATAATAACATGTATGTACTGCTGAATGCTAGCAAATTGAAAGAGGACTCATACAGTATATCCATACCTGTACCTCGGGCCCTTTTAACCTGTTAACCACTGCGCACGAGACAACTTGGGCTATGGTCTATGGAAATTGCGTGTTATGCTGAAATCAAATCATATTCAACAGGTTAAGAATAAACGTGTACATAGTGGAGGACATGGCCCTTTACAAGGTCTCGTTGCAGTGCTGGATGCCTGCGCAATAGTGAAGCATGAGATTGGCCAGAGTCTGCATGCGTTCCTCGCTCTGAGCTAGGGCGCCCTCTAGTGCTTGCTTCTGCTTGCGACGCCGTGACATCTGGACTTCCTTGGCAAGCTGCAGCTGACGGTCAGCCTCCTCATCAATCTCTGTCTGAAGCTTCTCAATCTGGTCAAGGTCAAAGAGAATGACAGAAAGAAAGAGAGAGAGAAAGAAAGAATGAAAGGCAGATCAAACCTGATCTAGGGTAAGTGCTTCAAGACTTTCTATGTATAAGCATGCAAAGTTTTTCATCTTCGTAAATGTTTCAAGCTTTGTTGCACAGTTGTTAGAGAACACTGCTGTTATACATGTATGTGTTGAAATAGTCCATAGTTGATGCAATCATTTTTTTTTTAAAGAATGAGACAATTGAAAATACAACAGCTGCTCTTCTATGACAAATAAATGTAAATTAACCAGTGGAACAACAAGCTCAAGATAACTCATGATAGGTCTATGGCAAATGCGTGTTATAGTGTAAATGAATTGAGCACAACAGGTTAAAATCTAAGCTACTATGAGAAGATCATTAAAAAAAAATCAAGCAAATTGCCGGATGATGGAACAAAGTCCTTACATTCAATTTTATTCAGTTTAGATAAGCATTAGCTAGCAGGAAGAACATTGTCTCTTTCTTTTGCTAGCAATCGTTAGATTCTTGTTAATTCTATGAAAATGGGTTTTCTCCTATTTTGAAGACAATAAGATTTCATAGGAGAAACAGTATTGAATGCCCCATGAACCTTTATGACCATGCAGTCGAATCAGGATTGACCAAGAGCCGCAAACAGACAAGCTTACCATGGCTTCTAGTTTCTCTTTCCTCTCTTGGACAGGCAGATCAATGAACAGCTCACGGCCCATCTAAAAATGAGAAAGATTAAGAGAAATGGATTTAAACTAAATATCAATAGGTTCCGAGATGAACTTTGAACCTCGAGCACTGAACTTGAACTTTGAACTTTATTTTCCACTTTCAAGAGAGCAAAAAAGACATGTAGAGCCCCAGACAAACACAAAATATACAAGAAACAAAAAATGACCTGGTGATTTAAATTTCCTGCATTAATGATTGTTTGAACCTGTGCTTGAAGGTATCGAGGGTTTGGCTTCTTTTATATAATCAGGTAGTGCATTTCATATCTCCACAGATAATTATAATATGTACATATTAAGATATCTATGTATCTAGAATTTATCTTATCATATTTCAAGCTCTTTAATCGTGTACACTATTCATCTTTTTTTTGTATTGTTCTGACTAAGCATACCTCACATATGAACTTTAGTGTCATAGAATGAACAAAAAGAACAAAAAGATGAAATACTTGCTGCATGTATAGTGTATTTGCTTATAACAGAACCTACTGGCCATCGCTAAATCAACATCAATATGCTCACCTCTCGAACCGCCGTCATGACCATTGCATCTGTGTCATCCACTCTATTGCCTTCAGCAGCGTTGAGCTGCCTCAAGCGCCTCTTGAGCTTACTCAGTCTCCTAACCATGGCTTCAACGTCCTCCTCCTCATCCTCTTCTTCCTCAGACTCATGGGGAGAGGGTGCAGGAGATGGGCTGGGCGAGGGGTGCGGTGTGCCCTTACGCCCAGCCACGCCCGAGAGTGACTGGGCTGCGGCCTCAAGCTGACGCAGCTGACCAAGTTCCCTGGTGGGTGAGGGTTGGTCAACTCTGCGGGCTGAACGGTTCCTGGTCATTTGACAAGAGCATGCATTTGTTATAACATGTATCTGTGATAATAAATAATGCAAAAGTTTTACAACTGAATAAATCTACCATAGTACAGAAATACGGACACAAGTACAGAGAAAAATCTAAACATGTTTTATGATTTAATATTAAAAAAAACTTGTGTGGTATTGCTTGCAAAAAAAACCCAACACAAATCTTCAGTCCTATACTAAACTTTTCAAATAATATTATGCAATATAACAGATAACACACCTCAAAAGTTTTGATTAATATCACTTTAATTTCCTTTTAGCGGGCATACCAACCAATCTTTTTGTCAGGGTATTTTTTAATCAAGTATAAAGATAAAGTAAATGTTGGTATGACGAAAAAATTTCAATTATTTACCTAATGTTTACATTTGCACCTGTTTTTCATAAAGGTTGTTTCATAAGTAGCATTCTAAATAAGAAGTACTTTCATTGCAATTTCAACTGCACCCATATTTTCAAGGATTCATGCTGTGTGGCTTAAGTGAAGCATCTTCAACTTTGCATGAAGCAGGTTACTGAAATCGGCAATCTCTATGAGGAATGCTAATGACAAGCCATGCCACGGTCATATGCAGTTTCTTCTCCTGATGAGTGATTACAGCTCTTGCTCACCTTGTAGTGAGACTTGGATAGAAGTATAGAACATAAAAGTTTGTAGGCTTGAAAGTACATGTATACTGACCTAGGATATACTTTCATACTATTCTGAAGACAGTGCTAAAATAATCAAAACATATACAAACTTCACCTCATCTTAAAAAAAAAAAAGAGAGAGAAAACTTTCTAAAACTTGCAGGAAATCACATTCACCAAACTGCAATCCACAGGAGACCACATGTAACTTAGAAGGATTTTAATACCACCTTGAATTCATCATCTTTTTCCTTTATTTTTTCTTGATCAATGAGATGCTATACAAGCACATCTTCTACAAAAACATCTGACAGATATTATTTCTTGGTAGTTTCAACATTCCTTGTAAGTTTCGTTGAATCTGCACAAAGAACCAATGTGACTCTGCTACCAGAAAATAACGATTACCATAAAACACAATTTTCATTTCTCAGTGTTCACAAAGCATACCCTCTCACATTTTCACTAGACAAATCCTAGTATTCTAAGCATGAGTACCATAATCAATCATAATCATCAGGCAAGACTACCTCCTTGCAGTTTTCTTTTCTCTACCCATCACAGAGTAGGCCTGCTAATGCTTTTACTAAAATTTTCTTGTATTCAAAGCACTCAGCTTTCATAAAATTCAGCATCGAACACTTCTTCTCACCACAGTTTTCATTTCCTTACCTATCACATGGGATGCCTGCGCTCTGCGTTTTCTCAGCACATTTCTTGTGGCATATCAGCTTGCATACAAGACACTGTAGGGCATACTTTGTCCATACCTGATCATACAAGAGAGATATATTGATGCATTTCAGGCTCAACATGCTCTACATTCGCAAAACATGCATTACAATACATGGATGCTGATTCAAAATGCTTCTTAACCCATAGCCATAGAGAGTCTCCTTTTAATGGCACTTTTGCACTCGCTTTTGATCCAGAATGCTACAAATTACAACTTACAGACCGATCCGGCTTATCGTTGAG
>CM057153.1:5888229-5928969 GCA_029962745.1 Echinometra lucunter
GATTTCAAACTAGAAATGTCGAAAGCGTTTTGAACATGAGACTAACGATCATCACGGTAACCTGGTAAACAACCATTCACTGACCTCCTCCTCTCTGTGCTTTCATTTTCATGGACAGACAGGGACGGGGTTATATGTGGAAGGACTTTAGGGCTAAATGAAAATATGGACTCTTACTTCATGTCCAATCGAAAAAGGTCGACTGATGAAAGGAGTATCATGAAAGAGCTCCTTACTTTGTTTTTGTTTGTTTTGTTGTTTTTTGTGATGTTTTTTTTTCCTCACATTTTTCGTTACTCTGTGTGCAATTAACTTTTGACATTACTCAGTTATTGTCGTTTATTTCATTCATGCGTGGTAAAATCATGATGTAGTATCATATTGCAAGAGACGATTTGATCTTTGACATGGCATGATGAATTACACAAAGTTAACAGGATATCATCACTTATCGAGTAACTGATGGCAAAGTCGGGTTATCTTTTTTTGAGAAACAGACTGTACATGTATAGAGAGTTAAAGATATGCCAACTACTGTAATATGTCATCATTACCTGGAATATAAATTTCGGCATGATTCACCTTTACATGCTTGTCAATATACGGCTGATGAATACAAGGCGGGGAAGCTCAAGACATTTAGAAAAAAACTCGCTACCTATGTCGTATTTTCCCTGGCAGCTTTGTGGTCTTCTATTCAATGGGAAAGCTTCGGGGAGCTGGGTGTAAATGTCAAGTAATCACATGCAAATATGCCAGGATGAGGCTCCATGTGCTTGCTTACGCATGATGTGAGTGAAAGAAGATAAGGGGGAGGGGGGGGGGGGGGGTCGCGACAAACGAAGAATGTTGACTATACACACGGACGGATTTGTGGTTTCGTAAAGGGGGGCCGGGGACACAATTTCGTACTTTGTCGAGAATTCGCTGATAATGCGAACACGCAAAATTTGCTGCCGTTGATAAATACCATGAACATCAACTACAACAACAGGAAAAAAATAAATAGCAAGACTAATCTACTTCTAATGGAACACCAGACAATAATGCTGACAGATCATCTCACTCACTCTACTTCGTCTGAAATAAATTTATTCAAATCACATCAACTTTTCTAAACATTATTGTCATGGCCTATAGTGCACTTAGTTTTTCTTTTATTCATTACCATATCGATTTCGCCTGAACTGGGTTCATTCAAAATTGAGAAGATATATCATTAAGGTCACGTCGTGTCCGTTGTTTATCACACATATTTCTACTTTCATTCAAGTAAAACCCTTATCTTATTATTCTGTCAAAGAAACTATTTCATCATATAAAACAAACCTAATGATGTTAGAGCTAACATGCACTGAAATCTTATTTCAAGGCCTTGTATACATGTACTATAGATCATGCTTATTGTATCAATACCCAAACGTCTTGGCTCGTTCACTAAAAGGTAGTAGCCCACATTTGCAAGTGGCACCAAATCTGCACAAAAGTTTTACTTTCATATGACTTTAGATGGCGTTAAGTCAAAGAAACACACTCGTTAAGTTTTAGATCCCAGTACATTAATTCCCGATTGAGGAGGAAATATTCAACACAAAGTTTCTTTAATTTTCTTTTCTTTATTTTGTAAAGGCGTCTTTCTGACGCTTAAGAGTAAAACCATTCATTTTTCACTTATTCTTGGAATATTGTTGTAAATTTGATAACATGATAGTTTTACATAAATATCTGTAATTTAAAAATGAAATTGGCTTATTTCTCTTCAAATTCTGAAACAATGTTGTGCAAATGTGGGTTATTATACCTTTAAAAGTTTATCTTGAATGTGTGTTTATTATTCACGTTGAATTATATCAGCTGTTTAAGGATAACGAGGAAGAAAATGGAAGGAAATGGAAGAAAAAGTAAGCATGCTAAGTGGGTTCGTTTTACAAGCTTTCAGCATTTCTCCACGACTATAGTGAACACACAAATTAGGACCGTTCCTCTCGAGAGCACTTACGACACTTGTTCAAATTTATACGAAAAAATACTTCCATGGGCCATTATCGTGCCATGATTGTTTGATCTAGGCCTAACAAGATATGGAAGCTATCGCTGGAGAGAATAATTTCTTCTCGACCCCCCCCCCCCACTTTCTCTCTCTTTCTCTCTCTCTAGATAAGTCTCTAAGCGAGAAGAATTACATTATTTGACTTATGTTTTCGAATAGACAGCCTTATGTTGTTGATTAGATCACCTTTTTTAGAAAAGGAAATTAATGTTTAAAGTGGATAAGTAACTTGGATGTTAATTAGGTCCATTTTTTACCTTCTGTACCTTCTTTTAAGCTATGTCTAAATTCAATGAGACACGCGAATGGGGGCCTTTCCGAGAGCACTGACGACACTTGATCAAATTTATGCGAAAATGTATTTCCATGGACCATTATCGTGCCAAGGTTTGTTTGATTTTGCTTAACCAGATATGGAGGCAAGCTTTGAAGAGAATAACTTTCCCCCCTCTCTCTCTCTGTCTCTCTCTCTCTCTCTCTCTCTCTCTCTCTCTCAGTTTCTCTCTGGATTTATTAGGTGAGGTAGGCATGGCAGCAATGTCATATTCTTGTCTAAACGCAAACCTTTCAGTACGAAAATTGCATTTTTATTTTCCCGTGAGATCGGATATATGACTTTTTCAGGAGCGCTTTGTGTTGACAGATTTGACAAGGGACGTACCCCAAATACACTGCCGTGTCACCAGTCGTGTAATGTTATACCCTACACAGCTCGCCTCACACTTTAGTCATAGGAAAAAATTTTCTTCTCCATTTTTAGCACTGTCTTTTACAGCACGGTGTACCTTTCTTATATTTTTAAGGGTCATAGGCGGCAACATCTCTTACCGTCACCATCCTCCCCCCCCCCCCCCCCCTCTCTCTTCTCTCTTCATTTTCATTAAAAGCTATTTTTTAATGAGCCAAAATTCCCTTTATCTCTCTGTAATAATGCTCTAGAAAAAGAGGGTAACGAGGATATGAAGTCCTTCACAATATTCCCCTTGCAAACTCACACATGCCCAAAGTCTTTAATTATTATCTTCGTTTGTTTGTTTTTTGTCCTTTCTTTCTTGAAAAAGAAACTTCCTTGTGACAAATCTGAAATTGGAACAAATATTTAGAAAAGTCATTGTTGAACATGATCTAGCGATGTTCCTGCAATATATAGTTTCTCTTTTGGAAGAAATCTGACACGTTAATGGATATTAAGTTTATAATTTTTTCGTCATTATTTTTCTAACTGTCTAACAAGTGTGACTCAAATTTCCCATCTTGCAGTCATAATACCTTGGATGTTTTTAAGGCCTTTATACAGCATGATTGTTTTTATGTTTTGATTTATGCTTAAATGAATGTTGATTTTATTGCTAAAGATAAATTAACATGATTAATGTTGATTTCAGATTGAGCAATTTCATTATCAAAAATGATTCGTATTTGAGAATTTAGGTATGTTTGCCCCAGAATAAGTACTTTCAAACTTATCGGGGGGGGGGGGGGCAAGGGCTGCAATCCTATCATCATAATCACGGAATTGTTAAAATACACACATCCTGATTCAGCCGATAAGCTTTGATTAAACTCCTTGTAGACGAAAATACCCGCGTCATGCACTATTTTGAATGTGACTGATGAAAAAGGAAGCCACTGCGTTTTCTACGCCTAGGACCTCCCCCCCCCCCCCCCCCCCCCCCCCATGATTAAACTATACGCGATGCACTGCAATTGCTGAGGTTCATCCAAGAAAGTAATCAAAGATTTTATTAATGAATACAGATTGGTTTTAAGATGAAGTGACTTAAGGATAATCCCCAGCTACGCACACAGATTTTATCGCCCCACGTCACACTTTCTGTTAAGGTCCCTGCCAAGTAGTAGCAAAGTAGTCGGTGACGTCACAAACAAAGTTGCGACGATTGGTGTTCAAGTTGAGTAAAGTTTTCACACGCGAATGCTGAAAAAGGTTCTTACAACATGTACAATGAGAATTCAATGAACTTAGGAAGCTAACTTTTAATGGATTCCTTTTAGTTCTTAAAGATGAAACCAAAATGAGAAAGAAAAGAAAATACAAGAAAGCAACAACAATAACAATAACAATTACAAAAACCTTTTCTGGAAAAAAGTAACAAAATACTATACGTAACACTAACCCGGAACTACATTTGCGGTAATATTTCTGACCATCCTGAATGCGCATTCGGCTGCTTCGATTAAAAAGAAAAAAGTAACTTGCTTTCGCTTTGAGTATAATTTTACCCAATATTGAATTAAATGCATGTGCTGGTGTAGATATTAACTAAACATGGGTAAAGTTTATCCAATATGGGTAAAATTTACCTAACCAACATGCAAGTTGCCACTCACTATTGGGTATAATACTAAGTTTAGTATACATAGTTTATAATCGTCTGCTTATAACATCTGCAATAAGGCTGTAACATTTTCCCTTTCTCCTTGCTCACCGCAGTAAAGGCTGTATCGGTGCATCGTATAACTGATTGTCTGAGCTCCCTCTTATAATCGACCCAGCTTCCGACATAAAAATAAACACGTTATGGCTGATAAATGTTTTTTAAAAGACTTTACTCAACAACTGAAATGTACATTTGTACTATTATCAAACCATCGTGAAACCATAAGGCTACATGACGCTCAAACGATCGATTTATTCAGATTTTAAAGAATACGGCTGCAATTTTCTTTATGGCAGCGTGTAGAATATTTTGAGATAAAGCCCTTTTCTAATGCATTTGAAAGGCGGCGGAAGTGCATTTCTTGACGTTTGGCCACGCCGCATTAAAAATTAATGTTGCACGGTTTCAATGCACCAAGCAAAATACTGGAGCATTTACGTACGTCTGCAGGCCATTATCCCTATCCATCGCGGACTTATCGTTCTTTTTTTGTTCTCTCTCTTTCTTTCTTTCTTTTTCCTCCTTCCTATTTTTCCTTTTTCCTTTTTGTTGTCCTTTCTTTTCCCTTCCTTCTTACTTCTTCTTTTTGTTGTTGTTATGATGTTGGTGGTGGAATCTTTAATTCTTTGGAACTATGAATTACCAGCGCTACTAGCTTACTAGCTTGCTTTTCTTCTTCTCAAATGATACTCCATGTAACCATATAAATATGAGGTACTCACCTTCTTTGATTTTCTCTGACAATAATTGATTTTTATTATCGTTTGTACCCTTTATCTTGTTTGTAGCTCTTATATTGTTTGTTTGTTTGTTTGTCTGTCTGAAACTAAACTGAAACTGAAACTGAATAGATATCACCGAAAAATGGTCGCTGTCTTATACCTGCAGTTATTTAAAGTCTGGTACAATAACTAGTCAACAATGAATTTTCATCTGTTTGAAGCTACGGCTTGTTGATAAGACTTTCCTCTATAAAATATACTGTGCAACATTTCCTTTCTGTTCATGTAAATGCTTATTATTAGCCTCGTTGCTTGTTCTTTCATTAATTCATTTATGATTCTTCCTTTTCCTTCAAATAATATGAATAGAAACATATTGGATGACGGAGAACAGTTATGATAAGAAATGCAAGTTTCATCAAATAAGTCGATAGTGATTACAACATAAAGAAGTTACAAATGGTAATAAATATTGGACAATTATGGCTTTATAGAAATTTCTGTTGAAAACAATAAAATGCTATATTTGTATCAATGTGGCTATAAGTTTGTATACGCTTGTTTAAAATTAAGTCAAATTCTGTTTTCTCTTTCGTTTAAGTTATCATTTATTTGGAATTGGATGATACAGTAGATTTAGGCCTTTTTAAGATAAAAATCGCCCCTAAATAAAAAATGAGTAATAAAGAAAGAAATACCTTTCTACACACCCTTCATTATAATATCTTCATTTCTGATCAAAAACAACAATTTCAATGGGCTATGAAAAAGTTTATTATGACAATATACACACACCCTTTGTCAAATAATCCATGACATAATCATATGACATAATGTATATTATTTCATAAAAGCTCGATCGGGATTCGGGATTCCTTCGCCTGAATATCGTGAAGTGCAGTGGTTAATTGCTTTGACAGTGATCTTGTTCTTTATTACATTACGTCTTTTCTTTTCCCCTTTTTTGAAAACTGACGTTGAATACTCCTTGTGCTGTATTCATGCTTAAAATGATTATTCTATGAAACAAATAGAAAAATGCAGAGAGCATCTTCGACAGCAATGTCTGTTTCCATGGAAACGCAAGATTTTTTTTTTTTTTTTTTTTGCAAAACAACAATAGAGACATTAACGTTCATCCTGTTAAGACTCTCTTCATTTTCTTCTGTTACATGGTCGATGCTTCTCAGTTGTTTTCACGTTCTAACGAACATTCACTTGCCAGTTTCACTTTTTATCCCTTTCTCCTTTTTTCTCTCATTTCAACCTAAAGCATGCACTTTTCGTGTCCCTTCTCTAAGTCTTTATATATATATATATACAATATATATTTTATATATCCCCTCTCTCTCTCTCCCTCCAATTTTTCTCTTCTCCGGTCTCTGTCTTTCCCTCTTTCTGACTTTAAATTCACTGTTATCGTTTTGATTATCTCTCTGCCTGCCTGTTGCGCTCTCTCTCTCTCTCTCTCATAAACCATCGAAGCTTATATCACAGTTTTGCAAATTAAATGAAACATGCATGCGTAGAGCTATGGTGAGTTCATAGAGGGAGAAACTTCGTTTAAAAATTATCCTTGTGGATCTATACAGCAGCACGCTTCTAACTCAAAAGGATTTAGTAGCATCTAACAATATTAAATGGATCGGGGGAAATCGGCTGGAGGGAGAAGTATCATGAAAATGCAGATACCTTTATAAAACCGGAGATGAATTCTGAAAGCCCATTGTAATCGTGTAACAGGAGACGTATCGCCTTCAGCTCTCTACCACTGAACATTGTACAATATTATTGGAAAGAGAGGACTGCAACGGGGAGAGAAGATGAAAGAGGAATTGAAGAAGTGTGCAAGAGAGGTGAATGTTGTAACACATGAAGAATGAAAGAAAACCACGGAGGAAATAGAATGCAGCTATTGCATGTAAAAAAAAAAAATAGAGAAAAAGAACAAAGACAGCAAGGTGTGAAGAATGTAATGAAGAAAATGGAGGGGAAAAGAAGAGAGAAGAAGGAAAAGGAATGCAGAAAGAAAAGAGGAGAAGAACTATCATAACAGCTAGAACATCAAGACAAAGAAATCATCATCATCATCATCATGTGAACTTAAAGGCGAAAGAATTAAGCCTGGGAATTACTGGTAAATGAAAATAATTAGGATGAAACATATTTCTGTTTGTGGTTAATTGCATGCATCCAGGCGTTGTAAGATTTCGAGACATTTTTCATCAGGCTGAAGTAACGCACTTGGTGTTTTTGTGCACTGTCCGCTGACATGGTCGAGCTTAATCACGATTGTGAATTCTTTTCATATATGATACAATTTTTCGAAAATTCTTACAAACAACCAAGAAGCATACCAGTTTTCACAAGTCATCAGGAGTAACTTGTTCGATTGACAGCCACAATATAACTTTGATTACTAAGATTAATACGTTCTCTCCGAATGATATCTGAATATAAACACGTAGAGAATAGTAATTACCTTAGGAGAAAATAGTAGACTTTTAGAACAAAAAGTGTTCGTAGAAAAACTATGAAGTGGAAAAGTACTCACCGACTTGTACGCTGTCAAATCACGATAAGCTAGTAATTCTCAGATATCTCCATCCCCCGCTGTGGATATCTTGTTATTCACACAACAATATATAATCCTGGAGTTATCAGGTAGCTTTCATAGTAGAATTAAGACTTAAGAAACGTAGGAGTTTCAAATGTGTTTTACTAACATCTCATAGATATGATAGACTTGTATCGGTAAGCATTTTGATAGGCGATGTAGCACGTTATCTTCACTATCTTCCCACTGTGGTGTGTGGCGCCTCATTTCGTGCGTGCGCGCTTTTTTGAGAGATAGCGTGTGAGTGTGTTTGTGTTCAATCATAATACTTTCACGTTCTGCAACCGATGCCGTTCGCCTCTTTCTTTAACAAGAACATAATTTACACATTGTAGATGCCACTTTACCACATCGGGGCAACTGTATACAATCTCCCGAGAAGGCGCCATGCTTTAGAACAATAAACTCATAAATATGTCAAAGCTTATACCAAAATACGAATCTCATAAAAAATATACTCAACAGCCTTACATTTTATAGTTTTGCGATAGATGGACCTGACTGGAGTAATCATGATAATGGAGATGTTATTAAACGTGTACTGTAAATATAGGTAATAGGTTACCTTGATGAAGGGCCACAGATTATAAGTGTGCATTTAGGTGAAAACCGGTAAAGAGAGAGAGATAGAGATAGAGATAGAGAGAGAGAGAGAGAGAGAGAGAGAGAGAGAGAGAGAGTTTCAGATAATATTTATGAGGTGTGTGCGTATATAAGAAGAACACAATAGTAATTGTAATGCATTAATTGCCAACTAGAATTTATTCTAAAATAAAAATTCATTCTAGAATAAAATTCTAGCGGGCAATTAATTAATGCCTTACTATCAATTGTGTTCGTCTTGTTTAGTAATTTTGCCAGTATACCTGGACTATTATCATATATATATATATATATATATATATATATATATATATATGGGTATATATATATATATATATATATATGGGTATATATACAAATATATATATATATATATATATATATATATATATATATATATGTAAACAAACCAACAAAAGTCAGTGAGAAGAGTTGACTCAATATGTTGGTTTGTTTGTTTACTTAAGCAAATACGTGGACTATTTCAAGATATGTATTGTATATATATATATATATATATATATATATATATATATATATGTATGTATGTATGTATGTATGTATGTATGTATATGTATATTCAGATAGAGAGAGTGAGGGGGAGGTTGTACTAACAAACAGGACTCATCGTTAACAAATTAGCATTTCTAAAGTGCCTATTAGATTTCCATCTAGTTTTGTACTTACTGAGACATGGAAGGTATGAGAATCATGCGAACATTGTACAAACAGCAAACTTCCATTCTAAGTACATAACTTGATTTTTTTTTATTCGAGATGATTTTCTGAATAGTCTCGATAAGCAGGTGTAATTGTATCATGTTATGTATACATAAACTATGCTAGATAGGAATTAAATGGAAGTATTTCTGTAATCATAAAATGGAAAATCCGCACTAATGGATCAGTAATCCGCTATTCCGTCTTCAATACAACCACATCCAGAAATCAAAACTTCTTTACCCAGAAATAACTTTTCACAACAATAACACTTATAACAACGTCAACAACAACAAACAGAAAAAGCATACGAATATACCGAGCTCTATGTTACTTCTTTCATTGTTGTATATTTTTCTTTGCTTAGTAACACAAGGTATTTCCTTCATATTATAAATTTGTGCATGTCTACCATATTTCGTGTCATTACCACGAAGAGCTTACAGCTACCAGATCAAACGTGTCTATCTTATCGAGATGTATATTATATCTGTGTTTCCGAAGTAAGCTTGTGTATGTAACTATGATAATGGGAATCAGTCGGAACAAATTAATTGCCGTATAATGTGCCATAATTTGGGAAGAACAAACAAGCGTCAATAAATTCAGTCGGATCCTGGACCTTTTTATTTATTGCTGCCACACACATGCACCGTGCAACCATTGTAAACTATGTCGCTACCTCTAACCTATTTCTATTGTGTTTACCATAAATATACCCACGCGTATCACAGAGATTCAATGAATGACACATATCTGCTCTAACTAAGCCCAGCGAAACATCCACGTGGAATAGACACGGCTCAGCGGGATAAAGGCAAATCAGGCATCTATGCAAATTAGAAAATATACAGCGTGCATATTCAGACCCTTTGTAAAGATTAGTGATTTTTTTTTTAAATCGAAAAGCTGTAATCATAATTTAACTAGGTCTGAATCAATCCTCTGTCATTGAATTTTATATCGAAAATTAAAGGACCCTTTCCAAAAATAAATTCCAGTCATCATTCTTTTCACTTCAGTTCAATTTAGTTGTTTTCCGCAAAAGTCAGTCATGCAGTCAATAGACAAACCGTTCATTATGGAATGGATATTGTTTACAAATAAACATATTATGATGATAATATACAAGATTTGTAAGGTGCCAAATCCACTTGCTCATGCAAGGCGCAACTTGTGTGCGAGAGAAGAAATCACATATCACATAACAAATACGCAAAGTTACGAGCATTAGGAGAAAATAATAAAAGTTAATGGTAATCAATCATGATTATGCCAAATAAAACAGATTATTTATTCGAACACTTTAACTGAACTTCTGTTTCTAATCAACTGAAGAGCAGAGCTATGTATTAGGCCTAAGTGATAAAACAGCAACAGAATTTTAAAAACAATACTTTTTAGAGGGCAATCAGTGACGTGATTTGAGAGCTGGTGTAAAATGTGACTGTGCTTGTTGGAGAGGGTCACGAATGTGCAACGGCATTCGTTCATTTGTGTAATTATCATACGATAGCAAGGAGAAAACAAATACAAAGAAGGTAATGCAATGATTTAGTACTCCTATAAAGTGGAGCGGTCTAATCAGAAATATTGTAATAGATCAATCTTACCGTTCTGTTTGATTATGTAATGATGGTACATTGCATTTCCTGTGGTTTATAAACTATTAATTTGTTGAATAGCGATATCTCAGATTCCCGTAGACAAAATAAAGGGACCATGCGATTCCCTTAGGCAATGGGTTATGCTCGTGTCATTTTGATGAATTGAAATTGCCTTTGCCTTACTGTTAGGCTTGACGTAGAAGTGTGACTGAAACATTACGCCTCTTGTAAACTTTCTAGAAAAGAAGTCTACGATTAAAGGCCATATGCTCGCAGTATACCCATGTTCTGCCTCAGTAGCGTTCTGGCGAATTTGTTGTCTGGTTGGGATTGCCATGATGCGTACAAGGTTGCTATAGTAACCGTCTTCCCCTTTGGATGCGGCCTGGATAATCGCTATTATATACCCCGGGCATCTTTCTTGCTCGTCGTGATTTTTTTGTGTGTGTATATTAAAGAGAGTGAGAGAGAAAAAGAGGGGGAAGGGGGAGAAGAAAACAGAAATGGGGTGAAATGGAAATGTAAAGAGCACTGGAAGGGGAGACAGAGACGCAAAAGGCGCGTGGGGGGGGGGGGGACAGAAAGACCATGAAGACGGAGGCAGCCTAGAGACAGTTTTTATTTAATTTATTTAAGTTTTTTTGTTTTTTTGTTGTTGTTTTTTAATTAGGTTAGATTCATCAGTAGTGTAAACAATTCTTTAAAAGATATATATATAAACAATTGTAACGCTGTGAACCATAATTACAAACGTCATAAACAAACGAAAGGAATTAACAAACATGATTTGATCACAAACGAATTAAACAAGACAAAAAATAACGAATCTGAACTCAGCAAGCCCCGATTATCAAAGAGAAAAATCATACATGAGGATTCCATAATCATTCATTGTCGGTCTCAAAGAAAATTTGATTGTATTTCTTTAGATTAGTCAGCATTCATCTCGAATGGTTTTCTCACAATCGATCTCGGGCAGAATCAGGTCTATTTCGAAGCACTTCACTTGCCTTTTTAAACACACATGAGATTCGCGACCATTTCCAAGAACACCTACACGGATTCATGGCTTTTTTTTTTCCCCTCACGTTCTCGAGCTTGTCTTCAGAATCAGAAATGATCAGTTGCCATGGCAAAAAACTGTTCGCCCAATCTCGCTCGCCAATAATTCGAAACTCGCTTTTCAAGCGCACGCCTGCATTGTAATTGCATCTGATGATGCAGATAAAGAGAACGAAAGGGGGAGGGTGTCAGCGTTCGACTCTTAATTTTGCAATGCAATTTGACAAGAGAATGCCACATGCAGATGCTTTCTGACGAACGGTGATAATCAGAGATAAGCAGTGATTAAGAATAACATATATTCAGTGGCGTAATGAGCCAAATATTTTGAGGGGTCTGCGCTATCAAAATTATCAGGAGGGGTCCAGCTGCTGAGAAGAAATGCAATGACAATGTTGAAAGATACAAGCAATAATTAAAAAAGAAACGAAACCTTGGTCGTAAAAATGTTAGGGGAGCAGCCCCACCCCCCCCCCCCCACCACCACCACCTTCACCAGAACGCCGGTGTATACATTTACATGTGGGCAGACTGTCTATGTCACAGTAGAGTAGAATGCGGACCCATGCATACATAGAGTGAGAAAATTAGTTGAAGTTAAAGAGCAGAGCAAACACCAAAGTGTTGCAATAACCCCGGTGGCATCACCCTGTATACAAAGGCGTAACGCATGCTCGTTCTGAGAATTCAAAAAGACCCCTATTCGCGCGCTTTTAAGAACAAGTTCTGAAAATTTACCCCATATTTTGCGGAAAAACAAGGACAATTTCACTTTTTAAAATACCCTCTTTTTTTTACCAATTCAAGGTCAGTTTTTAAAAACATACCCTATTTGTGCAAAACGAGGACATTTGTCCGGGGACAATTTTAAACTTATAATCTGTCCCATACTTTGATCGTAAAATCACTCCCTCACAACAAAATTGAACACGCACTGAAAGATAATTGAAGTTGTAGTATTATGTCATGTACCTGCACTTTATTTACACCATAATGTATATTCCAACACACTGCACCAGAGTCAAGTTTGTACAATGTATATTCTCATCTTCACAAGGGTACTTCAAAATGACCCAATATCTCACCTTGCAAAATTGCATTAATGATACAGTATCCCGGCAGTATGTACATGTACATGTACGTTGTTGAAATATACCCTATTTTTTCATTTCGAGGACAGTGTCCTCTGAACCCCCCTCCCCCCCCCCTCCCTATTTCTGAATTTCGCGGACACCGAATGTTCGCGAACAGGGTGGGGAAAATACCCCTTTTTCTCGAAATTTAGAACGAGCATGCGTACACATTTGCGATGATATGTGACCCCACCGGGCAAATAACTTGATTAAATTTCTTTTCGTCGTTCGATAAGAAGAGGCAGATCCCCCCCCCCCCCCTAAAAAAAAGCCGACTACCTACACTCGTCAAATTACGTCCTCAATGATTGATGCTTGTCATGGTTATTCGGCTAAATATGCGCATATTGCTCAGTGAAGCAGTGTCACAATAAAATAAAAATGTCTGGGTGTGTGCGTGAATCAAGCTGATTGCTTCGATTTAAAGATAAAATTGTAAAATTGAGTTCTGGTCCATTGATTTACCTTCGGGGGGGGGGGGGGAATCTGTACTGAAGAAATTGGGAAAGGTTGATTATGCAGAATGTAAGTAATTGGTGTACCTATATACTCTGAGACTATATATGAAATCTTCAAAGTGAAAAGAAACTGACTTAGTTTGCTTGAATGTTGTATGCCCTTTTGCACACCGAAGTGTGTAGATGGGACTGCACAAAATTTAATGCAATGAATGATAAACTCTCATTCCGACATTAATTTGTATATAACTAACAAATGGAAATATTGGATATCATCATCACGTGTTTCCATCAACAATTTAGGAACTACGAGGAAGGTGAACTTATGTCTTTGAATTTTTTAAATGGTCGAATAAATGAAATGATATGATAAAAAAATAACATTACATCTGCTTAGCTAAAAGAAAGTTCCCTCTATGGCGGGAAATAATGCTGAGGTAAATTTAAGATTCTTATATGCCCTTGTGATTAATGTCCGTTCATGACACCAGTTAACTTTTGTTCATAAAGGACGACTCTTTGTTCATATGAAAGACTTCTCAAACCAACAACATCAATAAACAAGCAAAAAGCAACAGGCAAACAAACAAACAAACAAACCGAAAAACCGTAGATTTATTGTGAATATAACAGTATTAGTGTTGTGAATTTTGTTATATAATTTCAACCTATACCGAAAGTGAATTGAACTGTATTGGACACATGTCCTTTAAAACATGAGTTTTCATAGATGCTAGATGCCTTGTTTCATGTAATCCATCACCCTCATTGTCTAGAGAAGAGAGCTGATTAGATGTTTTCCTTTGCTGATTCTGTATTAAAAATAAAAAAATTATCTGAAATTAAAGAATAAAAAAGTACCCAACTTTCAATGTATCGAATAGCTATGGTTAGTCGGTTGGTTTTGGGGTTTAGAGGCGCTTATCAGTACCAAAATTAGAATATTTTCGCCTTTATTCCTTTATGTACGTCTGGACGACTGAATGTATAAATGACTCAGTACATTGGAAATAATTTGATGATAGATTAATTCCATAAGTGCCGAGCCAATGATTATACACAGTGATTATTCATGATGATAATTGCTGACAATTATAGTAACCATAGTGACCATAATTATGCTTAGTTAGAATTAGGTCGACAAGGCAGTATTTCATTGATCATAATTATGTTCCAGAAATTATTTTCAGTGAATGCAGTTTAGTAGTGACTAATTGGTATTAGTATGGCTGTTTAGCTGTTGGATATTCAAGGTTATTAAAAAACTAATTAGATTGTGATGATTTTGCATAATATTTTGAGTGGTGATATAAATTGCAGATAAGGGATTTTTATTCATTTTTATTTTTTTAGGGGGGGGGGGTGGGCTGGGGTGCGATGCTCCAAATGATAGAGCGGAGATAAAATGACCACATGACTTTAACTCTCAATTTTAAATCCCTTTAATATGTCTCTTACTGAGGTCCCAACATTTAAAAAGAAAAAATCCCGACTTTTCCCTGACTTTCCCTAATGAAGTTTCAAAATTCCAGAATCATGAAAAAAAGAAGGCATGTTTAGATATAGTAAAAAGTCGTTTCCACGTCATCACTGGAAACGATGTTTGGTCACAAGAAAAATATGATAGATTGACGGCTATCTCTTTGAACAAATAAAAATTCCTTATTTTTCACACTGATTCGAGTAACATTTCTTAAATTTCCCGACTTTTCCTGTCTGAAACACAAAAACTCATTTTCCAGGTTTTCCCTGATGTTTCTACAGGAAAGCTGGAAACCGTGCATTAGGTTCCCAATGTGCTATTATGTAGTACTAGGCTACTTGCTTTATTCAGGTAATCGGGTAACGTTATCATTACATTAAAAAATGTTTCACCAATATCTCCATTAGCTTTAAACATGTACTCATGTTTATTAATCGTAATTGATATTTTGACCTCGACGAGTAAAAATCGCAATTCATAATTAGCGATATTAAACATCCCGGGGGGCAAGGATGAAGGCGAATGATACCATTCATTTTGTCGAACATCGTGATGATGGTGGCTATTATAATATAACTAGAATGTCAATTTGGGGGGGGGGGGGGGGGAGATTGATGATATATACATGTATGTCATGTTGCTAGTGACATTACTTCTTTGCGAGTATTTAGAATCAACCATAATGATAACCTTGGAAGTCACGTATGACTAACAATCTTCATAATTCACTAACTGTGATGTTTTAGTACGAAATTACGTTTAGGGCCTATATTCACTAGGAATCGACCTTTGATAGGTCTTATACCTCTACAAAATGTGCTGTTGGTTTTCCAAGTTTTTGAATAATCATCTCGCTTTAACTTATCTGTAATCTGGGGAGCGTTTCATGAAGAGTTTTGTCGGTGATTTTCAATGAAAACTGTTATAAACTACTAAAAATCCTCGAATCTGATTGGCCGAGAGCAAATAAGTCGGTGAAAATCACCAAGACTCTTCATGAAACGCTCCCCAGGTAATGCTATTTGCCTTTTACCCATTCATGGCAGGACTTATTTGAAGCCTTATTTGATGAGCTTTTCTTCTTCAAATTGGCACCGCCGGTATTTCTTCTTTTATTCCTACATTTCAAAAAAAAAAAAAAAAAAAAATTCTTATAAAAATTCATGCATCTGAAATAAATACGAACTGACAGAAACTACATGTATGTAATTATGAAGTTGCCATTTTGCATGGAAAAACAGTGATTTTGCACTTTTCCATCGCTTGACCAGTTAAAGGATGTTAGTGCTTATTTTCCTTTGAAAATTTTTCAGCAGCATACGACAAAATAATATCGAGGCAACCAAAATGGGAAGGGTGCAGATTTCTCTCTCTCTCTCTTTGCTCATGTATTTGGCTTGATTTTCAGGGCACTGCATCAAAAGTTATTGGTCCAAACCATAAAAATGAGGACACTCTGCTGCGAATGGGTTTAACTAATAATCATTGCTATCATTATCTTTTAACCTATGTCCGTGTTAAAATATGTTGTCTTGAAATGCAACAGGTAGATTTTTACAAAAAAAAAACCAAAACAAAACAAAAACACCTGATAATCCTTGCTATCATTATCTTTAACCTGATATCTTTAAACACTGATACGTCTGTGTTAAAATAAGTTCTCTTGAAATGTAACACGTAGATTTTTACGTTACAATGCGGAAATTGACCTGAACGGAAGTAAAAGTGGTGAGGTAGTAATGGCGACGCATGTAAAATGGCATCTCTAAACCATTGTGAAGGGGGAGGGGGAGGGACAAGAGGCCGTCAGACAAAATTTAAAAACAAAAAACTTCTTTGAGACACATATTTTCAGTGTAGAATTCAACGACTGACTTTAATAAAGCTCGCAATTTTGCCCAATATATTATCACATCTTTAGTACAGTTACATAAGCATAGAAAGCACATACACAATGTATCAAATGATTTGTCTTTTTCCATTTTTTCCCCTTCATTTTCTGCATTCAATATTGCACACATATTTGCATGGAAAACAATGATAAGTGGAATATTGGAACATATTTGAGCATACATCATAATATATTATTGGTAATATAAATCTGATATGCTACATGAGTTCATCTACTACAAGTTGCTACATGGCAAGCATGAATGTTATACACATATTACTCATGACCAGATATCACAATCAAGTCATATTACTGATGACCAGATATCACAATCAAGTTTCATAAACACGATCCCAGAAACTTGGAAAAAATAATACTCAAAAGCAAATTTTAAAGATGCTAGGTCGTGGGCTTTCATGGGGAATGGATCATAATTTGCTGACACCAGACTTTGTGAAAAATACCTGTAATAGAACTACATTTCTGGAGCACAGCAAAACAAGCTGTCCCACCACAAACATTCTTCGGCCTGCTTCGGGCATTCTCGGGCCAGGGAAAGTGAGATAATGACTTTGCCACATGGGGAAAGGGCGAAGTATACAGAGCATTACATAAGGTCTGTTGGTCATAAAACTCACAGTGATGGACAACACCTGTTACTGGGTAATCACCCATGGTGTCAAATTCCCCATGAAAGCCCACGACCTAGCGTCTTTAACAGCATATTGCATTGCCTCTGGAAATGTTAGGATTATGTATTATGTTATTCCAATGTTTACATATTTCAAAAGGTATTGCATAAAGGCTATCAACTTTGCCTCGTTCTTTTTTCAAAGCCTCCGAGATCGCATTCATAGAGGACTTGAAGGATAACGTCCTTTGTTTTTACAACTTTGCATTAATTCTGCACATTTCTGTACTATGCACATTCAAATAATTTTTTTCTCTTAGAAATGTTTACATTCTTTGCCATAAATTCCTATCATTTACACAGATTTGTTTGAGTTGCAATTCAGAGAAAATACAGTACTGCTTTCATTTACAGCACTTACCAGTAAATATAATACAGACTAAAAAAGAAAAATTACTATTTCTTAGACCAGCTAAGAATAATAAAGGTGTACTTTTCACTATAGCTAGACTCACCGATTCACACTTTACATGAAATGCATTCTATCAATTTCATCTTTAAATGGACTCTCGAGTCTGGTTGGTAATAACCAAATGATACTCCTACAAAATCCGACAAAATTTGGGGCAAAAATGATAGATGGACATTGTATCTGCCAAACAATTGTAATAGAAAATGCATGAAAGCTGAAGAATACACACAGAAGAATAAGAAAAAATTGAGCTGGTGGCCATTGCAAATGGAAAATGTAGTTCAATATATTATTTTTGGTCCTTTTAACAAAATAACATGACCATGAAGACTATCAAGACATAAACTCAAGGGCTATTTCAAAACACTTCAGTACACTGCATGAATATTATGCTCAGATTACATAATGAATTCACTGTATTCAATTACATTGTGCACTACAGATATCACCTAATAGAACATTTTTTTAATAGTTTTTGTAATTTTATCATAGGTGATTTCATCATGTTTTACTAGACTTGCTACTTCAAAAATATGTCCACTTCAAAACCCTAAGAGAACCTACCAACAAGTATCTAGATGGAATACTGTGCACCTTTTGTACAATGATGTTTTTGGAAACAATCTGAAATTAATCTAAATTATCTAAATGGAGTAAAGTCCACAGTTTGATAATGACGCCTTTGGGAACAATCAAAATTCAATTTGCAATTTACATTGCAATTTTACATTTTAAAAAATGTTGGAAATCAGATACAATTGAAGTAACAAACAGAAAGTACTGCTTAAAAAATAATACTGATTGAGACCCGACAGGAAAGAAGTACTCACAGAAAAAATATAATCCCCAAAACAACACAGAGATCACACACACATATCCTGTTTTTCTTTCAGCAATATGAAACTAGATGAATCTTCGACCACGCGTGGTCGAACTTTATGCCTCCGCCATTACCAAATCAGAAAGAAATGGCACTTCATGTTGATTTATTTTCATTTATACAATGACATCTTTGACCTTGACCTTTGACCTTGTGACCTCAAATCTAATCAGATCACTGTCTCTCCCATATGCATACATGTGCTAAGTTTGAGGTTGATCGGTCAAATGGTTGTTGAGTTATTGTGAAAACGAACCATTTCTATGTACATAATGACCTCTAAGAGCTTTGACCTTTGACCTTGTGACCCCCAAATCTAATCAGATCATTGTCCCTTCCATGTGCATACATGAGCCAAGTTTGAAGCCAATCTGTCAAATGGTTCTTAAGTTATCGCGAGAACGAACCATTTTTATGTGTATTATTACCTCTATGACCTTGACCTTGGACCTTGAGACTCCAAAATCTAATCAGATCATTGTCCCTCCCATATGCATACATGAGCCAAGTTTGAAGTTGATCCATCGAACGGTTCTTAAGTTATCGCGAGAACGAAAACAGGACGGACGGACGGACGGACGGACGACCCGAAAACATAATGCCTCCGGCAACCACCTACGGTGGGCGGAGGCATAAAAAGATTGGGCAGTTGGCTACTACAAAGTTTAGCTTTCAGAACAACATCTCTACACAACTTTTCTTTCTATTTAAAATGCATCCAAATGGACCAGTTTACTAATTGTATTCACATTCTTGAATGTTCCTTTCAAAAGCACTGAAATCTATCTTGCATACAAGAGTTGCTGCTATACAGGGCAAGTATTTAGCAAGTAACTGAGTTGTCAGGAAATATGATAGAATGTGAATCGTATATTTGTCGAACACTTTAAGACATTAGTAGTCTATTTGAGCATATTGAGAAACGGAAGGGAAAAAAATCATATCACTGACCTATAAGAAAGCAAAAAGAGAAATTTGCTCAAATTTCATTTAAAATGTCATCTTTGCAGCAATATTTCCAGGAAAAAAATTCCAGGATTGTCACAAATTCAGTAATGCCCTTTCTCTATCATATTTCATAAACGTACTTGTGCTGGAAAGGCAACTTGACTTTGCAGCAAAATATTTGAATAGTCATGGACGAGGCTATTTTGAGCCTCGCATGACATTGTACACGCAGATGGTCGGCTAGGTTCAGCTACAGTGTAGCTACACATGCATAGCGCAGCAGTGTATGTATGCTAGCGCTAACAAGTACCGTATGTGTACGGATGTTGGCCGGTCCGGACGGACGGTGGCAGGGCATCAGTAGATCATTATGTAAGTTTCAGAGCAGTTGAACTGCAACTTTTTGAGATTAAAAGTACATGTACATGTAAGTAGATCGAGTGCTTTAACACGAGAATGTGTACCATCTACGACTTAATTGCCACACATCAACTGGTAGACAGTTTGAATCAAGGCTGATATACTCCAGCATTTTCAATATATGGGGCTAAACGTTATGCGGTATTTTACCTTCACGAAAACCTTATTCAAGAATCGTCGCTAGGAAAAGGAGATTTCTGTATTTGTGGACAAATTTATCAGCGTAAACATTCAAATGCACATCTATTTGGTCCATTGTGCTGGCAATTCGGGCTATTGACTGAGCTTGACATAATAGTTTTACTGAAATTTTAGTTACATATCTAGGCTAGACTATCACATCACAGTCAGTACAAATGCATTGTTAGTTGGCAATGTCTGCGACTGTAAGTGTTGAATGCAGTGAACATTAATCTTATGAAAAAGGTAGTTAACATAACAACAACAAAAAAAAAAGACATAAAAACTTGTCAACTTGGAGGCAAAGCATTGCTCTCTTCTTGTTGGATATTACTCCTGCTTGAATTGAAGCGCTACATCATGACTGTCTAACTTTGGTAAGCCTAATTAATGGTTGCTAACAGTCAAGAAAACTCTGTCTCCTTGGCCCTCAGTCTGCCAGCAGTAGGAGGTAGGGTCTATGCTATTTTGCTAGCAAAATTGTTATAGCTGACAGTGAACTCTGTACAGCATCAAAACCTTATGCTCCCCCCCCCCCCCTTGACCAGCGTCAAATATTTGACGCTCCAGCGACAAGTTGACGCTCTAGCTGGAGCATCAACTTTTTATGAAATCACTGGAGCGTCAAATATTAAAGTTGACGCTGTAAGTGAGAAGCTGACGCTGTATAGGGGACTTGACGCTGACGTTATACCTTTTATGAAATGGGGCCCCGGTGGGCGAGACAAAAATGCATATGAATAAATAAGCACATTTCCCCAAAATCGAGTGCGGTATTATGTACAACCTCAAGAATTACATTATCAACATGAAGCATTCAACATGAAGTGTCCGTGTCTGTTCACAAAAAATTAAGTCCACAATTTTAGTACTTTGTGCTCCTACAAGCTATTCTGCAATATGAATTCAAATCTAACATGAATATAAAACAGAGACCATACATGTAGAAAATCCCAACCCAACTCAAATGCCTTATGACGAATGACAGCCTAGATTACAATTCTGCATAAGGAAGAACATATTATTCTAATCAATTTGTTTACTTCAACCATTACCTGCAGTGATAAAATGATCAGTATCTTAATAATTTACAGGTTTTTAACTCTTATTTTAGAAAAATTAGGTCGATTTAGGGGAAAATATCAAGGTGGTTATTTTCAAAATACTTTTAAAGGGCTCTTGGTCACAAAAATTTCACAACAGGTGTTAGATTCTCACAGAGAAAATGTACAGTAAGTTAATCAAGATATTTCTTTATACAGTAACATATCTGATCATTTGACCACAAGTTATTATCAAATATTCCACAAATGTATGCAGAGTAAAACATTCCTCTACACATCAAAATATGCACCTCTACATGTACTTTCAAATGTGGATCAATCGATGTCATACACTTGAATAGATATGTCCAAAACTGGAAATGTCTCAGAGTGCAATCTTAAAGACATACAGCACACATGTTTCACACCCTAATGTGAAATGCAAAGCATTGATTTGTAAATTAGGTTACATATAAATATACAATGTAAAAAATAATCGTAAGCCTTGAAAAAGCTGGAATCCGAACCTGTATTGATTAGACAAAAGATAACTTTGAAGTTTCTTTAAAATAATGCTGCACGCTGAATGATGCACTACATCCACAAATGCAGCTTATTAGTATTCAGTGATTTTAGCATCAAAGCACTTCTACTATCAAACTTAAATCTTCCATATCTTCCACACTTAAGATATATATTTTTTTGCTGACAACTTGTGACCAAATGTTAAGTCTATCTCAGTAAGGATGGGGGGGGGGAGTAGTTTATACATACCCCTGTGTCCATTTTTTCTTTCTTCTTCTTCTTTCTTCCTTCTTCCTTCTTCTTCTTCTTTTTTTTCTTCCTCTTCCTCCTCCTTCTCTTCTTCTTCTTCTTCTTCTTCTCCTTCTTCTCCTATTTCTTCTTCTTCTTTCTTCTTCTTTCGTCTTCTTCTTATTCTTCTTCTTTCTTCTTCTCTTCTTCTTCTTCTTCTTCTTCTTCTTCTTCTTCTTCTTCTTCTTCTTCTTCTTCTTCTTCTTATTCTTCCTCTTCCCCTTCCTCTTCCTTTTCTTCCTTCTCGTCTTCTTCCTCCAGTTTGTGTCAGAGATGAACAGCACCAAGCTGCCTGTTTAGTACAGGGGTAAATTATAGGAAGACTATCAGTCTTGTACAGTACTGTCAGAGATAGCTCCATTCAGGACCCAACACCAGACACCACATAAACGTACATGCACATATCCAGTTCCTTCCATGCACTTACTTGCAATGCTGGAAGTTCGGGAAATACTAGAGGGTATGTACATACCCTTGCCCTCCACAATCTTGGAGCAGTGCTGGATGCTTGCACTGTATTGTAGGGCATTCATATGAATGTAAAAACCCCATGCACATTACAGAGTATGCTGATAGTGGAATAGATCACCAGGACATTTCATTCTCCATGGAAACCCAACTACATTCAGAGAGGCTGCACTACCTATCATCAGCATGATGCGGCCTCCTGTTGGGTCCCACATGCTATAAATGGACCAATGCATGTTTTTACTTGCACCCCTGCATGCTCATTTTTATTGTATATAGGAGAGCCAACCCAAATCCTGCACCTTGTCACCTCCATTGGCACATGACATGATTGACATCCCAGTACAGCTTCCAGGAGCTGCCTTTTGGGATTACTGCAACAAGTAACAAGTAACAAGTAGCAAGCAAGTGGAGGGCATAATTGGATCATTTTGGCCTTCCATGGCAGTGCCAGGTGCCTGCACAATAATAACATGTATGTACTGCTGAATGCTAGCAAATTGAAAGAGGACTCATACAGTATATCCATACCTGTACCTCGGGCCCTTTTAACCTGTCAACCACTGAGCATGAGACAACTTGGGCTATGGTCTATGGAAATTGCGTGTTATGCTGAAATCAAATCATATTCAACAGGTTAAGAATAAACGTGTACAGAGTGGAGGACATGGCCCTTTACAAGGTCTCGTTGCAGTGCTGGATGCCTGCGCAATAGTGAAGCATGAGATTGGCCAGAGTCTGCATGCGTTCCTCGCTCTGAGCTAGGGCGCCCTCTAGTGCTTGCTTCTGCTTGCGACGCCGTGACATCTGGACTTCCTTGGCAAGCTGCAGCTGACGGTCAGCCTCCTCATCAATCTCTGTCTGAAGCTTCTCAATCTGGTCAAGGTCAAAGAGAATGACAGAAAGAAAGAGAGAGAGAAAGATAGAATGAAAGGCAGATCAAACCTGATCTAGGGTGAGTGCTTCAAGGCTTTCTATGGATAAGCATGCAAAGTTTTTCATCTTTGTATATGTTTCAAGCTTTGTTGCACAGTTGTTTGAGAACACTGCTGTTATACATGTATGTGTTAAAATAGTCCATAGTTGATGCAATTATTTTTTTCTTAAAGAATGAGACAATTAAAAATACAACAGCTGCTCTTCTATGACAAATAAATGTAAATTAACCAGTGGAACAACAAGCTCGAGATAACACAGGATAGGGTCTATGGTAAATGTGTGTTATAGTGTAAATGAATTGTACACAACAGGTTAAAATCTAAGCTACTATGAGAAGATCATTAAAAAAAAATCAAGCAAATGCCTGATGATGGAACAAAGTCTTTACATTCAATTTTATTCATTGTAGATAAGCATTAGCTAGCAGGAAGAACATTGTCTCTTTCTTTTGCTAGCAATCGTTAGACTCTTGTTAATGCTATGAAAATGTGTTTTCTCCTATTATGAAGACAATAAGATTTCACAGGAGAAACAGTATTGGATACTCCATGAACCTTTATGACCATGCAGTCAAATCGGGATTGACCAAGAGCCGCAAACAGACAAGCTTACCATGGCTTCTAGTTTCTCTTTCCTCTCTTGGACAGGCAGATCAATGAACAGCTCACGGCCCATCTAAAAATGAGAAAGATTAAGAGAAATGGATTCAAAGTAAATACTAATAGGTTCCGAGATGAACTTTGAACCTCAAGCTTTGAACTTGAACTTTGAACTTTTTTTTCCACTTTCAAGGGAGCAAACAAGAACCCCATGTAGAACCCCAGACAAACACAAAACATATAAGAAACAAAAAATGACCTGGTGATTTAAATTTCCTGCATTAATGTTTGTTTGAACCTGTGTTTGAAGGTATCGAGGGTTTGGCTTCTTTTATATAATCAGGTAGTGCATTTCATATCTCCACAGATAATTATAATATGTACATATTAAGATATCTATGTATCTAGAATTTATCTTATAATATTTCAAGCTCTTTAATTGTGTACACAATTCATCTTTTTTTGTGTGTATTGTTCTGACTAAGCATACCTCACATATGAACTTTAGTGTCATAGAATGAACAAAAAGAACAAAAAGATTAAATACTTGCTGCATGTATAGTGTATTTGCTTATAACAGAACCTAAAGGCCATTGCTAAATCAACATCAATATGCTCACCTCTCGAACCGCCGTCATGACCATTGCATCTGTGTCATCCACTCTATTGCCTTCAGCAGCGTTGAGCTGCCTCAAGCGCCTCTTGAGCTTACTCAGTCTCCTAACCATGGCTTCAACATCCTCATCCTCATCCTCTTCTTCCTCAGACTCATGGGGAGAGGGTGCAGGAGATGGGCTGGGCGAAGGGTGCGGGGTGCCCTTACGCCCAGCCACGCCCGAGAGTGACTGGGCTGCGGCCTCAAGCTGACGCAGCTGACCAAGTTCCCTGGTGGGTGAGGGTTGGTCAACTCTGCGGGCTGAACGGTTCCTGGTCATTTGACAAGAGCATGCATTTGTTATAACATGTATCTGTGATAATAAATAATGCAAAAGTTTTACAACTGAATAAATCTACCATAGTACAGAAATACAGACACAAGTACAGAGAAAAATCTAAACATGTTTTATGATTTAATATTTAAAAAAACTTGTGTTGTATTGCTTGCAAAAAAAACAACACAAATCTTCAGTCCTATACTAAACTTTTCAAATAATATTTTGCAATATAACAGATAACACGCCTCAAAAGTTTTGATTAATATCACTTTAATTTCCTTTTAGCGGGCATACCAACCAATCTTTTTGTCAGGGTATTTTTTAATCAAGTATAAAGATAAAGTAAATGTTGGTATGACGAAAAAATTTCAATTATTTACCTAATGTTTACATTTGCACCTGTTTTTCATAAAGGTTGTTTCATAAGTAGCATTCTAAATAAGAAGTACTTTCATTGCAATTTCAACTGCACCCATATTTTCAAGGATTCATGCTGTGTGGCTTAAGTGAAGCATCTTCAACTTTGCATGAAGCAGGTCACTGAAATCGGCAATCTCTATGAGGAATGCTAATGACAAGCCATGCCACGGTCATATGCAGTTTCTTCTCCTGATGAGTGATTACAGCTCTTGCTCACCTCATAGTGAGACTTGATTTGATTTGATTTGATTTATTTATTTTCTCCTGCATTGATTCATGTACAATTTTTTCAGATAACATACATAAAATAAAATACAAAAGAATTTTTACAATGAATCATAACACAAAGTATTTGTAATAATAATTTACGAAACAAATGATAAATTGTCATTCATTTTTTTTTTGGAATTCAGTTAAACATAATATTTAATCAAAAATAAGATTATTTGCAGAAGAAGGACTGCCATTATAAGCGATGTGCTTGAAAATATGGCAGCCCCTACTTGGATAGAAGTATAGAACATAAAAGTTTGTAGGCTTGAAAGTACATGTATACTGACCTAGGATATACTTTCATACTATTCTAAAGACAGTGCTAAAATAATCAAAACATATACAAACTTCACCTCATCTTAAAAAAAAAAAAAAAGAGAGAAAACTTTCTAAAACTTGCAGGAAATCACATTCACCAAACTGCAATCCACAGGAGACCACATGTAACTTAGAAGGATTTTAATACCACCTTGAATTCATCATCTTTTTCCTTTATTTTTTCTTGATCAATAAGATGCTATACCAGCACATCTTCTACAAAAACATCTGACAGATATTATTTCTTGGTAGTTTCAACATTCCTTTGTAAGTTTCGTTGAATCTGCACAAAGAACCGAACTGACTCTGCTACCAGAAAATAACGTTTACATTTAAACACAATTTTCTATTTCTCATATCGTTCACAAAGCATACCCTCTCACATTTTCACCAGACAAATCCTAGTATTCTATGCATGAGTACCATAATCAATCATAATCATCAGGCAAGACTACCTCCTTGCAGTTTTCTTTTCTCTACCCATCACAGAGTAGGCCTGCTAATGCTTTTACTAAAATTTTCTTGTATTCAACGCACTCAGCTTTCATACAATTAAGCATTGAACACTTCTTCTCATCACAGTTTTCATTTCCTTACCTATCACATGGGATGCCTGCGCTCTGCGTTTTCTCAGCACATTTCTTGTGACATATCAGCTTGCATACAAGACACTGCAGGGCATACTTTGTCCATACCTGATCATACAAGAGAGATATATTGATGCATTTCAGGCTCAACATGCTCTACATTCGCAAAACATGCAGTTCAATACATGGATGCTGATTCAAAATGCTTCTTAACCCATAGCCATAGAGAGTCTCCTTTTAATGGCACTTTTGCAGTCGCTTTTGATCCAGAATGCTACAAATTACAACTTACAGACCGATCCGGCTTATCGTTGAGGGCAGCAAATGATCAGCCATTACTGTGGTGTCCCATAGAGTTATATACAACAATGCAGCTCAGCTGAATGTAGCATGCAAAGATTACATACGCACTATATGAGGGACATTGCAGTAATGGCCTGCCTATTAATCAATTTTCAGAGTGGTCTATACATAAGCAGCAGGAGAAAAATTAACTGGAAAACTTGAGTCCATTCTCAATCCATTCTTGAATGAGAGTGATTTAACTGCGATTAATAATCAAACTGGCAATGCAGTCCCTGTGCAAACTGACAACTAATCTATAAAATTTTGCAATTTCATTCACCTTGGTCCATGTTAAATACGTTTCTATTCTTTTAAACAATGTAGAAGTGGAAGACAAAAATAAAATTGTTGCCAAATTAAGGAGAGAGGAGAGAAAGATGATTAACTTTGACCATAAGAAAACTCTGTACTGTTATGGGTTATGTTTCAGGCAGATTATCACTGAAAATGCCTCAAGGTATTGCGAACATGTCAATTTCTCACAGCCAAGATACCAATACTGAATATTCCCATAGTGAGGAATAGGTGCTGAGTTTACTATAACCGATCAAAACTTTTTTTTACATTGGATTCCATTGATAAATTAATTCATCCATATTCTTATTCTACAATACCTACAATAATTTTTAAATATCATATTCTGCACATTTTTCACACTGAGCTCAGCAAAAATCAGGGGCATGGCAATGAAATGTCTGGCTAGCATTCCTTATTCAACTGTAATATTGAGTGGAGAGAACAAAAGCTCACAAACGGATACCCAATGCAAGGAATGACGTATGCTTTTATCATAAGAATCACTTACCTTCTTGCCACAAAAATCGCATCTTGTGGGCGAGGAGAACTGAGTGCCTACTAATTTGTGAGGCTGCCCAACTTGGCCATGGAGGCTACAATGAAATATTGATGGACATTTGGGTTGAAAAAGAGTGAAATGAAGAACAGGAAGTTGAAAAAGAATGGCATATCCATGAACACAGGAAGAGAAGAGAAGCAGGGGAAAGAAGAGAAAGATGAATGGATGAAAAGGAGAAGGGAAATGAGAGAGGGAAGGGTCAAGATAAGATAGAAGGAAGTGAGGTTGGGACAGAGGAGTATGAAACAGAAGTAATAAAGCAATATCATACAACAAAATTGAACATGGAATGATGATGCATTCAAAAGAAGACATAATGCAGATATGTAGAATTAGAGCAATGCAAAATATAAGTGCAAAAGGCACAAACAAGCAATCAGAATACCATGAGGATGTTCATCAATTGCTGGTCTAACACTACTTATTGCAGATAAAACCATTCAGTTGTGAAACACAAATGTACTCATTTATTCATAACAATGTACTTTTACATGAACTTGATCTATTATGTCACAAATGCATCTACATGTATAAATGTAGTTCATGACATGCTTTGCAATGTTAGTATTACAATGATTTGTCATCTTTTATGAGTTAAAATGCATTCATTCTACTTGACATTATTTCTTATAACAGACTATGTTAAGTGCTTGGTAGCTACCCGTATGTTAAAAAAAGGCACTTTAAAAAGCCCAGAAGTACTAGTATAAAGATAATATCATACCATCACCTATTTGGCAAGCCACAACAAGTAATTCAATTCTTAAAAAAAGGAACAGTATCAACAATACATGGACATTCGAAAGATGCACTGAATAGGTGTATCAAGACACTAATCTAAAATGAGTTAGCACTTACTATATGATATATGTGCCAAAAAATGACCAAAAATAGAAAGAAATGGATAAGCAAAGAGCCAGAGAGGAGTAATGTTAAGTCATTACCTCAATTCCTCTGGTCTTGTAATCTTTTTAACTCCAACTGGTTTCCCTTTCTCTTCCACGCTGAATTTGGGTTTCCCCTTGAGATCGTAAGGAGAGTAGTCTGGACGTTCAACGCTGCCCTCTTTGGTGGGTTTGGGAGGATCTTCAAATGGAGAGTGATGGAAGAAGAGAGAGATATCTCCATAGCTGAGACTGCTGTCAAAGCCAGGGTGGGAGAAGAGATGCATCTGGGAAGGAATTCTCCTGGAAGACAAAAAACACCGACATGACGAAGGGCATTTATCTCAAAGGAGACATTTTCATTTCCAGTCGTTCATAATTCTTTGTGCTCTGTGGCACAGATAAGAAGGGGTATCTTAGCCCACCCCTTAACCCATGAGCTCATTAAAAACAAAAACAAAAAAATAGCCTAAATTCATAATCAATGATTAGGAACAATCAAGTAGACATGTATTTCCTTTTTTATTTCTGAATTTTAGTTTCAATAAAAAATCAATTAACCTATTCATTAAATATAGAAATCAGACATTAGAAATCTGCTATCTCAAATTATCAATTAATTACTTTGCCACTCATATCACATAGAAAAGTTTAGACGACATTTCATGACTTACTCCAGCATAAGTCTGCAGAAGCACTTTCAAATATCTTCTTTTTTTTTAATTTATGTTTTTATTGAACAATCAAAGAAAATATGTGCAAGAGTCACTTTCACAAGAACATAATGTATAAGAGTCACTATCACAAAATGAATAATATGGTACAAAGGTCTGACCAGCAGGACTTAACAATCCCCTCCCAAGGAGCTAGCCACCGTGTGCAACCAACACAGCAAAACAATCAATTGCAAAATGCCGGAAAAACCAGGTGAGGGCAGACTACAACGTCTATGAATAAATTTCCAGTAACAGTGAAAAAAGGGGAATCCCCTCAAGTTTAAGGTGCAGCCTGCCCCCCATCCTGCCTCCTGCGCCACTTTCAAATATCGTGATTTTCCATTATTCAATAATCTCTATCAATCATGCCAATCAATCACTGCAGCTGACTACTCACGTTGCTCCTCCCCTCTGCTCTGGAGGCTGAAGCTTGAACAGCTCCAGGTGTTCTCCAGAGAGGGTGGTGACACACTGAAGGGCCACATCCATCAGGCACACGCTGGTGTACCCTACCAACATATCCCGCTCTCCAACGGCCATACCGAGACGATTCCAGATGCATACATTGAGGAAGTTGTCATTCTCACCCACCTGGAAGGTGAATGTTTCATCCCATTCTGGATTCTAGAGAAAATAATTAAAAAATCAAAATATTTAAGGTTACATAATATATAATTTCATGCATCACTGACAAAGTTGTATTCATTGATGATCAAAATTCATAACACAAATGTTAAAGAATAAGAAGTAGAACAATTAACTGAGAGTTCAATTGAAGCAGTGCACATTAATTCTCTATATTTAACTTGCTTATGAAAAGACTGTTATCTCGATCCATCAACAGATGTAGCTAAGGATCATATATGATTCTATGCTGCAGAGATGATCATACCCTGCTTAATGAGCTAATTCCTGGAGTACAACAATACAAGTATCTTGGTGTAACAATTACTCATGACCTTAAATGGAACACCCATTGTCAACTCACTGCCCAGAAAGCCAATAGAACCTTGGTCTCCTACGCAGAACCCTATCACCATGCACCAAGAACATCAAATGCAAAGCATACAAGATGCTTGTTCGCCCTCAACTTGAGTATGGCAGTGAAGCTCGGAACCCTCGGACTTTAACTTCAAAAGAAAGTCTTGAGAAAGTACAGCAAGCTGCCGCCCGTTTTGTACACCTAGATTATCGGAGAGGAACATCAGTCACAACACTTGTCAACAAAAAATCAGTCAAGAGGTTTGCAAACTTACTGCTTCTGCAGCCACTAGGCATGTTTCCTGGATATCCTCTACAGCTGGAGGCACCACTTCAGCACCCACAGAAGTACCCGATACCGAAGGACCAACGGATGCTGCATCAACATCCTCCATCTGAGAGGTCAGACTGGACACACTGATCGCATCAAGGTCAACATCGGGTATCCTCATGGCTTCAGTCTTTACTGGTGCTGATGTCGAGGAAGAGTCCTCCTTAGGCCTCTCAGCCCTGGGGGCTGGGTGGATGGTCTCCTTGATCACCCTCTTCAAATTCTTGAGTCGGTCCTCATTGTCCTGCTGAGTGGACAACTGCTTGACCGTCTCATAGTCCAGGCATGACGAGAGACGTCTTCCATCTGCGGTCGTGGGTTGTTTGTTCTTCCGCTGCACGACAGGTGAATCCAGGGTGGGGACCTGAAGCCGATGGGCAGTAGCTGTAGTGGGCTGTGGCGCATCAGCATCGTCATCGTCCTTGATGCCGAGTTCATTCATAATGTTGACGTTGATGAAATCTTCATAATCGTTGTCCACAGTGGTGTCTGGTACAGATCGTAGGTCAGGCTGATCGTAGGCTGCTGAGGTGGAGGGCAAGTTTTCCATCAGGTTCATTGGCCGCTGGACCTTGATAATAAACCTAAATTACATGACATATAAAAAATATTTAATCACTAATGGCCAGTCTCAAAAAATATTAAATTTGCTTGATGCAAAAGAATAAAAGTAAATCTACATGAACATCAATAAACCATATGAAGGATACTGACAAGTAAAATCAATCTATAGCATGTAAAACAAATCATCCTCATATGGCCTATATCACAACATCAAGAGACTCCTAGAAGTAGAAACACTACGTTATGATAATGATTCATATATTGACAAAGGTAGTTCCTGAAAGAACCAATGGTACATTCTCCCCATCAAATCTGTCAATGAGTTATTCAGACTTGGTAAATACTTTGGTTCCCCATGCCATCCTCTGAGTTGCCTCGCTCTCATGTAACTTGCATTCCCAAATAATTCCTCTTTGAGTCGAAGTAGCAACTACAAATGGTTCAAATTAATCTTGATAATGTTGCTAGTTCTGCTTGAGTGCTGGATTGAGTGCTGGATGCAGGTGTTCCACAAATCATATTTGTATTTCTCACAGTAAATTGCCACCACTTACTTTTCTTTTGCCTGTTTGACAACCTTGGCAGCTTGTCGTGCCGATGTCACCTTCACATCATCTATGCCTAGCACGACATCCCCCTGAAAGAAATGAGTTCAAGATATAACAGCAGATTGGTAGAATGTTTTGAAAAAATATTGAAGTTTAAAAAAAATGAAAGAACAATAGGAAAATATCTGCTCTATGCATATTTGCCATGATCAAAAGATGCAACTAAAATTCGAACTTTGACAGAAATTATAAAGGACAAGAGGGTATCCAGCACAGCAAATGAGTGCTTGACCATCTTTCCTTTTAAGAGTATGAAGAACTTTATTAAAGTAGAGTAAAAAAAAAAAAAAATGATGACGTCTGTTTTATACAGTAGATTACATTAGAAAATAAAAAAGTTTTTGTTACAAACTATATGCTAAGATGCAAGGCGTCTGATTGGTCAAGGCCGGTGCTATGAAAGCGACTACCGACTCCTAGCATAAAAATATTGACTGGACCTAGCTCTACTTTCACCAGTAAATTTTAAAAAACATATATTTTGATATTCTTATATCTTTTCAGGACATTTGCTTTCAAGGTTTCACACCATGGATGCTGTACATAAAACACCAACAGCTCATTTCTGAGACAGTGTTTAATCTATGACCTCTCTGTGATCTTGAGACCGTTGTATAGCCCAAACAAAGTCAAGGGTTAAAGCACTGACCAAAAATGAATTCTGGGAAAATAATCTTAACCTTACCACTCAGAGAAGTCATAATTTGTATAATATTTTGAAGCTACAGTACCTTTCTAAGATCTGTCTGAGCCACGGCCGACTCTGGGCTAATAGAAGCTACCACAACCTCCTTGTTGTATATACCCCTACTGAATGTCACTCCAACATTCTTGGTATTGCCTTTGGGGACTTCAATCTCCAGCGAGTCTCCATGGAAACGCTGCTCGATGTCTTCGTGTGTCCAAGCATGGTCATCTACGAGAAAGAAAATGGCAGAGCGGAGAGATCGGGGTTATTTTTTTATACTCATTACTAAATTGCTTGCACAACAACAGAAACAACACAAACAAAGAACTATGTAAGCACACAGCATTTGCATGTACATGAGCAACCAGCAACACTTCAAGACTTGTTGGTAGTAATATGCATCATCCTGATATGCTGGATTAATTCTTAGACTTGGGGGGGGGGATGAAATGTGACCTCTTAAAAAAAATCTGCAGTTGCCCTTGTATTCTCAAACAAACTTTATTTGCTAACATCTTATCTATAAAGTCATTCCTATCAATCCATCTATTAAACTTACCGAGACAAAGAGTGATGTATAACTCTGAGTTGCCAGTCTCTTTACTAATGGGTAGACGAGTACATTCAATGACTGTGACCTGCATACGTCCTATGGTGATCTTAGAATCATGAACGCGAATGTCCTTGTCCAAAGGTGGAGTGGGCTTGGGGAAGAACGGCTTGTTTCTTATCTTGTAGGCAGGTAGAGTGTGCTTCCTGCGCATGGTTTTACGCAGCTGACATTAGAAAAACAAAATCAAAGTAGAATTTGTCTGTGGAGACATACTGAAGATATACTCATAATGTCGAAATAATGTCTTTTTAAAAAATTTTTTTTAATTTTTATTTATTGGTTTTGCAACATTTTTCATAACAAAGATCTCAAAAAGAAAATACATATTTGGAATTTGACATAAAGATAATGAACAAATAGTTTTGTATGTAAATCATCAAATGCATCATATATAAACCTTCTAAGCGGTATTTTCTGTTACACAATGATTAAAATGGTTGCAAGGGTCGTCACAAAAGCAAAGCTTGAAAGCGTGACAGCCCTGGAAAATATCCAAAATAATTATCTACTGTCATAAAACGTGCAAGTGCATGAAGCCACCGGGGGGGGGGGGGGGGGGGGGGGGGGGGAGGGGTGATGCTTGGTCCTTAGAATAAAATTTTAGAAGATGATAAGTTTTGTTGCTGTTTTCTTTTTAAAAGTATACATTTTCTAGACAAAAGTCAAAGTGTCATTAAAATAATTATAATAATAATAACATTCAGTTTGATAGGTATTGGTTTAACTGCGATTGTTTTATGGCTCGTTTAAATGAATAAAATGATCTTGTCTGCTTGAGTAAATCTGGCAATGCGTCTTGATGCACAGATGACGCAACATTGACCGGACATCATTAATATTCATAGGGCTCATTATTACTCCATTTATATTCATTCATGCGTGCCAATATACGTGATACAATATCATATAATACTGGTATCACATGAAAGAGGAAGAAACGATCTTTGAAATGAATAATACAAATATTAACATAATCATTTTTCAAGTAACTGATGGAAAAAGTTGGATTCCTGTTTCATGAAACACACTGTATAAATGACAAAGAAGAGAGAAATACCTCTTCCTATAAAGTATTTAACCATGCAGGTGACTGCCTAAGCATGTGTACATTTACTAGTTTAAAAATCATCTTTGGGTTTTTGTTTTCAGAATGCTCAATTAGATCTACTTGAATATTTGGCAATGTGTGCAAAGGAGAAGAAATATTTTTTATATTTCAAGCCCCGTATGATGCTGCTACTTATCACTTCAGTTCAAATCCAATAAACTCTCCCTAAATATAGACAAAACTAATTACATCTACTTTAAGAACATACATTCTAAACATGTTCTCAACAACAATATCTCCATAGACAATGTGCCCCTCACTGAAAAGGAAGAAACAAAATTCTTAGGCGTTACAATTGATTCAAACCTAACTTGGAATAGCCACATTCGTAATATTTGTAAGTTAGTCTCAAGAGGAATAGGCATTCTATTTAGGTTAAAATACCATCTTCAACCCAAGACACTATTTATGCTTTATAATTCATTCATTCGATCTTATATATCTTATTGTAACATAGTATGGGGAAATAGTAATAGGACGAAAATCATGTCATTGTTTCACCTCCAAAAAAAGCATATGCACCCATTCACACTATCTAGCCCATACAGATCCATTATTTCATAGATTGAAATCATTAAAAATTACCGACATTCACCTCTTCCAAACTGCAAACTTCATGTACAAATTTTTGACGAACACTATACCAGTGCCTTTTCGTAATATCTTTAGGTATAACAGAAATATTCATTCTTATCCTACGCGACACTCTTCTGACCTCCATTTAACCAACCCCAAAATAAATTTAGCACATAAATCGATGACACCATGCTCCAGACGTTTGGAATGATTTACCTTAAAACATTAAATACTCTACATCACTTCATGCTTTATGCTTTCAAAGCATTACTGAAAAAATATCTAATATCAAAATATTCATAAAGAGTAACGAGTTTAAAAAGACATATGTCTCGCAAACCTTTCACCTGCATGCACCCACTTGCACGCACTAGCAATTATCTCTTCCTTTTTTCCTATATATGTTTTTCTACAAACTCTGATTATAAATTCTAGAAATATATGTTTTGTTATTATGTATGTGACTCCATTATACTATCCCAACTCATAATACATAACGGTATTATGTAGCCCCCCTTTTCCCCGGCTGCTATTGTTTTCAAGCTTTCCGCTTATGATAGCTGGCCCCTGCATTTATGTTTTATTTCCTGACCCAATTTCATTTTATATCATCTGAGTATGTTATATATCATTTGTATATTTGTCACATGTTATTTGTATCAAATCTGATTTGTTTATTATTGCATTCAGTGTTTTGTTTTATATTCAATAAATGCAGAAACTTCTGCAAAAAAAACCCTCCAAAACCCCAAAAGTTTCACGAAAGCTTCAACGAAACAAGGTAAGGATTTGAGTTATGATTGAGCATGAGACTATATTTGTGTAGGTTTAGGGTGAGGATATTAGATAAAATGTTGGATCAAAGGTTGAGAGCAAGTATTGCACTAGTTAGTGTTAGAGACTGATAGCAAATTGATCATTGCTTGAGCTTGTGTTGTAAAATCATGTTCTGGAAAGTGACCTGGCTTGTGTTACCTGATTTAAGATGAGCGATCCAAGCTGATGAACTGTACGACCTTCAAAGTGGGTCTCAATGTCAAACTCCAATTCTGGCTCCTGAATTAAATGAACATAAAAGTTGGGAGGAAAAAAATTCTCTAACTCACATGAAGCAGGAGTAGGTTCAGTACTATATTTGGGGGGTGTAGGTGCTTTTTTTTGCTCAACATTTTATTTTCACTCCAACTCATATCAAAAAGGAGGATGATATCAATTGTGAGGAAAAGATTAACATCCCTTAAACGCAAGTCTAGAATGAAGAAAATGAAATATGGTTTAACATTCTTATACCATCTTAAGGTCAGTTTTACAAGGTCAATCTCCAATATACATGTATGCATGTTGAATCTGTGAGGGTACATCTCAATCAAATTTCTCACAAAAAAAAGTAATGAAAATCATGCTTTCCACATTTTCAGAGCAGCCCAAATCTATTTTAGACAAGGAAAAGCATTTCTTGGCATCAGCATATTCATGGAATATGAGGAAATACATTTTTACCATAAAACATGGGGCACACATGAACAAGGGGGAAACAAAAATTATGAATGAAAAACTTGTCTCAATGCATCTCGTTTATAAAAAACATCAGAACTTGGTGTCATATGAAGGGCTAAAAGAAAGTATAAAATAAAACTGACCTCATAGAAGGAAAACGACCAATGACTGTATGGAACACGTGTGAATTCAAGCCTGGCTCTACCCTTCAGTTTTGTGACAGTCACAGAGACATAGGCCGATGTTCCGAACACCAGGTCCACATCAACAGAGACCCTGAAACCACCACCATAGTCTAAATCCACAGCTACGTCCACTGTCTGCACCAAAGACAGGGGACAAATTATCACAGTTAAAAACAGTAGTAATAATGGTAATGTCTTGTACAGCACTCATGTCCATCACACTGTGAGGCTCATGGTGCTCCAACATCAATACATGTTTTTGTCACATTGGGGGGGGGGGGGGGGGATGGTGATTCGTAAAGTTACGAATGATTTCGTGTACGGCTTGAATGTGACAAGCCAAATGGGATTCTCAATCATTATAAAGATTTTCAATCATTATAAATCGCATCAGACAAAGGTGAAATGTGCAGATGTAGATTAATATTACTATTGTTCACAAACATTTTAATTGCAAGGTATATATTTGCCACAATTAAACTGAGATTATGGGAAATGCAGTCACACTTTGTTAAAACATCAGAAAAAAACTTTGGGAATCCCATTTGGCACTTCATATTCAAGTCATTTGTAAAGTGAAGCATAACTTTACAAACAGCTTTATGAAACACCCCCCAGGTATCTATTTACACCTCCATGTACGTGGAATGTGGCAAATGTGGATTAACGTCTTGTTGAAGGATGTTCAAGGAGGAACGGGATCCAAGCCCTGACACCTTTGACTGAGAGTCAAGTAAGGGAACCAATATTCCTCAACACCTCCAAAAAGCAGCTGCAAACATCTTTTGAGGTAAATAGTACCAAAGTACCAGTCTCCCCCTAACACTTTCTTGAGTAGAAACATTCCGATTCACACAGCAGCATTTTTGCCACCATCCCCACCCCACCCCCACCACCCCCCCCCCCCCCCTTCTTTCAGGATCACTTCACTACACTTGTCTTTCTATGGTCTATTCAACATGTTTTCATGTAACACATATCATGTATCTTACCTCTGGCATATCTGTGCCTTCCACCATACTAAACTTCATCAACGTCACACCTGTCAGTGTTGGAAAAGTTGGCCCAAGGCAATAATCCCTTACCTACAAGTGAAATGTGATAAAATAAAAACAAACAGTGAAATCAAGTGTGCAAGTATGATGGACTTGCAGATAGGCTGGAGTTAGGTCATCCTGGAATAGGAACATTCAAACTTACTACGCTAAATCTGGGTAAGACACAAATACGTAAGTTTTTGATTTATCATTTATTTATTCACCACTCATGGGTAGGATAGCCCTTGTCAGCTAATAGCTGTTATTTAAAGGGGTCCAAGATTACAAGTTTACAAGATCCAAATCTAAGACGTACAAATTAAATCCAAGTCTTCTGAACAATTATGTATAAGAATATATTCATAATTTATTGAAGCTCTTGTACAGTATGGTTAGCAAAAAGAAAATTGGCATGACCTCTAGGAAGAACAGAGCTATTGGAATAATTGCTCTGAATAGAGCTTCCAGCCATTATATGATCATTTGATTATTCACTTGTATGATATATTGATTTGCATGTATTTATGTTTGTATTGCTTTTTATATGGAAAATAATACCAACCAACCAAACAACCATGAAAATGATTGAATATAGTCTCACATTGTCCACCTGGCATAAAGAGATACATGTGTAGGGTCATGTTAAATTCATTGTTACTGGTGACTTTTCAAGTAAATATCTCAATGCACAATGCTACAATTAATCTGCCTTATGCTAGATGCTAGCATCCCTGCACTCCAGCCATTCCCCCACCCCATCCCTTACCCCCATCATACCTCTTCCTTACACTTGTCATGTAATCAGAACTCCTGTTGGTTTTTACTCATATGCAGGCAATGTCTGATTTTGCAATGCTGACCAGAGATAAAAAAAATATATTTTGTTCTTTTCATTTGATTAAAAGTCGACATGAAGAGGAAATATCTCTACAGTATCTTAGTTTTGCCTGTACCTTGCTACTGACCATGTAAAGAAAAGAAACCTGATGAAAAGTTTTGGGGGGCCAAACAAAACTGTGCATAACCTTTAAAAAAGACAGAGGTGAGAGAGACAGACAGACAGAGGGAGAGAAGGACATGGAGAGACAGATAGAGAAAGAGAGAGGAGGGATGACAGAAAGACAAAATAGTGAGAGAATCAGAAAAGATGAAGATAAGGAGAGGGAGACAAATTTAAGTGAGACAAAGGGGTGGGGTAAGGGAACATGGAGTAAGAGAAAAGAATGAGGGGGGGGGGGAGTAAAGATAATGAGAAACTGACAGAAAAGAGGCTTGCTATAACTTACAGTGATCTGTTCCAGTATTTTTCCAGCAGTCTTGGCATTCAAGAGCTCCTCGAACTCCACATTCATCTTCTTAATGATCCATCGGCGCACAGCGATGGTGTCCTTCAGTTCATTGAACAGGAATGATATAAGAGCATTGCCAGCATGGCAAGTCTCCTTCTTGAACAGTATCGAGGAGGGATCTTTCAGCTCCTAAAATTTATCAAGTTATTGAGAAATGTCTATGATTATCAATAACTATAAATCCAGGGGATGTATTCTGAAAACAATCTTATCTTTTATGTGACCAAATGGAATTTCATTACTGCAACAAAACGATTCACCCCTAAGAAAACTTACCCCTACTTGCTGAACTCGATCATAAAGGTGCTTTCGCGGAACCTCTTCTTTGGGCTGGCGTTTGATGTACCAATACAACCATGATGCTTGGATAGCCAGCATTAACACCCCACCAAACAAGACAGAGAGGATGATGATGAAAAACATGGTGACAGAGTGAGAGACTGCTTTCAGCAAACAGAGTAAACGCTAGGATTCATTGAGTCCTAAAAGAAAACATACAAAAAATACACATTTTCATATATTTTCTTATGTAGTTTTTATTTGTTTTGGGGTCCTTTTTCATGCCAACTAACAATATAACTTAGCCACTCATAGCGGCATTGGTGCACTTCAAGTACACACTAAGACTTCCATTGTACCAGGCAACAGGCAATATATTTCTATCTTATTCTCTCCGCGATACCATAGTACCACTACTTTGAGCTAGTAAAGTCATTCACCTTGCAACTGTGTCATTACTTTTAATAGTACATGAATTTTGTTTTAAATCATACTTTGCAAGTTTCTTCTTATTTGCTGCAGTAAGTTGTGCTTTTCCATCAACAAAAGGATAACCACATGTAATTAACATCTATGTATAATATGACTATGTAGCACACTGTTTTTTTCATTCAAATAACCAGGAAAGGGATAAAACTGTGAGACGTTTCTGGTCCACTTTTATGAATTCAGCGTGCACACTACCCAGTGGACATGTAATACATGTTGTACTCCACATATCTGCCTGATGATTTTTTTTGTCAATAACTTTGTACTGAGGTTAACACTGTGATCAAAAAGACAGCACAAGCGGCTATTTCAGTGAGTGAGCCCTCTATACTCGTATTGAGTAATTACATAATAACTCATCCTCTGAGAAATGTATACAATCACTTCAGTTGCTCGCATCATCAAAATTTACAGCAAATTAGGATTTTGTCTTTGGAACTATATTTTCCAACATCGGTGAGTTGAATTTACTACACTGTACTTTTTCAATGAAATTTGGTGCTAGTATTTGTAATCAAATGCCGACTTTGAGTGAGTGACACTTTTATGAAGAGTTGTATATCCTTTGCTACACATGAAGTACGGTAATGTAACTGGTAAAAGGTGCATGGTGTCAATCATAGCAAGATTACTATACTTAACTCCAGTCACTCAACACTACACTAATCCGGCACAAGTTTACAAGAGCTCACAACTTCACATGCACGATGTCGTTACCGCCTTTACAGGCTCACACCAGCACACTCACACTAGTGCTTGGTTATACTAACCTCGCACAAAAGACGTGCTATATCATGGAAATTGCTGACAATACGAAAGTAGTCTCTGCCAATTTATTGGACAGAGGAGCAAGAGCTGTGTCACCAGTGATCAGAAAAATATTTCTCAAAATTCACTTGATCAAGATAATTCACATCCAGTTGGAGGAATGGAATGAAATAGGATATTTTATTATCCTAGGTG
>CM057153.1:5929469-5960924 GCA_029962745.1 Echinometra lucunter
CTACTCATCACTTTCAAAGCTCAGAACAAACAATATAATATTATGCGTCCTGTCTACATCTCAGATATGATTTTCACCTTATGTTCCTTCATGCACACTCAGATCGTAAATTCGTAGCTTTTTAAATGTAAATTATGTCGAAATAAATTTTTTTGAAAAGTTATATTGGATAATGTACTTACTACTGCATGCTCCAAAGAGAGAATGATCAATAAATATTTAAGGTTCGGTTCTGTTCTCTCTCTCTCTCTCTCTCTCTCTCTCTCTCTCTCTCTCTCTCTCTCTCTCTCTCACTCTCCCTTCTCATCTCCCCCTCTCCTTCTCTCTCTCCCTCTCTCTCTCCCTCTCTCTCGTGTTTTTAAAATTCTTTTTGTAAAATCATATTTAATTTGTTATGAAAAATACGATTACCTTTAATGGAAATATATTTGCTACTGAGTTATTTGCTTTTTTCATTATCCAACTCTGTGCTATTAAAGTTGCAATTGTGTATGACTCATATTTTGTTTTTCATATACCCCCAAGTTCCAAGCTGACCTGTAAATATTACCATAATTTCTTAATCATGATTTCGATAAAAGCTCCTCTATTTGCTCTAACATGATTGGTGTAGATAAGAGTCATTTCAACGTTTAGATTACATCAGCTCAGAGCGATTGATTAACTGTCTTGTAAGCAAATTATACTCCGATGTGGGGGCTTGTACTGCGTGCACTGACAGCCATAGGCGCCGGAAGCGGAGGGGGGGGGGGCAGGAGGGCCCCCAACGAAAAGTTGCGGCAAAACGCATTTTCGCCCCCAAAACAAAACGAAACAAAACAAAACAAGACAAGACAAATTAGTGTGGAGTGGTGTGTCTGTTTTGTGAGTGTGTCTTTTATATTAAGGTTGAGAAGACAAAAAGGTGAGCCCCCTGTGATGTTTGCCCCCCCCCCCCCATCCCAAACTGCTTTCCGGCGCGCCTGCTGACAGCAGATGTTTATCATACTCACACGACTTTAATCTATTGCAGTATTTGTTTATATCATGACAGGTACTTTACATTTTAGCTTGATATACTGAACATCTAAATCATGCACCGTGGAAGACAAGATTAGGTCTAATGAAGTACATGACATGTGCATACATCTCGCTTCCTCTCCTCTCCTCTCCTCTCTTCTCTGCTCTCTCTCTCTCTCTCTCTCTCCCCCTCTCTCTCTCTCTCTCCCTCTCTCTCTCTCTCTCCCTCTCCCTCTCTCCCTTCTAAATCACCCCTTCCCTTCCACCCTCTTTCACCCGCTGTTATATCCTTTCAATCTCTCTCTCTCTCTCCCTCCCTCCCTCTCTCTCTTCCTCTCTCTTTCCTATCAACACTATTCAAGTTCTATTGGTTCACGTTTGCTTTTCTACTAATATACATGACTGCAATTAGTATGTGCGTATATCTTCAATTCGCTCGCCTTCTTTTATTTGTCAACATGCATATTACTAGTAGCCTTTGTTAGAAATTATACAAATAATGGCATGTTCACCGCATTAAAATACTTTGCCTGAATATGATTAAAACCAGGCATGACCTGAAAACATCTTGAAATCGGAGTACACTATACTAGTAATACAAGTTTGAATTTTATCCCATCATTAGTGATTATGTAACACTGTCTTCAGCTAGTAAACACCAAGTAATTATATCTAACCACACCAAGTAATATCTAACCACACCGAGAAAATATCTATAGAACAGAGTAAAAAAACTATATTATCTAATAACTACACAAAATACAAGATGGATGGAATATTACAAGCTGAATTGATAAGTACTTTGGTTGTTTATTCATACCGTAGACAACTTCACAAGGCCACCAGAAATGAACTTCAGGTATACTTTCTGCTTACCATTCGACTATTGTACTATAAATCCTCACAAGAATTCAACTAAAACATATCACAAATCCTCACAAGAAAAAAAAATACGAAAGGAATTAAACAGTTTCACAGTACACATGTATGAATGATTGATGTATCACAAACGGAAATCTTTCTTATTCACATCCTCAAGTATTTCTCTGCTCGGTATTTTTATGTTTTATACAAAAGAATATAGATCAATAATTTGCACTGGAATGAGAAGGTGCCATTTGCAAACAACTGTCCGAAATTTCACATTCGTACACTTGAGCATATTAAAAACTGATATTTTGATATTCATTAGCTGGAAAAGGATATTTGGATGATTATGATATTATGGGTTTAAAGAGAAAATTAGCCGAGGTATTATCGTGGAAAAACAGGCCCAGTACTAGTATGCAGCGTTACATTGCCATTCAGTAAGCCCCTAGATACCATTACCGGAAATTGCAAATGCTATACGGTATACCGACTCCCTCACAATTTGTTAAAAACGGAGAAATGGTGAAATGCTTTTATATAATAATGCATGAAAAAAGCAATATTCTACGCAATTTACGCGAGGCAAATATATTTCTTATTCCATTCAAAGGGCCTATAATAGCAAAATACTAATAACTTCAAAATAATGATAATGATAAAAGATGATAAAAGGGATATTGAAACAGGGAGGTTACCCTTCTAGCAAAGGTAGTTGTAACGATGGCTGCAGTATCAGCAGCAGCAACAACAAGGGAAATGAGAAGGAGGAGGTGGGGGGGGGGGAACTATAGTAGTTGGAGAAGGGGGATGAGCAGGAGGAGTATACTAATAGAAGCAGCAGCAACGATAGTCAAAGTTGTAGTATGATAGTAGTGGTAGTAGTAGCGGTAGTAGTAGTAGTAGTAGTAGTAGTAGTAGTAGTAGTAGTAGTAGTAGTAGTAGTAGAATTAGTGGTAGTAGTAGTAGCGGTAGTAGTAGTAGTAGTAGTAGTAGTAGTAGTAGTAGTAGTAGTGGTAGTAGTAGTAGTAGCGGTAGTAGTAGTAGTAGTAGTAGTAGTAGTAGTAGTAGTAGTAGTAGTAGAATTAGTGGTAGTAGTAGTAGCGGTAGTAGTAGTAGTAGTGGTAGTAGTAGTAGTAGTAGTAGTAGTAGTAGTAGTAGTAGTATAGTGTAGTAGTAGTAGTAGCGGTAGTAGTAGTAGTGGTAGTAGTAGTAGTAGAATTAGTGGTAGTAGTAGTAGTAGAATTAGTGGTAGTAGTAGTAGCGGTAGTAGTAGCGGTAGTAGTGGTAGTAGTAGTAGTAGTAGTGTAGTAGTAGTAGTAGTAGTAGTAGTGGTAGTAGTGGTAGTAGTAGTAGTAGCGGTAGTAGTAGAATTAGTGGTAGTAGTAGTAGCGGTAGTAGTAGTGGTAGTAGTGGTAGTAGTGGTAGTAGTGGTGGTAGTAGTAGTATAGTAGTATTGGTAGTAGTAGTATTGGTAGTAGAGGTAGTAGTGGTAGTGTTGTGGTGGTAGTAGTGGTGGTAGTAGTAGTGGTAGTAGTAGTGGGAGTAGTAGTGGTAGAAGTAGTGGTAGTATTAGTGGTAGTAGTGGTAGTAGTAGTGGTAGTAGTAGTAGTGGTGGTAGTAGTGGTAGTAGTGGGAGTAGTAGTGGTAGTAGTAGTAGTGGTAGTAGTGGTAGTAGTGGTAGTAGTGGTAGTAGTGGTAATAGTAGTAGTAGTGGTAGTAGGAGTAGTGGTAGTAGTAGTAGTAGTAGTGGTAGTAGTAGTAAAAGTAGTAGTAGTAGTAGTAGTAGTAGTAGTAGTAGTAGTAGTAGTGGTAGTAGTAGTAGTAGTGGTAGTAGTAGTAGTAGTAGTAGTAGTAGTAGTAGTAGTAGTAGTAGCAGTAGTAAAAGTAGTAGTAGTAGTAGTAGTGGTAGTAGTGGTAGTAGTGGTAGTAGTAGTAGCAGTAGTAGTAGTAATAGTAGTAGTAGTAGTAGTAGTAGCAGTAGTAGCAGTAGTAGTAGTAGTAGTAGTAGTAGTAGTAGTAGTAGCAGTAGTGGTATTAGTGGTAGTAGTAGTAGTAGTAGTAGTAGTAGTAGTAGTAGTAGTAGTAGTAGTAGTGGTAGTAGTGGTAGTAGTGGTAGTCATGGGTGTCGATTTGTGTTCGCGGTTGGAGGGATGACTGATACTGAATATCCTCGACCGCGGAGCAAAGCGACTGAGCGTGGAAAAGGTGTGGAGGTACACACGTGAAGGATATAGACTAAGCAGGGGGGGGGAGGGGGTATAGGACCTTTTTTGCTGCCCATATCTCTGCATTATTAGTCTAATCTACCAATCCTCCAACTAACCGCACAAAAATTGTTTCAAACAATATCGCATAGGTGCATCCTCATTACTTGAATGAGAACCTTAGGGTATGAACCATCCTGTTTTTTATTTTGCGAGCGAGCGAAGCGAGCGAGCCGAAAATCCCACTTTCTAGCTATAAAAGAAATGTTGTTTGTCGTCAAAGTATACTCAAGCAATAAAGATGTTTGACTAATTCAGCACCTCACTGGCCCAATACTTGTTTACTTTCCTAAACCACGCTATATTTCAAATACTGTAAGCGAGGGAGGCGAGACAGGAGAAAACACATTCTTTTAGTAATGAAGTGTTATTTTGTCATCAAAATCCACTATGGGTCTATAAAATATCTACATTTTTTATTCGAGTGAGCGCAGCGAGCGAGGCAAAAAAATTACATTCTTTGATAGCCTGAAAGATAACTAAATAGTTTTTGATCACCTAAGTGTCAAATAATGATGCTATATGGCGCATTGCTTGCCATCTAAAACCATTTTGTTTCTATGAACGAGCGAAGCGAGCTACCGACAAAAACTTTTTTTCTTTCTAATAAAACCTTAAATTTCCACCAAAATAAATCAGATGAATTTTATGATGTACCATGTCCCTGTATTCGAGAAATGCTTTACATCTAGCCTTAAAAATATTACAATATTCGGACTTGTTGCTGACGGAATAAGACCGCTTGCCTCCTAATCTTGTTTCTATGAGCGAGCGGAGCGAGCGAGCGAAAAAGGGCTATTTTTTTAATATTGACAATAGCTAGGCTCCAGTGTACTGTTACTCCTATTTTATGATTTTAATAACATGCACTTTATCAGCATCCTCCACCGGTCACAGGCTATTATCTCATGAACATTCTTCTGCCATGGGTCTTCTTCCCGTTCGACTCTTTGCAGTTATATTATAATAGTACATGTATAACATTGGATAGAAAGACAAGATGCAAACCATGGCCAGTTTCATTTCTTAATAAATCCCAATAAAAATATCAATTGGCATTGGTTAAGATAACAAAATATATTAAATGCGAGTAGAACAATAATAGCTTACTATTTGATAGAAAGACAAGATGCAAACCGATTTGCTTTCATATAAAGACAGTATTATAATATCATTGGTTGGGATACTTAAAATGCAAGCGAGCGAAGCGAGCGAGCGCTGAAAGCCTTTTCCTTTTCCTTTCCTTTTAAAAATGGTTTCTTTGCTCTTTTCTTGATTCTCTCTGTCTTTGTCTTTACTTTTTTTTAGGATTATAGGAGGCTATGAAATTTTTCATGTTTTTCATGGTGAATTATTGGGGGATGATTGTACAGGCCTACCCCCCCCCTGACCGAAATATGGGGGGGGGGGGGATATATCCCCCATCCCAACGGGATCGACACCCATGGTGGTAGTAGTGGTAGTAGTGGTAGTAGTGGTAGTACAGTAGTAGTGGTAGTAGTTTAGTTGTTATTTTCTATGAAAAAATAAATATGTTACATTTTTTATTTCATATATACTTTTAATGCGAACACGTAATTTCAATGCGGTGAATACGAATTCAGTGCACTTACAATTAGAATACATGTTCCATGAATTAATTGACAGGTCAATCCACAACGTACTCCAATTTATGCCACTTCGATAAACTTTAAAGGAACTGGTCATCACATATGTAAACAATGAGACTACTAGAGCAAATTTTAAAAGTCATAGACTTAATACCACATTATAATAGCTAAAGTAAGTTGCGTCGAATGAATCAGAATCAAAATCAGATGTAACCTTTGATGTGATATGAAAGTAACCACGGCGGCGCCAGGGTATTTTGATAGGGGGAAGACGACGCGTTAATGGCAACGTCGCACATCGCGTTTTTTTTAATATTAGCCCATTGGTGATTTTATTTAAGTTTTAAATGAACAAATAGGGCTTTTATATAGTTGCTGTCCTCTCTTTCCCATACTTTTCTTTCTTTCTTTCTTTCTTCTTCTTCTTCTTCTTCCTCTTCTTCTGGGGAGGGCAAGAGTAGGGCAGATTTTGCGGATGTATCAAATACATCAAATGACTGCATTTAGCAGAAGGAGGGACTCGTGCAATCAGCGCATCTTCCCTCCCCTCTCCCCTTCCGGATCTGCCAAAGAGAAACAGCTCTTGGTAAATAAGAAAACTGCTGTACATAATTCATGGCGTTGATAACGAAAGTGTTTTCCTCTGCAAATTGTGTTAGCGTTTAGAAACAGTGCTTACCGACGGTTCTCTGGATAATTTCGATTTCAGGCCAAAGGCCTCCAAAAATGCATTATAGTATCTCTTGCAAAAGACAGTATAGATTATGGGATTCGAGAGAGAGTTGATGTAAGTCAGTGTGCGTGCAATGTAGATATACACCGTCAGCGTTTTGACCTGGGATGACGATGCCGCCCGTGATGAGGATATTGATCATGACGAACAACGAGATGAACTCGAAGGGGGAGAGGAATACGAAGAAGAGAACGCTATTGACGACCAACATGCGAACAGTCTGGCTGTGGATCTTGGCGTCGCGTTCGCTTCGGGATCCGTCACCCTTGGTTTTGCCCAAGGAGCTGCTGAGACCTTTGAGAGTTTTGTGATGGAGGATAAAGTTGACGACGAGAGTGATGAAGAAGGGGATGGTCTGCGCCCCACTCGTGTAGCTGTCAGCGACCAGCGAAATCGGGTTACAATGGCTGGTCATCGTTGGCCAATTCTTGAACGGATCGACGTCTGGCCACTGGTAGCAGTTGTGCTCGTATTTGGCGTAGCTGGGTAAGAACGTGCCGGAGACGAGGAAGGCGGCGATCCATGAGATGACACAGACATTCCTTGTGAAAGACCAGCGCTTCGAACCCTGAGCCTTATGCAGCTTCAGCGGATGGCAAACCGCATTGTACCGCTCGACACTCACCGCGGTGATGAAACACATCGAAGCATTGTACGCAGCGCTGAGGAATAGGAAAATCACCATGCAACCTTCAAGACCAAGCCCGGAATCATCAATCGCGATTGGCGATGTCATGATCTTAATAATTTTATGGACGACCGCGAAGATAATAAACATCATATCCGCGAAAGCGAGGTTGACGAGATACACGTTGGTGATCGTCTGCATGCTCTTAATGCGGAAGACGACGAAGATAAAGGCGCAGTTGTCGAGAACCCCGATGATCATGACGATGGGGAGGAAGATGGCGTTGAAGCCCCATTCGTAGGTGGAGTAAGAGTAGCCGTAAGCGCCCTCCTCCGATACGTTTCTGATTACGACGTCGGCTGTCTCGCAGTAACCGAGCTCGTCACCTTGGTCGTCGCTAATAACTCCGGGGAAATCTGTCATTTCCATTATCTAAAGTATCTCGGTGTTGCACAGGAAAATCAGAATTATAACATCCACTAACTTTTGTTATTCAGGATAATGTTTTTGATATTGTCAAAAGACGTTATCAACGTACAGGAACTAAAGCCAATTTGCTTTCTTTTCGCGAACTCACAAAACAAAGAACAGACAGACGGCCCACTTTTAACTCATATACTGTGTATAGAACACTCTTAGAGAATATAAGGAAAGTGGAGTTTATGAACAGGGGATCTTTATGTTCAGGTTCCCTAATCTTTTTCCAACGGTAAACACTGTTACAGGAAAACGGAATGTGGCCTTTCTGGACAGGTGTTTTTTTTTTCTAGTTAAGTCGCTGAAACTTGCTTCAAACTGTATTATAATGATTCTATAATCGAAAGAGAAGAATTATTGTTTTTTATCAGTCATGTCAGTGGTGTACCAATAAGATATCGATGAGATGATTTAGCCTATTATAAAATTACGAAAGAGTCAACTAGATAAACTCCAAACATTTCCTGCAAAGTTCAGTGTAAAAGGCTGCCCAAGTATTTGTGTTTGCCACCTTCCGGATGAGATGTCAAGTTGCACGTACTTGTTTGTACTTCATGTAAGGGCAGGCCACTGAATTTGTAGTATATCTCGGGATATCATCTCCATTTTTGTTGAAGCTGTAAATGAACAAAAAAGTATGCAGTCAATATTTAGATGCTACCGCTGATATTGTTATACATAAAGAAATGTTACATTGATTCATAACACCCGCCGAATGGTGTATAAATTTTGTTTTTCAATATCATCAGGGGGGTCAGTCCCTTTTACGTTTTTGCGGTGAGGGGACACAGACAACCAAAATTTTCCTGACAAGCATAAAAAGGTCGCCAGCTTAAAATTTGGAGAGACATACCCTATTGTGTCCCCATCCTTAAATATATGGGGAACGTATCCCCCGTCCACCCTCCCCCCCCCCCCCCACCTCACGCGACTGACGTCCATGATATATCACCATTATTCTTCTGGAAACAAAGGGAAATAGAAAATAAGCACAGGTATACTTTTAGCGAACAAAGTACAGGACCAAAAAGCGTAAGATGCAAGACATATTGCCATTGGCGTAAATCTGGGGGGGGGTACCCACTTTTTGGAGGGGGGTGGCGTGTACTTTTTAAGGAAGAAAATATATTTTAATTAATCAGTTAGTAAAATTTTTGATAATCTGTCATAAACAACCATCATATTTTAGAATTTCTATTTGAAAATACGACTGAAAACCAGAGAATTGGTTATTTTTGGCTCGCTCGCTTCGCTCGCTCATCATATTTTAGATTTCTATTTGAAAATGCGATTAAAAACCAGAAAAGTGGTTATTTTGGCTCGCTCGCTTCGCTCACTCGCAAAATAAATATTAAAATGTGTGAAAGGGGGTCTGTGCGGGTGGGTGAGGGGATGTGTTTATACTTAAGTGTGAGATCGACAGAAAAAAAAATCGTCTAAAAAGTTGATCAACCCCCCCCCCCCCCCACTCCTTAAAGTGGATTTACGCAGGTGCATATTGCATAACATTATTTACAATAAAAGATTACGTCAAAGAATCAGTGAAATGAACAGGAACTGCCTTACAATAACGATTTGCAACTCAGAATTAATGTCACTCTTAAGAAAATTAAGCAAAAAGCACAGGCTTTTCGTCGACCTAGCATGTATCACTTTGATATTCAGACAATGGCTGAAACATAACCATGATTTCTAGTAAGCCCTACTCAAAATATAATCTTGAAAAAACATCCAGAATGTAAAATAAATAAGAAATCGTATAGAATCGTAGAAATCGTAGAATCTTTTGCGCAAAAATTATGCATAAATCCTCGTCTCAACTTTGTAAATCATAACTACCAAGACAATTCAATAGGGTAGACTTTCATCCAATTTAAATAAGTGACGAAGGAAATCAAACAAGTTTAACATACACTTTGATGGCATACGCCAATTAAATTTCAAATTAAACGCTATGAACTTACCTTGGTGGCTGGTATTCTGCTTAGAATATCTGATGCAGTTTTCTCCAAGCGATTGCGTCGCTTCTTTTATACTCCCCAGTAGGCCACGCCCAGCTCCGAATGTCATTGGACGCTGTGTCACTACAAAAGCTTGTTTGTTTTATAAAACGACGGATGAGCTAAGGAGAAGATGCTTACCGCATCTTCCAATAAAAGAAGCTGATGCTCAGAGATGTGTTGCTAATGCTGAACCATGTCGGTCGATAAAAAAGCGTTTTGAAAAGACACAGATCAATTCTAGTTCGGCGTCAAGTCTTAGTTGCGTCAGTGTAGCGTGAAAGAGTATGATTAATGATTAATTTTGCGGTCATCTGGCATCACTTTCATCTTTCCCATACATAACTTCCTAATTGATCTTCTATCTGTGTATTTTGAATGTGCACATGACGGAGGTGTTGAAATAAGGCGAATTATTAATATTCCATCAACGTTTGATGACATCTTACTTCTGTACAAAGTTATAATGATCAGTAGCGAAGGGAGATTCCAGTTCCATCAAAGAGGCACTAGCATGGATGAGGGGTGCCAGTTTTACTTAAATATGAAATGATAATCCACACGGCTACTGGTTAAGAGGAAACCCGAAGAAGAAACTGCGGAGGGGCGCCTGATTTTCCTTTTCCCTTTTTCATCTCGTCCCTTTTTTCCTTTTCCTGATTACATCTTTTCTCTTTTCATTGTCTTTCATTTTTTCTTCGTCATCCGAGGGGGGGGGGGGGGGGCTGTACCCGTCGTGCCCCTTTATTGGAGCTACGTCATGCACTGCCAAAGACATGTGGAATCTGTTGAGGATGTATTATTGTTGATACTCGGAAATTTAATACTTGCCAAATATTCTGATTTATACTGACCATCAACGGTAGCATATTCCATTACCGCAGATGAGAGTGAGGAAAATCCGAGCGATAAACAATGCCTGTCCATCGTTCCTTTACGTCATTTCCGCCTTGGCCTTAGCCTAATGCAGAACAGAGGGCAATTAGGGTTTACATGTCACAAAGATTCGCAAAGTTGCATACATTAAATATGAAACGATTTTTGCTTTTTCAGCGTTTGAAATATTTTACTTATGTAGGAAGGCTTACAATAATATACCGTAGTTAAGACATAAAGGAATCGAATTTGAATCATGATAGGCCGTCGCAATATTACATTCATAAAAGAAAGTGGGCCGACAGAAAAATTAATGCATTTCACGTTGATATATATTTACTTTGATCTATTGCCATGCTTATTTGTATTTTACCCTGTCGGTGCATCCATTCCATCCCCCACGATGCCCATGTCTCTTATTTTCTGCGTCAAGGAACATATGTAAAGAGGAAAGAATAAATTACATAACCATCACTGCTGCACGAAGAAAGAGCAACACAATGTCTGGGGTCATCTAGCACAGGGGTCGTGGGAGGGAGGGGGTGGGGCTGAAGTCCCCTAAAGCTTTGATTAGTTGAAAGAAAAAGTAAAAATAAATTAAACAACTATATTGGTAAAAACTTCAAAGTGCCCACAGGACGGCAAACCAATAAAACCCAAGGGGCTCGGCTCCAGGACTTGGATCCCACCTGTTTGGGTGTCAGCCCTCCCCCCCCCCCCCTGTAGCCCTATATACACTGAGAAAACAATCTAGCAAAATTAATGACCCTTCGATTTTTGCTCATTTACACGAAGCGAAGAGACCGAGCTGGTCACGAGGGCGCTTAAATTGCATTTTTAAAAGTGAATTTGAATGATTTGGTAAAGTTTTTTAGTGGATTTTATTAAAATTTTCAGTAAAAAAATGTGAGTTTTCAAAATTTCGGGGGGGGGGCATCTGCATAGACTTCGACTATCATGTGGGTATGTCCATTGCTGCATACTAGCCCCTCTCCGTGGTCTAGTGGTTAAGGCATTGGCGTTCTAAGCCAATGACCCGAGTTCGATTCCAGGCGGAGATATTTTAAACAACCTTTGCAAAAATTGTCAAAAAAGGATGGACAGAACAGCTCTGGGGAACTTTGATTTCAGCTACTCTGTAATTACTCTCTCGATTGCTTTCACATATCCTGCAAAGGCTCATTTTTTTTTTGTATAATTGCATTTTAAGGTGATTTTCGGTAACAATGGAAATGCATTGTAGCACCTTCTTAATTTCTAAGAGGAATAAGGAACGTTTGCAGAACAGAACTCGAAGAGATGACGTTTGAATTGAAGGCTGGCTTGAAAATGTAATTTGGCCTGGTCAAGATGTGGGTTGAAAGATGAAAATAACTCATTTCTTTTGAAAAAAAAGATCGGTGCAGGTCTCCACTGGTCTTCGGTCAATTTTAGTTGTCAAGGCAACAACGGATGTCCACTATCGCAATTCTATGGCGCCTGTAGTAGATAAACCTACTGAAGCAGACGTACGTAGATTCTGGAGAGCTGATGCTTTGTGTTGAAAGAAAAAAGAAAATTACTTAATTAAGTATAAAATCGTTGAAATCAATATGCATCCTTGACTGCCTTTCACAGTATTTTTCAAGTATGAATTAAGAACTGCATTTAATACCATGATACAACGTACCCCCTATTCAGTACGCTAACTTGTATATCCGCAGATTGTACAAGAGGCATCGTTTGATTTAAGGCTGCGTCAGAGTTTGCTCCAAGTTCTTGATGAGCCTTATGGGCGTGTGTGGGTGTGTGTGTGTGTGTGTGTGTGTGTGTGTGTGTGGCTCTGTGAGGGAAAGAGAGAGAGAGAAAGAGAGAAGAAGAAGAAGAAGAAGAAGAAGAAGAAGAAGAAGAAGAAGAAGAAGAAGAAGAAGAAGAAGAAGAAGAAGAAGAAGAAGAAGAAGAAGAAGAAGAAGAAGAAAGAGGGTGCACAATGAATAGTATAATACTCCTTCGAATTACTTTTCGGTTGAAAAATAAAAATTCTATATGTAAATATCATATTATGTATACAGATTGATTGGTTTGCCTAATTCAAACAAACAATAACTACAACGTATTCTCAAATCGCCTTCACTCAAGTTCACTGGCAAATAAGGGTTGGACGCAAACGAAAGACGCCTGATGTGCAAAGGTTACCAAAAAGAAACAAAATCTTTTTCACTCTTTACATTTTGAAAGTAATTGATTAAGAAATGAAACTGGGATACGACAAAGATCAAACGATATATGAGATGGAAGAGAGAAATACAAAGCTAGAAGGGTGGTTTTTTGAAGCAATAAAAAAGAGAACGTGAAAAGAGGGTGAAAGAAAAATCGAGAGAAAGAGCCGAGGGAGAGAGAGAGAGAGAGAGAGAGAGAGAGAGAGAGAGAGAGAGAGAGAGAGAGAGAGAGGGAGAGACAGAGAGATGAGATAAGGAAGAGCGCTATACACTGCAAAAACGGTGGTGTTAAATTGGTGTTAAATCAACACCACTGGTGTTGATATAGGACAACACCACCATCAGTCCTATATAAACACCATCGGTGTTAATTTAACACCAGTTTAACACCATCGTTTTTGCATAGAGAGAGGGTACAGGGAGAGACAGAAAACAACAGATGCACTACTGTATATCGATGGGAGCTTGCATGGAGCTGTGTTGTAACTTGGACAGTTGATATTCAGGCAAGAGATCATCATTATCATTGTTATGTACATTATCAGTTTTATCGTTAACTATTGCTATTGTTGTGATGATGATGGAGATGATAATGATGATGATAATAATAATGATAATTGTAATAATAGTATATAATAATAATGATAATAACAATAATAACAACAACAATAATGATGATGATAATAATAATAATAATAAGAAGACGACAAGGAAGACTAAGTGGCTACCAGAAGCAATTATGAAACAAGTAAGACCACACGGTTAGTGCAAGTACATGTAGTCAATTATGTCATTCAGTATATATGATGCTAATAATATAAGTAGCTGTATCACAGATACAGGCCGAATGGTGATTTGGATGCCCGTTCTCAGAAAAGTAGCACATATCGATGACGCTATCAATCTTCTGATTTAGATGTGACCGGAGAGTACTACAGACTGCTTCTAATCAGACCATTGTTGTTTACAAAAGGCATGTCAGTATAATGTTCTTCTCAAAAGTCCATTGGTAATAGAATGGCCTATTTCTAAATCTGGAATAGTGATTCAATAGTAAATAAAAACAAACAAACAAACAAACAAACAAAGACAATTGATTTCGATTTCTGGACTAGCGTCTTTAAAACCATGTTGGATAAATCCTTATTCCAAACGGGCAAATTATCAGTAATGAACAAGGCTTCCGGTTTATGATAAGAAAAATATATATATATATTTCCGGCTGTTTGACTAAATAGGCGTAATATAAGAATTCTGACTGAATGGCAAGCCCAGTCATTTTGAACATCAGAAAAATATTTTTTGGGGGTCTATTTTTCATATATTTTTTTTGCTATTTTTTGATTTTTTAATATATTTTTGGCTATTTTCTACGAAAATAGTCCAAATACTACTCTGTTTTTCTTATATTATTTCCACTTTCGAAACGAGGTGGGCTATTTCCTATCTTTTAAAAATAGTGGAAAAAATATTTTTTGGGGTGCTATTTTCTGCTCTTGTAATAACAGTGTTGATATTTCCTGCACTATTTTAAAACTATTTTTTCGTCTTTGAAATAATTATCACTATTTTCCTGCTATTTTCTGCTCTTGTCATAAATGTGCAGTTATATTTTTTCTCCTGTAAAAGTTTTTTTTTTTCACTTTTATGGTGCTATTTTTGCACTTATTTCTTGAGAATATTTTCCCCTATTATTTTTTTTCATTTTTTATAACATCCTATTTTTTTACCTTCAGTGTTTAAGGCATGTTATTTTATTTTTTAAAAACTATTTTAGTAACTTTGTTAGACATTCTTCAACCTGCAATAAAGTGCCAACTATTTTCTCCCTATTTTTTAAGTATTTCTTTTATACATAATTATATTTTTTCACTATTTTTATGACTTTGAAATATTAAGCATACTATTTTTTTTTTTTTACTGTTTTTCTAACTGGATTTTTAAATAAATAGTGTAGTTTTGGATAACTAACCATATTTAACTTTAGACATTAAAAAATCATCAATATTATGTTGCTATGACAATATAAATGAACATTTCATGTATTATATATTTTTTGGGGAAAAGAGTATAGCTAAAAGAGGTTTTTCTTATATGTTTTGGTCTATTTTTTCCCTATTTTCTCCCTATTTTTTGACTAATTTATAATATGCAAATGAATTCATTTGCATATATCATTTGCATATTTCACTTTCATACTTCACTTGCATATTTGTGCATTTTGAAACAAAATTCAATATTTTAAGAAAAGTGCGAAATTTAATATTGTTTTTTTTTCATTTATATTTATGGCATAATTACAATATTAGAGATATTTCATGAGTGATTTTCATATCACATTCCATATTTTCTAATAATAACAGAAACAATGATAGTCTAACCATTTCTACAAGTAACAAATTCTAATGCTGGTATATAAGACTGGAACCCATAGGGAACTAGTGGCTAAGGCGCAGCCATTATTCGATACCGCATTGCGATCATGAATTCTATAATGATGATTATGATATGATTATATCATATGAATGAATGATGTGATGATGAGTTTAAGTTTCAAATTAGTAATATATTATATTATACAGAAATTAGATCCAGTGCAAATATGTTACATAATCATGCAGTATGTATGATCATTGAAATTTTATTTTCAATAGACTATTTTTCTTAGCTATTTGTATCCTATTTTCAAACTATTTTCTTGCTTTTTTTACCACTTTCGAGAGACTATTTCCTCTCTATTTTTCCCCTATTTCCCATATATTTCTGGACTATATTCCCCCTATTTTCTATTGAAAGAAAATAGCTGAAAAATATATTTTTGTAGTATATTTTTAAGCTATTTTCGTGCTATTTCTGGACTATTCCATTTCGACTGGGGAAGGCTATACATGGAAGAAGAATGTTTAAAAAGGCTCCTTAATTAGCTCTCATTTCTTATATATCTCTCTTCCCAACTTAAAATCATGATATAAAAAAATCAAAGAAGATCGACGACAGAGTCGAATAACCTTCTTTTCTTCTTTTCTTCTTTTCTTCTGTTTCTTCTTCTTCTTCTTCTTCTTCTTCTTCTTCTTCTTCTTCTTCTTCTTCTTCTTCTTCTTCTTCTTCTTCTTCTTCTTCTTCTTCTTCTTCTTCTTCTTCTCCTCCTCCTCTTCTTCTTCTTCTTCGAAATTCTTACTTTAAAGGTTCTATATTTGGCATGAAAACAAAATTGGTGGCTTAAATTTGCTGTCCTTTATACTCTCCTCTGGGATTATTGAGAGATCATCTTGGTAGAAATAATCGCTTTTTTTTCGACCGATAATCATTCATAGCTCAAGGGGTAAGCGATTATTTCTACCAAGATGAATTCTCAACAATCTCAGAGGAGATCGGTTCCTAAAAATGACTCTGAAAATGGAGATCATGAGCACAAACATGATGGTAAAGGCTGTTGTTCCGGAAATAAGGCTATGCCAAAGCCGATGGACATTTTCCAAGCTGTAAAATCTGGGTGAGATGGATAAATCGTTAATTCTTTCGTAGCACGAAAACGGTAGCTTGGTGTGACGTCCGGTCCCATATGTTCGTTATTGCGTCAGTGAAAATCCATTTTACGTGAAGCTTACTGCGCATGCAATGCATGCGACGCGACGGCTCGAAAAGCCTCGAATCCTCGCTACTGTTGTCCGGCGCATGCATCGTTTTTGACAATCTCTTGTGGTTCAGAATTACTTAGGATATCTACTGATCTAAACCTGTTGCCTGTGTAGCACTTCTGCAGTTCTGTTTGTAACTAAGAATCTAAGTATCTAAGTAATTGTGGAGTCATCTAGAGTAAAGCGCCCATCATTCGACCTGTGCCGTGATTCGACCTATTATCACTATATCACAAGCCAGAACATATTATTGTCACAACACGCACTAATCACTTCATTACACACACAGACATTGTCACTCACCACAAGAAAGTCCCTTAGTCACCTCCAAAAATCCATCTAAAAAGCCAAATTCCGGCGTCAAAAATGCAAAATCGGCGCCATAATTCCAAAGCACGCGAAGGCTCAAGTCCACTGCTAAGAAACATGGTCGCAGAAAAAGCGCTAAAAATAAAGAAATCGGCGGTTTTGTGAAGAGTTTTTTCATTTATCACAAGCGCCGAGGGTGATGGTATCGGCGAAAAACAAATGAAAAAAACCAAACCCCCCCCCCCGTATCTGCTGATGCAGTGACTTCATGTACAAACAAAGTTGAATGCAAGTCCCCTCTGGCCTTCATTAGACCGCAACGGGAGCACCGACTTCCACGATGGACAACCATGTGCGGTGCGGCGCATTTCAGCAGCCCTCTTACGCGTTGACATTGAACGCACAGTGCGCCCGGTCGAATGATTGTCAGGGGATATCGAATTAAGGGCATGAAACATAGCGATATATTTTCATATTTTCTAAACAATTGTGATGCGTTTGAAAAAATAAACATTGTGATAAAAATAGTTTAAAATATTTGACATGAATTTAAGTAGATATAATTTTGTGAAAAGTAAGTTTAGCAGAATAAATATTGCAGAGAACCTGAAGTGGTTGAATCTCGGGCAGTTTACTCTATTCTTATCTTACTGTGGCAGCCCGAACGCTATGCGTTCGGGCTGCGCCCTTCATCGAATGGAAGCTAAGGTGAATATGATTTCCGAACAGAATATTTAAGATAGTAGCATTGTATATATATATTTTATCAAAATCTTATTTACTTAAGAAAATGTTATTAGTAGCAGTTTTCACTGTGGCAGATGAGAGCTCCACCGAGAAGTGGTTCCACTGAGGATGCTGCCACGGCGTGGCAGCGTCCCAAGGCTAGAGTCAGTCATACTATTAGTTAGCCCTGGGGCGCTGCCACGGCACTGAGTTTTAGGGAAGGATGTTAGCTTACAATTAACCTGAATTAACATGTTTAGAAATGATAGGAACAGCAATAATGATAATAATTATTATCATTATAACAATAACAAGAATAATAATAATAATAATTAATAATGTATCATTTATTATTATGCTTATGAAGGGCTCCACCCTAACATTTTTTTTCGGGGGTCTGGCCGGGCACCCAGATTTCAATATTTTGAAATTTTGAGTGCCCGGGGTGAAGTTTTGAGCACTCGGAATAAACTTCTGTTACAAGAAGAATATGCAATAAACTCAACCAAACCAGGGGGATCTAAAAATCATCGAACAATTGAGCACATACCATTAACCAAGCATTTAATGAATCAACAATAAGTCCTGATTTTCATTGTAAATTCCTATTGGCAAAATATGTGGCTTCGTCGAGAATATTCTTAATTTTGTCATGTTAGTCGAATGTACACTTGGAACAAAGACACATTTCACGTTTCAATTTCTCTTATACACCCCTGATAAGGTCTCTACTCTAGTCTACATGAATTCTAAGTTACTCAGCAACATAACTTCAACTAAAGAATTATCCCCCCAAATGTGTAATTATGGCTAAAATCACGAATTATATTTACATTTGAAAGTTTGAAGGTACGGTGGTGTCAATTCATTACGCTAAAATGCCTAGAATTCCCCTCACATTGTTGTTTTTGATCATCACTTATGACCTACAAACTGAGTTTCTAGTCTGACCAGATCGACTCTTGCAATCATAAATGAAAGCAGCCAAGGCAAGAAACACGTTTATATTCACTGTATGCAGACGTGAGTGAAAACTACTTTAGGCCAATGCACTATTTCATCCCTGACGTAACTGTACTTATGAGCGAAGGAGCTCACTCACGTAATCATGAAAGAAAAATGAACGAAAGATTTACGAAAGTATGACAAGTCTTGACAAGATATTTTTGAAGAAATAAATGAATGAATGAATTTTTAAAGAAATAAATGAATGAAAAATGAACAGACATTTAAAAAAAAAACAACAATCAATCAAACAAAACATTCATTCTTGCAAGCAAGAGCTTGTTTGTTAGTGCCCTTCTTACTAAATTTTGTGGTGGGAATGAAATCATTCAGGCCAAGTTCAATTTCTAATCATGAAACGAAAGTATGACACAATATTTTTGAAGAAATAAATGAATAAAAAACAAACATACATTATTTTAAAAAATAACAAAAAAACATTCCTTCTTGCAAGCAAGAGCTTGTTCGTTAGTGCCCTTCTAACTAAATTTTGAGGTGGGAATGAAATCATTCAGGCCAAGTTCGATTTCGAATCATGACTGTATGCTTTACGCCACGCTTGCATACGGTAATCGTAATGTTAACGTTGTGAACGTAGATTGAATGAATAGAATTTGCGTAGTATGTCGGTACACTTCCGAGTTTTAGTGCTTCAGGGTTTAGCGCCATCTTTTCGCAACTGATTTATTTCTGAATTAACGAATTTGTGACAATAAATGATGTGAAAATTTAATGGAGAATAGCAAGCAAATTTGGATTACTTTCACTTTATTTGCCCTGGATTTTGTTCTGTCCTCACAGAAAGAGGTAGGAGGGAATGATTTGGAATTATATCAACTAAAAGTGTTACTGTTCTTTTAACCTGCTTTATCGTCGATCTTAATGAAATATTTTGTTGGTTGGGGGTTATTCCACAGGCTGCTAACCATCGATTAACTGTCAAATATAAATTTCTGAATACCAAATATGGGTGTTTGAAAGGTCTATGTCTCATTTTCAATACGCTCATGATCATGATTAACGACAAAGTCACTACACCACTCATGCATCCACATTATGTATGACCATGGGCATTGTCTAGGCAAGCTACTGTCCCCGTCAAACATGCCATTTCACACACACGTACACACACAACTTGTTCATCTACACACAAGAGCTAATGCTACACATCAGCGGATAAAATGGAAAACGGTGCGTCCTCATTTCCTTACCGCTGAGCATTTTAATCTTTTGGGGAAATAAAATTTTAGGCGCCCGGCTGGGCGCCCATATTTCTTCCATTTTCATTTTTAAGCACCCGGCGGTCATATCTAGGCGCCCAAGTGTCCCGGGCGCCCGCTAATGTCGAGGCCTGCTTATGATGATAATAGTTATCATCATCATCATCATCATTGTTAATGTGACTGAAATGACGATTACTATCAGAACTATATCGATCATTATTCTGATTTATTTAGTTATTTATTACTTTTGGGTAATTTCAGCGCTGTCACAGTTTTTCTGAAGTGGTTTAACAACAAAATTTAAAAAAAAAGATAAATAGCGTGATGCAAATATGCAATAATGTGTGTCAGTCCATATTCTGTATTTGTTTGTCACGGTGCGTATATCTTCTATTGTGCATTCCGGTGTATGTGTGTGTGATTGTGTGTATCTGTATACAAAATTTATCCTCGATTTCTCGTGAACAGTAAATCATCCCCCCCTGATTCGCAAGTACACAAAGTTGCATGATTGCTCTTCTTGAAGTGACTAGGAATTACAGGCTAATGCCTTTAATATATCTGTACCAGATGATGATGATGATGATGATGATGATGATGATGATGATGATGATGATGATGATGATGATGATGAAGAAGATGATGATGATTTTGGTGCTAATCATGTGCTCAAGAAAGTTTCCTTGGTTTCAGTTTGATGACACAGGGGAACATTGGTATGGTATATTTGATCAGCTTTTCTTCTTCAAATTAGCAACACCGATATTTTGTCTTATAATGCTACATTTTTCTTGTATAAGGACCTGTGTATCTGGAATGACTAGAAATTCACAGAAAATTTGGGGAAGTTACAAAGTTGTCAATTTGCATGGAAGGCAGGGATTTTGAACTCTAATAAGGACATGCTACTATGCTATTATTGTTATTATTATCATCATTTGAAATATTTTCAGCATTAAACGTCAAATAATAATACAACCAAAAATGGGCACAGTATGTGTAGAAGCTATTGCTCTTTCTGCTGTATTTGTTATTTTTCTTTAAGGACTCTGCATCAGACTGAGCGTCTTTAAGGTTCAAGTTTTTGCTCAGCAAAATAAACCTTAAACTCAAATTTTTTCTTCTCCATTGTGCCTTGAGCACATTAGTCATGTGGAATGGGCACATTTAAATACCCTATATTATTATAATTGTTATTATTATCATTATTATTATAATATATATATTTGATTTGTTTCATACAGATATTTAGATGAGGGTTCAGGAGCTTTTGGAGCAAGAAGGACCCAGTCTATTCACAGAACATGATGATAAAGGTCATACACCAGTCCACTGGGCCTGTCTGGGAGGACTTACTAACATTGTTCAGGATCATGGTCCAGTGCAAAGTTCCTTTAGGTGAGTGTGCGAATGGCAAACCCATTCTCCGATGCCCCTGACTTAACATTTGCATTTGGATGTAAAAGCACTTGAATAATAGTGAGCACTGTAATATCTATAATATAATTTTCTTTAAATAATTTTACCATTGTGCCTTTATAGGTAGTAGTTTTTGTGCTTTGTAATCTATGCTGTGTGACTTTGATATTGTAACAGTTAGACCAGGACAGGCCTGAAGATTACATTTACTATTACTGTGTTGCTTCTCTTCCCACCTCACCATCCTTTGGCAGACTATAAATCTTTCAGAATAAGAGGACAGTGATAATGTACATGTAATTATTATATCGTGCTAATGGTTTCTTCATCTGACCTGTATTTCCAATCCGGCTACTGTGAATTTTATATCTGGCTGAACTCAAAGAGTTACAAGATCAACTAATCTCTATATCCCCAGATACCCAGAGCAAGAATGAACTGGGTGCTAGGCCAATCCACTGGGCATGTGTGAATGGCCACATAGCAGTAGTAGATATCCTTCTTCAGGCTGGTGTTAACATCGATACTGTAGATAACAAGGTAAGTCTGATGAGATAGTGGAAATGCCATTGGCTTCGTGTTAACAGCCTCTGTAACCATATTAGATATTCTGCTGCAGCCTGGTGTTAACAGTGGTACTGTAGATAATAAGATAAAACTATAAAACAAATAAAATTGGTTAGTGTGAACAGTATAATATAAACGGACTATTTAAGCTTAGCAGGCATCTTACAATGTACTCCAAGGTGATGTTAACTCTGCGCTGTAGATAACATGGTATTTCTAATGTAACTGAAAATTATACTGATCTTGGTGCTAGGCTGCTTTGCTTTGCTAGTGTGAATGACTCTTGGTTGGAGTGAGCAGTCTCATAGCGCTGATAAACTTTGATAACTAACTTTTTGTGAACAGAGAAATATAGGTTTCTTGATGCTAAACTGAAGCACTTGACTAGTTTGAACTGCTTCAAATGACAAAATAAGGATGATGTCCACTTTGTAAAGAATATATTTATACATCAGTGATATAATATCAATATTATTTGCAGTTGATTGATACATGTACATTACACCTTCCTGTAATGTTTGACATATATCAGTCAATTATGTCATGTACATAGTATTACATGTAAGCATTTATCTGTTCAGTAATTTAACTTTTTAATGTGTAATTTTTTAAATGTTGATTGCAAATCACGTAAAGAATTTTTGCCCTTAGTACATGTACTCTAAGAACCTAATTTATTGATATAATGAGCCTCAGCAATATCCTTACAATTAAAATTTATCATTTTTACTGTGGATTAAAGTGAAAAAATAGAAAATTTGACTTCATATTTTTCTCCTGTAGGTATTTCACAGTGATGCAAAATGATAATAGATGATAGTGTAGTGGAATGCAGAATATCTCAAATTTTCATCATTTGTTTGATTCTTTTTTGTTTGTATTTATCATACCTTAGGGCTGTTCTCCTCTCATCATAGCTTGCCAATATGGCCAGACGCAGCTAGCTGGCTACCTAATGGGGAAGGGGGCAAGGCTCCAACTCACAGACAGAGAAGGGGACAATGCCCTCCATTGGGCAGCATTTAAAGGTAAGGTAAAACCAACACAGCCACAGTTGCTGTGTGCTTTATTTTGTGAAAAGATGTAGATTTAGGGTTGGGATTACAATTGGGTTTCAGGCCAGGTTGAGGGGTAGGGTTCGGGTCTGATATTTTGTAGGGTCATTACATTTACTGATGTTTTTCATGTCTTTTCTTTCTTTTATAGGTTTCTGTGAGCTTACAAGATTACTAATATATTCTGGTTTCAACCCAAGACAGAAAGATAACTACGGTCAGGTAAGAACTTCAAACTTGGCCCTACAGTAGTATGAATCTTCATAGGTAGATGATCTGATTAGAGTTTGAGGTCTGTAGATCAAAGGTCATAGGGGCAGAAAAGTATTTGAAATTATTTGCAAAAGTGTGTTTGATTGGCATATATGGCATAGAATTCAGTCAAAGATGAGTGAAATATATTTTTAGGTGGAAGAGGTCTTGGTAACTACTTGTAGTATGTAGCTCTTGTTGAGATGTGCATAAATTGAAAATTGCATGGGAGGCCGAGGCATAATTTTTCGACTGAGCAGGATAGAATTGCCCTTGTTTAAAAATCAAGCCCCCCCCCCCCCCCCCCCCCATTGGAATGAATACTATCTAGTATCTGCTTCATTACTAAATTTATTTTTAAACTTCATAATCTACATTTTGTTTACATAAGGCTCAATGAAAATAGACCCTGGAATCTCAGTGCATACACCCTTTGAAAACAGTTGGTGTGGAGTCCTGAGGGTTAGGAATGACTATGGGATGTGGCTTTGAAGAGATTTTATTGCCATGACTGGTAATCTTCTGTGGGTCTATTTATGACTCAAAAACTCTAAACAGTGTATTCATTCAGTTAAACCATGTATAAAAATAGGGGATTAGAGAAGGGATTAATCTTCTGTATAAAGGGTCACAGTTTAACACAGTTTAGTCACAGAATAAACATACACCTAGGCACTAGCCACTGATTCAATCACTCTTAAACTTAATCATTTATGAAATAAAGAATATTTGTAGATAATGTTGATTTTGTCAACAGTGTGCCTTGCATTATGAGAAGGTTCATTGATGAAGAGAGAACTAGTGGAGTAGTAGTAGTAGTAGTAGTAGTAGTAGTAGTAGTAGTAGTAGTAGTAGTAGTAGTAATAGTAGTAGTAGCAGTAGCAGCAGTAGTAGCAGTAGTAGCAGTAGTAGCAGTAGTAGTAGTAGTAGTAGTAGTAGCAGCAGCAGCAGCAGCAGCAGCAGCAGCAGCAGCAGCAGCAGCAGTAGTAGTAGTAGTAGTAGTAGTAGTAGTAGTAGTAGTAGTAGTAGTAGCAGCAGTAGTAGTAGTTAGTAGTAGTTAGTAGTAGTAGTAGTAGTAGCAGTAGTAGTAGCAGCAGCAGCAGCAGCAGCAGCAGCAGCAGCAGCTTATTGGATAACTTGTTTAGTGCAAGGCTCATCTGCCACACGTGCAAAATGTAAAGTCAAGTTCAAATGTCTCATGTATGATATCCAAACCTCTATTCAACTCGCTGTATAGAGAAGAAAATCAAGTTTTGAGTGGGGTCTTTTCTAACAAAAACCCATTGTTTGAAAAGGCTTGCATGTTTTTTAAACTTGTGATAATGTTGTAAACTAATTCTTCCGAATTATTAAATGAGTTGCCATGTAGAAAAATAGATGTAACTCTTAGTCCTTGCTGCCCTTTGTCTGTCTTTTACTTATCCAAATCATTCTGATTATATCCTTCTGTACCACAGTATTGTTTATCAGAATGATGCTGCATTTTATATGCTGTTTCATTATCATGATTATCAATAGTAATAGTAGTAGTAGTAGTAGTAGTAGTAGTAGTAGTAGTAGTAGTAGTAGTAGTAGTAGTAGTAGCAGCAGCAGCAGCAGCAGTAGCAGCAGTAGTATTGCTGTTATTGTTTGTTGTTGTTGGTTGTTGTTGCTGTTATTTTACTGAATGTTAAAGGGTCCTGTCAAAACAGATGTTAACTAATGCACTAGTGTTAAACATTGTTAGTTTTATATCATATGTTGTTTATATCATATGCTGTTTCATGATAATTATTATCAATAGTTGTAGAAGTAGTAGTAGCAGCAGCAGCAGCAGTAGTAGTAGTAGTAGTAGTAGTAGCAGCAGCAGCAGCAGCAGCAGTAGCAGGAGTAGTAGCAGCAGCAGCAGCAGCAGCAGCAGCAGCAGGAGTAGTAGTAGTAGTAGTAGTAGTAGTAGTAGTAGTAGTAGTAGTAGTAGTAGTAGTAGTAGTAGTAGTAGTAGCAGTAGTAGTAGTAGTAGCAGCAGTAGTAGTACTATTGTTGTCATTGTTTGTTGTTGGTTGTTGTTGTTTATATTCTTTCTTTATATTTTTGTCTCCAGACCCCACTTCATCTTGCCTGTATCAATGGTGACCTTAACACCGTCAAGATGCTCTGTGAGCAGGATGGCGTAGAGGTCGATTTAGAGGACCACAATCACAAGACACCCCTCTTGCTGGCCAAAGGTCGTAACCATAGTGAGATCATCAGCTACCTTGACAAGGAGACCAAGAACATCAAGAGTGTCATACCTAGGATAGACCTTAAGTGAGTATAGACCGATCTGGCTTATCGTTGAGGGCAGCAGATGACTGCAGTGTCCCCATAGAGTTGGTGCAGTGTATTTTTGCAGTGTCCCGCAGCTTTATGTAGCGCACAAAGATTACGAAGCATGCGCTTTGTGATCTTTGTACCGAGCGCAGAAGAGAAATCCATTCCCAACCATAGAGTTACATACGCACTATGATACCCACTAACGTGGGGACATCGCAGTAATGGCGCTGCCCACAAATCGATTTTCAGATCAGTCTATAGTAATATCCTGCCGCACAGACAAAACCGAAAGAATTACATCATCTGAATTGGCAAGATTACATCAGTTATCAATCAGTTTGGAGTCTCTTTTGCAGTGTGAATGTAGATTTTATAATCACAGTAATGGTATTCATCATGTCTGTGCAACCAGGCTTTTCTTTCTTTATCATATTTTCAAAAAGAAAAATAGAAACTCAAAGGTCTTGTAATCTTATAGGAAAGAAGTGGAAAGTTCAGTAAACTATAAAGATTTGCAAACTTACGTAACTCCATTTAACACACTTTACGTTCAACCAATGTAAGCTTGTTTACTCTGTCTATTAATAGACAACATCTTCTCTCTTTGCAGAACTATCATGTTTGGTCCACCAGGCAATAGCAAAGCTCCCTTCCTTTTCTCGTCATCAGCGTACTCTTCTGGGGTTATCCTATGTATATTATTAGGGTAAGTGTAATCTTTAATAGTAGCTGTCATAATTAAAATACACATGTAGAATCTACAGTTCCAAGTCAAGAGTGTTATAAAGTTGATTCGATCCTAATTAGTTTGGTTGACAATAGAAAATTTTAGGAAACTTAGGGGAGATGTATTCTCATTTATTACCCAGGATACTTTTTATTGTGATTATAAAGGCATTGGCTAACATTGTTATGATTTTTAAAAAAATCTCATTTTGTTACTTAAAATGGATAAACATTAGGGTTATAGTGTAAAAATACCAGTGTGAACGTTTCAGAGCATAATATCCACGGGAAGTATTTTTAAATATTAGAAATGTGAACCAATGTTTGAAAAATATACGAGGGTCGGTTGCATAGACCCAACGTAAGGAGTGCGCATGCGCACATGACTCAACGGACCGCACTGTGTGTATTTGACGTATCACGCGGCGGAAGGCAAGTAACGGTATTTTTGAATCGCGCAAACGGTCCTCTTAGTTCAGTGTCTCTCGAGACGAAAGCTAATAAAATCCGCGGTTTGCGTCTAACTTACAGCTTTTCCTTCCAAATATGGTGGTTTCAGTGTTTTTGAGTATAAATACAAGTACTCATACACATGTTTCATCTTAGTTTGAGAATTTTTTAAATCAGCTGCTCACAAAGTTAGCCAATGCCTTTAAACATAACATAGCATTTATAAAGAAAGATTATTTAATGCAGAAAGGGTGCATTTCCAGTGGCAGGAGGTCAAGTTTCATATATGGCACATTGAGATATTCTCTAATGAATCTGAAAAATTTCAAAGTAGTTTGGACACACTCAAAGCAAACAAGTGGTGTGAATTTTGAGAAGCAGTTTAAATAAAGTAAGCGACCTAACAAGCCATTTTGACAAACTAATCAAGATAGATTTGAGTTGAATTAAGTGAGAAGTCTTGAGACTACATGTATATAGGTATGGGGTTTGAAATGCTTGCCACCACAGTATTGTCCTGTTGCAAAGACATTAAAGCTCAAGTACAGTTTTGGTAGGAAAAAGAATTGGCATGAAACTGGTCAAATATAGTCTCACATTGTCCACTTTGTATAAAAATGCATGTGTGAGATCATGTGATATGCCATTCATGATTTCCAGTGAAGTTAAGTGTAAATACAAGTGAAACCTGTGTATAAAGACCACTCAAGGGAGACAAGAAAAGTGGTCTTTATAGGCAGGTGGTCTTTATGGGACAGGTTTCCTTTAGTACATGCACCAATGAGAAACCACATGAAGGGAAACAGAAAATGTGGCCTTATAGACAGGTGATTTTTATAGACAGGTGGTCGCTAAGCAGGTTTGACTGTATTTGAAAGGAGCATGATATAATAACACCCTGCAAGCCGACTGCTGTCGGCAGTGATCACAGTGCTTCATTATGCTTATCGCACAAATAAAAACTGTCATTGGTATTACATGTGTGGAGGGCATTGTGTGATGCACATGGATCTCGTTGGGATTCGATGTCGCAGGCGCGCTATCACACATTGTTTTTTCACCTCTCATTTGCATGATATTCAACTTGAGGAGGTTAAAAACATCACAAAATCTTAGTTTTGCTAGTGTCTTGCTACTGAGCAGCTAGAAGCAAAGAAATCTCCATGAACAGTTTTGAGGGGTGTACCAAAACTGGACATGCCTTTATCGTGCATTTCTTTACCAAGGAATGACTGGCTGCTCACTAGGAATAAATTCAAAAATCCTTTAGTCAGGTTACTAATATGATTGCAAGGTCCGTGGCAAGTATGGTCTATTGCTGATTAGACCCAGCATCAACATTTCTGTATTGCTGGTTGTGTGATCATGTTTTTGTATCATGTGATTTTTTCCTGTAGTGTTTTTCCAGCAACGTTGCAACCCATCCTGTCTGCACATGGTCTTCTTAGCAAACACACGTCTTCATTGTGGTTCACGTTCTACAGAGCATACGCAAGAGATCCGGGCTTCTTACCCGAAATTCGCCAGAATATGACCAAGCTATCAGACAGGTCTACCACTATAATGAAGGGAAACTATGCTTCGTTGTAGGGACTCCAATGTCAAGGGGAATTTCTGTAGGCTTTTTGTATTTCATCCACTTTGTAGGGTTTGGGTTTCAATTGGGTTTTCAGTTAAGGTTTAGGGTTAGGGTTAGAGTCAGTTGAAGTGTTCAGTCTATTGTTGATGTTATGGATTCATTTATGTAAGAAATTGATATCAAACCATTTAGTACACTCTTTTTGAGTGTGCAGGAGCTAAATCGCTTGCCTTTCCTGTTTATTTGTCTCCGCTGCCCATATTGTTTCACAGTTTCATAAATGCAAACAATTTCTTCTGCCTAGGTTTGCACAACCTGACAAGTGAAAGCAGGGCTACAATTCCTAAATGTATTATTGTATTATTCTCACATGCAGGTTGCACAGTTTGATGAATGGAAGCAAGGTCGTAACCCTCTAAGCACTGTGTCATACATGTAGACTTGTGAAGCCATACCGCACCAAACACTGCAGAACGTGTAACAGATGCGTGCTTCATTTTGATCATCATTGTCCATACATATATAACTGTGTTGGTTTAAGAACAGGTAAGACCTGAACCTCATAGGAAATAGTTGAATTTAGGCCATTAGAATCATGTGAGACTATAGGACGTTTCTATCCTACTTACTATGCACATATGACTTGAGAAAAATAGCTGTATTGTGATCAAATGGTGATACTAGAAAGCAACATTTAGTCAGTTGCTATGTATGATTTTTTTTTTTTCAGTTCCTTTTTGATATGATAATAAATAGAATACCGATGGAGATACATTTACTGAATCACCCGGTAGAGATACATTTACTGAATCACTCATTTAGAGAATTTTCAGTTCACGAACATGCCATTGAAATAGTGAAGAATTTCATCTCTGTGATAATACCTATTTCCCACTAAAATTCCCTTGATACATTTTCAACTGATTTCTACTTTCTAACCTTCATTTAACTCTGTTCAAACTTTTAACTGTCTGTCCCTCTGATTTTCTGCTTTTATTCAAACCAACGTGATAACAGTGTTGGATTGCTATAAACTAGACACAACTTTGTACTGTAAGATATATATGAAGAAGTCAAAGCTGTGAAACTTTATGCAGAATCTGGATGGTTGAGTAATTTTTTTTGTATGTGTATTTATTATTTTTTTATTATGCATACTTATTCCTTACATTTCCTTATGTCTGCATGACAGAACATACTTCATGGGCTTCACAACGTCAGTATCAACAATGATGATGATGGTAATATACTTTGCTGTTATTTTGATGTCGAAGGAGGGATGGAACTGGCTCTATGTCTTTGGCATCATAGAGGCCATCTTCTTTGGGATCATTGCAACTGTCTCTGCTCAATAGGGGTGAGTTAAGATCATTTTTTAAAAGATTAGCTCAAATTGTAGTATGGATTGAAAGGTTTACATGTATGTTATTAGAACAAGAATTCACAAAAGTGATGGAAAAATTTAATTGTTGTACATGTATACCATGTTTTAATAATGTTAACACAAGTTAATTTTTCCATAATCGTCATGAAATGCCTTGTCATGATTTTGAGTACTTGGTATAAGTAAGTTCTATGATTCTTAATATGGCATAATCCAGTCTGGTATAAAGATTATCATCTTATGATAATTCTGTCATTTTGCCTTTCTGTCTGTTTTTCACTGTCTCTCTCTCTCTCTCTCTCCTCTCTATCTATCTCTTTTTTTCCCTTGTGCCACTGCCTCTTACTCACTCCCAATCTGTCCCTAATTAACTGCTCTATTTTGTCTTTCTCTGTCTCTGTCTCTGTCTCTTTCTCTGTCTCTCTCTCTCTCTCTCTCTGCTGCTCACTCCTTTGTCCTCTCTACCTACAGTGGTACATGGCTGCCGTAAACATCAACACCAATGAACGGATCAACTGCAAGCGATACGATTACCTCAAAGATGCCAGCGGTAACTTCCACAATCCTTACGATAAGGGTCTCCTTCGTAACCTTGACGAGTTCTTCAGGACCAAGAACCATATGACAGACGAGGAGGTAGATCAGTCAAGGATCTATGTTGTATGATTCCTGCTTATGAAATGACACGGGCCAGTATTCATAAAGCCATACTTTTGTTCAATTTAAACCTGAAAGTGGGTAGTTGGTCCTCTAATTCAACCCACAGCAGTACAGTGTCTCCGTAGATAGACACTTTGCAGTATCTCTCGATCCAAAATTCTATGAATACATGTTATCAGAGCTGCCTACCTTTAGGACAAATATAGGTACTCTGAACTTCAAAATATTTGTATTTTTTGCCAAAAATATAATATTTTCTTCAGAATCATGTGGAGGGTAATTTTAAAGCACTGCTGCAGTGCAATGCTTCATTTGAGAGCAAGTTATATACAAGGACATTCATTTTGAATAGCTTTGTGTTTAAGGCTGTATGCTTCGATGCAGGTACAGTGTACTTACTTGAACCGAACTCCGCATCTATCCTCTCCCTGGGATCTGCTACTCTTGCATTTTGGAGAATGCTTTCACTCCAGACTTGTCCCCCATTATGACAGTAGCATTGTCTGCTGCAAGACCCCATCAGAGCCATATTGATGCTTCCCTTCATTCAATTTGATTCATATTTACAGAATTTGACACATGTTCAGGAATATTTTAGTGGAAATCGGTCAAACCAAACTTTGAAATTATCGCCTTGGATACCACACAAATAGTTTGTAGTTTGGCAAGCTGGAAATCAATGTAAATTAAATAGTCTGACTAGTAATGTGCGAGTTAGGTAACAGAACACATTTTTTTTTTTCTAAATTGTGGCTGCGCAACACGATAAGGAACTCTTTCCAAATCATGAATGTTAATGCCAATAATATGATGATTTGATTTAATCTACCTGTTGTTTCTTCACTGAGGGTCTGTGCAATTGATGTAGTTTTTGTTCTACAGCAAGAAAGTTTCTCTGCTATCTGGCTATCTGGGAACTTTTTTTCACTAAGCTTGTCAGATGATATGCTATTGCAGTGGGCAGATTGTGTTCAGTCAAGAACCTCAGCTCGTATGCTTGTATTATCCTTGGGCACAAGAAAATGTGAAGTGTTGCTGCTGCTTTCTGAAGCAGCCACAGCTGAATGGTGAACTGACTGCATGAGCAAATGAATGTCACTCGAACTCCTGTGTCCAATGGGTAAATCACATGTACAATGTACATCTACCTAGGTCCGACCTTTTCTGGATGCATTTACCCAAGTCCATTTCTTGACTAATTGTCCTTGAAAATTTGTTTCTGATATGCTGATGAAGAGTTTACCTTTGAGGCCATTTTGAGTAAAATTGGCAATGCAGTGTAAAATATATGATCACTATTTTTATGTGCAAATTGGCAATTTTTCTGTTAAAATTTTGCAATTTTCATTCACAGCGGTTCATGGTGAATGCATTCTTATATTTTCAAATCTTTTAGGAGTGGAAAACAAAAATAATTTGTTGCCAATTTGAGGAAGGAAAGCTGATTAATTTAGCTCTTAAGAAAAATTATGTACTGCTATGGGGTAAAGACTGTCAAGTGTCAATCTTCTTTTT
>CM057153.1:5961424-5978847 GCA_029962745.1 Echinometra lucunter
AATTCACAGAAAATTTGGGGAAGTTACAAAGTTGTCAATTTGCATGGAAGCAGGGATTTTGAACTCTAATAAGGACATGCTACTATGCTTATTGTTATTATTATCATCATTTGAAATATTTTCAGCATTAAACGTCAAATAATAATACAACCAAAATGGGCACAGTATGTGTAGAAGCTATTGCTCTTTCTGCTGTATTTGTTATTTTTCTTTAAGGACTCTGCATCAGACTGAGCGTCTTAAGGTTCAGGTTTTTGCTCAGCAAAATAAACCTTAAACTCAAATTTTTTCTTCTCCATGTGCCTTGAGCACATTAGTCATGTGGAATGGGCACATTTAAATACCCTATATTATTAAATTGTTTATTATCATTATTATTATATAATATATTTGATTTTTTCATACAGATATTTAATGAGGGTTCACCACAGCTTTTGGAGCAAGAAGGACCCAGTCTATTCACAGAACATGATGATAAAGGTCATACACCAGTCCACTGGGCCTCTGGGAGGACTTACTAACATTGTCAGGATCATGGTCCAGTGCAAAGTTCCTTTAGGTGAGTTGCAAATGGCAAAACCCATTCTCGATGCCCCTGACTTAACATTTGCATTTGGATGTAAAAGCACTTGAATAATAGTGAGCACTGTAATATCTATAATATAATTTTCTTAATAATTTTATAATTTACCATTGTGCCTTTAGAGGTAGTAGTTTTTGTGCTTTGTAATCTATGCTGTGTGACTTTGATATTGTAACAGTTAGACCAGGACAGGCCTGAAGATTACATTTACTATTACTGTGTTGCTTCTCTTCCCACCTCACCATCCTTTGGCAGAACTATAAATCTTCAGAATAGAGGACAGTGATAATGTACAGGTATTATTATATCGTGCTAATGGTTTCTTCATCTGACCTGTATTTCCAATCCGGCTACTGTGAATTTTATATCTGGCTGAACTCAAAGAGTTACAAGATCAACTAATCTATATCCCCAGATACCCAGAGCAAGAATGAACTGGGTGCTAGGCCAATCCACTGGGCATGTGTGAATGGCCACATAGCAGTAGTAGATATCCTTCTTCAGGCTGGTGTTAACATCGATACTGTAGATAACAAGGTAAGTCTGATGAGATAGTGGAAATGCCATTGGGCTTGTGTGAACACCACTTGCTTCGTGTTAACAGCCTCTGTAACCATATTAGATATTCTGCTGCAGCCTGGTTTAACAGTGGTACTGTAGATAATAAGATAAAACTATAAAACAAATAAAATTGGGTAGTGTGAACATTATAATATAAACGGACTTTTAAGCTTAGCAGGCATCTACAATGTACTCCAAGGTGATGTGTAACTCTGCGCTGTAGATAACATGGTATTTCTAATGTAACTGAAAATTATACTGATCTTGGTGCTAGGCGCTTTGCTTTGCTAGTGTGAATGACTCTTGGTTGGAGTGAGCAGTCTCATAGCGCTGATAAACTTTGATAACTAACTTTTGTGAACAGAGAAATATAGGTTTCTTGATGCTAAACTGAAGCACTTGACTAGTTTGAACTGCTTCAAAATGACAAAATAAGGATGATGTCCACTTTGTAAAGAATATATTTATACATCAGTGAGAAATATCAATATTATTTGCAGTTGATTGATACATGTACATACACCTTCCTGTAATGTTTTAACATATCAGTCAATTATGTCATGTACATAGTAACATTACATGTAAGCATATCTGTTCAGTAAATTTAACTTTTTAATGTGTAATTTTTTAATGTTGATTGCAATCACGTAAAGAATTTTTGCCCTTAGTACATGTACTCTAAGAACCTAATTTTATTGATATAATGAGCCTCAGCAATATCCTTACAATTAAAATTTATCATTTTTACTGGGATTAAAGTGAAAAAATAGAAATTTGACTTCATATTTTTCTCCTTAGGTATTTCACAGTGATGCAAAATGATAATAGATGATAGTGTAGTGGAATGCAGAATATCTCAAATTTTCATCATTGTTTTGATTCTTTTTTGTTTGTATTTATCATACCTTAGGGCTGTTCTCCTCTCATCATAGCTTGCCAATATGCCAGACGCATCTAGCTGGCTACCTAATGGGAAGGGGGCAAGGCTCCAACTCACAGACCAGAAGGGACAATGCCCTGCATTGGGCAGCATTTAAGGTAGGTAAAACCAACACAGCCACAGTAGCTGTGTGCTTTTATTTTGTGAAAAGATGTATTTAGGGTTGGATTACAATTGGGTTTCAGGCCAGGTTGAGGGTAGGGTTCGGGTCTGATATTTTGTAGGGTCATTACATTTACTGATGTTTTTCATGTCTTTTCTTTCTTTATAGGTTTCTGTGAGCTTACAAGATTACTAATATCTTCTGGTTTCAACCCAGACAGAAAGATAACTACGGTCAGGTAAGAACTTCAAACTTGGCCCTACTAGTAGTATGAATCTTCATAGGTAGATGATCTGATTAGAGTTTGAGGTCTGTAGATCAAAGGTCATAGGGGCAGAAAAGTATTTGAAATTATTTGCAAAAGTGTGTTTGATTGGCATATATGGCATAGAATTCAGTCAAAGATGAGTGAAATATATTTTTAGGTGGAAGAGGTCTTGGTAACTACTTGTAGTATGTAGCTCTTGTTGAGATGTGCATAAATTGAAAATTGCATGGGAAGCCGAGGCATAATTTTTCGACTGAGCAGGATAGAATTGCCCTTGTTTAAAAATCAAGCCCCCCCCCCATTGGAATGAATACTATCTAGTATCTACTTCATTACTAAATTTATTTCTAAACTTGATAATCTACATTTTGTTTACATAAGGCTCAATGGAAATAGACCCTGAAATCTGAGTGCATACACCCTTTGAAAACAGTTGGTGTGGAGTCCTGAGGGATAGGAATGACTATGGATGTGGGTTTGAAGAGATTTTAATGCCATGACTGGTAATCTTCTGTAGGTCTATTTATGACTCAAAAACTCTAAACAGTGTATTCATTCAGTTAAACCATGTATAAAAATAGGGGATTAGAGAAGGGATTAATCTTCTGTATAAAGGGTCACAGTTTAACACAGTTTAGTCACAGAATAAACATACACCTAGGCACTAGCCACTGATTCAATCACTCTTAAACTTAATCATTTATGAAATAAAGAATATTTGTAGATAATGTTGATTTTGTCAACAGTGTGCCTTGCATTATGAGAAGGTTCACTGATGAAGAGAGAACTAGTGGAGTAGTAGTAGTAGTAGTAGTAGTAGTAGTAGTAGTAGTAGTAGTAGTAGTAGTAGTAATAGTAGTAGTAGCAGTAGCAGCAGTAGTAGCAGTAGTAGCAGTAGTAGCAGTAGTAGTAGTAGTAGTAGTAGTAGTAGCAGCAGCAGCAGCAGCAGCAGCAGCAGCAGCAGCAGCAGCAGCAGCAGTAGTAGTAGTAGTAGTAGTAGTAGTAGTAGTAGTAGTAGTAGTAGTAGCAGCAGTAGTAGTAGTTAGTAGTAGTTAGTAGTAGTAGTAGTAGTAGCAGTAGTAGTAGCAGCAGCAGCAGCAGCAGCAGCAGCAGCAGCAGCTTATTGGATAACTTGTTTAGTGCAAGGCTCATCTGCCACACGTGCAAAATGTAAAGTCAAGTTCAAATGTCTCATGTATGATATCCAAACCTCTATTCAACTCGCTGTATAGAGAAGAAAATCAAGTTTTGAGTGGGGTCTTTTCTAACAAAAACCCATTGTTTGAAAAGGCTTGCATGTTTTTAAACTTGTGATAATGTTGTAAACTAATTCTTCCGAATTATTAAATGAGTTGCCATGTAGAAAATAGATGTAACTCTTAGTCCTTGCTGCCCTTTGTCTGTCTTTTACTTATCCAAATCATTCTGATTATATCCTTCTGTACCACAGTATTGTTTATCAGAATGATGCTGCATTTTATATGCTGTTTCATTATCATGATTATCAATAGTAATAGTAGTAGTAGTAGTAGTAGTAGTAGTAGTAGTAGTAGTAGTAGTAGTAGTAGTAGTAGTAGCAGCAGCAGCAGCAGCAGTAGCAGCAGTAGTATTGCTGTTATTGTTTGTTGTTGTTGGTTGTTGTTGCTGTTATTTTACTGAATGTTAAAGGGTCCTGTCAAAACAGATGTTAACTAATGCACTAGTGTTAAACATTGTTAGTTTTATATCATATGTTGTTTATATCATATGCTGTTTCATGATAATTATTATCATAGTTGTAGAAGTAGTAGTAGCAGCAGCAGCAGCAGTAGTAGTAGTAGTAGTAGTAGTAGCAGCAGCAGCAGCAGCAGTAGCAGCAGTAGTAGCAGCAGCAGCAGCAGCAGCAGCAGCAGCAGGAGTAGTAGTAGTAGTAGTAGTAGTAGTAGTAGTAGTAGTAGTAGTAGTAGTAGTAGTAGTAGTAGTAGTAGCAGTAGTAGTAGTAGTAGCAGCAGTAGTAGTACTATTGTTGTCATTGTTTGTTGTTGGTTGTTGTTGTTTATATTCTTTCTTTTATATTTTTGTCTCCAGACCCCACTTCATCTTGCCTGTATCAATGGTGACCTTAACACCGTCAAGATGCTCTGTGAGCAGGATGGCGTAGAGGTCGATTTAGAGGACCACAATCACAAGACACCCCTCTTGCTGGCCAAAGGTCGTAACCATAGTGAGATCATCAGCTACCTTGACAAGGAGACCAAGAACATCAAGAGTGTCATACCTAGGATAGACCTTAAGTGAGTATAGACCGATCTGGCTTATCGTTGAGGGCAGCAGATGACTGCAGTGTCCCCATAGAGTTGGTGCAGTGTATTTTTGCAGTGTCCCGCAGCTTTATGTAGCGCACAAAGATTACGAAGCATGCGCTTTGTGATCTTTTGTACCGAGCGCAGAAGAGAAATCCATTCCCAACCATAGAGTTACATACGCACTATGATACCCACTAACGTGGGGACATCGCAGTAATGGCGCTGCCCACAAATCGATTTTCAGATCAGTCTATAGTAATATCCTGCCGCACAGACAAAACCGAAAGAATTACATCAATCTGAATGGGCAAGATTACATCAGTTATCAATCAGTTTGGAGTCTCTTTTGCAGTGTGAATGTAGATTTTTATAATCACAGTAATGGTATTCATCATGTCTGTGCAACCAGGCTTTTCTTTCTTTATCATATTTTTCAAAAAGAAAAATAGAAACTCAAAGTCTTGTAATCTTATAGGAAAGAAGTGGAAAGTTCAGTAAACTATAAAGATTTGCAAACTTACTTAACTCCATTTAACACACTTTACGTTCAACCAATGTAAGCTTGTTTACTCTGTCTATTAATAGACAACATCTTCTCTCTTTGCAGAACTATCATGTTTGGTCCACCAGGCAATAGCAAAGCTCCCTTCCTTTTCTTCGTCATCAGCGTACTCTTCTGGGGTTATCCTATGTATATTATTAGGGTAAGTGTAATCTTTAATAGTAGCTGTCATAATTAAAATACACATGTAGAATCTACAGTTCCAAGTCAAGAGTGTTATAAAGTTTGATTCGATCCTAATTAGTTTGGTTGACAATAGAAAATTTTAGGAAACTTAGGGAGATGTATTCTCATTTATTACCCAGGATACTTTTTATTGTGATTATTAAAGGCATTGGCTAACATTGTTATGATTTTAAAAAAATCTCATTTTGTTACTTTAAAATGGGATAAACATTAGGGTTATAGTGTAAAAATACCAGTGTGAAAGTTTCAGAGCATAATATCCACGGGAAGTATTTTTAAATATTAGAAATGTGAACCAATGTTTGAAAAATATACGAGGGTCGGTTGCATAGACCCAACGTAAGGAGTGCGCATGCGCACATGACTCAACGGACCGCACTGTGTGTATTGACGTATCACGCGGCGGAAGGCAAGTAACGGTATTTTTGAATTCGCGCAAACGGTCCTCTTAGTTCAGTGTCTCTCGAGACGAAAGCTAATAAAATCGCGGTTTGCGTCTAACTTACAGCTTTTCCTTCCAAATTATGGTTGGTTTCAGGGTTTTTGAGTATAAATACAAGTACTCATACACATGTTTCATCTTAGTTTGAGAATTTTTTAAATCAGCTGCTCACAAAGTTAGCCAATGCCTTTAAACATAACATAGCATTTATAAAGAAAGATTATTTAATGCAGAAAGGGTGCATTTTCCAGTGGCAGGAGGTCAAGTTTCATATATGGCACATTGAGATATTCTCTAATGAATCTGAAAAATTTCAAAGTAGTTTGGACACACTCAAAGCAAACAAGTGGTGTGAATTTTGAAGAAGCAGTTTAAATAAAGTAAGCGACCTAACAAGCCATTTTGACAAACTAATCAAGATAGATTTGAGTTGAATTAAGTGAGAAGTCTTGAGACTACATGTATATAGGTATGGGGTTGAAATGCTTGCCACCACAGTATTGTCCTGTTGCAAAGACATTAAAGCTCAAGTACAGTTTTGGTAGGAAAAAGAAATTGGCATGAAACTGGTCAAATATAGTCTCACATTGTCCACTTTGTATAAAAAGATGCATGTGTGAGATCATGTGATATGCCATTCATGATTTCCAGTGAAGTTTAAGTGTAAATACAATGAAACCTGTGTATAAAGACCACTCAAGGGAGACAAGAAAAGTGGTCTTTATAGGCAGGTGGTCTTTATGGACAGGTTTCCTTTAGTACATGCACCAATGAGAAACCACATTGAAGGGAAACAGAAAATGTGGCCTTTATAGACAGGTGATTTTTATAGACAGGTGGTCGCTAAAGCAGGTTTGACTGTATTTGAAAGGAGCATGATATAATAACACCTGCAAGCCGACTGCTGTCGGCAGTGATCACAGTGCTTCATTATGCTTATCGCACAAATAAAACTGTCATTGGTATTACATGTGTGGAGGCATTGTGTGATGCACATGGATCTCGTTGGGATTCGATGTCGCAGGCCGCGATCAAACATGTTTTTCACCTCTCATTTGCATGATATTCAACTTGAGGAGGTAAAAACATCACAAAATCTTAGTTTGCTAGTGTCTTGCTACTGAGCAGCTAGAAGCAAAGAAATCTCATGAACAGTTTTTGAGGGTGTACCAAAACTGTACATGGCCTTTATCGTGCATTTCTTTACCAAGGAATGACTGGCTGCTCACTAGGAATAAATTCAAAAAATCCTTTAGTCAGGTTACTAATATGATTGCAAGGTCCGTGGCAAGTATGGTCTTATTGCTGATTAGACCCAGCATCAACATTTCTGTATTGCTGGTTGTGTGATCATGTTTTTGTATCATGTGATTTTTTCCTGTAGTGTTTTCCAGCAACGTTTGCAACCCATCCTGGTCTGCACATGGTCTTCTTAGCAAACAACGTCTTCATGTGGTTCACGTTCTACAGAGCATACGCAAGAGATCCGGGCTTCTTACCCAGAAATTCGCCAGAATATGACCAAGCTATCAGACAGGTATACACATTAATGAAGGGAAATATGCTTCGTTGTAGGGACATCCCAATGCTCAAGGGGAATTTCTGTAGGCTTTTTGTATTTCATCCACTTTGTAGGGTTTGGGTTTCAATTGGGTTTTCAGTTAAGGTTTAGGGTTAGGGTTAGAGTCAGTTGAAGTGTTCAGTCTATTGTTGATGTTATGGATTCATTTATGTAAGAAATTGATATCAAACCATTTAGTACACTCTTTTTGAGTGTGCAGGAGCTAAATCGCTTGCCTTTCCTGTTTATTTGTCTCCGCTGCCCATATTGTTTCACAGTTTCATAAATGCAAACAATTTCTTCTGCCTAGGTTTGCACAACCTGACAAGTGAAAGCAGGGCTACAATTCCTAAATGTATTATTGTATTATTCTCACATGCAGGTTGCACAGTTTGATGAATGGAAGCAAGGTCGTAACCCTCTAAGCAGACTGTGTCATACATGTAGACTTGTGAAGCCATACCGCACCAAACACTGCAGAACGTGTAACAGATGCGTGCTTCATTTTGATCATCATTGTCCATACATATATAACTGTGTTGGTTTAAGAAACAGGTAAGACCTGAACCTCATAGGAAATAGTTGAATTTAGGCCATTAGAATCATGTGAGACTATAGGACGTTTCTATCCTACTTACTATGCACATATGACTTGAGAAAAATAGCTGTATTGTGATCAAATGGTGATACTAGAAAGCAACATTTAGTCAGTTGCTATGTATGATTTTTTTTTTTTCAGTTCCTTTTTGATATGATAATAAATAGAATACCGATGGAGATACATTTACTGAATCACCCGGTAGAGATACATTTACTGAATCACTCATTTAGAGAATTTTCAGTTCACGAACATGCCATTGAAATAGTGAAGAATTTCATCTCTGTGATAATACCTATTTCCCACTAAAATTCCCTTGATACATTTTCAACTGATTTCTACTTTCTAACCTTCATTTAACTCTGTTCAAACTTTTAACTGTCTGTCCCTCTGATTTTCTGCTTTTATTCAAACCAACGTGATAACAGTGTTGGATTGCTATAAACTAGACACAACTTTGTACTGTAAGATATATATGAAGAAGTCAAAGCTGTGAAACTTTATGCAGAATCTGGATGGTTGAGTAATTTTTTTTGTATGTGTATTTATTATTTTTTTCATTATGCATACTTATTCCTTACATTTCCTTATGTCTGCCATGACAGAACATACTTCATGGGCTTCACAACGTCAGTATCAACAATGATGATGATGGTAATATACTTTGCTGTTATTTTGATGTCGAAGGAGGGATGGAACTGGCTCTATGTCTTTGGCATCATAGAGGCCATCTTCTTTGGGATCATTGCAACTGGTCTCTGCTCAATAGGGGTGAGTTAAGATCATTTTTTAAAAGATTAGCTCAAATTGTAGTATGGATTGAAAGGTTTACATGTATGTTATTAGAACAAGAATTCACAAAAGTGATGGAAAAATTTAATTGTTGTACATGTATACCATGTTTTAATAATGTTAACACAAGTTAATTTTTCCATAATCGTCATGAAATGCCTTGTCATGATTTTGAGTACTTGGTATAAGTAAGTTCTATGATTCTTAATATGGCATAATCCAGTCTGGTATAAAGATTATCATCTTATGATAATTCTGTCATTTTGCCTTTCTGTCTGTTTTTCACTGTCTCTCTCTCTCTCTCTCTCTCTCTCTATCTATCTCTTTTTTTCCCTTGTGCCACTGCCTCTTACTCACTCCCAATCTGTCCCTAATTAACTGCTCTATTTTGTCTTTCTCTGTCTCTGTCTCTGTCTCTTTCTCTGTCTCTCTCTCTCTCTCTCTCTCTGCTGCTCACTCCTTTGTCCTCTCTACCTACAGTGGTACATGGCTGCCGTAAACATCAACACCAATGAACGGATCAACTGCAAGCGATACGATTACCTCAAAGATGCCAGCGGTAACTTCCACAATCCTTACGATAAGGGTCTCCTTCGTAACCTTGACGAGTTCTTCAGGACCAAGAACCATATGACAGACGAGGAGGTAGATCAGTCAAGGATCTATGTTGTATGATTCCTGCTTATGAAATGACACGGGCCAGTATTCATAAAGCCATACTTTTGTTCAATTTAAACCTGAAAGTGGGTAGTTAATCCTCTAATTCAACCCACAGCAGTACAGTGTCTCCGTAGATAGACACTTTGCAGTATCTCTCGATCCAAAATTCTATGAATGACATGTTATCAGAGCTGCCTACCTTTAGGAACAAATATAGGTACTCTGAACTTCAAAAATATTTGTATTTTTTGCCAAAAATATAATATTTTCTTCAGAATCATGTGGAGGGTAATTTTAAAGCACTGCTGCAGTGCAGTGCTTCATTTGAGAGCAAGTTAATATACAAGGACATTCATTTTGAATAGCTTTGTGTTTAAGGCTGTATGCTTCGATGCAGGTACAGTGTACTTACTTGAACCGAACTCCGCATCTATCCTCTCCCTGGGATCTGCTACTCTTGCATTTTGGAGAATGCTTTCACTCCAGACTTGTCCCCCATTATGACAGTAGCATTGTCTGCTGCAAGACCCCATCAGAGCCAATATTGATGCTTCCCTTCATTCAATTTGATTCAAATTTACAGAATTTGACACATGTTCAGGAATATTTTAGTGGAAATCGGTCAAACCAAACTTTGAAATTATCGCCTTGGATACCACACAAATAGTTTGTAGTTTGGCAAGCTGGAAATCAATGTAAATTAAATAGTCTGACTAGTAATGTGCGAGTTAGGTAACAGAACACATTTTTTTTTTTTCTAAATTGTGGCTGCGCAACACGATAAGGAACTCTTTCCAAATCATGAATGTTAATGCCAATAATATGATGATTTGATTTAATCTACCTGTTGTTTCTTCACTGAGGGTCTGTGCAATTGATGTAGTTTTTGTTCTACAGCAAGAAAGTTTCTCTGCTATCTGGCTATCTGGGAACTTTTTTTTCACTAAGCTTGTCAGATGATATGCTATTGCAGTGGGCAGATTGTGTTCAGTCAAGAACCTCAGCTCGTATGCTTGTATTATCCTTGGGCACAAGAAAATGTGAAGTGTTGCTGCTGCTTTCTGAAGCAGCCACAGCTGAATGGTGAACTGACTGCATGAGCAAATGAATGTCACTCGAACTCCTGTGTCCAATGGGTAAATCACATGTACAATGTACATCTAGCCTAGGTCCGACCTTTTCTGGATGCATTTACCCAAGTCCATTTCTTGACATAATTGTCCTTGAAAATTTGTTTCTGATATGCTGATGAAGAGTTTACCTTTGAGGCCATTTTGAGTAAAATTGGCAATGCAGTGTAAAATATATGATCACTATTTTTATGTGCAAATTGGCAATTTTTCTGTTAAAATTTTGCAATTTTCATTCACAGCGGTTCATGGTGAATGCATTCTTATATTTTCAAACCTTTTAGGAGTGGAAAACAAAAATAATTTGTTGCCAATTTGAGGAAGGAAAGCTGATTAATTTAGCTCTTAAGAAAAATTATGTACTGCTATGGGGTAAAGACTGTCAAGTGTCAATCTTCTTTTTCCTATGAAAGTTACCTATAGGATTTCTTGTCCTTTTTTGCACCTTTTTTCATTCAGTTTCAAACTTTTGCATTCAGTTTCATCCAGGAAGTTTACAATTTTGCAAATCTCGAGGCCAGCCTTTGGTCATTCATTTTCGAACTTTGTTGGAACAGTTTTATCAGTTTGTATCCCATCTCATCAAATCATTCAATGGATCGTCAGGTGAGATGAATTTGAATGAAATCTGACAAGAAGGAACTGGTTTGAAACTTACTATTGACCAATTTGAATGACAACTCATGAAATTGACATGGGACATTTGCACATTCCATGATTCGTATTAAAGCCAAAATGAAAGTGAACTTCGATGAAATCGAATGCACAAGGAGGATGGACGGAAATCCTTTATAATTCTAAATGCACCAACAAAAATCATGCTTTTGTGAAATTGATATATTATTTGCATTTTATGACTATATGGGTTGCATTTAATATATTTTTAGAATTATGCTAATTTGTAGAGCATGAAGAGCTGTACACTTGTTGCTCCAGAAATGGGTGGATTACTAATAAACCAGCTGGTTTAACAGTCCACCATGATGAATACACCCTTTTAATTAAATGATGGTACCTTTTTTTTATCCTAGAACCATTTTTTCCAAGATAGTATGTTTTTTATGCAAAATTGACATCAGCATAGCAGAAATTATGAGTGAGGTATGTTTATTGTTTTTCATACTAGTGTTAAAACAAGAATATTTTCTTGGATTGGATCCACAGTGACTCTGAATTGAATCAGTAAAAAATGGTCATATGAACAGCAAAATTCTAAAGACCTGGTTCTGTCTTTCTTGTGTGGAGCCACATACAATTGTCACAACAAATTGAATGTTGTTATTTCACACTAATTTAGTGACTAGTTGATTTCAGTTGTATATCACTGAATACATAAATAATTTTAATGAAAATGAAAGAGTAATCCTTGCCAGTTTTTAATTTTCTTCATTTTATGTTAATTTAACTCCCAGTTATATACATTTTTATTCATTTATGACTTATATTATATATGCACCAGGAGCTTGTGCAATTATTTAGAAAGATTGATATAATCTTGACAAATGTGAAGTGATCAGATTATTAACATAAAGTATGTACTGCATCAGGTATTACTGTGCAAAATTAGTATTTGTTATTTTAATGTCATGCAAATGTTCAAAAATTCTTAGTATTTATTTTAGATCATTATCGACACTTTAATACTTTTTTCCCCTCCCCAAATAATAGTAAAATTTGTATGTTGGCACCATCAAGTGCTTTGTGGATCATGTAAAATGCATGCTCTTTATTGAAGAATGTCTATATTCTTTCATTTGAAAAAAAAAAAAATATTATGGTGCCTTCAAAAAACTAACCTGCAGCACTAGTCTATTTTCTTAGGATTGTACTGCTAAGGGTGAAAGAAATTTCCTACAACCTTCATAATCAAGCTTCATCATGAACTGGTCATATATATGATTGCCAAAAAAATTCTATGGAATGATTTATCGAAAATTGTACTGATATTCTCTGTACATAATTTGATGAAATGATTTCTGTACAACTGTACATACATTGAAATGCCTGCAATATTTATTCTTCTGTAAATAGACTTGTCTCTGTAGGTTTGGCCGTATGTACATGTATGTGGGAGAATGTAGAGTTTATCATTTTACTGTTATCTTCAGTGTATATTTACATGGTGCAGAATAACGATTTGTATACGGTAGGTTTTTCAGCTGTGGTATTTAAAGAGAAGGCAACCATATGTAAAATCCATCAGAATTCAGAAATTTATGTGTTGTCAAGCATGATATTTCAAAAAACAGTCATTGATTCCCTTGTGCAGTTTCATATAACACCAAAATGCTTCAATTTTTATGACTTATACAAGGGATACAGAAAGAAATATGGTATACTTTTTGGATGGGTTAGGTATTTAATTTCTTGCCGAACCAGAGAACGCCGTTTTCAATCCCAGCGGAATCACCTGTTTCTATTTCCTTACGGAATAAAGGGGAAGTCTATCATGATCAATTTCATGGGAAGAAATGGAGAAAAATTAGCTGAAAGCCTAAAATAAAAAGCATGTTAAACGAAATACTTTTAAGTTCATGTGCATGAAAAATAAAAGTTGCCTGTAACCTGTTTGACATGATTTGATTTGGTATATCACACATTTTGCATAGACTCCGGCCCAAGTTATATTCTATTGGATCTCTTGATTTATTTATCGTAATGATCTTTCCTAATCTAAAGAACCATTTCATTCAAGTCTTTCTGATTGGTTCCTTTTTATTTTTCAAATAAATGTGATTATGATGGACTTCCCCTTTATAATATTGTTTGTTCCTTCCCATTTGGTAGCATAGTTCCATTTGCAAAATGGGCCATAATAGAAAGCTTTTAGAATGGAAGTGACCACTCTTTTCTGTTATTTGCTTTGTGTAATGTGATCAGTAAGTACATAGCTTCCAATAATATGTTATTTAGAAATAATAGAATACAGATTACTTTTTTTTTATTATTTTGTAAATTGATATTTAATGTCTCATCCATTGTAAAAATAAAAGAAATGAAATACGGACATTTCAAGTGTGAACATTATTCCAATTTGTTCTGATCTTGCGTCTCTCTCTGTATCATAGCTACATGTACATAGTAGCACAAAGACGCAACCAGGGCCCAGTTGCATAAAACTTACCACTGATGGTAGCTTTGCCATCAGTGGTAACTTCCATGGAAACCTTGAATTTGATTGGCTGCTGAGCAATGTTAGTTACCACTGGTGGCAGAGTTCGCAGAGTTAATTGTAAGTTTTATGCAACGGGCCCAGAATGCAAAATTTACATTTTCTTTTTTAAATTTTGCTTTCCCGAAGCGTCTTTTCATGCTTCTGTGTTTTCCTGAGCTAACTTATTAAGACTCGTTCATAGATGTATATATGAGGAGGGAACCGCAGGGTTTTTGAAGCACTTTTTTTGTGAACAAAATGAAAGGTAATGATGCAACAAAGGACAGCATGAAAAATATTGTGCACTCATTTGCTTGCGTGTCACAAAATGCGCTTAAAAAACCCGCGGTTTCCCTCTTCATAACCAAGTTATAAATCAAAACCCAAATTACTTATAACTTTAATAGTCATTACTGAACTTTATCAGACTGAATGAATAATAACTTTCATGATTTTTTCCTTTCGTTTTTTCCTGTAAACAATGTCATAAGTCCCTACTGAATGGGAATATTTGAATGGGCCTTTAATGCCTGGTTTACATTTGGCTTACGATCAGTATACGGAGCCTGTATCCTGCCCGTAAGCCCCTATCCGTGCGGCCTCCATGCGGCCTCCATGCAGAGGCAGGCGACAACCGTAAGATTTCAGTACGTATTCACGAGCTCCACAGCCTCTACGATTTTGTATCACGAGGAGTTATACAAATCTGAAAAATCGTAAGCCTGTAGCCCGTATACAGCATAGGCAGCATTGCACAATTCCTGCACAGGCAACGCACGGAACACGCGACGCAGCTATACAGACACTGCGCAAACTCTGCACGGGCTCCTTACGATTTCCGTGGGGAGGCTGCGGAGATTGCACGATAACCATACAATCTCTGGGCAGCCTCTGTACGGGCAGCCTCTGTACGGGCATCCTACAGCCTGCCCCCAATGGTCAATACAGGAAATATGGCACCATGACCGTAAATAATGTAAACACAGAAACGCCGTAGTCTGTAGCCACTAACGATGCCCGAAAAATCGCACGGAAAATCGTAAATCCATTTATCGCGCGGCGCCCATTGGAAATGCAAACTAGGCATTAAGTGTGCATGACCCATATGTACAAAGGTATTTGTAATTTCAAAAACGAATTCTTTGACATTTACATTTGAATAACCTGCAGGCATCAAATGAATCAAAACAATGTGAAATAATTTTCTACCCCTTCCCCCTAAATTAACCCCCAAACCATAACAAAATGTTGACTAAATCCATGAATAATAAACAAAAAAAGAAGCTTTGCTTATAATCATCATTCAATGATCAAATCCCCACTCCCACTTCGGACCTATCACAATCTTGGACCATTTTTAATAAAATCTAAACCTCTCCAAAGTGTATTTGGTAAAGCACATCTTCCTTAAAGTTACAAAGCACTTCACAATTCCCTCTGTTTTGGTAGGTTATCTCTAGCTGTCTAGGTTACACGTATCTCCAATGAAAAGCCCATATAATAGTGGCATCTTCTACACTCCTTAGAAATGATCCCATTTTGGCACTGTGTAAAGATTTAGTCTTCATGGAGTACAAGTGCATATCGGTAAGTTCTTGTTCCGCAGTTCTCTCTTCAGCAAATCTGCAATACAAAGTTACTTTACCGCAGATGAGCAACACATGGCTGCATGAGAATGCATTCAGAGGTGATCAGAGATCCACTTTAGAACATCAGGTGTAAGTATTTTCCAATTTAAGTTCACTGTTTGTCATATGCTCTCCTTGAATTCTGGGTCATTGTGTGTCCATGCCCTCATCTTTGAACTTTTGTATTCTGTCCTGAAAGAAATAAACAAAATCAAAACAACAGAATTATCAGAACTCATTTGATGGGATATGATAACCCTCACATGAAGTTGGTTGTTTGCATTTAAGAAGATATATAAGCTTGGTAAAAACAAAGTCCAAGGTGTTTTTTTTTTTTTGTTTAAATTCTGAAGGTTGTTATTTCTTTCATTCACAACAATCAAACATAAACTGGCAACTTGACTATTTTGTGTAGTCACATATATCACCCTGAATCTTCAAAAATTTGTGATCGAACTTTGATTGCTAAAGAAATCTAGTGAGAAACATTTCGAGCAACATATCTCTAGGTATTGGGAAACATCTTTGAAGACGGCCTGATTTTATGAAATTTTGATACTGATTTATTGACTTATTTCTTAATGGTACTGCAGGTTTTTTTTTAATTTATTTTACAAACTGTAACATAATCAATGCATTGTTGAAATAAAGTAGTTACAATGTTAAGACTGAAAATAAATAAAATCATAAAGAATGTTTGTCACATAAGCAATGGCTTGGAAGTGAGACATTATCATTTGCTTAACATGGGTAATAATGCATAAATTTACAAAAGGGATATACAAGGAAACTTGCATAAAAATCCAAATGAGAGTAGCTCATAAAAATTATTGGTGGGCCAAGTGTGCATTTGATCTTCACAACTTATGAAATCAAAACCCCTCTGTCACTAGGCATATTTCTATGAACTTTCAGTCTATGCTTTGTGCTATACTCCTTTCCAAAGTAATTCAGGTTAATAAAAAGTGCACTTTATCTTTATATAAACCAGAGAGTAGATATTACAGGTAAATAACATAAACAGCTTTCAAAACCAATCCATACAGAACAACTAAGGACATGCTTAAATCTTGCAGTTCAGTTTGGTTTAATTTTTTTTTAAAGAAAAGAGCTCTAAGATTGTGCTGTATTAATGCAAGTTTTTATGCTTCATCTAAACCAATATTTTATCACTTTAATATAGTAACTGTTCATGATATAAAGACATTTTAAATTGCAACTTTTTTGCATCGCTGTTTTACAGAAAGCCTTCCTCTGTATTGCATGGCCATATTCTCTTTAAACCACCAACTTCATAATCATAACACTTGCAATAAAGTGAATTTCCATGAATGGAAAGTTACTTCTACTCATCTACAGAAATCAGTTCGCCACCTTGGAAGCACTGCGTGGAACTCTATACCATCCTCCTTAAGACAAACTCAATTTCTAAATTTGTTTGAGAGAAAATTAAATTATACTTCTTATCATTCTATCAGTAGCTTATTATCATTTAGACATTAGTACCTTCTTATTGTTTTACCAGAAGCTTGTTATCATTTTACATTACTACCTTGTAAAGATTCATTCCATGTCAAACAACCCTGATTTTCCTTCCTTTTCATCATATGTTTTATTTCATAATTGTCAGTCCTGGGAGCATTCAACTTGTCAAGCCTAAGAGGCTATTAATGATGCTCCCTTTTATTCTTCTTATTTTGTTTTGACTCGTGTACTTTGTATTTTTTTTACTCCTAAAATTCTTTGTACATATCATAATGTTGTATGTTTTTTAACTGAGGAGTAAATAAAGATTGAAAGTTTGAAACTGACTTTATAGATTTCACTTTTACAATATATAGAAGAAAAGAAGATGGTATGGGGGGGGGACTACTTATATTGCTCTAATCACACATTCTCCACCAGTATTCCACTGAACACTAAATTCCCTCATCCATTTAGGCTTAATACAGCAAACATTCCGTTTTCAT
>CM057153.1:5979347-6044415 GCA_029962745.1 Echinometra lucunter
TTTTCCTGTAGTGTTTTCCAGCAACGTTTGCAACCATCCTGGTCTGCACATGGTCTTCTTAGCAAACAACGTCTTCATGTGGTTCACGTTTACAGAGCATACGCAAGAGATCCGGGCTTCTTACCCAGAAATTCGCCAGAATATGACCAAGCTATCAGACAGGTATACACATTAATGAAGGGAAATATGCTTCGTTGTAGGGACATCCCAATGCTCAAGGGGAATTTCTGTAGGCTTTTTTATTTCATCCACTTTGTAGGGTTTGGGTTTCAATTGGGTTTTCAGTTAAGGTTTAGGGTTAGGTTAGAGTCAGTTGAAGTGTTCAGTCTATTGTTGATGTTATGGATTCATTTATGTAAGAAATTGATATCAAACCATTTAGTACACTCTTTTTGAGTGTGCAGGAGCTAAATCGCTTGCCTTTCCTGTTTATTTTTCTCCGCTGCCCATATTGTTTCACAGTTTCATAAATGCAAACAATTTCTTCTGCCTAGGTTTGCACAACCTGACAAGTGAAAGCAGGGCTACAATTCCTAAATGTATTATTGTATTATTCTCACATGCAGGTTGCACAGTTTGATGAATGGAAGCAAGGTCGTAACCTCTAAGCAGACTGTGTCATACATGTAGACTTGTGAAGCCATACCGCACCAAACACTGCAGAACGTGTAACAGATGTGTGCTTCATTTTGATCATCATTGTCCATACATATATAACTGTGTTGGTTTAAGGAACAGGTAAGACCTGAACCTCATAGGAAATAGTTGAATTTAGGCCATTAGAATCATGTGAGACTATAGGACGTTTCTATCCTACTTACTATGCACATATGACTTGAGAAAAATAGCTGTATTGTGATCAAACGGTGATACCATAAAGCAACATTTAGTCAGTTGCTATGTATAATTTCTTTTTTTTTCAGTTCCTTTTTGATATGATATTGAATAGAATACCGTGTGGAGATACATTTACTTAATCACCCGGTAGAGATACATTTACTGAATCACTCATTTAGAGAACGAATTTTCAGTTCACGAACATGCCATTGAAATAGTGAAGAATTTCATCTCTGTGATAATACCTATTTCCCACTAGAATTCCCTTGATACATTTTCAACTGCTTTCTACTTTCTAAACCTTCATTTACTCTGTTCAAACTTTTAACTGTCTGTCCCTCTGATTTTCTTTCTGCTTTTATTCAAAACCAACGTGAATATCAATGTTGGATGCTATAAACTAGACCCAACTTTGTACTGTAAGATATATATGAAAAGTCAAAGCTTTGAAACTTTATGCAAATCTGGATGGTTGGGTAATTTTTTGTATGTGTATTTATTATTTTTTTATTATGCATACTTATTCCTTACATTTCCTTATGTCTGTCATGACAGAACATACTTCATGGCTTCACAACGTCAGTATCAACAATGATGATGATGGTGATATACTTTGCTGTTATTTTGATGTCGAAGGAGGGATGGAACTGGCTCTATGTCTTTGGCATCATAGAGGCCATCTTCTTTGGGATCATTGCAACTGGTCTCTGCTCAATAGGGGTGAGTTAAGATCGTTTTTTAAAAGATTAGCTCAAATTGTAGCATGGATTGAAAGGTTTACATGTATGTTATTAGAACATGAATTCACAAAAGTGATGGAAAAATTTAATTGTTGTACATGTATACCATGTTTGGTAATGTTAACACAAGTTAATTTTTCCATGATCGTCATGAAATGCCTTGTCATGATTTTGAGTACTTGGTATAAGTAAGTTCTGTGATTCTTAATATGGCATAATCCAGTCTGGTATAAAGATTATAAAGATTATCATCTTGCTGGATAATTCTGTCCTTTTGGCCTGTTCTGTCTGTTTTTCACTCTCTCTCTCTCCCTCTTCTCTATATCTCTTTTCTCTCTACCCTTGGTGCCACCCGCCTCGTTACTACCCCATCTGTCCCTAATTCACTGCTCTATTTTGTCTCTTCTCTGTCTCTGTCTTTGTCTCTATTCTCTGTCCTCTCTGTCTCTCGTCTCTCTCACTTGCCCCTGCTCACTCCTTTGTCCTCTCTACCTGCAGTGGTAAATGGGCTTGCCGTGTAACATTAACCACCAATGAACGGATCAACTGCATAGCGATACGATTACCTCAAAGACGCCAGCCGGTAACTTTCACAATCCTTACCGATAAGGGTCTCCTTCATAACCTTGACGAGTTCTTCAGACAAAGAACCATATGACAGACGGAGGAGGTAGATCAGTCAAGGATCTATGTTGTATGATTCCTGCTTATGAAATGACACGGGCCAGTATTCATAAAGCCATACTTTTGTTCAGTTTAAACTTGAAAGTGGGTTGTTGGTCCTCTAATTCAACCCACAGCAGTACAGTGTCTCCCCAGATAGACCTTTGCAGTATCTCTCGATCCAAAATTCTAGGAATAACATGTTATCAGAGGCTTGCCACCTTTAGGAACAAAAATAGGTACTCTGAACTTCAAAAAGGTTTTGTATTTTTTTGCCAAAAATATAATATTTTCTTCAGAATCATGTGGAGGATAATTTTAAAGCACTGCTGCAGTGCAATGCTTCATTTGAGAGCAAGTTAACATACAAGGACATTCATTTTGAATAGCTTTGTGTTTAAGGCTGTATGCTCGATGTAGGTACAGTGTACTTACTTGAACTGAACTCCGCATCTATCCTCTCTCTGGGATCTGCTACTCTTGCATTTTGGAGATTGCTTTCACTCAGACTTGTCCTCCATTATGACAGTAGCATTATCTGCTGCAAGACCCCATCAGAGCCAATTTGATGCTTCCCCTTCATTCAATTTGATTCATATTTACAGATTTGACACAAGTTCAGGAATATTTTAGTGGAAATCGGTCAAACCAAACTTTGAGATGATCGCCTTGGATACCACACAAATAGTTGTAGTTTGGCAAGCTGGAAACCAATGTAAATTAAATAGTCTGACTAGTAATGTGCGAGTTAGGTAACAGAACACATTTTTTTTTTTTTAAATAGTGGCTGCGCAACACAATAAGGAACTCTTTCCAAATCATGAATGTTAATGCCAATAATATGATTTGATTGAAATCTACCTGTTGTTTCTTCACTGAGGGTCTGTGCAATTGATGTAGTTTTTGTTCTACAGCAAGAAAGTTTCTCTGCTATCTGGCTACCTGGGAACTTTTTTTTCACTAAGCTTGTCAGATGATATGCTATTGCAGTGGGCGGATTGTGTTCAGTCAAGAACCTCGGCTCGTATGCTTGTATATCCTGGGCACAAGAAATGTGAAGTGTTTCTGCTTCTTTCTGAAGCAGCCACAGCTGAATGGTGGACTGACTGCATGAGCAAATGAATGTCACTCGAACTCCTGTGTCCAATGGGTACGTTACATGTACACAATGTACAATGTACATCTAGCTTAGGTCTGACCTTTTCTGGATGCATTTACCCAAGTCCATTTCTTGATATAATTGTCCTTGAAAATTGTTTCGGATATGCTGATGAGAGTTTACCTTTGAGGCCATTTTTGAGTAAAATTGGCAATGCAGTGTAAAATATATTTCTATGTGCATATTGGCAATTTTTCTGTTAAAATTTTGCAATTTTCATTCACAGCGGTTCATGGTAAATGCATTCTTATATTTTCAAATCTTTTAGGAGTGGAAAACAAAAATAATTTGTTGCCAATTTGAGGAAGGAAAGCTGATTAATTTAGCTCTTAAGAAAAATTATGTACTGCTATGGGGTAAAGACTGTCAAGTGTCAATCTTCTTTTTCCTATGAAAGTTACCTATAGGATTTTCTTGTCCTTTTTTTGCACCTTTTTTTCATTCAGTTCAAACTTTTGCATTCAGTTTCATCCAGGAAGTTTACAATTTTGCAAATCTCAAGGTCAGCCTTTGGTCATTCAGTTTGTATCCCATCTCATCAAATCATTCAATGGATCGTCGAGTGAGATGAATTTGAATGAAATCTGACAAGAAGGAACTGGTTTGAAACTTACTATTGACCAATTTGAATGACAACTCATGAAATTGACATGGGACATTTGCACATTCCATGATTCGTATTAAAGCCAAAATGAAAGTGAACTTAAATGAAATCGCAATACACAAGGAGGGAAAATGGACGGAAATCCTTCATAATTCTAAATGCACCAACAAAAATCATGCTTTTGTGAAATTGATATATCATTTGCATTTTTATGACTATATGGGTTGCATTTAATATATTTTTATTACAGAATTATGCTAATTTGTTAGAGCATGTAGAGCTGTACACTTGTTGCTCCAGAAATTGGGTGGATTACTAATAAACCAGCTGGTTTTAACAGTCACCATGATGAATACACCCCTTTTAATTAAATGATGGTACCTTTTTTTTGTATCCTAGAACCATTTTTTCCAAGATAGCATGTTTTTTATGCAAATTGATATCAGCCATAGCAGAAATTATGAGTGAGGTATGTTTATTGTTTTTTCATACTAGTGTTAAAACAAGAATATTTTCTTGGATTGGATCCACAGTGACTCTGAATTGAATCAGTAAAAATGGTCATATGAACAGCAAAATTCTAAAGACCTGGTTCTGTCTTTCTTGTGTAGAGCCACATACAATTGTCACAACAATTGAACATTGTTATTTTACAGTAATTTAGTAACTAGTTGATTTCACAGTTGTAAATCACTGTATACATATATAATTGAATGAAAAATGAAAGAGTAATCTTGCCAGTTTTTAATTTTCTTCATTTTATGTTAATTTAACTCCCAGTTATATACAATTTTTATTCATTTATGACTTATATTATATATGCACCAGGAGCTTGTGCAATTATTTAGAAAGATTGATATAATCTTGACAAATGTGAAGTGATCAGATTATTAACATAAAGTATGTACTGCATCAGGTATTACTGTGCAAAATTGGTATATGTTATTTTAATGTCTTGCAAATGTTCAAAAATTCTTAGTATTTATTTTAGATCATTATCGACACTTTAATACTTTTTTCCCCACCCCAAATAATAGTAAAATTTGTATGTTGGCACCATCAAGTGCTTTGTGGATCATGTAAAATGCATGCTCTTTGTTGAAGAATGTCTATATTCTTTCATTTGAAAAAAAAAATATTATGGTGCCTTCAAAAAACTAACCTGCAGCACTTGTCTATTTTCTTAGGATTGTACTGCTAAGGGTGAAAGAAATTTCCTATAACCTTCATAATCAAGCTTCATCATGAACTGGTCATATATATGATTGCCAAAAAAATTCTATGGAATGATTTATCGAAAATTGTACTGATATTCTCTGTACATAATTTGATGAATGATTTCTGTACAACTGTACATACATTGAAATGCCTGCAATATTTATTCTTCTGTAAATAGACTTGTCTCTGTAGGTTTGGCCGTATGTACATGTATGTGGGAGAATGTAGAGTTTATCATTTTACTGTTATCTTCAATGTATGTTTACATGCAGAATAATGATTTGTATACGGTAGGTTTTTCAGCTGTGGTATTTAAAGAGAAGGCAACAATATGTAAAATCCATCAGAATTCAGAAATTTATGTGTTGCCAAGCATGATATTTCAAAAAACAGTCATTGATTCCCTTGTGCAGTTTCATATGTTAACACCAAAATGCTTCAGTTTTTATTACTTATACAAGAGATACAGAAAGAAATATGGTATACTTTTTGGATGGGTTAGGTATTTAATTTCTTCTTGCCGAACCAGAGAACGCCGTTTTCAATCCCAGCGGAATCACCTGTTCCCATTTCCTAAGGAATAAAGGGGCAGTCCATCATGATCAATTTCATGGGAAGAAATGGAGAAAAATTAGCAGAAAGCCTAATATAAAAAGCATGTTAAAAACAATGCTTTTAAGTTCAAGTGCATGAAAAATAAAAGTTGCCTGTAACCTGTTGGACATGATTTGATTTGGTATATCACACATTTTGCATAGACTCCGGCCCAAGTTATCTTCTATTGGATCTCTTGATTTATTTATCGTAATGTTCTTTTCTAATCTAAAGAACAATTTCATTAAAGTCTTTCTGATTGGTTCCTTTTTATTTTTCAAATAAATGTGATTATGATGGACTTCCCCTTTATAATGTTGTTTGTTCCTTCCTATTTGGTAGCATAGTCCCATTTGCAAAATGGGCCATTATAGAAAGCTTTTAGAAAGGAAGTGACCACTCTTTTCTGTTATTTGCTTTGTGTAATGTGATCAGTAAGTACATAGCTTCCAATAATACGTTATTTAGAAATAATAGAATACAGATTACTTTCTTTTTTATTATTTTGTAAATTGAGATTTAATGTCTCATCCATTGTAAAAATAAAAGAAATGAAATACGTACATTTGAAGTGTGAACATTATTCCAGTTTGTTCTGATCTTGCGTTTCTCTCTGTACCATAGCTACATGTACTTAGTAGCACAAAGAAGCAACCAGGGCCCAGTTGCATAAAACTTACCACTGATGGTACCTGGTAGCTTTGCCATCAGTGGTAACTTCCATGGAAACCTTGAATTTGACTGGCTGCTGAGCAATGTTAGTTACCATTGGTGGCAGAGTTGGCATTAATGGTAAGTTTTATGCAACGGGCCCAGCATGCAAAATTTACATTTTCTTTTTTAAATTTTGCTTTCCCGAAGCGTCTTTTCATGCTTCTGTGTTTTCCTGAGCTAACTTATTAAGACTCGTTCATAGATGTATATATGAGGGAAACCGCAGGGTTTTTGAAGCACTTTTTTTGTAAACAAAATGAAAGGTAACAATGCAACAAAGGACAGCATGAAAAATATTGTGCACTCGTTTGCTTGCGTGTCACAAAATGCGCTTAAAAAACCCCTGGTTTCCCTCTTCATAACTAAGTTATAAATCAAAACCCAAACTTACTTATAACTTTAATAGTCATTACTGAACTTTATCAGACTGAATGAATAATAACTTTCATGATTTTTTCCTTTCTTTTTTCCCTGTAAACAATGTCATAGTCCCTACTGAATGGGAATATTTGAATGGGCCTTTAATGCCTGGTTTACATTTGGCTTACGATCAGCATATGGAGCCCGTATCCTGCCCGTAAGCCCCTATCCGTGCGGCCTCCATGCAGAGGCAGGTGACAACCGTAAGATTTCAGTACGGATTCACGAGCTCCACAGCCTCTACGATTTTGTATCGCGAGGAGTTATACAAATCTGAAAAATCGTAAGCCTGTAGCCCGTATACAGCATAGGCAGCATTGCACAATTCCTGCACAGGCATCGCACGGAACACGCGACGCAGCTATACAGACACCGCGCAAACTCTGCAAGGGCTCCTTACGATTTCCGTGGGGAGGCTGCAGAGATTGCACGATTACCATACAATCTCTGGGCAGCCTCTGTACAGGCATCCTACAGCCTGCCCCCGATGGCCAATACAGGAAATATGGCAACATGACCGTAAATAATGTAAACACAAACGCCATAGTCTATAGCCACCAACGATGCCCGAAAAATCGCACGGAAAATCGTAAACCGATTTATCCTGCGGCGCCTGTTGGAAATGTAAACTAGGCATTAGGTGTGCATGACCCATATGTACAAACCTGCAGGCATCAAATGAATCAAAACAATGTGAAATAATTTTCTACCCCTTCCCCCTGAATTAACCCCCCAAACCATAACAAAATGTTGACTAAATCCATGAATAATAAACAAAAAAAGAAGCTTTGCTTATAATCATCATTCAATGATCAAATCCCCACTCCCACTTCAGACCTATCACAATCTTGGACCATTTTTAATAAAATCTAAACCTCTCCAAAGTGTATTTGGTAAAGCACATCTTCCTTAAAGTTACAAAGCACTTCACAATTCGCTCTGTTTTGGTAGGTTATCTCTAGCTGTCTAGGTTACACGTATCTCCAATGAAAAGCCCATATAATAGTGGCATCTTCTACACTCCTTAGAAATGATCCCATTTTGGCACTGTGTAAAGATTTAGTCTTCATGGAGTACAAGTACAAATTGGTAAGTTCTTGTTCCGCAGTTCTCTCTTCAGCAAATCTGCAATAAAAAGTTATTTTACCGCAGATGAGCAACACATGGCTGCATGAGAATGCATTCAGAGGTGATCAGAGATCCACTTTAGAACATCAGGTGTAAGTATTTTCCAATTTAAGTTCAATGTTTGTCATATGCTCTCCTTGAATTCTGGGTCATTGTGTGTCCATGCCCTCATCTTTGAACTTTTGTATTCTGTCCTGAAAGAAATAAACAAAATCAAAACAAAACAGAATTATTAGAACTCATTTAATGGGATATGTTAACCCTCACATGAAGTTGGTTGTTTGCATTTAAGAAGATATATAAACTTGGTAAAAACAAAGTCCAAGGTGGTTTTTTTTTTTTTTTGGTTTAAATTCTGAAGGTTGTTATTTCTTTCATTCACAACAATCAAACATAAACTGGCAACTTAAATATTTTGTGTAGGTCACATATATCACCCTGAATCTTCAAAAATGAGTGATCGAACTTTGATTGCTAAAGAAATCTAGAGAGAAACGTTTCGAGCAACATATCTCTAGGTATTGGGAAATATCTTTGAAGACGGCCTGATTTTATGAAATTTTGATACTGATTTATTGACTTATTTCTTAACCCATTCGTGACAGGAATTATTTAAAGCCTAATTAGATCAGCTTTTATTCTTCAAATTAGCAACACCAACATTTTTATTTTATTGCTACATTTTTCTTATAAAATGTCATGTATCTGAAATGAATATAAATTGACAGAAATTATGATGAGAAGTCAAAAAGTTGCCAATTTGCAGGGGAAAATGGTGATTTTAAACTTTCTATCACATTGCCAATTTAAGGATTTTAATGCTTATTTTCCTTTAAAAAATTTTCAGCATCAAACAACGGATACTGACGCAACCAAAATGGGCACAGTTTGTGTAGAATTTTTTGCTCTTTCTATTCATGTATTTGGAATGATTTCTAGTGCTCTGCATCAAAAGTTATAAGGCAAAACCACATAATGTGGACCCTCTGTCACGAATGGGTTAATGGTACTGTAGGTTTTTTAAAAATTTATTTTACAAACTGTAACATAATGCATTGTTGTAATAAAGTAGTTACAATGTCAAGACTGAACATAAATAAAATCATAAAGAATGTTTGTCACATAAGCAATGGGTTGGAAGTGAGACATTATCATTTGCTTAACATGGGTAATAATGCATAAATTTACGAAAGGGATATACAAGGAAACTTGCATAAAAATCCAAATGAGAGTATAGCTCATAAAAATTATTGATGGGCCAAGTGTGCATTTGATCTTCACAACTTATGAAATCAAAACCTCTCTGTCACTAGGCATATTTCTATGAACTTTCAGTCTATGCTTTGTGCTATACTCCTTTCCAAAGTAATTCAGGTTAATAAAAGTCCACTTTATCTTTATATAAACCAGAGAGTAGATATTACAGGTAAATAACAGCTTTCAAAACCAATCCATACAGAACAACTAAGGACATGATTAAATCTTGCAGTTCAGTTTGGTTTAATTTTTTTTTAAAGAAAAGAGCTCTAAGATTGTGCTGTATTAATGCAAGTTTTTATGCTTCATCTAAACCAATATTTCATCACTTTAATACAGTAACTGTTCATGATATAAAGACATTTCAAATTGCCACTTTTTTGCATTGCTGTATTACAGAAAGCCTTCCTCTGTATTGCATGGCCATGTTCTCTTTAAACCACCAACTTCATAATCACAACACATGCAATAAAGTGAATTTCCATGAATGGAAAGTTACTTCTACTCATCTACAGAAATCAGTTCGCCACCTTGGAAGCACTGCATGGAACTCTATACACTGGCGTAAATCCACTTTGAGGAGGGGGGGGGGATGATTGACTTTTTTGGCGATTTTTTCTTTCTGTACAAATCACACTTAAGTATAAACACACACCCTAACCCACCCGCATAAACCCCCTTACAAACATTCTAATTTTTATTTTGCGAGTGAGCAAAGCAAGCGAGCCAAAATAACGACTTTTCTGGTTTTTAATTGCATTTTCAAATAGAAATTCTAAAATATGATGAGCGAGCCAAGTGAGCAAGCCCAAATATAATGACTTTTCTGGTTTTTAATCTCATTTTCAAATAGAAATTCTAAAATATGAGTGAGCCAAGCGAGCGAGCCAAAAAATATCCACTTTTCTGGTTTTTAATTGCATTTTCAAATAGAAATTCTAAAATATGAGCGAGCGAAGCGAGCGAGCCAAAAAATAACCACTTTTCTGGTTTTTAATCGCATTTTCAAATAGATATTCTATAATATGATGAGTGAGCGAGCCAAAAAATAACCACTTTTCTGGTTTTCAATTGCATTTTCAAATAGAAATTTTAAAATAAGATGGTTATTTATGACAGATTATTAAAAGTATTACTAACTGATTAATTCGAATATCATTTCTGCCTCAAAAAGTGGGGGGGATGTTTGTACACACCATCCCTCCCCCTCTCGAAAAAGTGGGGGGGATATATCCCCATCCCCCCCCCCCCCCTCAATTTTACGCTAATGGCTCTATACCATCCTCCTTAAGACAAACTCAATTTCCAAATTTGTTTGAGAGAAAATTAAATTATACTTCTTATCATTCTATGAGTAGCTTATTATCATTTAGACATTAGTACCTTCTTATTGTTTTACCAGAAGCTTGTTATCATTTTACATTACTACCTTGTAAAGATTCATTCTATGTCAAACAACCCTGATTTTCCTTCCTTTTCATCATATGTTTTATTTCATAATTGTCAGTCCTGGGAACATTCAACTTGTCAAGCCTAAGAGGCTTTTAATGATGCTCCCTTTTATTCTTCTTATTTTGTTTTGACTCGTGTACTTTGTATTTTTTTACTCCTAAAATGCTTTGTAAATATCATAATGCTGTATGTTTTTTAACTGAGGAGTAAATAAAGATTGAATGTTTGAAACTGACCTTATAAATTTCACTTTTACAATATATAGAAGAAAAGAAGATGGTATGGGGGGGGGACTACTTATATTGCTCTAATCACACATTCTCCACCAGTATTCCACTGAACACTAAATTCCCTCATCCATTTAGGCTTGATCAATTTAGGCTTAATACACATTCAGTTTTCATACATGTAGGTAGTGGATTGAAAGACCGTATGCTCAGTAGCAAAGACAGTTTTAGGACTTTGTTTCACTAAATAATGGATTAAAAGACCATATGCTCAGTAGCAAAGACAGTTTTAGGACTTTGTTTCACTAAATAATGACAGGCTATACTAAAGCTAATAAAAATTCTTTCCAGGTTAAACAGGGTGGTATAATTATGTAAAAATTCAAACAGAGAGATTAAGCGTGACTGTGCTAATGAGTCCAATTACTAGCTGTAAGGGAGTAAAACTTTAAAAGGCAATACAGAAGCATGCTGTCATGTCTGATGAGGGTTTTTATGGACTGATGGAAATTATTAGCAGCATGTGGCACTTGGCTGTTAAAAGCATAACCAAAGCAGTGCAACAGTTATAATTTGACTAATGTTTGGAAATCAGATAATTTGCTTGTGTAAGATACAATGTACTTAACCCATTGGGTAGTATGCCCGAGAGAACTCTGGCTTGAGTCTGTGAAGAATTGCTTTTATGCCCAAATCAAATGGCATTCAACTGGTTAATGGAAGATTTCATACAGAGTGCTTGTTCGGCAGGGGTTTCATTAATAATGAACACAGAGTAACAGATATAATCATAATCAAATAGGTTTATTACAGTGTGTCTGGTCCAATATAAGTCATTTACGAGTCAGGTAATTTGGACATTAGGGAAATTTGTACATAAATGAATTACGATAGAGGTAATTAAAAACTTTTTAACCCATAGAAGTACAGAGCTTTGTAGAAGTCTAAATAAACCATCTTCAATCCTCAAATTGGCAACAAATATTATTTTTTTTCCACTCTTACATAATTTGAAAAAAATAAATATAGATATAACATGAACCAAAATGAATTATGACTGCAAAATTTAAGCTGAAACTGCCAATTTGAACATGAAAATGGTGATTATATTATATTCACTGCATTGCCAATTTAAAGAGTTTAATGATTAGCTACATTTCAACTCCTCTAATTTGAAAATGCAACATCATTCTGCACTGGGAATGGACTAAAAACTTTCAGTGAATTTTTCTCTTTCTGCTCATGTATAGTGTGTAATGCCCAGTATTCTGGATCAGCAGATACTGCCAAAGCATCTCCTAAAGGAGAAACTGTACCTCTATGGGTTAAAACCAACTGACTAATGTAACTGAAGTTCAGATAAATAAAATACATACTATATTTACAAATATATTACAATATACTCTTTCCACAAGTTAGGTACAAATGATTTCTTACATTTGTTCAAGAATGGAGGTCTTATGCAGAAAATCTGTTCTAAAATAATATAAGATATTATTCCCCGAACCCCCCCCCCCCCCCCTCCACAAAAAGAAATTTACCTGCATTTATAGTGATATATCATAAATGATGCAAACATTCTTGGATGGAGCAACTAACACTGTGTGCTACGTCTCTGCACAAGAACGATACTGGTAGTGCCTAGTGCCCCCCCCCCATGCTCCCTCTTTACTCACTTTGAAGGTTTGCTGAATGTGATCACAAACTTCTGAAAGATTTGCTAACCCCTTTCCAAAAACATCTGCAGCAGAAGGACCTATAAAAAAAAATCAAAGAAGAAACATAAGGAAAGCAAAGGAAAAATAATTAAAACACGAGAAACATTTCAGTTTCCTTTGAAATTGAATTCAGTTTAAAAAAAAACCAACAAAAACGTTGATAGTGCCATCTATATTTAAATTTTTTTTTAAAAAGTATCCTTTCACATCTGCCTTGAATCATTAAGTGAGAATAGGAATGTTGTTAACTAACATGTACACCTAAAATTTCATTATAATCCAATATTTAATATGAAACAATAAAGAATTCCATAATCTTAGTCTGTTTTGGTATAATGCATGTTTGATTTTAAAAGGCATGTTTGAAGTTTAAAATTGGCGCTTTTTTTCTGGTAATTCTGTTACCGAGGTGTTTTACCACAATACCATGAGTGTAAGAATAAAATTGCTGGAATGAAAGAGCTCACATGAAAGAATGAACATATTTATAGAGTATTAGATGGTTAGAAGGGAGGCAGAGTACAAAAGAGGCACAGAAAGTCTAAAAATGTTGGTAACGGAATTACAAACTTCCTGCAGAAATGCCCTTATGCCAACTTTCACTTGTAACAAATTAAAGTTCAAACAATAAAAAACGTGACTGTGGACGGAACCTTTAGTCTGTATCCTGAGGTTTATCCTGTGCTCTGTAGGATGAGGGACACTGTAGCCGCAGAACTCCACATCAGGGCTGATGAAAAGACAAAGGAACAATCAACGTTTCAGGGTAGTCATTATTTATCCATTTATCAAAGATGGTCCACAGTGGGTGGATGGGATGATAACTTTTGATGTAACATACAAATTACATGAGCAGAAAGACCAAAAAATTCTTCAAATATTGTGCCCATTTTGGTTGTTTCAGTATTTTTTGCTTGATGCTGAAATTTCTTAAAGGAAAATAAGCACTAAAATTCCTGAAATTGGCAATGTCATGGAATTATATTGTGAAAGAAACTCTTCCAAAGCAATTAGGAAAGTCATATAAATTGTAAATAAAAACAGGTGTCTAGTGTGAGATCTGGGGATTATCATATTGCTAAGAATTCCCTGAATTTGATAACCAGATAGATTAATGAAATAATAACAGTGGCAGATTTGTATCCTCCCCCTCATTTACAAAGTCAAATGGCACATAGTTAAGTATATAATTCAAAGTTGGTGCCCTTCCCCCTTTTGCTTTTGAGGTGAGCTTTTTCTTTTGATAGTCAGATTTTTTTTTTTTTGTGAAGAGATGTCCAATATTTACAAACATACATGTAATGACCATTTTTCTCTTTAAAACTTAAAAAAAAAATCCCCTTAAATATATCTGTAAAGCTTTAATAGACATCACAGATGTATTATATGATATATAAATCTAGAATTTTATTATCATTTCATTATTATACTTACTCCTTCATGATCATGTATCTCAGAGCATTGCCAAGTGTATGATCCTCATTGTGCATTACAAACGTTACACAATCGCTCTTGTCCCAGTTATCTGTAGTCTGAGCAGTTTGGACCTAACAAACACATAGAATTTGATTGGATTTGATTTGATTTGATTTATTTTTCTGTTTCACAATATATACAAACAAAATTAAGAATACAATCTCATTGAGACAAAAGTAATGGAAATGACATAAAATAAAGAATAGAACTATACTGAGATACTTATAAATAATACTGACCAGACTGAGAAAAGGATATAGCAAAACGGAGGGGCAAGCTAAAAAAGCAATGCTTGTGAGGTCCAAGCCCCTGAAACTTAGTTATATAGTACATAAGGTCATAAGCGAATACTAAAGCAATACAAAGTAGAAGATACAAATTAATAGCATAATCAAAACAATTGAGGTCACACAAATCTAAAATAGATTAAAAAAAGACAACAAAGAGAGGAAAAGGGTGGGAGGTGGATAAAGAAAGAGTGTGATATAAGAGAGGGGGGCAGGAGTGTTTAGGCATGGGTTGTTCACAAGTAATGACTTGAGAAGATACTTCTTAAGTTTACGCTTAAATGTGTAGAGGCTAAGGGAGTCTTTAATTTCGTTGGGTAAAGAATTCCAATAAATTGCTCCTGTGAAAACAAACGTGTTTTGGGCAAAGACTGTTCTTGTGAGTGGTATATGAAAGGAGTTATGTTGTCTAGTAGGATAGGTATGCATAGAAACATTTTTGCGGAACATATCAGTAAAAATATTGGGTACATCACATTTTTCTAGTTTATACATAAAATAAAAGGTAGGTCAAAGAAAAATTTTCTGAAATAGTTGCCACATCAAGCCGAGCCAATCTCCTCCTTCTAAAAAATCATTCCACCATTAGCCAGCTTCTTTAATATCTTGTAACATTTTTACAGAAGAATATTACAACATCATCTAATACCCTCAAATTAAAGAATTATGACAAAGAAAATGCAACAGTTGGCAAGAGAGACAAATATAATGGGAACTCCATGAAAAAGCTTTGGAACTTGCCCCATAGACATCTTCACTGTGACCATAGGCCCAAAAGTGACCCCAAATAAATGGGCTATGGTAATGTCATCAAATCAAGCAATTTTCAGATCCACCACAATTTGGTCTCCAGACAAGACCATGATACAAGCAGGGTTCTCACTAGAAAAAAATCCACACATGGTTCCCCCTCTGTGCAAAGCGTGGAAGTTTCGGAAGTTTTACGGAATAACGTGTAAAGTTAGGTGTGGCGGCAGTATATGCTATAGCAAAAGGATGGAAAAATACTTCTTGGTAAACAGGAGTTGTTTACTAATGGCATTATAGTAAAAGTACACTGCCAAATAGCAAAACAATCTGTGGCATTTATCATTATTGTTAGGAATATATACTCCAATATTTTTTACCCTTGTTGCCACGCATGGTGCAGCAATTTCACACATGGTTCTTCCTTGTCTGAAACCCTCTACACATGGTATTGGAACCATGGGTGTTATGTACTGGTGAGAACCATGGATACAAGTGGGCCATAAGTGAAGAAAATGCTCAGCTGCAGCTGAGCAGTCGAGCCAGACTCGGCAGAGAGTAATGTTATGTTGGCATTCTATGGCCTCACACTAACTGCAACAGAAATATTCAACCAGTTTTAGATATCCACATAATAACATACACATGTATAAAAAGTCCTAAAAAATCTTAGTGATGGAAAGCATAAAAAAAAATAGTGAGATACAATATTCAAAAAAAATATATTACTCCTAACATGCCTAAGCCTTTTAAATGTTGATCAAACCATATTTTTCACAGTGCAATTTTCACATTTTCATATTTTACTTAAAATTCTCATAAATACTGCCATTCATTTCATTCTTCTTGCATTTTTAACTTTAAAGTCCAAGGACTTAAAATTTTTCATGTTCAACTTACGGTATTAAATCCCATCAGTCAGCACTTCTTAAAATTTTGTAAAATGCAAGTATTTGTGTCTTTATTGCATCATTTAGGAATATACTGTCATTATCTTTACCATCATTCAACCACGGCAATGTAGCTTGTTATTTTGAATACCAATCTCAACAAAACCAATCACGCCATAACAACTGGAAGAAATATTGTGTTTACCAGTGCCAACAGTAGAATAAAGTGGCATCAAGATGCTGTAATTTGTGTTTCAGAAACAGGGAACTATCTATATATCATTGGTATGAGATCTCGTCTGTTTATGTTTATGTATCCATGATTATATTTTGATTAGGATTCTATTCTTTATAGATCAATATAAATATGTTTAAACAGTTGATGGACCTTATCTACAAAAAAAAAAGTGTTAAAAGACTGACAGTATGAATATACTGTTAAAATGTAATTATCCAAAAATATCCTATTGCAGACCCTGGGCTCATGTTTCCTCTCATCACATGGTCCATCAAGAGACTATTATAGAAAATCCTTATCAGTACAAAACAAGTTAGAGGGGGCCCAAGAGAAGAAAAGGGAAAGTAAAAAGAGGATTTCATGAATGCTCCCCCCCCACTTGCCTAGTCTTGTTGCTTCTTGGCGAACACTCCCCCTCCCTCCCCCCCCCCCCCACCCCCATTACTGGACCTACACTGCTCTGTCACGTGGAAGTGGGACACAGAGATATACAATAATAACTCAAGCAGGAGTACACACGCTGTAAAAATCACCACTCACACCAGTGCTCGGTTATACTGACCTCGCACAACAGACATGCTGTAACATGCAAATTGTTGACAATAGGAAAGTAGTGTTCTCTGTCCAATTCATTGGACAGAGGAGCAAGAGCTGTGTCACCAGTGATCAGAAAAATATTTTTCAAAATTCACTTGATCAAGATTATAATTTACATCCAGTTGGAGGAATGGAATGGAAATACATGTAGGCTATTTCATTATCCTAGGCTAGCCTAGAGTAAAAAGCAAATATTTCATATGAATTTGTTATTTTGGTGATTTCTATCTTTGACTATAGAGGGCAGTATTCCACATTTTATTTGCACAGCTCAGCATGCCAATGTAGCCCTGTGTGAGAAATCACATGTACGCTTTGCTTTGTTTGGATATACATTTCAGTCTTGACGACTGAGGAAGAATACATAGCAAACATAGATCTACAGTAGCAGCTGCGTTACTTAGTATAGGAAAGCCGCTATAAGTGTTTCTCCCTAGTCAATTTTTTTTCTTTTTCTTTCACCCTTTATAGGTGCATTTATTTTCCAACAAAAATCTCACATTGGGTTACAAAGCCATATAACATTCTACAAATACAGTTTCAATGTTTCAGGCAAATTGTACATTTTTCGTTTTCCCTTTTTCACAAGAGCATTATTGTTATCGATTCGTATTTTAAGTTCCTTCAAAAAAGTAAACCACAGTCTTTTCTTCCTTTCATCTGTTCCCTTTTCGTTCCTCAGAATCAATATTTTGCATATGCTCCAGAAAGCAATGGACATGATATCATCAATACTGTTTTCTTGATAATTTTTCAACAAAGTATTAATGTCAAAGCAAAGTTCTATGTTATAAACATTCTTAACCATCATGAATAGATTATCAAAAAAAGGAATGTTCATTTTGCATTTCAACAAAACATGAAGTAGGTCTTCTGTGCAATTACAAGCTTCACACTTATCAGACTTGCTAAGTTGCCATAAAAACAACATCCTTCTAGTAGGAATCAAGTTATACAGCATTTTGAAATTAAACTGTTTCAAATTGTTTTCTTTTGTATTTTCCAGATTTCTTTGAATGATATTTTTCCAATTTATGTAATCATCAGTTAAGTTTGTCCAGTATGATCGACCATCACTACTTCTTTCATATGTTAATAAGCGTATCAGGACAACTCCCCCGGGGACGACTCCCACCTGACAACTCCCCCGGAGGACAACTCCCCCACAGAACGGGTCCCCCGGAGGACATCTCCCCTGGAGGACAACTCCCCCGCAGGACAACTCCCCCACAGGACGGGTCCCCCGGAGGACATCTCCCCTGGAGGACATCTCCCCTGGAGGACAACTCCCCCGCGGGACAACTCCCCTGGAGGACAACTCCCCCAATAAAACTTCCCCGGAGGACAACTCCCCCGGAGGACAACTCCCCCGAGGACAACTCCCCCGGAGCACAACTCCCCGGGGGAGTAAGGACAAAATTACGCATGAATTTTTGTTTTTATGACAACGCCTTGCTCGTGAGGAACTGTAAAATAAATCTTTCCTTTTTATAAATCAAACTTAAGTAATTAATCCAGTATTTTTTGTTTTTATTACAACTCTTCCGGAGGAGAACAGCTCCTCGGGGATGACAAACGGGGATGGGCGAGGGTAGAGGGTTGTTATTCGTTTAATAAAGTATTAGGTAATTTGTCGCTCTAACTGCTAACTTTTTTGAAAAATACCCACCCTTTTGCTCCCATTTTTACGCCAAAGTACACGTTCAAGAAAATAAAACTCTAGTAATGGGTACGCTTTTCCGCCCAAGGGTGTTGGGTTTGACAGCTTCAGCGGCACACTCCAATCGGAACCAAATCTGATCATGAGAAGAGAGAAAAGAAAGGAATAAAATGAAGAAAGGAAACCACATTGCTAGATTCTTATGATTTGACATATTTGGACACATATTGAGCTTTGATATCTAAATTCGCTGATGAAATTAATCATTTTTCTTACTTAGAATATCTACATTCAGCTGACCTGAAACCTAGAGTTTTTATGTATTTGTTCTTCGTATTTTTTCTTTGTTATATAGAGCCTAACAGTGCCTAAAGAAATCTTTCAGTCATAAAGCTTGGAGAAAACTTTAGTTTACTCATTAAAAATTACACTAATCCAGTCCTTGTTTGTCAGAAAACATTTGATTCCATAATGTTTGCGTACAAAAATAAACAAACATCAAACATGATATGACCATTGCAACTATGTTTCAATTGGTGAAACTTTGGCTTACTAATAAAACTTATTAACAAATGTGTTTTATACAATATCAGTTGTATTAGTTGGAGAATGGAAAACAACAATCACACAAAACAAACATACATTAACAAAACAAACATACATTAGAGTGGGTGCAAAAGTTTGAAGAAAAAAAATCCCTAAGAGACACAATTTCGTTTTTAAGTATTTATTTTCTTGAAAAAAACCGTTAACAAAACAAATGAAATCATTTCAAACATTATGTCAGAGATACAAGTATTTATGTAACGCTATCATCATCATTGAATGTAACATCATATAGAAGAACTGTTTTATATTTATCAAAAAACAAATAGACATTCTACACCTGGACGATATTTTGTGTGTGTGTGGGGGGGGGGGGGGATAGGTGATGACCCGCCACATTTCGAAGTTTGGAAGTTGGTGTAGTACATCTATGGGGCAATCCCCCCCCCCCCCCCAAATGAGAACCTTTAAGATTATGGCATAATGTTCGGAGGGTTGGGCCTGGATGATTACATTAGAAGACGAAGTGATGGATCAAAACGACTATATATAAAGAAATAAGAAGAAGAACAAATACATAAAACCTCTAGGTTTCAGGTCAGCTGAATGTAGATATTCTAAGTAAGAAAAAATGATTAATTTCATCAGCGAATTTAGATATCAAAGCTCAATATGTGTCCAAATTTGTCAAATCATAAGGATCTAACGATGACTTTTCCTTTTTGTTTATCTTTTACTCTTGAATGAGGTACTTTATAATTAATGTTTTCATGTGGTTTCAGCGCAAAGAATGATAGTCGCACATGCTTGCTGGACGCTAAATACGTAGAAGCACAAGTCCTTTAACAAAAATGAAATTAAGAATACATGCATTCAGTATAAAATTCCGTTAAGGTTTTATTTTCATTTATAGTCAGTGAGTTTAACAAGGGGGCGGGATACCGGATCTCGGGGGGGGGGTGTTGTTGACCCCTCCCCTAAAAAGTAAGATTTTTAATCTGATATCTTGCCTAAAATTGTGCATTTAGGAAAAAAAAAAAAAAGAACGGGACCCAATCACAGCTGCTGATCGAGCGAAATGACTTCTGTTCTTAAGCTCGATTGTGGCCCATATCCCCCTTTTCCTGAAGACTACGACTAGATACACCATTCTCTACTTTTGTAGCTTCCTACTTAGGTTCCTCACTTTCCTTTCTTCATTTTATTCCTTTCTTTTCTGTCTTCTGATGATCAAATTTGGTTCCGATGGGAGTGTGCCGCTGAAGCTGCCAAACCCAACACCCTTGGGTGGAAAAGCGTGGCCAATACTAGAGTTTTTATTTTCTTTTGCTCCTCAATAAAATGGGAGCAAAAGGTTGGAAATTTTCAAAAAAGTCAGCAATTAGAGCGACAAATTACTGTATAGCTTATTAAACTAGTAAAAACCTTCTACCCCTCCCCAATCCCTGTTTGTCATCCTCGAGGAGCTGCTCTCCTCCGGGAAAGTTGTAATAAAAATACTTGATCAATTACTTAAGTTTGATTTAAATTTTAAAAAAAAAGAAAAAGAAAATTTTTTACCGCTCCTCATGTGCCAGGCGTGGTCATAAAATCAATTTTCCTCCGGTCATTAATCTTGTCCTCAAAGTGGGGGGGGGGGGGGGGATGTCCTCTGGGGGAGTTGTCAGATGGGAGTCGTTCCCGGGGAAGTTGACCTCCTGGGGATTTGTCTTCCGGGGGAGTTGTCCTCGGGGGAGTTGTCCTCCGGGGGAGCTGTCCTCGGGGGAGTTGTCCTCCGGGGGAGTTGTCCACCGGGGGAGTTGTCCTCGGGGGAGTTGTCCTCCGGGGGAGTTATCCTCCGGGGGAGATGTCCTCCGGGGGACTCGTCCTCCGAGGGAGTTGTCCTCCGGGGGAGCTGTCCTCCGGGTAGTTGTCAGGTGGGAGTTGTCCCCAGGGGAGTTGTCCGCCGGGGGAGTGGTCCTAGAACCGTTAATAAGATATGATAAAACACTTTACTGGAACAACACTTCCATTCTTTTTCTTTTTGACGCACTGGTATTTTTGGAATTTCTAACAAACTGGTTTCCTTTATATTATTCATCCAAACTTTCGGTACTGCCTTTTGTAATTTGGAATAATCAAATAGGACTCTCGCCTTTGTTTTTTCAGCTTGAAAGTTTTCTTCCAATTTTGAAAGAGATATAAATTTACCTTCAATACAAATATCTTTCAAAAAAATTATATTACTTGAGTACCAATCTTTGTAGAAAAGTGGTTGATTATCATGAACGATATATTTGTTATACCATAAAATCTGATTATTTGAATGAATATCGTCCTTTTTGATATTTCCTTTTAAATATGACGCTTTTATCAGTTCTACATAAAACCTTGGCAGTTTGTTAACAAGACATTTTTCTACCATGTATTGATCAATAGTACAATTTAGAAGGAGTTAGAGACCTCCAAGTGTTTGAAAGTATATTAATGCAAAATCCTTCCAGTATCCATGTGTGTCATCAACTATTCTAGCCAACCACTTCAATCTAAAACTCTGTATCAGTTTCTGAATATCAATCATTCGTATGCCACCATCCTCGTAATCTCTGACAATCATTGTTCTTTTCAATTTGTCAACTTTTGAATTCCCTCCCTAGCCAATTAATCAGGATTTTATAGCCCCAAATGAGCCAGATGAGATGTCATCTGAAAGTGTACCCTTCAGAGCTCAGTCAGTGAAAGTTGTATCAATCATTTTGCGTGAGGGAATAGGAACCCATTTGAGTGGAACCCACTTGTGTGGAGAGTTTCGCATCAGGAACAAAGCATTTGGCATTAAATCTTTCGTAAATTGTTGAAGCGAAGAGTTCTTCTTGACTTTAGTCTAGAAATTGAGGGGGGAAAGAACCTGAAGAATAACCGAGTTCAAATAAGTGTCCATTTTTAGCTTAAGAAAGCTATTCGTGTTTTTATTCTGATATTTCACGAATAGCTTAAGAGCTCTGTCATTTGCCCCTGTGGAGACCCATGTCAACAAAGAAATATTATACCTCCAAATCACACTTTCTCACGCCTGGTTAGCGCTGCAAACTACCTTCAAAGTTTGCCAGTGGACCAGTAGATCTAACTGTGATATTAGAACCTAAAATTTATTTTTCAAACTCAAAATATTGACTCTGATTGATACAAGAAAAAACTTTCTTGGCAATTTTGCTGCGTGATTAATTTCCATTTCAATAACACGACCTCCAACAGTCATAGTGAGTTCACCTACACCTGCTGGTCTCGGCCACAGGTGAAGAGCGGTACAGCGTTGCACTCTCGCACGTACTCTGCGTTCGCCGATACGTGCGAGAGTGCAACAATTTAAAACAGCTCAAGTAGACCCAAGTTACAATATGTGTAACTTTAGACTACATTTCTTCTTCTTCTTCTTCTTCTTCTTCCTCCATTATAGTTAGCCTACAGGCTCCTGGAGAGTAAAAAAAAAAAAAAAAACACTAATGCTACTACTCTTCACGGAGCCTAGTGTTTTTACCTATCTCGCTAACGTAGTAGCCATTTCGCCACTTTAAAACAACCCCTGGAAAATGACTTTCCCATGGGCCAATGACACTACCAGCCTTGTATCGGCTGTGGGCATAATGAACCCGACTGACACCTGGGACTAAAATATTAATAACAGAGAAATGAAATTTGAACAAAAAATTTATCGTACGGAAACTGGTAAAACTCAGCGATGTTTATGATTCCCTGCCGTCCATTGTAATGCAGATTGAAAATGGCGACTATCTTGTGCATGCCCATCGATGCGCAACTAGATGCGAGCGATCTTGCAGATTTCACGAAATTTACAGTGAGATTTGTCACAAATTTTGTGACAAATTTTGTGGAATCATAAACATTGGTGAGTTTTACCAGCTTCTGTACAATAAATTTTTTGTTCAAATTTCATTTCTCTGTTATAAATATTTTATTCCCAGGTGTCAGTCGGGTTCATTATGCCCACCCATAGACTCTAGGTCAAAACAGCTTTTTGAATAGCGAAACAAATTGCCAACGCGAACGGGAAATACATTGACTTAGATCTTCTATAAAAGAGAAGAAAAGTTTTGATTTTACTTACAAGCAATGTTCCTGAGGCTCTCAATTTTCCCCTTTCTGCTTCATATCTGATGAATGAACTGAAAATGGTGAATTTTAAGAAAAAAACCGACGCTTATCAGACTCGTAGGTCGACAGCATGTCGTCGAGTAACCAATAGAAAAGCATGCTATGTTGTTTCAGTACAGACTTGTCACATTTTCGGGACGAGGTCAATTGACCGAGTACACAGGATGAGTGCATTATGCCCACAGCCGATAGTTACAAGGCTGGTAACATTAAGTGTCAATTGGCCCATGCCAGGGAAAGTCATTTTCCAGGCACATGCCAGGGGGTTGTTTTGAAATGGCGAAATGGCTAATATGTTAGCGAGATAGGTAAAAACACTAGGCTCCGTGGAGAGTAGTACTAGAAGCGTTAGCGTTTTTTTGTTTTTGTTTTTTTACTCTCCAGGAGAGTTATAGTCGGAGATCATCGGCACTCGGGCTTTTGCTGCAGATGGTAACAGTTACATCATGTTTCTCGACGTGTGGGACTGAACAAAATCACACGGCATTTCTGTGGGCTAATATACTACCAGAATATCATGCACTGAACGATTTTTCAAACATGCAAGAAACAACATGGTAATTTCACTTACAACCCCCAGTCTACCGCTTGATTTGTTGTCTGAATCTGTCATCTTTTGAGGTCCTAGACTCCCAAGTCGTGTCCCAAGTTGACTCCACTCCGCTCACACGTACACGTGTTGACTGTTGTTGTTGTTGTTGTTTTGGTTTAACGACTGTTGTTATTTATATTTAGTCTTAGCTTCAGACGGCGCTCAGTATTTTTGCACGTTGAACGTTCATTTGGCCAGGACCCGGGGGGGGGGGGGGGGGGGGGGGGGGGGGGGTCACTTCCATTGAAGAGTGGACAGCATCCGCGAGAATCGTCCTTAAAAAAAAAGCACCCTAAACGAGGATTCAAGGGCAGGTCGCTAGGACACCCTAAACACGGATTTTGTGCAGATGTCCCAGATATGCACACCTGGGATAATTCATACCCTAAACCAGGATATTCCCATTTTTATACCTTGAGAGTGATAGTGGGATCCACTGAAAGTTTTGGAGCCGTTTTTATCTCGAGATAATTCACTGTCTCATTATGTTTTACACAGGCGTTGCACAAAGTGTTATAGGAATAGATCTGTCCCCTGTTGATAAAGAACGCCTACTTACCAAAGTTCAGACATTTTATTTTTATGTCATTGTAAAATTTTATTTTGTGAAATTTGTATATATCGGGCTCGATGCATTCAGAACCTAACTTACCTAGACGTCTTTAATAGAAGTCCTACAAAATGGCAGGTTTTATTCCGAAATCAAATTACATCTGGTTGGCTATGTTATTTAGAGACAAAATAGCCCCTACCCTATTTATGTTTCATTTTAAGATGAGTGTAGACGCAAAATCCGCGCATTTGTCTTTAACTGTATGGGTACGCTCGTTGGAGATGAGAGACTAAATTATAAAATCTGAGTCAAAAAGTGGTCTTAGAATACCGGTTTTATTTGAAAGATCAAATTTGAAGCAAAAAAAAAAAGAGATAAAATGACGCACAAAGTACAACCCCAAATTTTGGGATGCATGGCTCTCTTTGGGACATTTAAGTTATGACAGATGCGGGGCATTACGGTATCCTCCTCCCTTGTCAACATTAATTGTGAGGGACAGATCCCCCCCCCCTCCCCCTCCCCCTCCCCGGTACGTAAAAAGACGTAACATGTAGGGTATATAGAAGCCTCCCCGGTACGTAAAAAGACGTAACATGTAGGGTATATAAAAGCCAGACGGCAGGGGTATAGCAACAAGGATAATGCCTAATGACACGGTGCTGCAATGATGCACTTGAACGCATTGCAATCAGCGGGATAAAAAGGCGACACCATTGCCAGTTTATTGAATTATTCAGCTCCAAAGCAATTAACCTTGTCCATCATGACAAGCCATAAAAAACATGAATGACTGGATATACATGTACCTGCAGCTGCAGGATTCCAATGAAGTTACAAGGATTCTGTTTATTTTAAAGATAATAATCAAACGTCTGTCTGTCAAGTGGTTTTGAATGCACAGAAATGATAAAAGTCCAAGCCCCTGGGAACGATTTTTTTCACAGGGGGTGCTGAGCCCCTGAGAAAAAAAAGTCATTATTGGGGGAACATGAAGGGGGATGTTAAGACATAAATTTGCCGACAGTTATGCTGCATTCGAAGAGTCAAATCTAAGTTACCCCCTCCCTCTCACACAAAACACAAGACCTTATTTTCAAACAATATCGCATTTTTACAGATTTTTATTATCTTGATGAAACATTTAGGGGTTGCGAAGCGTTTTTATTTTTTTATTTTTTATTATTTTTTTTTTGGGGGGGGGGGTAGGAGAATGATGCTTTTTTTTTAATTTTGCGAGCCGGCGAAGCGAGCGAACCGAAAATATGGACTTCTTGAAACCTCTTGTAGGCACCTTATCAAAAGTCAGAACCAATTTGGAACGCAGCTTTTAGCGTCTTTCCCGCTCAGCGTCTGTTTTCCTCTCCGATCCCCCCGTTCCTCTGTACAGGGGACCGGGTAAGCCGATGTGAAAACCGGGCACAGCGAAGACGATAAAAAATAAAATAAAATTAAAAAAAAAAAAAAAAAAAAAACGATGGACGCAACTTTTGATAAGCTACCTATGAAAGATCGATGTGTTATTTTGTGGGTGGGCCTATATGTAGTGGAGTGAGTGAGCCATAATAGCCATGCTTGTTATTAAAAAAAAGTGTTATTTGGTCATAAAACAGGGCAACTGTAGGCCTATTAGATATCTGAATGACATGATCACCTTGTTGCCAAAAATGACTATATTTTGGCACCTCACTGGTGCATTTTGCTGTCTCGCAAAACAACTCTATATATAAATGTAGGTTTTCCCGTCCATCTTCGTAAACTTATCATCGATATCAACGATATTTTCGTTCAATTTCACGCGAAATTGATTGACAATTTGGATCAACATTTAAAAAGCAAATATTATCGTTCAATTTTTTTAGCATGCAATTTACTACTGTTAGAATACAGAAGTGCAGAAAGAAAATTCCATTTAATTATTTGTGTAAACAAAAATCAAATTCGTGTAAACAGCATTCCAATTAGCGCAGGACATGACGTGGGAAGATTCTTGGCATTTCCATGAATAGGCAAACAGTTTTGACATTTGTGCAATGTTTTTCATCTTACGGTGATGAGTCAGTGTGTGTTTCTGCTTATATGAAAACTATGAATCATTGGCGTAGCCATGAATTTTCAACGGGGGGGGGGGGGCAAGGCGAAGGAGCGAAACGACCAAGCGGGGGAAGGGTGTGGGGGTATCCCCTTCCCACGGTAGGGAGATTTTTGAAAATTCGTGCATGAAAATGGCATTTTCTGCACACTAAAATTCAGTTTTGGGTAACTTACATGAGAAGTGGCATATTTATTTTTAACTTTCATTTCGCAGGGTAAGGGTAGGGTAAGTTATGTGAAGTGGACTCGATGAAAGTTTTTTTTTTTCTTCTTTTTTTTTTTTTTGCTCGCCGATCAACAGGGGGCCAAGGCCCCCCTTGTGTCCCCCCCCCCCCTTAGCTATGCCAGTGCTATGAATGTAGAAAGAACAAGATTGTGATTCATTAGCATTTAGCTGATGGAAAAAAAATATATTAAAAGAAACCCCCTCACAATTAATATGCAAATAAAGATCACAAAAAATAATACATGACCATATATGACAGGCATTTTATACTGAATTGTATACAAAGATAAAGAATAAGACCACAGAAGAATAAAAGAATAATGACATACAATATAAACTGAAAAAAAAGAAATATGAATGTCAAATATATAAGAGAAAAGAAATGAAGAATTAAAGAGAATAAAAATGAAAATGAAAAAGAGAGAGAGAGACTTACCATAGAGTTAGTGTGTATGTAACTCATGCAACTCTATGTTCTAATTGAATGGCGTAAGTGCGAAAGTGATTGCCTAAAGATGAAAATGAAACAGCAATTCAGCAAGGAATTTCTTCTTCCTATCAAACTTGGCGAAATTGAATGACGATAATTCATTACAAAATTGAATCAAAATGCATTCAATTTGAATGATAATTGTACTAATTTCAATGTTTAAAAAAAAAAGAATTGAAAGCCAAAACTGTTAAATTGAAACACTGGAAAACCGATGGACTATATATAAATTGCTTGAATTTGAATGCTTGATCATGAAATTGAAAGCTGTTTTGACGAATTCGGCCGGGAAAACCTATATTACAAGCGAGCGAGGAAACACACATTCTTTTGATGATAGAGTATTATTTCGTCATCGAAATACACTAAACATGTTTAGAAAATGTACATTCCGTCACCTCACTTGCCGGATAATTTATTTATTTATTTTTTCTTTTTTGCTTTCCGAAATCATCCTGAATCTAAATATCATATACGAGCCAGAGCAGCGAGCGAGGAAAAATATACACTGTTTTTAGGTAGAAGTGATAATTCGTCATTAAAATGCACCATCGACCTGTAAAATTATCAAATTTGGTCACCTTGCTTGCAGAATTTGTTTGCTTTCCCAACTATCCTGTATGCTATCATACGAGCGAGCGCAGCAAGCGAGAAAACATATACTCTTTCGTAGGTAGAGGTGATTATTCGTCATCAAAATACACAGTTGGGCCTATAAGATATCTAAATTTGGTGATTTGGTTTGCTTTCCTAGCCATCTTGTATCTAAATATCATACGAGCGAGTGAAGCGATTGAGCGAGAATAAATATACACCTTTTGTACGTAGAAGGGATCATTCGTCATCAAAATACACTATGGGCCCATAAGATATCTAAAATCGGTCACCTCGCTTGCCGAATTCGTTTACTTTCCCAACCATCAGTATCTAAATATCATACGATCAAGCGCAGCGAGCAGGACCCCCCCCCCCCCCCTCTTTTTCATGGTCGTCATCAAAATACGATATAATCCTCTCTAAGATAAATACATATTGTAGCACCTGTCTGCCAAATATGAAGCTATTTGGGCACCTAGCTTGCATGCAGTCCTAAACCATTTTGTTTCTACCAGTCAGCAAAGCTCTGTTTTCTTTAAAAAGTAGATTTGTCACTGAAAACAAATGACTTTTGTAGTGTACATCTTCCTGCAAAATTCGGTGATATTCGGGCATCTCGCTGCTGGTAATTCAATACAACCCTCTAAAACCTTCCTATCTGCTATGTAGAATCATCTATGATTCGTTGCTTGTTTAATCTAATGGTTACTGTATTTGCTTAAGAATGTTTTACCTTGTCAACTGATTTGTAAATTTGTTACCAGTGAAAAACAGATTTTGGTATGGACAATTAATACTTAATTTCAATTTCAAGAGTGCTTGCTGCGAAAACATGTTATTTCCAAATTGATGAGCGAGACAAAGATTTATTGTACAGCTAAGAGCACAAAGCCCCGCAAAATGGGTGTGGAGTATAATCATAAATGTTTCATATTTTAATCTACTGCTGCATAAAGAAAATTATAATATGAATAACATGGAGAAGGGATGGGAATATAACTTATTGTGATGGGTGCTGTGTTACCCCTCATAAAAATCAGGGGGTGCTGCAGCACCCCCATCCAAATTAAGCCCTCTGGAGGGTGCTCACCCCCTCAAAAATTCCCGGGGTTGCTGCAGCACCCCCAGCATCCCCGGCTCCCAGGGACCTGTAAAAGTCTGTTTCGAAATTCACTGACAAGAAACAAGGGGGAATCGTCTTCACATTTTGAGAATGCCAAATTATGCCAAGAAGCGGGATTAAGTATTGTATCCCTATAAAAGATACAACCCTTCCTTCACCCCAACCCCCTGATTTCCACTCATCGTAACTGATGATTGTTGAGCGAAACAAGAAAAACGTGGTTCCATCGTCTCGCGTAGTCTGAATGCTTTCCTTCATCATATTGAGCAAATATGGATACGTGCTTTAGACCGTGTAGACGGTGTTTCAAAATGGAGAAAAGGAACATGAAACTTATCCTGGGATTTTGATCATAGTATGAAACACAATGGAAGCTGTCACGATGGATTTTATATTCTTATATCTTCGTATTTGCAATGTAAGTCATGACTTGATCCACCGCTTTCCATTACAGGCTTCTCTGCATTCGACCTATCTTATAAAAGCCTTTTCGGAAAAACATGACCATTTTTTTTTTATTCGAAAGCAAACGTTCAGTACCGTGCTTGTAAGAATTACGAGAGAAAAAAAACCCCAAGGGAGTAGCTAGGGTTTTCATATCGATTCGCTCATTATGAGCGCTTCAATTCCTCAGTGGAAAATACAGTTGCAAACGTTTATATTGGAAATAGTTTAACTCCAAACTCAATGCAACACATTTTCACAGAGGGTGGATGGAACTGCTAATAATGTGACAGGAAAACGTATCGCAATAATTGTGAGGAAACGAGAACATTTTCGTTTTTTTAAAGAAATTACTTGTAAACAAATCTCATATTTATTGTCCATGCCTCTAGCAATAAACTTTCAAAATATATTTACGACGTATGGGTTTCACAAACTTTACACTTATACAAAATAATTACTTTGAGTCACTCATAAAATATGAAATATGAAACTCATGAAATAGACATGGCATGCATCGGAAAGTTTTTTGCAAATGAAGGGGCTCTGTAGTGTCCAAAAACTACAGTCTCTCGACAACTGATTTTAATATTTTATTTGGGTTATGGGGTCGCCGATATGCAACAATCAATCATGGCTGGCGGATACCGAGGGAATATTAGAATATCATAAGTCGCTGTTCTTAAGGCAGTGTGCAATTAATTCACTTATACAGTATAATCGGACCTTGTATTGGATGCTACATATTATGGTCTGCATTTTTTCATAATTGCTTGCCCTTTGGAATTTAAAATGGGTTCATGAATTTAAAGATAGAAATGATGGAATAAGTTTGTAACCTTATAAGAGGATGATTAAGGGCAGATAGGAATACAGGGATGTATCAGGGATGTATATAGAACCGTGGCCTTCTTCGTCACACAATCAATCAACTCATAGATCGTGTTATACCTGGAAAGCATGGCGTAAATTCAAGGGGATGGTGGTATAATATATCCCCACTTCTATTGATAGGCTAGTAGAGAACAATTTAATATCTGGCTTTTGACTGAAACATAATATCATGTGTGCCCGCAATCAGATTGCTTCTCTCACGTTGGCGCCAGGAATGTCATTTCTGACAGACATGGCGGTACAAATGTTCACTATAATTATCATTATTAAACATCTATAGTAATAAAATTTCTGCCTGAAATGCTATCAAAAACAAGACCTGGGAAATCTCGGCTAATCATGATACAAGATTCCCATTATAAAGTTCAGTTGTTGCGTGACCCCTTCTACTCACTTAGTGTTAAATCCTACGTGAAATATCATACTCTTCATCTGATCAAGGGTGTACATGTACCTCCTTGATCTCATCAGTCACTGCTTTTGTGTGAAATAAAGAATAAGAGTATAGTCCATTCAAAGTACACGTTAACCCGACACTAATTGCAAATTCCACTGCAATGCACTTCAGTCAAATTCCTCAAAACTTTCTCTCCCCCATCATCCGGCATTATGTATCATTATGATCTAAAGCAATATGCATAATCTCATTCGATGTAATTTTTTTTATGCTGTGAACTTTTTTTAATTTCTATATCGATCCCTTCTCTTTTTAAGAAAATACCGTTGCACATCCCACAACAAATGACGTAAGGTTCTGAATAGCAAATATTCCACACACGTTTACCTAAATCGTATCAGTCTACTTTCACATTTCTGAATTGCTTCAACAACCTGCAATTATCAATTGTGTTGATTTCAGTATTTATTTGTCTTTTATATCCATATGTTTGACGGTTTTAAAAACAATTATTAAAAAAAAATACATGATGTATTTATGTACGATGGGAGAGTATTGTGTGCGTGTGTGTGAGTTTGTGCTAGACATATTGGCTAAAGATTTCGATCATCCCCTACTTCTCGAAACGGATTTACGCCGGTTATGAAAGTACGAAGTCTTTAACATGATTGATCTTCAGTGATGTCCTTGACCTAAGTACTCTGAAATCTAATCAGATAGTCTTCATATGGTGATGTATACTAACACCAATTTTTAAAGTTCATGCATCATAATTCTAAATGGCATCATCGTGTTAACAAGACTATCACCTGAAATTTCAGAATTGACATCTGTGACATATGACCTTTGACCTACATTCCCCAAAATTTAATCAGATCGTCTTCCTATGGTGATACATACTATCACCTAGTCTGAATATTATACTGCAAGGCTCTTGAGATATCTTGGTATAACGAGGCTAACACCCAAAATTTCCTAAATTGACCGCAGTAACCTTCGACCTTTGGCAAACTCTAACATTTAATCAGATCGTCTTCCTACGGTGACACCGAGACCAAGCTTGAAGTTCATACCTCAAACAGGTCCTGAGAAATCACTTTTTAAAAAAAGACGGACGGACGGACAACGTGATAATATAATGCCTCCAGCACCACCTTCTGTGGGCGGAGGCATATGAAAATAAATAAATATGTTGTGTATTTACGGTTTACACCTAATTAAGTTGTAACTTACGACACACATAAATCTGAACTTTGCGCAACATACATGCAGTTTAAGGGGAACAAAATCACAGCTCGGAACACTTCCGACCTTGACCTAAACCTTGACCTTATTGAAATGTGTGAGATGTGTAATAACTCAGTCAGAGTGAAACAGTACAAGTACACCTATAATCAAGCATCATACCTGCTATTATTTTACGATTCTTTATTCTTCTCTCTTACAACACCAGCAGAATTTTGACACTTGCTAACAAATGTTCAACTGTACCAGCTGCAAACTCTATGCGTAATGGAAAGTATTGATTTTTTTTTAGTTTTCATTTTTTTTTCCATCTAAGAGTTGGCCTCAAACGTTTTCGTAAACCTGGTTAGAACACAATTTTCCTCACGATTTCACAACTTTTATGAGTCATGAAATGTGATGTATCAGAATGATAAACATCTTGTTGTGATTTACCGATTTTATTTAATGCATTTAAAAACCAACAAATGCCGATAGAAATTAGTGCAGTTTGTGAAAGCATGAGGAAGACTGTTTTGTTGTTGTTGTTTTTTTGTTTGTTTCGTTTTGTTTTGTCAGTTGTATAATTTTGGGGGGCCTACCTGTATTATGTTAGTACTGTTTTCCCCACTTTATTAAAACGATAATTTTATTAAAACGACCAATGCAAGGCTCATTACTTCACACTGTAGAAGAAATTTTACGAATCTTGTCAAGGTTGTATAACATTGGGGGGGGGGGCAACTGTATTATGTTAGTACTGTTTTCCCAAGGACCATGGTTTTCCCCAGTTTATTAATAAATAATGATAATATGTAATAACAATAAATTCAAGACTCATTAAACCTCGCACTGCAGAAGATGTTTTACGAATCTTATGTTACGAATCTTGTGAAGGTTTTGGGGTCCACAACTGGAAATATTGAACTCAATTTTGCAAAGTTGGAATTCTTTAGTATTACATGGTTAATAAACTAGTAGCTCCTTCACAGCCGAGGAAACAAGAAAACACAACAGAACAGATGATAATGACCTGAAGTATACCATTTTTCGATCCATACTTTAATTCCAGCTAAATGTATAAACGTGTAGCATTTTCTATTACCAGCATGCAGTGCACCAACAAAAATCACACATTCCAAATTCATCTAAAAAGCTATACAAAAAAAAACCATATTCAATTACAATTGCATACCCATTTTAATGTAAATTCATTTTCAGTGATTATCAAATGGAAAGATACAAACATACACACACTTCGTTGTACATATTTACAGCATGTGGTTGATGCTATGTCACTGTACGCAAGACGGTAAAATGCTCTCTGAAACAGACTTATATTTGACTAGACGATACAATTATCAACAATACAGCCAAGGGAGAAGTACAATAAAAGGTAAAAATATGAAACTATTGGGAATATCTTAGCAAGCCAAAGGCCATCGTTACCAAAGGCCGAACTAATGAAGTTATGCACAAAATTTCATATTTTCTCGATTATCTCTCGAGGTGCAGCTTGTCTCTTTGTGAACTCAACATTTATTTTGTGTCTAATACATTTTTCCATGTCTTGAGCTAAGAAATAGACAAGCTGCACCTCGAGAGATCATAGAAAAAAAAATCTTCCATTTTATGTACAAAACATAATGAGAGTTGTTCACAAAACCTACTATTTTAAGCGATATTACCAATTTGAAGATCCACATAGAATATCGACTTTCAAACTTTCTCAACTTTTTAATTTTGTTACCGATTTTGATCTAAAATTTTCTTTAATTGCTTCCCTCTATCCTCTTTTTTCATTAATTTGCTTTGTCTCCAGGGTCTCCTTTCCCTTTAATTATGAGCAGTTTCACTGGAAGGGATTATCACGGAATGAAAACGTTAATGAATACTTAATTATGCAGAATATAGTTCTGAAGTAAAACATACAAAATTTAAATAGTCGAGGTAACTTGTTTTCTACGCCCAAATGTTCAAGTGTAATTACAAGGATTTTTTTTTTTGGACAGATTAGACCGTAAGAAAATCTATCCTTTTTGAAGGTGACTACCCCTTAAAGTGAGTACAATGGTAAACAAAAATTTGATAAAAATGATCGAGAACAGAATTCTAAGAAGAATAACATTAAAAATTTGATGATTTTCGATCGAAATCAATGCATTTTGGATAATTTTCTCATAAAAAGTCAAGAGTTGACCACAAAAATTGAGCACGAGGTATGACGTAAAAGTGGGTACCCAGCTTCGCGCATTGCAGTTTTGCTGCGCGCTAGACTGTACAAAATGTATTATACCTTGCGCGCATTTTGCTAAAATTGCACGACAAGGTACCCACTTTGACGTCATTTTGACGTAAAAGTGGGTACCCAGTTGAAACTGGGTCACAGCGGAGGGGTCAAAAATATCCTGAAATCTTACCACATTTGGGGGTTTCCTTGGCAACACGACTTTAAAAAAAATTTAGGCAGATGGTTTTCTGCTAATGAAATCATGCTCTTTTAAATGAACTAACATTGTTTCAGCATTGGGTACCCCCTTTAAATTAAAATGATTTATAGTATAGTAGCAGGGGCGTAGACAGCGGGGGGGATGAGGGGTATGCATCCCCCCCACCTCACAAGGTGGGGGGGGGATGACATGTACAATCATCCCCCCCCCCAGGTTTTAGGGAAGGATGTTTTCTTACATTATCATTATAACACCAATAAACATAATAATAATAATACATTACTAAATATTATTATTATTGTTATTGTTATTATCATCATTATTATTATTATTATTATTATTATTATTATTGTTATTAATTTTCATAATTATGATAACAATAATAGTTATCATCATCATCATCATCCTTAATGTGACTGAAATGGCGATTGCTATCATAACTATATCGATCGTTATCCTGATTTATGTAGTTATTTATATTACTTTTGGGTAATTTCAGCGCCGTTTTGGGTAATTTATATTACTTCTGGGTAATTTCGGCGCCGTCTAATTTTTTTTCTGAAATGGTGTAATAACAAAATTTAAAAAAAAAGATAAATAGCGTGATGTAAATATGCAATAATGTGCGTGACAGTCCATATTCTATATATGTTTGTCAGGGAGCGTAGATCTTCAATTTACAGAGGCGGCGCTCCCGGGGGGCAGGGTGCACAGTGTCCCCCCCCCCCCCCCCTCCCACTTTTCGAAGCATTCAAAAAGTGCCCCTTTTTACCCAACAAAAATGCTGTCTTTCAAACCTGTTCAGTGCCCATCTTTTATCTTAGAAGGGCCCATTTTCTTTGTTGATCAAGTGCCCTTTTGCTTTCTAATAAGTGCCCCTTTTCGTTTCAGATAAGTTACCCTTCTTAAAATCTACAGAAATGCGCTCTTTTATGCCTTTCCCTTTTAATAGCGCTCTGTTCCCTTCTGAGAAGTGCGTTTCTTACACTATGAATGTCCCTTTTAAAATGTGATTATTATCCCCTTTCACTACCTCTTTTCGTTTTTCACAGTGCAATTTCTCTTCTGCAGGTAGCCCCTTTTCACCCCTGATAAGTGCCCCATTTGAAATCTGATACATGCCCTCATTTACTTCTGATAAGTGCCCATTTTCCTTTCTAGTATGTCCAATATCTGCATCTGTTCATGTAAGATAAGGGCAATTAGCGCCATTTTTATTTTTTGATAGTGTCCCTTTTCCATTCGGGCAAGTTCTTCCCACAACTGTAATTAGAAGGAACGGTGCCCCTAATGGGGGGTATTTTTCTACTTTTTCTTTCTAAAGCTCGCTCGCTACGCTCGCTCGTACTTATGATATCTCACTCAAGGCAGTTCAAGTGTGTTGTAACCATAAAGTCTTATATGTTCTAAGTTCCTGATAGTATTGTGCTCAAAACCCCATTCAATTTGAATATTTTCTCTGATAAAAAATAATCAGTAGCTATGAGACCTCACTAATGCATTTAAACATTATAGCTTGGTCACTATAAGAAAAACTATATACAGAGTAAATGGAAGAAATTTACAATGACAATGGAACACGAATAAAATGAATTTCCGGGAACCTTCATCATTATAGGCCACTCGAAATATACTGCAAATACCATGCCCTTCAGCAAAAATACCTAGCATTTTTTGCTCGCTCGCTTCGCTCGCTCACAATTGAGTAAGACAGAGCAGTATACAATAATAGTGCAAAGTAGTTATTATCATGACTTGTAAAAGTATATCAAAAGTATATCAAAATGCACTTTAAAAGTGTGTTAAATAGAATGTAAAGGTATATTTTCCTTCTCGTGTTCAGCTTTTGTAAGGGCCCCCTTTTTTCCCCCAAAGTGCCCCTTTTCGCTAGTGCCCCCCCCCACTTTGAAAGACGCTCCGCCGCCCTGTCTATTTATGTCTGTGCATTCGGCTGTGGGTGTGTGGTATATGTGTGTGTGTGTGGGTGTGTGTGTGTGAGTTGTGGGGGGTTGCGGGTGTGTGTGTGTATCTGTATACGAAATTATCCTCGATTTCTCGTGAACGGCAAATCATCCCCCCCCCCCAGGTGTGAGAACCTGTCTACGCCACTGTATAGTAGCATTTTAAATGATGAGGACAAAATGTAGTTATTTGAAGGCATGCATAAAAACTGCCATTCCCGTCAGCGCATGCACTGAAAAGGATAGAGTCTTCCAAGTATCATGTCAGCTCCATTTAGAAAAGAAATCATAGCATAATGTGAGATCCGTAAAGTAATGTCAAACACTGAAGATTTCATGTTAAGTGTTGCGACTTTAACGCAACAGATAAATATCTTCCGGCATATGTCCCGTGTGTCTGTAATTAGATTAGAACAACTGAATTGTAAATTTACAAATCACTTTTAGTGACTATGAAAACATGAATTCGGAATCTTTATTTGTTAAAACCAAATACTTAGATGCAGTGTTTAATTATTTTGTTTTCTCCGTCTCTTGCTTTGAATTTTTCCTCATAATCATGTCTGCCGTCCTTGCCTATTATACTGCAGAGAATATTACGTTAAATTGTAATTAATTTGTATGTAATGACCCTGTAGCTATACTTGTTCCAACTTCTGGGTGGGTAAAATTGGGTACCCAGATACATCTGTATAAAGGAAAATATGATTTTGTGTTCATATTGCATAACACACTACAATATGCGTTTGCATATTGATGCAAAATGTATGTAAATGATTAATTTGAAAATCTGCAAATAACTATGAAAGCGTGAGTTTGAAATCTCCATTTTTTTCAACCAAATACTCAGATACAAGTACATGTATAAGAGTAGCTGTTTTGATTTCTCATAATTCGGTAATCCCTCTGCCTGTATTTTATATTGTTCAAATTACAGGCAGAATTTACTAAAAGAATGTGATTATTATGTATAATGACCCTGCACCTACTGTTTGAACACCTAACTGTTTATAATTTGGTACCCAGATACAATTGTATGCTGAAAATATGTTTTTTTTTTTCATATCGCATAACATACGGTAATATGCACATTATATTCAGAGGCTTGCACCTCACAAGCATTGCTTTTTTAGCTTGCCCTTCCGTTTTATCCTTTTCTCAATCTGATCAGTATTATTTATAAGTATCTCAGTATAGTTCTATTCTTTATTTTATGTCATTTCCATTACTTCTGTCTCACTGAGATTGTATTCATAATTTTGTTTGTATATATTGTGAAATGGAAAAATAAATCAAATCAAATCATATATATAACTACTGGTATTATGCATATTATCTATGTAAACATTTGAAAATGTGCCAGTCACATTCAATGCTCATGCAAATATGCTTGGAAACCTGAACTGTTCCAACCAGAGACTTGAGTAAAAGAAATATGTTTTTCCCCCTTAATTCCTTTTCCACGTTTATGCAAATTGTGCAAATCCGATCTAAAATATCAAAAATATTTTTACTCAGATAACTTACCTTGCATTCACTGATTTTGACACTTAATTACCTTAGTTGGGCATAGAGGAAAATGTGAATATTCTAATATCGTATAGACAAAATAGGAATGTTCAGAAGAGCGAAAAACATGGCTGCCAAAGCACTATAAGCAATGGGATTGCCTTTCCTTTGACATGCTTCATTTTGGGGGTGAAAGAGCTAGGATTTGGACAGGACATCACTTGACTGATTATCTGGAATGACTGATTATCTGGAGATTCATACAAAAAAGTCATTTTCACCAAAATTTGAGATACAGGGTTTTGTCATCCCAGCGACGATATTATGAAAATTTAAAATATTTCATGTTTGGAGTTTTTAGACTTACCATGCTTACTATGGTGTTTGGGGGACCTTATTGAAATGCATTGCAGTGAAATAATTTTTTTTTTCTTTTCATTTTTTTTTTTTTTTTTTTTTGCAATTAGCGGTGGTTATCCTCATTTTTTTCACTAGATTTTCTGGACTAGTACTATAGTTTGATCATTGAAGATAATCCAAAAAGTTACAAATATGACTATCTATTGATTCTTCTTTCAAAACAATGCTCAGCAGCTGCTGTTTCGATCCTAGCTAACCAGTTCTGACTTACAACAGGCTATCATTTTCGTATAGGTAGCTCTAACTGTGACCACTATATTAAAAAACAATGCACGGATACAAACATGATATAAATGATATATAATTCTGAAGCATGAACACTATCCTTGTGAAGACTCAGCTAAAAGATGGGCAGGTCATGTTGCTCGCATGACTAATTATCGTCTAACCAAGCAGCCACTCTTTGACAAGCTATATGATGGGAAGCAGAAGCGTGGAAGTCCAAGGAAATGCTTCAAGAACAGTCTAAAGCTCTGTCTGAAGGCCTTTGCATAAAAACTTCCAATTGGGAAACGTTTGCGTAAAACAAAACTTTGGACTCATTGACCCACGAAAGGAATCGATTAAAGCTGCGCACAGGAAAAAGCAGGCAAGGAAAGTAAAAGCTCTAAACCTCTAACCTGCATTCATCCCTGCCGGGAGCCAGAGGCGTCGATCCGAGGGGGGGGGGGAATCGCCCCGAAAGAAAATTTCCGGAGGGGGCGGCAAAGATATCATTTTGCCCCCCCCCCCGCCCCAATAATTTCAGAACTAAAAAAAAAAAAAAAAAACCTACAAAACGTAATCATCGTAATAATGGGTAAAGCAAGCAAATTCATTCAATTAAGTCAATTTTAATACTTAAAAATATTTTTAAAAATAAAACTGGAAGCGCTGGTTCGCTTCGCTCGTTCCCATTTAAGTATCTTAACCAATGTCGACGATAAATGTTATTCTTATGAAAGGAAATCAGTTTGCATCCTGTGTTTCTATGTAATACTATCTTGTACTCATACCACACATAATCGCGCCGGAGTTCATACATCTCCGCTGCTTGCGTCATCTTGCCCCCCCCCCCCCCCCCCCAAATCCTAAAAGTGGCTCGACACCTCTGCTTGCCCCCACTGCCTGCGTAAATTCAAGGCTCAGATTGGCCTCAGCAGCCATCTTCGGAGGCACTTACCAAACTAAATTTAGACTACCCATATATAAATATTTGAGGATTGTCTAGAGGGGTCATCATCGCCATGCGACTGACGACACAATCATTTCATAATACTATTTCATTTCCTTTCTCATTGTTACATAATGGGAAAGGAAATGAACGAATAATGGTAGAGTAGGGTAAGTACAAATTTTCCTAAAGACTGGACAGCTCTGGAAAATTCATATTTAACTCATTGGCTACTGGAACCAGGTCAGTGGCGTAACTAGGATTTCATTTTAGGGAGGGCGGTAGTGAGCACGCGGGGAGGGTGCAGGGAGGGGGGAGTTTCCCCCCCCCCCCCCCTCCCACGCGAAGTGCGGAAGCTCCGATGTTTCTTTGAATTGTTCCTTGTCTGCTCCCGCTCTTCTTACTTTCTCTTACCTTTTTCTTTTCTCGCTCACGCTTTTCCCCGCCCCTTCTGTTCTTTCTTTCTTTTTTCTTTTTTGTTGGCGTTTTGGAGGGGCGACCTCCCCCACCGCCCCCCCCCCCCCCGCCCCTTGGCTACGCGGGTTTACCAGGTTGCTCTGTAATAAGTCTAGGGAAAATAAGAATTCAGTAGACAGCGGGTTAAGCTACGTTACCATTTTCTCTCATTTCTCAATTTCTTTTGTAGTTATTTTCACGAGAGTTGCTAACATGGCCGTACCCAGGAATTTTTTTTCCGGGCGCATGAGGGGAGCGGGGTGAAGGGAATAATTTGATGGTCAGTGTTCGAGGGAACACGCAAACGAGGGAGCAAAGGACCGAGGGCGGAGGGTACCTTCTTATGGGTGGGGTACTTTAAGAAGAATAGGGGGATTTGAACTGAACGATCTGGAGCACATTTTGGATGGAATTTGTGGAAAGTTTTAAACAAAACACACACACACACACACACACACATACAAAGAGAAAAGAAATCTACTGATCAAATTATTTGAAAAATCTAAAATCAGAGTCTAAAAAGGTGGATGTAAAAATTTCTGGGCACCCCCTCCCCCCCCCCCCCCCCCCCCCTGCGTACGCCTTGGTTGCTAAAGCTGTTGAATATGTTATTTCCTTGCAATTATTCAGATCGTCCTTACTATAAAAGCCCAAAATTTTATCATTTCCATGCCTTTATGCCTTGAAAATTCCAGATTGTGCTTCATCATTGATGCCCTGATAATTTTGCTCACTTGCCTTTGCGAGCACTAATAGAACTGTCATTGAAACTCGTATTGATTTCGCCTCAATAAACTTCTATCATTACTCTGAAAACATTGACGAGGTACTTTAAAATTTTCAACTAAAAAAAAAATTGATCAAAAGCACACCGACGTCATGATGATAGAGTAAGTTTTAAAAAGTGATAAATGAGAGGAAAAGTAGACATGCAGGAAGAAGAAATAGGCAGACATATAGAAAGAAAAATTTCAAAGGACAATGCAAGACATTTACAATAAGGGCAAGTATATTTCCTTGCATGTGATAAAACTGTAATGTCGTGATCGCCCACATAAAGATATTCCCTTACTTTGAATGGCAACTTTATAAGGAATCCTGAAATTGGTGGCGAAGTCTATTCTACGAGAGTCTATTCTAAGTTTACAAAGTCATATTAGGCCTCACTTCAACTTGCAGATTTGGATATCACTCTAAAAAATCATGGAAACCACTCCAAGTTATAGCGGAATCCATTTTGAAGTAGTGCTTTAACTCACTCTTTAGCGAGTGGATTCATAATTAATATGAGGGTGAATTTCTACTCCAAAATGAACTGACCCCTATTCAACTCTAATATGACTTTTAAATGAATGGAATTTCACTTCTGTTTTTTATATAACAGCTGAATTTGCATATCGACCATATGAAATGCACCAGTTATGTCTTATGGCAGGAGCTTTCGGTGAAGACTGATACAATTATTTTTTGTGAAACACGTATAAATCTCTTTGATTATCGACCAGTTGTTACAATGATGATATTTCGTCATTGTAACAGCTGAATTTGCATATCGACCAATTGTCATATCTGTCTGCATGGCTCTAAACCTCCAACCCTCCTTCATCCCCCCCCCCCTTCTTTGAATTGCTCCCTTCCTCTCATTTCCTCCATTTCCTCTCCCCATTCCCTTTCACTTACCAATACACTATACAAATCTTGCTCTCCGTCTCTCTCTTTTCGCATTCGGATTCTCTTCTCCTTGGTCGATAATATTTGGTCAGCGCTTAGGGCAATATCATAAACGATCAAGGATCACCTAATTACATTTAATTCAGTAAGGCACAGATCTCTGCTTCCATCATTGGTATATTGATGTCACGGAGGGCGATACGTTTAATAGCTCGTCCGTTCAGAGCCAGAAGGGCATTAACTTTGTGTTAAAGCATATGATTTAACGCCCTTCTGGCTCCAAACAGACGAACTCCTTGGTTTCAGCATATAACTAAATCAGATCAGCTATTGCGAACTAGTGGCCATTTTAAATAAAGTTAAAACATCGATTGGACAGATATTACCACGTCGGACTTCAAAAGTATGAGATAATTTATTTATTTCATTTCCCCTTGCACAAGTCTAATCCTTGTACCGACCGACGAAGGCCTGCTTCTATAGTCTGCGATTGGCGCATGCAGTCTTGGACGTGCGCCAATCGCTTTGAGGCCCGGCTCACACGTCATTTCGCATGCGTCAGTACCTGCGCTGATCGAGCTCGTGAAGGCAACTAACCCATATGCGGCGGCTTTTTGAGGTGCTTTGTTCATCTTGCATTCACCTTTTAAACCATATCACTCTTTAATGAGGCGCAAAAGACCACAACAATATCCTGTTAAATCCTAACGTCAGCAATTGACGACTCCTGTGAGCCCGCCCTAACATTGTACAAAGAGTGAATGCAAAAAGAATAGTGCAAAGACTAGATACATTGTGCTACTGGCGCATGAACCAATTTCCTTCATGAATGAAAAGTGCAGTGATTAAGCCACTTGAATAATGACTTCTCGTGTGGGAAGGCTTTATGCGTCATTTCGATCCGTTGCTACCTGGGCTGTTCAGGACTTCCACTGTCGGTCTACTGTGATAAATATGCCCCTCGTAATGCTGATCAATAATGGTAATTTGTATACTTGCAGGAGTTGCAAGTTTACTATCATACTACAATCAGATATGCTAAAGGATGTGGGGGGTAGCTTTGACTCGCTCAAACCAAAATACTAGATGCACAGCTGACCTAGAAGTAAGATTGTTTTCATGTTCACTCAATCAGTTTTCTCGCCATTGATGACACCTGACTAGTTAAGTTGAGTCGCGTTAAGACTGTAAGGAAAATATCAGAAATACACACCTGGAATCAAGGCTACAGCTAATCCTGTTTCTGATCAAAGACAACAAAAATTATAAACAAATGGCAAGTAATTCAATCTCACATATAGTAATCTAATCTAGACGTTGCAATGCACTCCATTATTTATGTCCTTGTATGGGACAGCACGGGACAAGAGGAAATAGAAGCCAGAATGCTAATGATACATATTTTGATGATAAAATCATGGAAATTTTATACTGGCTACAATACTCGAAATGAATTGAGGGTATTAGACCAAGCTTCAGTGTTATAACTAAGGTACATGGATATGTACCTTATTATGTATTTAACTATTAAACGATGAAAAAAAAAATTATCCCATATACACGGTTTTCAACTAATAAATCGTGTCTACGGAGTAATCTGTTATCTTTTATCGTTTATTTGCCGTACATATTCATGATGAAAGTTCTGCTGCGGAGATTCACAAGACACATTTGGAAGAAATAAAAACTACGTTAAACGAATATTTTTGTTTTATGTATATATCATTTCTTTAGTTTGTGAAATGAATGTGGGTGTATGTAAGAGTGTGTTGTTTGACACATCAAAACATATGGGAATTTAATCAATAATTTACCATTGTTTACTATAATACTCTACCTAATATACAATGAAAATGTGCGAGTATACTCTGAATTACCAGATTTCGTTCTTGGGTGTAAAATTACCCTTCGATTATTCGACATACTGGAAGAAATTATTTTCAAACGTTTTTCGGGTATGAAAAGAGCAAATATTGTGTAATGATGCGTAATGCCACTTCAATATGTACTTCAGACAAGGTGAAATTATGTTAAAGAAAGAAATGTTGATTCGGAAGATGATGAGGATTTTAATCATGTTCCCGTGTTTCTTGCGTCATAATGCATCGAGATTGCTTTCAATCAATTAATCGCCCTAGATACCAAGGTGACAAGAATAACCAGATGACATTCGAAGGAAGTTAGTGTGCTCCTTTTTCAAGACAAAATATATTTTTGGAGGGATTTACAGCCCACGTGACCGATTGCCCAAGACCGGCAGACAACAAGACCGACGTTGTCGTTCCCGTGAGTCTGCTGAAAGTTACCAGAGGGTTCATGGAGCCGGCATTTAGTCTCTCGGCAGCTGTTCGGCATTCAGGGTGAATTTTAGTCATAACTTTATCATGGTTATGTAGTAACCTGATAAAAGCTTGATAAATATCATGAATATTGAATCTTTTATAGTTTCATGATCTTGCAAAAAGATTGTGTGGTCACATAATTATATCCCTAAAGTCTCCAGGCAAAATATAGATTCTGACATAACACATCCAAAGCAAGTATACAGTATGAGGCTGAGGCATATCAGCCTTACTAGGTAAGCAAAGTTGTCTAGAAAAAAAGCACACTAAACATTATCTACGTTGTTGGTAGCAAAAAAATAATAAGTAAATCGTTTGGAAACGTAGTTCACTCAAATTGGTAAAGAGTTGCACTTAGTTCTGTTTTCATATTTATTCTTTTTCCACACATGGGTTTGATTGCCCTCAGCCCTCAAACATGTCAGAGGAACAAAAAGAGCTTTCGTCAATAAGGAATGTATGATTTTAGGAGTAGATAATATGGACTTGACAGCTATCTCGGGACCTTTCAAAGAGGTAATGTCTGACATAACTATACACTCAACAGTGACACAGGGTACACACAGAGGAAAGGAAAAGTGTCCAGCCTCAATGAAAGGCGCGCAGAGCTGGGGCGGGGGCGGGGGTGGAGAAGGGCTGCAACTGGCCAAAGAATATTTTTTTAAGTTCCAGTGTTCCCGTTCACATTCGGGTTGTAAGGCGATTCGATCATTCATTTTATCAGACTTACAGGCACTGGCGTAAATCCCGGGGGGGATGGGGGGATATATCCCCCCACTTTTTGGAGAGGGGGGATGGCGTGTACAAATATCCCCCCCCCCCCACTTTTTAAGAAAGAAAATATATTTTAATGAATCAGTTAGTAAAATCTTTGAATATCTGTCATAAACAACCATCATATTTTAGAATTTCTATTTGAAAATGCGATTGAAAACCAAAAAAGTGGTTATTTTTGGCTCGCTCGCTTCGCTCGCTCGCAAAATAAATATTAAAATGTGTGTAGGGGGGTCTGTGGGGGTCAGTGAGGGTGTGTGCTTATACTTAAGTGTGAGATCGACCGAAAAAAAAAAAATCGTCCAAAAAGTCAATCATTCCCCCCCCCCCCCCCCCCCCCACTCCTCAGAGTGGATTTACGCCGGTGCTTACAGGCCCATTAGATTACTAAACACCAGCGTTTCGCATGATTAATACAGAAATAGTCTCACAATGTCAGGGTTTTTTCATTGATCTCAGCGTTCAGCGTTTCAGTAGCTGGCATAATATAAAAATACCGACGTATTATTACAAGTAACTGTATTAAATCGTTGTTCATTGTAGGTCACTAATCGCCACAGTATGAATGAGGCTGAAAATCGACTGGAGATGCGAAGATTGTGGGTTCGAACCACGGCACGGCACAAGTGTGTTAAGGCAAGACATTTTAAAAACACCGAGGTGTTAAACGGGTACCAACAGGAAGGATTTCCTAGAATGGTGTGTGCACTGATTCCTGTAGCCTAGCTTAGCCGGGGTAGTATTGGAGCACCTCGACCTTGCGTGGGAGATATCAATTATTATCTTATACTATTGTTATTGTCATTGTTATTATTATTATCATTATCATTATTGTCATTAAACGGGCATGCCTACAGGGTTATGCTCCAGAGATGATTGCTTTACATCAGTTCACTATACTAAACGAATTCTTAACTTGACCAAAACACTATGACCTTCCTCCTAACCATAACGCTATCTTACGAAATAAAACTCAAAATATTGCAAGTAGCATTAAGTCAGAGCAACGAAATTAGGACTCTTTCACCATTTCCACGCTGCTTTTACATTATTTAAGATCATGCGTATCTTGATTTATATCTCCCTTAATAAGTTTTGTAGCACCACAGTTTCACTCCCAGTTCCACCATATCTGGTCATTACTGTTCGGTTAGTTATCGTTCTAGTGTCGGTCTTACCGGTGTGACTTGAATATAAAAATTAACACATCTTCTGTAGCGGCCGCAGGATCGTTCCTAATTGGATTCTGGTCGGCCGTCACGTGACTGGATATTGTTGGTATCTGCATTGGGGATATCACCTACCGATATCCATGAACTGTCTGGTTGGACGCGACGGTGCACTCTGTTTTTCCAAGAAGTCGGCAAGATATGAACAAAGGTTCGCTTGAAAGCGCCTCTGAATTCTTTGTTTGTAATGCAGTAAATAAAAGGGTTGCATGCAGAGTTCAGCATGGCGAACCAGGTGGAAAAGACGTAGATTCCCTGAGGAATAAAGGTGCACGACGGAAAGGCAAAGCAAAGCATCGTGGCCGTATGTGGTAGCCAACACAAGAGAAACGTTCCCATGACTATGAGGAGAGTCGTAGCGGCTTTTGTGTCCTGCCGCATTTGTTTTGCTCTCTTTGTAAAAGCTACGACGGCTTTGCGATTCTTGTTCTTCGGACCACCCGCGCAAGACTCGTTGACATTATGCTGCGTCTTCATCTGCTTGCGGTGTGCGGACGCGATCCGAAATATATGCGCGTAGCTGTAGGCCATTAGCATTACCGGAACCACCATGTTCACGGTTACGATAGTGACAGTAAACGACCTATCGGTCGACCAGTCAGCTGAGCAGAGATACTCCGATTCGATGTACTCATACTCCGACCAACCGAACGCTGGCATGAGACTGAAGAATACAGATTGTGTCCAAATCCACACCAACAAGGCCACGATACGGCAGGCGGACATCCGCTCTGAGTACTGAAATGGGTACACGATGGCGAAATAACGATCAAGGGCTATCGCTCCTAGTGTGTTGATACTTGCAGTACAAGCTAAAATTAGGGCAGCACCGATAACTGCACAAACGATTTCACCAAATATCCACTTGTCATAGACGCAACTTACTAAAATAGTCGTCATGCTTAAAACAGCGTTGAGGAGATCTGCAATGGCCAAGTTTGCGATGAAGATCGAAGTCTTGCTATGAAGAACCCTTTCTCGGGCTATCGCTACCAACACAAAACAGTTCCCAGAGATGCTCAGAAATAAAATTAAGGCCATTGTAAATATTGACAATACTACCTCTGACACAGGCCTATTATCTAAGCTCAAAATATCATTCTCTGTTGGGAAACTCTCTGTTGATGTATTGCACGCTAGTTCAACGTCCACGTTATCCATGGCTGCTATCTGGCTGGGAGATTCTGCTTTGAACAATCGCGTTGAAGCTTTGATACTTATTCTGAGTAGCTTGTTGCCGGTCAATTCAGCAAATTATCGGAGAATCCAACAGAACATTTCAAAGTGCTCTAGTGGACATGGTGGACAAGAACTTTGTAGCAAGTCTGACTGACCTGACTACTATAACCCAGAATGTAGAATAAATAGCGTCCTCAGACGTGCATAATCAGTTTCTCTTTCTCTCTTTCATTCTCGCACAAAAAAGTATTACAACACATCCTTAAATGCAGTTTGTTGGATAGTCCTTGAACTACCGTAAATTGCTGGAGAAAGCTATGGAAATACGAAGAAGCTTTTTCTATTGTAGACTTGTTTAAGTCTGTTCTTTCATCCCGTCCCAACAACAAGGAGTTCATAATTAGAGAAAATCACCTTCCCATCCACCTCAAATCGGGCGATCATGTGTGAAATGACACTTGATATCAATTCTTATCATCCAGATTTTGTTGATTGTCGATTGGCATTCCATTATCAACATCTGTGTCCTTTGTTAAATGCCCACTGCTAATGAACCCCCTGTTCTACGTTTTCCGCAATTACCGGGAGCTTCAGTTTTATTCGTGCACGTGAGAAGAGATTCACAAGGACTCACTCAGAAAAAATTGTTAGTTCATTACATTTTTCTGGTAAACTGCAAAATATGATATCTTAAAATATATTTCCTTAAATGGCATGACCGACTTGGCGAGGTTGGAAGGTTCACATTGAAATTAGGGGTGGCCAAAATGAGCGAAGTCCCCTTAATAAATTGGCGTAGCGTCCGTGCATGGGCGTCAGTCAGCGCTTTTGATGAGTAGTTGGTTAAAAATCACGATAAAATAATGTCGGGAACAAATAGAAAGACATTATGATGACAGTAGGTTGCTCAAAAATGCACACCCATCCTCGTCATGCTCGTGAAAGTAAAAAGTGAGAGCTCAGTACAAGCGTAGCCTATGCAGATTTCCACCCATTACGGTATTGTAAAAGAAACGTATTCTTGTGAGGCTCATTGTTGAATGTCGAATGTGACTTGTAGTAATTTCTTGGAGAACTCTTCGATGCATTCGCGAATCAGGTGGTTGAACACTGTGGCGGTAGTCCCTTTAAACAAGTACGGTCTTCCCCTGTTTGCGGTATCAAGTAACATTGACGTTGAGCAGGCACGGTCCACTTCGAACGCTAGGTGTTCTAATTATGGTTGGGTTATACAATGTCGCAGTCATGTAGAGTCAGAGTCCTAGTTTCCAAGGCCCACTGGATTAACCTGTAATGAATAATCAAGAACAATTATGCATCGACTGAATCTCTAATTGCCTTGAATATTCATGAACGATATGACATTCTTTTATGAACGCGAGTACTACAACCCAAATTCCCTCTCATCATGCTCATGTCGGTTGCAAACGGTGATTCAGTTAACTGCGTTAATATCTACCCTCATCAAAGTAGTAAAGAATAAATCACCAATAAGCGCGAGCCAGTAATTCCAAGCAATTATTGGACTGTTGATTTCATAACTGAACCATTACTTTTTACTATTAAATTACAATTTTTACTTTCTCGTACATTACTTTTATCTGGCCCGCCAAAAACCATGCGCATGATGCAAATGATTAAGAAAGCGCTGCATCATCAAAATGATGATGAGATTAAAAAAAAAAATAAAAAAAAAAAAAAACATTGCGTCGTGTTTCGTTGGCTGTTCAAAGGGGACGTGAAAATTACATAAAAATTCTCAAATGCTTTTATAAAAGGGGAATAAGAAAGCAGACGAATATGTCAGGTGATATTACCAAAACATACTGTGTTGAAGCTTTGACTTTGAATCTGCTCTTGCTTATTCAAATAAAAGCTCATTTTCAAAGGATATTTTAGAAAATGGAAATGTAAAGCTTTTAAACGTGATGTATAAATAACCAGTTACCAATGTAAAGGGATTCTTATGGAAGCATTTAAGTGCAAATCTTTCGTTTTGATAGCTAGCGCTTCTGGATTAAGATATGTAAATAATCAAACAAAAGCCTGGAAAAGAAAATAGCGAGCTTTGCAAATTCAGTCCAAACGGCCCTTCAATGGTGATAGATACTTACCAAAGCACTCTCCAACTTTCTTTCTGTTCCATTTCAGATTTCCTTTCAATTCTTGCTTGCTTGCCAACATGGCCAAATTACGTTTCAAATGCGGTAGCTTCCTTTCCACATCGAAAGGGAAAAATCACTGCTCAACTACTGATATATTATTATGCATGTGCTGTTATAGCTGCTGGTAATCTTTGGCAAGTGGTATGGCAAGACTCTAAATTTGTTCTTTTGAAATTACTGAGCTCTGATACTTTTTCACTCTACTGTTCACTGAAAAAAAAGAAAGAAAGAAAAGAAACACTGCAATATTGACCATCACGTCAATCTCAATCATCTTATTAAATTATACGCAGGCATGCAGCACATCGATTCAAGTAATAATCATCAATAAGACAAAATGTTTCTGGCTCCTTTTGGTTGTCGGGTAGTGGTCGGAAGTAACGTTTCTTAGCGACAACGGAAAGTTGTGTTTGCTCGAAGAGGCGCACTTGAAATTGACGGGATGAGATGGGTTGGGGTGAATTTAATGCACGAATAACGCTCATCGATCATCACTCATTTTGGATTGAGGATTGAGCGCACATAAATATTTTATCTTCGCTGAAAGTCACGTTGAAATAAAAGAATCAAAGATTGCTCCAATTTGAAAAAAAAAAAGGATGAAATAGCACCACTTGTAGTCACGTTTGCCTTCTTTGAGAGAGAGCATGTCATGTTCAGATTTTGTTCTGCTCGCGCGTGGAAAGGGGATATTCTTGTGGTTTTGCGTGCGTGGGTGTGTGTCTGTCTGAGTGCGTGTGTGTACACATGGCAAACACGAAACATTATCCTAGCTCTGAACTGTATTCAACTGGGATGGTCGAAATATGGTCGAAATAAGCAAAATATAAAACAAACGAACAAACGGAGCTTAGAATATAAACATGACGCCATGGGTGTCGATCCCGGGGGGATGGGGGGATATATCCCCCTAATAATTCACCATAAAAAATGAAAAATTTCATAGCCTCCTATAATCCTCAAATAAAAACAACCAAAAGTAAAGACATAGACAAAGAGAACAAAGAGCAAAGAAGCAATTTTAAAAAGGAAAGGAAAAGGAAAAGGTTTTCAGCGCTCGCTCGCTTCGCTCGCTCGCATTTTAAGTATTTCAACCAATGAGGTTATAATACTATCTTTATGAAAGCGAATCGGTTGGCATATTGTCTTTCTATCAAATAGTATGCTATTATTGTTCTACTCGCATTTAATATCTTTTGTTATCTTAACCAATGTCAGTTAATATTTTTATCATGGTTTATCATGAAATGAAACTGATTTGCATCTTGTTTTTCTATCCAATGTTATACATGTACTGTTATAATATAACTGCAAGGAGTCGAACTGGAAGAAAACCCAATACAGAAGAGTTTTGATGGAATAATGTCCTGTGACCGGTGGCCTATTCCTATCTTACCAAACATGAGAATACTAATAAATACTAATAAAATTTACGTTATTAAAAATCATAGAATTGGAGTAACAGTACACTAAAACCTAGCTGTTCTCAGTATTAAAAAATAGCCCTTTCTCGCTCTCTCGCTCTGCTCGCTCATAGAAACAAGATCAGGAGGCAAGTGCTCTTTTTCCCTCAGCAACATGTCCGAATATTGCAATATTTTTACAGCGAGATGTAAAGCTTTTCTCGAATACAGGTAAATGGTACATCATAAAATTCATCTAATTTATATTGGTGGAAATTCTGCGTTTTACTAGACTCATGCTAGAAAGAAACAGAGTTTCGATCGGTAGCTCGCTTCACTCGCTCAAAGAAACAAAATGGTTTTAGATGGCAAGCGAGGCACCAAAAAGCATCATAATGTGGCAATTGGGTGATCAAAACTATTAAGATATCTTTGAGGCTATCAAAATATGTAATTTTTTCCTCGCTCGCTGCGCTCACTGGAATATGTAATGTACATATTTTATAGACCTATAGTGGATTTTTTTTTTATCACAAAATAACAATTCATCACTAAAACAGTGTGTATTCAGTCAGACTTTTATATTGCTTGAGTGTACTTTGAGGACAATAACGTTTCTTTTGTAGCTAGAAAGTGGAATTTTTGGCTCGCTCACTTCGCATCAGTCATCCCCCCTCCCCCCTCCCCCCCCCTCCCCCCCCCCCCCCCCCCTCCCCCCTCCCCCTCCCCCCAACCGCGAACATAAATCGACACCAATGCATGACGCAATGGAAATAGTTTCATTTTTTTCTTTGTCAGCTAATGATTTTTGTGCGTGTGTTTGTGTTTGCTGCGGAGGATGTATGAATTTTACATCAACACATTTTTGTTTTAAATCCTTAGTTGGGAGGGTGGATTTCCCGACGTAATGTAAATTATTACATCTCACTCGATATAATGAACCTTTCACGAAGAAGGATCTTAAACACTGAAGGGAATTTTGAAAAGAAATACGTCAGCAAAAAAGTTGCTCAGTGATCATCGTGAATAATTATCATCCCGATAGTGGGCGCTATGTACATCGTATTGAGACCCAATTCGATGTGATTTTCGGTGGATAGTTTGACATTTTTTATAAGCCTGAGGTAAATTAATACATAATATTATCATGATGATTAAGAGCGAATTCATTCATTTTTTCCTCCTAATACATTGCGAGAATGCTCATGTGGTCATGTGTAAATCGCTTTACTAAACATGCTAAACATGGATTTGTAAGATGCCTTGCCCATCAAATATTAACTTATGGCTGTAGTTAAATCAAGGGACCCGACAAACTTTATAAAATTACCCTTTCCTCAAGGCCAGTATATAGACAGATGCCATTATAAATATTCCCAATTTCTTAAAGGAGAATGCAACCCAGGCATCAGTGTGCTCTTAGTGAATAAGGGTAACCAAGAAGAGTAAACAGTGAAAGTTTGAGCAAAATCGGACAATCTGTTCAAGAGTTATGAATTTTGAAAAATTCAGTAAAATCCTATTATGGGATCCTTGAGTTGGAAACTTTGTCAGCATCTGTGATGTCATCTTGGACAAATCTCAATTAATTTTGTACATAATTTAGAAAAAAATGATTTGTATGAAATTTTGAGTCAGGAATCAACACAATTCTTCCCAAAATGCTTGCAGAATTGACATAGCCATGTCATACTCAAACGATGAATCAAAAGAATTTTATTTTTCTTGAAAATAAAGAAAATGTTAAATTCTGTGTACAAAATGAATGGAGAGTTGTCCAAGATGACATCACAGATGCTGGCAAAGTTGCCAATCCAAGGATCCCTATAATAAGGATTTACTTAAACTGTCAAAGTTCATAACTCTTGAACAGATTGTCCGATTTTCCTCAAACTTTTACTGTTTATTCTTCTTGTTCTTCTTCATTCACTGGAAGCACACTGATGTCTGGGTTGCATTCTCCTTTAATTATACGCTCTAGAGAAATAGTCTCTTTCCTGCTACTTTCTTGTTGAATCCGCTATTGCAATTTTGAACATTACTTTCCAATAATCCTGACGATGATGGTTTGACAGGGGCTGACGAACCCGACTTCCATCCCTTCGATATTCTCATGTTACCTGACATGCCGAAAGCGCCACTGAGAGGCGTGACCACTACCATATTTTGATCACTGTCTTATGCCTCCTCGATCGTTGCATCCAACATGCCCAACCTGTCAATGATACGCCATCGAGAAACGACTTCGAACATAAAACAATTATTTCTTCATCACCGACGAAATCCTCACCGATATGATCTTCTCTCTTCGTGAGCAACTACCACCTAGAAATTTTCTGGTGTAAGGTGTATATCAGGGTCAACGACGGGTTCCTCAGCGTTTCCGTCGTCTGCATTGATCGACATTTGCATTGATCGACATTATGCGAGCTATGAGCCAATTAAGCAATTTCACGACCAGTGAGCGTCACAGAAGCATTCCTCCTCAACGGCATCCCATGGGTGGTGGCCTTCACTTTCACGTCTTACGGTTACGATGCCACGGCGCCGACTCACGGTGACCGTCCCATCGGGATTCTTCTCCTTGTCATTTCTGTCCCCAGTGCTGATATGACTCTCTTACCGCTCATCATTATCACCGTGCTCTAAATGCTCTGGATACGATACTATTCATGCTCTTAGGCGCTGGGCATATAGAAGACAGATTTTCAAAGAAGCCAGGTGGTTCAGTAACAGCAAATCAAATTCAAAGGCTGTACCTTCCTGTTTTTGTTTGTTTGTTGTTTGATTGTTTGTTCTTTTTTAGGGGGTGAAGGTGATTTCGCTTCATGTCTTCTTTTTTTTACTAAGAAAATGTTATCCCATAATGATATACAATGTATTTTGGTCTTGGCAATGATGTTGGTGATGCTTGTGTTGATTATAACATTGTTGTACATTATTGTTGACATAATTATCATGACACCACAGAACATTACCCCTCCCTCCCCCCCCTCTCTCTCTCTCTCTCTCTCTCTCTCTCTCTCTCTCTCTCTCTCTCTCTCATCGTGGTCATCGTCTCTTTCCATTTCCATGTCTTCACCTTTCCTTTTCTCATGCCAATTTTATCGTCAAGAAAAACAGGAAAAAAAAAATAACACAGATTTCATTATAGATATATAATTATTTATCTGTATTATGTATAAGAGATTTAAAGCACGGTGAAGGTAAATATATTTTCAGTATAATTATGTGGTATGCTTGTCGTCTATAAATCAGCCTTCTTTCATTTTCTACTGGAATGTAACCTCAAATTAATGTACCTTGTATGACATTACATCATGCACAGCACATTCTCGTATCAGCAGGCCTGTAATGTATTCATTCGCACTGAAACTATATATAGAGAAGTCATTAAAATGGGATTCTATAATCCAGAATGCTTAAGTGGCATTTAGCACAATTTAGTTCAAGTTTGTTAACGTGTAGTGTTGAATCTATTTCACTCTGATAATCAATGTGATAATCATGTTGACCCTGTACATGTTGATCCATTAGTACCCCATGGAAGAACAGTCATGTCCTTGACGACGTGACTGAGAAATGGGTGGTCCTTCCGTTTTCTTTTTCCTTTTTTTTTTTTTGTATTTGACTTTCTATAATAATTATGTTTGTTTAATTCTTTATGTATATTATGTTTGTAATTATTTTGTATATATAATGTTATTTTTACTTGAATTCGGAGGATAAAATCGGTCAATCAATCAGTAATAATTCAAATGATAATGTAAAAACTTAAAAGCAAGTTCTGATAGATAAAAGATAATAAATACAGTTTCATTGCTCAGCTCTGATCTATCTAAATGCCCCTGATGATGGCTTTCCCCACCTCATCTTTCATTCCTTGGCATGCAGCCTTTGCCTGCAGCTTTTATTGGACCTGCTCCCCATCACCTCCTGCTCCTCCACCTATCTCTCCTACGATACTGTCTTCATGGATACCTCTGCACTTCTCCGTCTTAATTGTTTGCTTCATTTAGTTCCCTATGTTCTAAATCCCCGAATATACAGGAGAGCAGTTTTATTTCATTTTATATTTTTAGATTCCATAATTGAGGTTCTTTCCCTCCCTCCGTCCCTCACCCAACACCCCCTCCCAAGTTCCAACCTCCTTGTGATGAAATACAACTAAAACAAGAGGATGACCTTGGGGTCTTCCCATCTCCCTAATACAAGCTGCATCTCGTAAAAAGGTAAAGCTGTAATTCGATGACTTCTTGAACGGCTGGGCTCTGGTGATCATCAGCGAGGTTGAATGGTTGGTTTAACGTTTGGTTATTTTACCTGACTGCCAAGAAAGAAAGCATGTGTAAGCATGTTAGTAAGCAGCCAGGGGACCGGGGCTTTAAATACCCTCCGAAGGACTTGGTAATGAGGATTAATACCTTACCAAAGGGCATTAGCGCATCCACTTGGTTTCGAACCCGGATATTTCCAGTTAAGAGACCACTGCTCTACCACTGAGCCACAGCGTATAGATTTGCACACCATATACGATTGAAATCATCATCGCTCGACTCCTACATGTCGGGATTCCTCCGAGGGAGTGACATAACTGGATGTTGAAAAGGGCCATGCGTCCAACATATGCATATTCATGAGCAACATAGTTATTGTCATCCTCTGTCGTTTCTGTAAGAATCGATTTAGTCCTCGTCCATACGCCTTCGGAAGTGGTGCTTTCAGTAGCCCATCCGATATCGATAATATTGGCTCGTCAGTATGGATTCTTACTAGACAAGCTGTACCCTGCATCACTCAAACCATGTAAGATACTAGTACTACGTTTTATCAACAATCTTATAAGTTTTGTATGTAGAAGGGAATACGCATCCGATAATTTTTCGTTCATTTCTAATGCTGTCACCCCCCCCCCCCCTCTCTCTGCCTCCCCAGGGGCGTAGATAGCCGGGGTGGGGGGGGGGGGTGGGTATGGGTAAACCTGTACCTCGTATAACGCATGGTGACTCTATGATGATTTCTCGTTTTTAGTGTCAAAGATTTTTATCGGAGCAAATTGATTCTAACCTGGGGACCTCGGCCTGCAAACAGTGAAATCCCCGGAGTTGTCACTCTATATTCAAAGTGTAACCATGATCGTTCGGCAACCCAGAATTTGACCCCTATTTCGCGGTGTTTCAAGTACATTTTCGGCTATTTTTACCCCTATTTGGCACAAAACGGGTACGATGTGGCCTTTAAAAAACACCCCTATTTTTCGCATTCCAAGTATTGCAAACAAGGACGAGAAAAAAACAAACAAAACACCCTTTTTTCAATTTCGAGTAGAGGTCTACAAGCTCAAAAACACCTTTTTTTTTTCAATTTCGAGTACAAGCTCATTTTTTTTTTCGAAATCGCGAACATGCACAAAAAAGACCCCTTTTACGCGAAATTTCTAACGATCATGCGTACACAAAGTCAATAAGTAATAAATAAAGTAATAATTTGTATTTATCATTTTGTTCATGATTTGTAATTCATTATTGTCATTATTCTGTTTATGTTTTCTATTTTATGTACGGACTTGCTGAAAAAAACAGCGGCTGGTAGCAGGTTTTTTTATCCCGTATTAAAATAAATAAAGCATAACATAACATAACAAATAATGAAATACAGAGTGACAACACCAGGACGATTTTATACTGAAATTTCAAACCTGTACCTTGTATAACGCGTGGTGACTGTATGACGATTTCTCGTTTTTGTCAGAGATTTTTATCGGAGCAATTTAATTGTAACTTGGGGACCTCAGCCTTGCGAGGCAAGACCAGGGTGAAAAGGCCTTCACACCAGGGGCGTAGACAGCGGGGGGGGGGGGGGGGGGGGGGATGACATGTACAATCATCCCCCAGGTTTTAGGGAAGGATGTTTGCTTACAATTAAACTGAATTAACATGTTTAGAAATGATAGGAACAGCAATAATGATAATAACAATTATTATTATGAAAACAACAACAACAACAACAATAATAATAATAATAATAATAATAACAATAAAAATAATAATAATAACGATAATAATAATGATAATACTAACAATAATAATAATAATAATAATAATTAGTAATGTATTATTATTATTATTATTATTATTATTATTATTATTATGCTTATGATAACAATAATAGTTATCATCATCATCATCATCATCATCTTGTCATGTGACTGAAATGACGATTACTATTATAACTATATCACAACTATATCGACCATTATTCTGATTTATGTAGTTATTTATATTACTTTTGGGTAATTTCGGCGCTGTCACTGTTTTTCTGAGGTGGTGCAACAAAAAAAATTATAAAAAAAAGAAAAATAGCGTGATGCAAATATGCAATAATGTGTGTCAGTCCATATTCTATATTCGTTTGTCACAGTACGTATTATCTTCTATTTATGTCTGTGCATCATTGGCGTAAATCCCGTGGGGATGGGGGGATAAACATGTATCCCCCACTTTTTGAGAGGGGGGATGGCGTGTACAAATATCCCCCCCCCCCCAATTTTTAAGGAAGAAATGATATTTGAATTAATCGTTAATAAAATTTTTAATGATCTGTCATAAACAACCATCATATGTTAGAATGTCTTTTTGAAAATGCGATTTAAAACCGGAAAAGCGCGTTTTTGATTCGCTCGCTTCGCTAGCTCATCATATTTTAGAATTTTTGTTTGAAAATGCGATGGAAAACCAGAAGAGTGGTTATTTTTGGCTGGCTCGCTTCGCTCCCTCATCATATTATAGAATTTCTATTTGAAAATGCTATTGAAAACCAGAAAATTGGTAATTTTTTGCTCGCTCGCTCGCAAGATAAAAATTAAAATGTGTGTAAGGGGGTCTGTGCAGGTGGGTGAGGGCGTGTGTTTATACTTAAGTGTGAGTTCGACAGAAAAAAAAAAATCGGCAAAAAAGTCGATAATCCCCCCCCCCCCACTCCTCAAAGTGGATTTTCGCCGGTGCTGTGCATTCGGGTGTATGTGTGTGGGTGTGTGTTTGTATGCGGGTGCGTGGGTGTGTGCGTGTGCGTGTGTGTGTATCTGTATACGAAATTGATCCTCGATTTCCCGTGAACGGCAAATCATCCCCCCAGGTGTAAGAACCTGTCTACGCCACGGCTTCACACAGTGATTATCGAAAATTATGTTTTAGGAGTTCATATCAAGCAAAGGCACTTCTTTAACACATAAACACAGTATCTAACAAGGGGCGGTGCAAGGGTATTTCAGTTGGGGGAGGGGCAACATGACCTACATTTGAGTTTATTTACATTTTGAATATAGTCGCATGACCCTGCCCTCTGTTCTTTATTTTTTTCTTTTTTTTTTTAGATCACTTGAAAAATTATAAGGGCTGGCCGCCCCCCCCCTCTCCCCCCTGCATCACCACCCCTGTATATAACCCTCATTGTTTAAATATGCGATTGACCGACTCTTTTTTTTCTTCTTCTTCTTCTTTTTTTAACGTTTTTTCTTAGATATGACATAAACGTATCCAACAGGAAGTCAATTTTATTGTTTTTCAAAAGGCGGTGGAGGTGAAGGACGGGGTAATCAGTATACGGTATCTCCGCTCGTTCTCCACGTTTACCCTCTCTCTCTCTCGCTGTCTTCTTTTCTCTTGTATTCACTGTGTCACATCTCTTTATTTTACTCTTTCTCTCTCTGCCCTCTCATATCTCTCACCTTTTTCTAATCTATCTCTTCCGTCTGTCCATCTCTCTGCCCCTCCCCCCCCCCTCTCTCTCTTTCTTCTTGAACCCCCTCTCTCCTCTTACAGTATTTCCCTTCAAACTCTTTTCATAATCTGCCCTCTGTATGAATTCTTCGCACACATAAGATACATTGTGTGAATGTACAAACAGAAAAATATCATGAGAACAAGATTTAGTAACAGATTTTCCCCATATTTTATTGTAGTGTTATTATTTACACTCACAAATAAGGTGGTTATTCCAACTTGAATTAACTTATTCCTGAATAAGTCTTCAAAATCACTGATTACAAAAATATCTTCACTAATGTCCTTGACATGAAGAGAAACAAATTCTTTTCCTTATTCATTCTCTACTGTGTAAACTATTTCTTCGTAATAGTATATACAGTAAGAGCAAGTGTATTTCCAATATTCATTATAACTTTCATTAACTGAATAGATTTTTTTTTCTAAAACTACAAGAATTGAACTAAACAAAATCAAGTTAAAACAAGCAAAATTTGGTCTTAAAATAATACATGGAGAATGAAGATGAACTAACAGAAAAAAAAAATCTACTATAGAACAGCTGGAAAGATATAATCAAATAAATTTCATGTAATGCAAGATAAAATTTCTTCAATAACAGCAAATGAACAGAACCTACAACCACATATACGATCATGATATTACTGCAGATGCAGCAGAAAAGTCCATATAATATGTTCCACTGTCATCAGTGTTCAGGCTAGGCATTTGAAACACATAATCTTTGATAACTCGTTCATGTAACAAACAACACAATAAAGGCCTCTGGAGCACATAAAAGAGAATTTTACTGATCACACGTGGGGTCTCAAGTGAGTTATGAGAAACAAGTAAGTTTTTATCAATATCTGAAAAGCTATAGGACTTTGAAAATGTGAGCATATGGTCAATCGGTTACTCAAAATTTGCTACAGAATATTTGTTTTGGCTTTATTTCATATAATAACAGGATACAAATGGCTATTGTCCCTTATTTGTCTCTTGAGAGGGTTGACTACTACATGTATATATTTACAGAACTTGTGCAAAAGTGGAGATGAATAAGCAATGATGTTAAAAGAATGCAAAATTTGTAAAACATGAAGAACTCAATATGGTTTCAGACTTTGATAAAAATGCTCTTCCAGCATATTTTTCGTATCAAACATTAAACTAGATGAATCTTCGACCACGCGTGGTCGAACTTTATGCCTCCGCCATTACCAAATCAGAAATAAATGGCACTTCATGTTGATTTATTTTCATTTATACAATGACATCTTTGACCTTGACCTTTGACCTTGAGACCCCAAAATCTAATCAGCTCATTGTCCCTCCCATATGCATACCTGTGCCAAGTTTGAGGTTGATCGGTCAAATGGTTGTTGAGTTATGGTGAAAACAAACCATTTCTATGTACATAATGACCTCTATGACCTTTGACCTTTGACCTTGTGACCCCAAAATCTAATCAGATCATTGCCCCTTCCATGTGCATACATGAGCCAAGTTTGAAGCCAATCTGTCAAATGGTTCTTAAGTTATAGCGAGAACGAGCCATTTTTATGTGTATTATTACCTCTATGACCTTGACCTTTGACCTTGAGACTCCAAAATCTAATCAGATCATTTTCCCTCCCATATGCATACCTGTGCCAAGTTTGAGGTTGATCGGTCAAATGGTTGTTGAGTTATGGTGAAAACGAACCATTTCTATGTACATAATGACCTCTATGACCTTTGACCTTTGACCTTGTGACCCCAAAATCTAATCAGATCATTGTCCCTTCCATGTGCATACATGAGCCAAGTTTGAAGCCAATCTGTCAAATGGTTCTTAAGTTATCGCGAGAACGAGCCATTTTTATGTGTATTATTACCTCTATGACCTTGACCTTTGACCTTGAGACTCCAAAATCTAATCAGATCATTGTCCCTCCCATATGCATACACGAGCCAAGTTTGAAGTTGATCTGTCAAACGGTTCTTAAGTTATCGCGAGAACGAAAACGGGACGGACGGACGGACGGACGGACGGACGGACGACCCGAAAACATAATGCCTCCGGCAACCACCTACGGTGGGCGGAGGCATAAAAAGAATAATAATAAAATTTCAACACATCACTACAGAGAGGTGCATTCTATATTTCTAATTCTAAAATTCATCAACATATTATCCCTCAACCCCAATTGCAAAAAGAACAAGGAAATGCCCACATTAAATTTTCTCTTTTGTTGGTTTTGTTTTGTTTTTGTTAAAGAAATGTCCACATTAAACTTTCTCTCTTTTGGGTGTTTTTTGTTTTGTTGTTGTTCCAAAAGAAATAATCTCACATCAAACATTAAAAAAGAATAATAATTAAAATTTCAACACATCACTATATAGAGGTGCATTCTATATTTCTAATTCTAAAATTCATCAACATATTATCCCTCAACCCCAATTGCAAAAAGAACAAGGAAATGCCCACATTAAATTTTCTCTTTTGTTGGTTTTGTTTTGTTTTTGTTAAAGAAATGTCCACATTAAACTTTCTCTCTTTTGGGTGTTTTTTGTTTTGTTGTTGTTCCAAAAGAAATAATCCCACATAAAACAAGCTTATGATGGGCCCTATTCAAAGACTTATCATGCAGAAAAGTGGGCCTGACAAAATGAATACAATAAATGATTGCAACACAACAGATGAAGTGAAGATGGGAAATAAAAAATGAATGTACATCACTACAAAAATTATATTCAATCCATTACATTTCCTGAAAAGTCAGTGCGTGAGTCCAAAATGTCACTACCAATAAGTATAAACTAGTCATTTAGGTTGTTAAAATACAGCATGGACATGTACAAATATTGAAAAACACAAACAAACAAAAAAATCAACCAAATCTTGGATATTCTATCAAAGATAACCAGTACTTTGGGAACTATTCCATCCGGCACTGGCAGACCTAGGGTTGGGCAAAAAATAGACATCAGCAAAGCAGCAAAGTAGTCAAGCAACAAACATTTCAACAGACAATGCCCATATCATGGCCCTTGGGAGAGCCTGTGAAATAAATGAGGGCCATTGGGATTCTGGAAATTATGTTTTATTTGTTGAAAAGAAAATTCTCTTTCCCTTTTTAGAAACACCTAGAACTCAACCTGCATAATGGTTCACAACTTTGGTTCAAATAATCTTTCTGGTGTCTATTACTGCTCTCATCTATTACTTTGTTGAGTGTTCTCTGAATTTGGATTAGCATCCCCACCTCCTGTAGGAGCCTCTACAAGAGTTTGCTCTGAAATAGCACTTGCTTGTGATTCCTCACTTTCCATGCTTGTGAGTGCAGGAGGTGGAGTCAGTTTTTCAAAGATGCCTAGGGACGAGGACTGAACACTGCTTTCCCCCTGGTCTGGATTGGTTGCCGACAAGGGCGCTTCCACCTCCAGGACTGGGGGTTCTGCAGATTTTTCTTCTGGTGCTCGGAGTGTAGCAACTGCTTCACTCAGGGGCAATTTCTTATGGGCTTGTTCATCATCTACAGGGGGGTGTACTGGCGGATATGATACAGCAGCAGTATTGCCTGAACCTGAAGGAACCACTGTGGCTTCTCCTGTGTCATGAACAACTGTGGCTGCTTCTGTTTCAAGAGCTGCTTGCTCTGTTCCATCATTAGATACCATATTCTTGGTAGGTACTCCAGCAACTGTCTCTGTATCTTTAGAGGTTTTGTCAGTCAATGCAGGCATTTGAGACTGTGCAGAATCAGTTGTCTCAGGCATCTGTGATGGTGCTGAATTATTTGTTTCAGCTGGCACTGGAACTGATGAAGGAACCTCTGTCTCTGGAGTAACCTCCTCTAAGAATGGCACAGGTGATGACTTTGCCCTAAAAGGATCTAAAGATGACTTTATTTCCTCTTGCCTCAATTGCTCCTTCTCTACCAGTGTTTGGGGAACTCCACTGTCATCTGCTCCAGGCTCCTGCTTGACCTGTGATGCTACTTGTACCTCTGCAACAGCTGGCTCTGACTTTACATCAACTGGCTCTGATTTTATCAATGATTCAATCTTGATTTGAGACCCACTGCTACTACTTGTTCCCTGGGCTGATGGTTCAGTCTCCATTGGCTCTTCAGGTTCCACCTTCACCGTCGCTGGGACAGTGGTCTTTGATGCGTCTTCATTGGTGTCGCTTCCAAGTGCAGGGTTTGCCTCTATCTTTGGTTCCACTTTGATGGCAGCACCAACAGTAGTTTCCTTTTTCTCCTCTGTACTCATGACAGCATCCCAGCTCTCCTTCCCTGGAGCAATGAAGGAAGGCTTGGCGGAACTGACACCAGGACTGGTAGGGATACCACTGAAGGAGTTTCTGGTCCTTACAAGAGGGGGACTCAGGAGGTCATCAGTAGGTGTCTCCAGAAATCCAGATGTCTACAACAAACAAGCAATGATGAAAATCAAACAACTGTCATAAGCAAGATGCAATGAGGACATTCTCTATTTGTTTCTTTCTTTTCATACAAACTGTCTCTAGACCAGCTTGTCATCATGTAACAAGAAAACATGATAACAATGAATGACTCTAATTGCAAAAGTTACTCATTATAATACTATAAATAAAATCACAGTGATTTGCTATTGTTGTGCCATACAAAAACAAACATGTCACATGATGTTAAGTTTGTTTCAGCTTCAATGAATTTCAGTGTTAGGATTTTGAATGTGTATGCTGCAGAAATGTTGAGCACTAGAGTGACCAAATTTGTTTTATTCCAGTACTGCAATGCAGAATGGGATGAAAATTTCTGATTCACGAAGGGTGCTTAACATAAAGGCAGATCACTGCTTTATAACTACAGAATTGTTCATAAACAATACTCACATCTTTAACATCGTCATAACACGTTTGATGGTAAGTCTGAAACAAGAAAATAAAGAGAGAAACACAAACATTTATCAGCAGAAAATCAGAAAAACTGTGATAAAACTTCAAACAATATCAATTAATCATAAGAAAAATAATATAAGTTAAGATATTATGTATATATTCTTAACTAAACTGAGTGGTAATAACACTGCAATGTTTTTTGTCATTCTGCAAGGCAACCTTCCTATATGCTCCTACACAGAAATATCTTCTTCCATTTTTTTTTTTTCAAGGAAAAAGATCTTTGTTCACTGGCAAATAAGCCATTCACATCATATCCAGACTACAGCTCAAGAAAAATGTTACTGAAAAGTGAGAAAAAAAATTGTATTTCAGTGTTCAAAAGAACAGACTATTTTCCCAAGTTACGTCACAAGTGAATATAGCTGATTCACAATGTTGAAATCTACAGAGACTGTGATAAAATAGATTTTTGAAAGCCTGCTATTGAACTTCTGCTTACAATGCTACAACCCAACCGTTTATTATTCTCATAAGACTCACCTTTCCATCCACTCGAATAGCATTACGGAAATGCCACTCCTCAGTCTCCTCATTGAAAAACTGCTCAAAGTTATCTCGGCATATCTTACAGATCTACAGAGAAGAGAACAATGCAAAAGACAACTACAGAGATGACAAGTCAGATATGCAAAGTTGTACTGGAGAAATTGATAGAAGGTGTAACCAATATCATTCAACTTTTTATTGTTTAAATTTTATTGTTAAAAGTAAAACTTATGCAGTCTTTTATTTTTTCACTTTTTTTTTTTTTTTTTTTTTTTTTGGGGGGGGGGGGGGCTCATAAATATAATAGTAGCTTTGAAGACCTTTCAAATATTGCGGTCTTTGTTTGACCTTCAATGTACTAAGCAAAGTGGAGATTACTTGCTGACATCAGTCAGTCAGTCGTCCAAAGTTTTGAATCCAGTTTTGTCCCCGTGAACGGGGGTGACCGGATTTACCTCACCCTCGCGGCAATCGCCCTTACCTCCTCCCTCCACTTTGCACGATTCAGGGCATCCTCCATCCTCAACCCAGCCCTCCTACTCTCCTCCTCCACTTACATATTCTTTGGCCTTCCCCTCTTCCTCAGACCGCTCACCTCGAATTCAAGGGCCCTTCTTAATACATGCCCATCATCACTCCTCTTTACATGCCCATACCAACGTACCCCATTCACCTTCGCCAACCGGTCCACTGCTTCTTCCAAACACAACATCTGCATCAAATCCTCAATCTTCTTCCTATCCATCAACTTCACACCACACATCGCTCTCACCATTGCTCTCTCTGTCCATCAGGATGGTATTTAGACCAGGTTCACAAATGACTCATAACAATAAAGAGATTCTGAATCAAAGACATAGAGTCGTCTGCTCATGGGGAATTTCACACATTCACATGTTTACCCAAGAACAGGTGCTATCAATCACCAAGAGTGGGATTTAGGTTTATGACCAATAGGCCTCATGTAATGCTATGCATTTTGTACCCATCACCATATATGGTAAAGTCATTATCTCCCATTCCCTCACCCAACCCTGGTCGAATCATGTCCAAAGAGGGACAGCATGTTTGATGTGTTTGAGACTTGTATAACCATGACTGGTATTTCCATTGCTTTCCACCAAATTTGGTGTAAGCGAATTATGACCTAATGCACATGGAAACTGCGGAGTACATGCCTTTAAAGGTTCACACTAGAGCTGCCCTACTATTA
>CM057153.1:6044915-6290469 GCA_029962745.1 Echinometra lucunter
AGCTGCCCTACTATTAACAGACAGGAGCAGACTCCCTGCTTACACCCATATATGTAGGGTGTCCCTTTAGTGAAAATATCATTATTGCTTTCCTTGTTGGTCAAATGTGACACCATCTAGTGCTCATGGTGCACATTATGGACAAAATATACAAGGGCCAGAGACAAGAAAGATGCTTCAACATATGCTCTGGCAACAATTGGTCTGGGCTCTATGGCCGGAATTCATGAAAGAGGTTTCTATTTAAACCATGATTTATACCTGCATAAGCGTAGTACGCACATGTATTCTTGTCCAGTGGGTGCACATAAGCACTTATATTCGCTTATTTATATTACTTTAGTTACAGCGGAGGTTTAAGCTCTGGCTTAAAACAAACCTCTTTTGTGAATTCCGGCCTATTTCACCAAAGATACAGAGTTGGGATTGTAATTGGATTTTAGCATCTTGGTTAGGGTTAGTGTTAGGTATTAGTCTGGGGTTGTAGTTCAAGATTCGGTGAGAGCACAAAACTGACGCAGAGCAATCATCAAAGGAGCATGTGTCATTCAACCACAGAAATATATACTAATTTTTCTACACTCACCTCATCTCATTGGGGTCGCTTGTAACAGCACACTGGATTCACCACGAACTCTGTCTGCAAACCTCCTGAGCCTGCTCTTTCAAAGAAGGTGCTCCTGGGCTGTTGAGAGAACAAAGATGAAATGACAGAATTTCAAAATATGATTGGAGGAATATATACAACAAATCTAAAGGTGACCACAGCATGAAAGCATTTCTTTGGAACATGCATACTTTAAAGTTATTAAGATTTATATGAGTACTGGGCACATCTCTTGAAAGCCAGTTAAACTCCTAACCCCTAGTCTCCCTCTCCCTTCTCTCTCCCACTCCACATGACTCTGTCTATGCTGCCCCCGTACCATCCTCCATATCATTGATCTCCTCATAGTCCAGCCACTCGTCCACCTCATAGTACCACTTCCTGGAGGTGGTTGCCTTGATACCATCCTGCTTCTTGCGGTTCTGTCGGAAGTGCCAGTCCAGATGCTTGCGGTACCGGTCCATCTGGGCAATCACAAAGCGCTGGCCACACGAGGTGCACTGCATCCCACTGTACATGCGCTTGATGATTCCTGGTGTCGCCTGCAATAGATGAATGTGATAGGCAGTTGTTAGCAAGGATTATGCAAGAAAAACAATGGCTAATAGGAACAAATTAATACTGTGATAAGTCTTCATAACCATTAAATTTTCTGTAAGAACAACCTCAGCGTTATTAGCAAATCATTTATATAAAAATTTTGAATTACAGCAACCTGAATTCTAGAATTAAACCTAAAGAGAAAGTATTGCAATTGTATTCCTAATGGGCAGCAAACCTAGATATTTCATATCTTAATGAGTAAAAGAGAATCAAAATCAAATATGACTAAAGGTCATTCACAATGCAGTGGGCAAAGAACCCTCTAGAGGCCTTTTAGTGTTCCCATATGGCTCAGTAAACAGTGGTCAATTATGACAATGAGATGGCACTGTAAACGCATCAATATTGAAGAGGCTTGTTTGGGCAAAAAATGGGGGGGGGCTAGATCCACTTTTGATGAAAATTGAGTTATTGATTAATCAGAACATGTTTCAAATGGTTTCCTGTCTTTGAACAAAAGTAATCAAGCTAAATTTTCAGAGCAACTCATGAAAAAAATGCTCTTTCTAAATTCACTTTATCATAGACACCTGTACAAAATCTGGCAAACAAATGCATTTTTTTCTGAAGTTCCAAAAGTGGATCTAACCCCTTTTGCAAAGCAACTCTTCATTTATAGTTTACACTCAATTTGAAGGAGAGTTTTTATCAAAAACTGTGTGCACTATACTCTTTACATCATAACATTATCAGAAAATAATTGGCCCACAACATTTACCTCCCTCCTCAAATACCATTCATGAAGTTGAAGAAAAGAAAAACATGCAATGGTTTACTGGGGGGGGGGGGGGGTGCTGCTGCATATGTAAACAAGCCTCATGAGTAGTTTCTCTCATAAACTTTTTGATAGCATTGAAAGGAAAGATTGCACTTATCGTACTCACACTTTGAGCTCCTCAATATTAAGCGACATTTCTGGGATTTCAAAGTCACCCTCCTCTTCGACCTCCTGGGAGTCCTTATCCTCTTCTTTCTCTCCCTCTCCCTCTTTAGCCTTTTCTGCAGGGGCTTGAGAGGCAGACGTCTGCTCCGGGTGGGGGGAGGCTGGCTTGAGAGGCTCCTTCAGAATACCCGTGGCTATCAGCTTGGAGAACAGGGAGTTGATGTCCAGTGGGGAGGAGGTTCCGGATGACGCAGGAGCTGTAGATCAAGATTAATACAAAAAATATGATCAATACAGTGTGTAATGACAGCCCCACACAGAAAGGAATAATGGTTATGTTTTAAAATATCTGTAGAGAAGATCCTTGATCGAAATGGTGTGTAAATTATAAATCCAAATACAAACCAATAGTGAATTTGGTTTTAAGATATTTGCTTGTATAGGTTAAATCAATCAACAAACTTACTACCATTAACATTTAATTTCATATCCCAAAAACATTATCCAATAAACCTTTTCAAGCTCACATACCCTTGAATGACTATTGACTTAACAGAATCTTTACCTCCAGTTTGAGGTGCCTTTGGAATTCCATCACCAGGTATTCCTTGCTGTAAAAATCCCAGGCCACCTGGTCCTCCTTGTGGACCTTGTGTAGTTGCCATTATTCCTGGACCACCAAAAGGCATTCCAGACGGCTGCATTCCTTGCTGAGGCATTCCTTGAGGTGGCATACTTTGAGGTGGCATGCCTTGTGGAGGCATTCCTTGTTGAGGCATTCCTTGTGGGGGTATTCCTTGTTGCATTCCTTGCAGAGGCATCACTTGAGGAGGCATTCCTTGTGGAGGCAAACCTTGAGGAGGCACTCCTTGCGGGGGCATCTCTTGAGGAAGCATCCCTTGTGGACGTACACCTTGTTGCATACCAGTACCCATACTATTTGGGGGCATCCCACCAGGCGGAAAAGGTGGACGAGTCTGCCCTGGTCCTGGTTGCATAGGTGGCCTTTCCAAACGTTGATTTGGCATATTTGGCTGTTGAGGCCTCATCACTCGTAACATATTTGGATTCATGTGTGGCATTGACCTCATCTGCTCCAGCAGATTATTTTGGGCAGCTTGAACTACATGGTTGGGTATATTGCCTCTCACTCCCATGGTTTGCAAGGCAGATCGAATGAGACTTTGAGCTGGAATCTGTGTCTGCTGCTGATTCGTCATCTGCTGTCTAAAATTCTGCAACACTTGCTGGCTGACACTCTGCACAATCTGCTGCAGATTGCCAATATTTGACAATATGTTACTAGGAAGATTGCTGGCAGGTCCATTTCTTGGATGTGAAGACACAGGAGGACTACTGGATCTGGGACGGAACTGACTGTTAGGTCCACGCATTGGAACATCTGGACGTATTCCCGGTCCCATTCCTGGTCCCATTCCCGGCCCCATAACCCTTGGTCCTTGGGGATCACCTGGGAATCTGGTCATGTCCCCTGGTCCCCTTGGCCTAAATCTTGGCCCATCATGTCGCATTGGGCGAGGCATGTCCCTACTATCTGGTCTTGGTCCTCTGAAGGGTGGACTGTCTCTTGGATTCATGCCCTCTGGACCACGTGGACCTACTCCTCCAAGTCTGGGTCCTCTAAAAGTAGGGGCATCTCGTGGCTCGAATGGGGGTCTCTCCTGCGGAAATGGTGGATGAGGTTCCCTGCTAGATGCAAACAGAGAAAAAAAAAATCCTTTTGTCATTACTTCAATTTTTGGATAAGCATTTTATTTGGTAAGCCACAACACGCAACACGCAGAGATGCTGTTACTCTATGATGCCACAATTTTGGTAGAACATTTTAGATCTCTTTGTAATCAATTTTTGTAGTATTTCTTGATGTTTTCAATACCTATTTTGTCATAACTCTTTAAGGCTTGTTCAGATGTGAGGCGACGAATTCCTGCAACACTTTTATTAGTGTTCAGATATGGTGCAACAAACCACCCCACTTATGACAATGAATGTACATCAACGCGTCAACTCTTAAATAAAAGAGAGTTTCCTCAAAAGTTGCACAGACAAACTCATGACAACATATTTTGCGCTAACTTTATAAGAATTTGATTGGTTCAAAGCTTTTTGTAGCCAGGCGACAAAAAAAATGTCTCCTGCCTCAGCGATATTTTTTTTGACGCCTCATACCCTATTGACTTGTACACTAAAAATATTGCAGGGATTTGTTGTGGGGATTTTGCTGCGGGGATTTGTCTCTTCATATCAGAACGAGCCTTTCAAATATTAGAATATCAAAATCCCTTTTTGATGTTGGACAAATATTTGAATAGTGGAAAAAGCAGTATTCGATTTCAGATCTGCAATAAGCTATTTGAATTGGTCAAATATTATTCCCAGGCCTAATAAAAAAGGTTTGATCTTTTCTTTTCTTTTCCTTCTAAGAGTTCTAGAATTACAAGAAAATATAATTGTATGATATTTTCGATTAGACATCTTACCTGTCATCATGAGAATATGGTTCTTGCTCTAGCTTTCCATCATTTCTTTTCACATTAGCACCTATCATGTACATAGGAGGCAAACGGTTCTCAGGTTCAGGAGACTGGGGCGTATCAGCAGGAGCAATATCAGGAGGAAACTTCTCAAAGCTCTCTTCTGGCCTTGACAGATACATTGGCCCATTTCCCCTCATCCCCTGATCTCTTAGATCCCTGTTCGGTGGGAAGTCCTCTTCATCCACAGGGGGTCTGTCACCCATTCCAAAGTCTTCACGTTCCAGTGGTGGAGGACCATCATCATCCCTGAAACGTTGGAAATTGTCATCTGGAATGTCACCTCTCTCTTCAGGGACCCATCGACGCATCGGAGGTCTGTCATCCATCTCCACTGGCGGACCATCTCTGTATCTCTGATGACCTGGGTCCATAGGAGGCATATCACCTCTAATTGGGCCCCTGGGGTCTCTTCCTCTCCTTAAGTGTGCTGGATGCATAGGGTGCCTAGGATCATTTGGATGAAAGCCTTCAGGGCCATCATCAATATGTGGAGCAGAGACTTCATCTGGGTGCTCCTTTTTCCATGTCTGCCATTTGTTAGGTTGGCCACCAGGGCCACGTCTGAAATGGGGAGGACCTGGGCCCATGTATGGCCCACGCCTATAATCATTATCCATTATTTCTTCCCTGTTTTGATAAGCCATATGTGGAGGAGGTTCAAAGTCCATTAATGGCTTAATGTCTTCCTGCCTGGGCATTGGCCGACGCAGATCTACGTCATCTGAGGGCAAGTCCATATCATCAACTTTGTCGTCAGCCTTGATCTCCTCTATTTCTGATTTTGCAAGGAATTTTCTATCATCAGTGTCACTGTTGATGGTTTCTTTCACAGCTTTGCTAGCTTCATCTACTTTCTTTCTCTCATCTTTGTCACTTATATCCTCTTCAGCTGATTCCATGGGTGCAGAAGTTTGTTCAGATTTGTCATCTTTAGTTGGTTGGGATACCATATCATCTTTACCTACCTTTTCCTTTTCTTTCTGGATATCAGATTTTTGCCTCATATCAACATCTCCAACCACTTTGGTCCTCACAGCAGCAGCCTCCCATTCAGCTTTTGCTCCTGGTCTAATAAGTGGGTTAGTTACATCCTTGCTTTCTTTCCTTTTCTCTTCTGGTGGGGCGATATTTTGAACAATCTTTTTTACTTCCCCCTCCTCCTTTGGCGTGGCTATTGCTTCTGATAGTTTGTCTTTATCTGATGCTTCAGGGATCTTCCTCTCATCGCTGTCTTCAGCCTTACCGCGCTGCCTTTCATCTGTATCAACACCACCTGTGATATTCTCTTTGGCATCATCCTGGAAAGCAGCAGGTAATACTCGGTAATCAACATCCATTTTGCTCTGCCCTTCTGAACTAGGTGCCCTTTTGCGTAAGTCAGTGTCACCCCTTTCAGCAAATTGTGTAAAGTCTCTATCATCACTACTTCTTGGAGAGACCGGCAGTGGGAGTTTCTCATCTAGAGGACCTCTGTATGGCCTAAAGGCAGGTTTTCTCTCATCTACATCCATTCCCGGATTCATATTGCCTTTGACAGTGTCGTCATCTGTCTGTGGTTTCATAACTCTTGATCTGGGATTAGGCATCCCTACTGGATCCTGCAACAATGGCCCCTTCCTGCCTCCTTCACCAATATCCGTATGTGATGCAAACTTTTTCATCCTGGGATCTTCCAACAAAGATCGATGTCTGGGATCTCGTGATCCAGCAGGAGCCATGGGTTCTTGCATACCCCTCTGATCTCTATCTACAAAGTCCCTACGATATAAGGGTGGTTTTGAATCTACATAAGGAGGACGATCATGAATATCTAGGGAACCTCTGGCATCGAATGCATCCCCTGGTTCATGAACATCCCTTGGACCCCGTGGACCATTGTATGGTCCTCTGTGAGCCCTTGGGTCCCTGGGATCTCGTGTGTCTCTAGGATCTCGCATCATTCGAGGGTCCCGTGGGTCCCGAGGATCCCTTGGATCATGATGTCCCCATTCTGCTGGTGGTAGACGTCTATTGTATCTCTCTTCTTCCTCCCTTTTCTGTTGCTGAATGTTGTAGATCTCATTGAGTTCGCGGAGGAGCTCCTGGTGCTGTTCATGGGTCAAGGCTCCAGAGTTGAGCTGCTTCTCAGCCTACAGAGCAAAACGAAAAGAAATGAACACAAGTACCATTCATAAAAAACCCCAAAATGAATGCCTTTACCTATGTTCAGTTATCTTTATGGCTTAATGTGCTCTAATATTATTGTGAAGCCAGGATAAAAAGAATGGTTAGAACCTATAATGACATGAAAATTGACCTATTTGATCTTTAACCTAACATCCCAGTAGTCTGATGATCACTCTGTGTCCTCATAGTCATACACACAAATAGTTGAAATATGGTGACAAAAAACTAATAAATCATTAATCCCATGCACATTGGCCTCTTTGTTCTTTGACCTCTGACAAACTAAACCAAAAAATCTAATTTGTCTAGCTGTGTTAACGCATACCTGCACAAAGTTAATTCATACCTCAAATGGTTCGAGATATTGCATTAACAAGGCAAAATCCTGACATTTCAGAATTTACCTCTATGACCTTTGACCTATGTGCCCCAAAACATAATCGGATCATCATCATGGTGATGCATACTAGCACTAATATGAAGTATATACTTCAAATGGTTCTCGAGATATCACGTTAACATATTGGCAAAAAAAAAGCGGTTTGGCCTAATAACTTTTCATGCAGAATTCTAAAAAAGTGCTTAATACATGAGCACAAAGAGCAAAAATTATACACATGCTGTGCCCTTTTTGGTTGCATCAGAACTTGTCATTTTGTGACTATTTTGCATTTCCATTATAATGTATACCACTAACATTTTTATTGCTACATTAAAACATAAATATCTCAAGAGCTATATTGGCTGATGGAGGAAGTATTTTATTATAGTTTTGAGAATCTACTACACCAGCAAAGAAACCCAGAAAGATTGCCCTTTTACTACACAATGGCATAACCTGCTTTAGCAACTACGTGTATAGAACGACCACCTGTCTACATAGACCACAATTTTTGTTTCCCTTGAACGGTGCTTCTCACTGAAACATGTATGAATGGAACCTGTACATCAACTTTTAAGACCACCTGCTCATAAAGGCAGCCTTTCCTGTCTCCCTTGGGCGGTATACAGAGATTTGAATGTATTACATATTTAAAACATAATCAGACTCCCTTTCCCCTAAAACTAAAGCCCTGCCTGCCACCCCCCCCCCCTCAAAAGAAAAATGTGAGAAAAAGTTTGGCCTATAGAATATCAATATCAATATATCGTTTAATTTTTGTGCAGCAGAACACAATCACTATAAGAAATCTCCCTTACCTGTTCCAGCACCTTTGCCAGCCTATTCAAAGACAATTCCTTTGGAATTTTGATGTTAGGATCCAATAGGCTAGGTCTCCTAGGTGGTCGATGACCCACAGTGTAGTCCCTGGTCCCACCTCGCGTCCAGCCAGCTGCTCTTTCACGCTCAGTTCGACTCCTGTAATTCACAACAATAATTCTCATATGCACTGACCAAATATAAATAACCAATTCTTTTTGTTAAAACTTAAGCCCCGTCTTAACAGACCTTTCTGAAAATGAACTGTCTGGATGTTGTCCAGACAAGTATTAGTTACCCTGCCTGTAAAGATGCTTTACACGGGGTGTCGTCCGGACGTTGTCCCGACAACTTTTGCATAAATTCTACCCTAGTACGCCTAGGGTAACTTTCCAGAATTACCCGACAATGTACCGACAACGTCCGGACAACCCTCCTGTTAAGACGCTCTCAAGGTAATTTTTTCGGCCTGAACACCATAAGATGACAAGACGCATGCGCAAAAGACCATCATGATTTCGGTATAGGCACGAGTACCAGATCGCATTTCCTGCATTTGGCTTAATCTTGAGTGCGACCGGCAAGTCAAGTATATGTTGCTATGGAAACCTGCCAGGGTAAGGTTTTCAGCGTGTGTGTCTGTTAAGACGGGTGCTCTCACCCATGTTTTTATTGCTGAATTGAGGAATGTTACCCTGGGTTTATTGCCCGAACGTTGTCGCAACATTGTCCGGACAAGGTCTGTTAAAACAGGGCTTTATTGCAAACTGGGCGACTTAGGGTTGAGTCATTAGTCACTCTTTTTCCATATGTTTTGCACATTTTTTGACACATGTATGTTAATACATCATAATTTACACACAAAAGGTGCAAGATACGTATGTTTTCGTTTGTTTGTATTCCCTAATTCGTTGTTCCTGTTTACTTCAGCTGTAATTTATGTACTTATCATTCTATGTACTGACGTATTTTTTCTATGCCATGTAGATGCGACGAATTTCCATTTTCTTTTAATATGGACGATAGATGAACCTTATGAACCTTAACAGATCTTTTTCGATTTCATGCCACAAGAAAAATGAAGAGAATTTTATGTTGCCTTTTACATCAATCTAAATGTTGAACCAAACACATCAAAAGAAGAAAACAAATAAAAATCGACAAAGAATAGAATGATGCCAGCAATGCATAAAATGCAATAGCTCACCGGACTGCTCGACTTGTTCTTTCCCTTTCTCTTTCTCTCTCTCTTTCTCTTTCAGCTTCTTGCTGCTCCTTTTCAATCAACCTGGCCCTCTTTTTTGGTGGTAGCTGATCCTGCTTGCTATACCTCTTTGATTTATCTTCATCTTCTCTGTCTGGAGATGGAGATTTTCTTTTCTCCTTGATTTCAGACCTATTCTCCTTGCTATCTTTCCTCTTGCTCTCAGCAGATTTGCCTCTCCTGTCTCGCTCCCTCCTTTCGCTAGACCGAGGGGAGCTGGGCCCTGAGCGAGGAGAGCGGGATCTTGATCGGGACCTGGAGCGTGAGTCAGAGTGTAAAGGGGAATCTGATGCAGACCTCTGACGAGATGAACGGGAATCCGATCTCATTCTTTCCTCCTTATCATCTTTAGTCGTTTTACGGTAGTTTCTTGATGATGGCCTGAGGCTCCTCTTGGAGACATCCCTCTCTCCAGTTTTATCTCCTTGTGACTTGCCTTTTTTAACCCCATCCTCTTTGACACTCTTTTCAATCTTGCTTTCCTCCTTTGGTTTACTCTGTCCTGAAAGATCTAAATGTTCAAGTTAACCCCTGCCTTGGTTCCTGTCTTTGCTTTCCCAAAGGACTTCTTGCCAGGACTACCATCCTTGGAAACAGTCTTTGATTCACCAGAACTGACAGGAGAGGATGGCTTTGTAGATGCAGTGGGTGCAGCAGACACTGAAGCACTTGCTGAAGAAGATACAGTGGGTTGGGTTCCTACTGCAGGGGCAATGCTCAGAGGTACAACACCTGTCAGTTGGGGAGCAGCTGCAGCTGCACTTGAATCAACTACACTAGATGGTAGACCTGTCAAAGGCTGGTTGCCTATGCCGGTAACTGCTTGCTGCTCCTGCTGCTGCTGAAGCTGTTGCTGTTGTTGTTCAAGCTGTTGTTGTTGCTGAAGCAGTTGTTTCTTCTTCTGCTGCAGGAGAAGTAATTGTTCCTGTTGCTGCTTCTGCTGTTGCTGCTGCTGCTGCTCAAAGGCCTGACGTAGTCTGGGATCCCTAGCCAGTCTGGGGTCACGTGGATTGATGGTGTTCCGTGACTGCACCACAGAAGATGCTGACACCTAAAGGCAGTAATTTGAAGAAAACAGAGAAAACACTGAAAGTGACAACAAAGACAAATTTATCTTAAAGCATTGGCTAACTTTGTGAGTAGCTGACTTAAAAAATTATCAAACTAAGATGAAACATGTGTATGAGTATTTGTATTTGTACTAAAAAACCCTGAAACCAAACATAATTTGGAACGAAAAAGTTAAGTTAGACGCAAACAGCGATTTTATTATCCTTCGTCTCACGAGACAATCACTAAGAGGACCACTTTGCTTGAATTTGAAAATGCCATTATGTGCCTCCCGCCGCGTGATTCGCCAGTACACACAGTACGGTAAGATGAGTCACACACGCATGCGCACTCCTTATGTCTATTCTGTGCAACCGACCCTCGTATATTTTTCAAACATTGGTTCACATTTTTGATATTTAAAAATACTTCCTGTGGATAATATACTTTGAAACTTTCAGACTGGTATTTTTACACTATAACCCTTATGTTAATCCCATTTTCAAGTAAAAAACAAGATTTTTTAAAATCATGACAATGTTAACCAATGTCTTTAATGGAATGTTTCCTTTGTTCTGAGTAGAAGCTGCCAGCTTATACTCATATTCAATTTCAACTGACACAACTACAATATTTTGTTCAAATGAAGAACTGATATAAATACCAAATGATCTTTCTTCTTGAAACAGACTCCTATATTTCTTATGTTGTCTTGTTTGTATAGGGAGCTTGGCAACATAATAGCATGATTAAAAGTGTCGATACTTACATTTGGAAGGTCTGAAAGAGAGACTGGAGCCTGAGAAACAAGAGAACTGGACAGTATTCCACCAGTACCAATGGAACTAATCGGCGGTGCCATGCCCAGAAGGCCTCCTTTGGCAGGAAATTTCTGTGTTGGAGCCTCACCCAAGAGCCCTTGGCCTGCTGTTGATGTTCTTCCAACTGGAGGCTTGGTAGAGACCACAGAAGGCTGGACTTGTGGATTAAGCAGTGGACCTGTTGACCCAAGACTTGTGGTAGGTAAAGCACTAACTGATGCAGTTGGAGCCTGGCTTTTGCTGGCCATTTGACTGATTTGCTTCTGTTGCTCTGCAAGGGCTTGGTTTTTGGCTGCCAGTTCTCTAGCCTTTTTCACAACATGTGAAAGTAAAAATTTAGTACAAGGTTAATCTCTTTGCTTCATCAAACCACTTCAGAGACAGTTATAAGAAACATTTTGAACACAGATGCTTTATGGAGTCTACTACTACAGTCAAAAGATCTACTAACAATTAAAAAAAAAAAGAAGCAGTACACATTTAGAACAGTAAAAAAATTGAAGAACTATAGAAAGGCACAGAATTCAATCAATATGAGGATTACTAGTATTCAAACTCTATGAATGCTTGACACTAACTCCAATGTATAGAAACACAGGGAGGGGAAAAACCAGATGGAATGAAAGTCAAAGAATGACAAACAGGCAAACATAAAAAGAGAGAAGTGAATAGGAAGAAAAAAAAAAAAGAGTGTGAAATATATAGACACAGGCAGAGGTAGCATGAAAGGAAAGCTCCAACATGAAAAAACAGAGAAGACAGAAAGATGGAGAAAGAGAAACACAGGGGAAAAGCTAGAGGGGAATGAAAGTCAGATAATAACAGAAAATGAAAGAGAGACGGACAGACTGAAAGAGTGAAAAGAAAAGAAGATATTTAAACATCATAATGTCCAGTCTTGACGCTGACTCTTGATGCAAACAAAACGATGGAAAAAGAACTACAGACAAAAGAAAAGAAGTATGTTATGTACCTGTGACTCTAGCCTAGCCTTGGTCTGCTCCAGCTCTAGCTCGAGCCGTTGCTGCTGGATCTGAAGGAGCTCCTGCTGCTTAGAGATCAAGCTCTGCCTCATCTCCTGCTCCAGGCGATCCTTTTCAGACAGTTCACTCGTCACCATGGTGGATGTAGGTTGCACAACAGTAGGAGGGGCTGTAGATTCCATTGGTGCTGGCTGTTTTGGAAGTGTGTAACAAATTAGAAAAAAAAAAATCAAGCTTATATAGAAAGCAGTATTTACCATGTGGTCAGCAGAATGGGGCTCATCAAAAGACACACAGGGGATATGCATTTTGAAAAAAACTCATTTTTAGGGAATCTTCAAACTGTTTTACATGATTGTAACATATCAAAAGAGAACTCTCAGACAAAAGCTTTTGCTTTGTGCCCAGCTGAAGGGAGCAAATGGATAAAAAGGCAGGATGGATGTACACAAAGGTATGGTGGTCCTGGTGGTCCTGAAGTACACTCGATGACAGGTCATGTGCGCCATGAATTTCACGGCCAAGTCATGAAATTTGCAATTCTGGTTGCGAAATTTGTGACCACTGGATGTGAACTTTGCTACCAAAGTCACAAAGTTCACATCAAGTCCTCAATTTTGCAAATTTGCAGCCTAGTTGTAAAGTTAGCATTGAACGCAAAGTTTGCGTCCAGTGGTCACCAATTTTGCGACTAAAATCATGAATTTCACGACTTGGCCACAAAATACAAGGCGCACATGACCCGTTGACCTTACTTCAGGGCCACCATACAAAGGGGATACAACTTTCAATACAAATTCATTTTTAGAAATTCCGGACAAGGGCATCTCAGGCATGGGGTAGAGAAACTCCTTGCAAAGAGGCCCTTACATGATGAGAACCCCGATAAAGTACTTTTGGTCGGTCCAAGGTCCGATCATGCTCTTTATTTTTTTTACCCTCATAAGGAGATTCCTCGATACATATGTGCAACAAGGTCATTTTCTTGTTCCAGTGTCTTGGTTATAAAAAATTAGAAACTACTCCCTAAAAAAAGAATAAAGAATCACTGCTGATCCCAACCTTCTTGATAAACTTTGGGTTGATATGGATCGAAGAAGGAGCAGGGGCAGCAGGAGCAACAGAGGATGCCATGATCGGCCAAGCGGGGTCAATCTTCTGAACACGAACATCCAATGCATGAAGGATCCCGCTGGCAAAATATTGGTTCCAGGTCGACCGCAACTTGAAAAGGGACGCTCTAGTCTTCTCATTTACCTGGAGGGGGGGGGGGGGAAATGACATCAGTAAAATCAGCTTTTGAAACTATGACTCAACATGACCATTGAGAAGTCAGCACAAGCACGATCTATCCATGTTCTTCATACCTCAGTATTTCATTGCCCATAAGAAGCTCCTTGAAACGAGGTGAATTTTTCATCTCAAACCTTATTTCATACGTGAATAGCACAAGCAACAAAAAAAAAAAGGGGGAGGGGAGAGGTCAACAGCTTTTTATGTTTGTTTTTGACTTTTGAGGCCATCCAACACACCCATACCTGTCTGACCAGCCAGATATCTTTGAACTCAAAACTGGTCCTACAAACAACCTCACCTTCACTATTAAGAGCTCTTCGTACGACATACGAAAAACCTCTTTACAGCAGTAAAGTACTACAACACATGTACAAGGATAACAGCCCACGGGGCCAATAGCCTATGAAACCAAAAATGTTGGACTTGCAGGCCTACCGAGAATGGACCAAGAAGTTTTTTTCCTGGTCCTTCTGACTTCTCTGCAGGTTCACCAGACCAACATTGTCCATCCCATTGGCTACTGGTCCTTTCGGATGTCACCGTAGATAGCTGGTCACTCATCAGCGTAAAGACAACTACAGGCCCAATAATAAAAACCCCATCTATGCAGAAAAATTTTCAGGATCAGTGTTCCTCACTTTTTTACACCAATTAAGCCTTCAACTTTTTTTTTTTTTTTTTTTTTTTTTTTTTTGGGGGGGGGAGTATTTTGAAAACTCTTCTGACACACTTATAGAGGTATGCAACCAGCCTCAAGCTTACCATTTATAAGTTGCAAAGGGATCTACCAATTTAAATTGTTGCCCAACTTTTTTTTTCAATTTAAATTTGGAACCCAATCTTATTTTCAAGTAATTTTTTCTTCTTCTTTTATACATCACATCACCATTAGCATCAAGAAAAAACCATTCCCCATCATACTGTCCCAATCATGTAACAGGTTGCTTTTATCAACTCATTCTGAGCCCCGTTATCCCCCAAGTACATTAATATGAAGTGTACAGGGGTGCACAGAACAATTCAAGTCTGGAGGTCATAAAATATAGATATTTTTTACTTTCACGATCCATGTATCACTTTGAAAGGGAAGGCAAGCCCAAAGAAGGGGGAGGGGTTGGGGAACTGATTGCATCAAGTTTTTTTTTTTCAAAGCTTATTTTAAAATAAATTTGCTAATTGGGCATGGATATATGTAATAAATCATATTCATCTCTTTCCCAAAAGTAACCTTGCATGCTTGGATAAGAGAAAATTTCTTACTTCTTCCAAATTTCTACCATTTCCTTGACATTTTCCTATCAACGATGGCCCATTTATAAGGTTAATAAGGTCAATGACTTGCCGCAACATTTTAGTTTCATGCAGTCTGAAGTTGACCTCCGTCCACATGTGAAATCCCAGGTTGACCAATGCCAGTTCCCTGGATCAGTCCATAGGTGTCAAAACAAATCCCCACAAGACCAACTGGCATTCAAGTTTTTCCATGGGTTTGTTATGCCAACATCATCAGTCTCGATTCGTCTCATGTGAACCATCGAGCCGTTACTGCAGTCATCCTCACCCCACCCAAACCTGCGTCTCATTATCGTCTACATGGCCATGCCCCCACCATCACCTCAAGATACCAACCTTCTGAAGCATCCATCTGATCAAGCTTTCCTTCCTCCCATTTTACTTACCCCCATGAGCACACGTCAAGATACCATAGTTCCATCTTTTATAAGTACACTTTCTTACCATCCACCATGCAAGCAGAGCAAAGCTGTATGGCCTATTTCACACAACTCACCTTCGCGAACACCCCACAAAAGTTGTTGGTTAGATTCTTTGCAAACAGTTGTTGATAAGGGCCTTTCTTCACATTCTTGACTATGGAATCCATCAGATACATAATGGGTAACTTCTCGTTGGAAGGGGCCTGAACAGAAACAAAGAGAAGTCTCAAAATGAAATTAGCTGACCATGCATAGACCTCTTGCATATAAAGAGATGTGTTTTAAATGCAACTATAAAAAAATAAATAAATAAATGCAACTTGATTCCAACCAGTCAGGATCACATACTAAGTTGCACTTTAACACTTCTTTTTATCCAAGTGGCCCATGATGGATGGATGAAAATTTGATGAACTGTGCGCCCAGAACTGTCCCTCAAGAATTCCACGCATGGTCAGTGTATCAGGAGCCATTACCTCGCAGTGGATTTTCAAAAATTTCTTCCCCACCATCCTTCATGAAAACTTTTCTACATTTACTATTACAGGTTAAGGATAAATTAAGGAAGCAGATTCCAAGTCCTTTGAGCCATCTCACATACATGTATAAAGGCAATTGAGCTGCATGTAAATGTTGAAGATGTGCAGAAGCATAGCTACATGAATATGAATAAATGTATAGGTATGAAAATAAACATTGTGATAAAATAGGTGTCCCTCCTAATTCTCTGTCCCCCTGAAAACAGCACACTTCCTCTCCCTCCTCCTCTCTCCTTCAAGTCCTATTTTCATTCACTTGCATCCACCTCCTCCAATTTTTCCTCATAATTCCGTACATTCTCCCACGATCTCCTTTCATTTTCCTTCTACTTTCCTTCTTTCTCATCTTTTTATCTTGTTACTCTTTCCTTTTTATTTTCTGTTCCTTTACCAATAACGAAAACACTACCCATTTAAAAAAATCTTCTATACTTCATCCACCTCTCTAGCACTTATCAGCTATGTCAATATCTCAATTTCACATCAACGCATGATTTAGGAATAATTTACAACATTACTAACATCCTGTTTTCACAACTCTTACCAACGTCACTACAATGTTACAATCAATAACTTCCTTTAAAAATATGGAGAATAATGCTACTACAAAATATTCCACTAATACACTGTACTTGGCACAAGATATGACCATATATGCCATACATATCACTGCAATTCCTCTATAAAAAAAAAAAAAAGACAAAGATAACAGTGCCATATGGTACATCAATCATCAAGGCAATATGGGGCCCAGGAAGGCGTGTTATCATGGCTGACAGCTCAGATTAGATTACATGTACAGCACTCAGGCTGACAATTTCTTTTTCTCTCTCTCCCTCATTTGAATTTTATATTTGACACACAATTGATATTCATACATTATCTTTTTCAGAATGCATAATGCCTAAATTTAGTTTCAATGGCATATAATTCACATACAATGTAGGGAATACATGTACATGTACCAAGTTTCAGTGTTCTCTTTTTAAGACATATAAATGAACATGTTTATTTTTGTCCATATAAATAGAAAATACAGAATATTAATACATGTATCTTCTTTTTTCCCTAATGATCTTGGAATACATTTCATAAACTTTATAAATTTCATACATGGAGAGACTGCAGTTGCTCATTTATGCGTATATCTTGAAATGGTGACACAGAAACATCAAAACTGAAAATAAATCCCACAATATATCCATATCAAGATTTCATGCAATTCTTGGAGTAAATAATATAAATGGAGATTCAAATAATTTATATTTCTCCTGAATATAGATTGGACTAACATGACAATACACACATGTAATGAATTAACTGATAAAAAATTGTATCTATAAAGAAACTTCAAAAATTGATGTGTTAATAGCATTCTGATTATTGAAATACAGTAGTGCGCTGTATGATGTATGACCTCCAGTCAAAGCCTCAGAAAAGTCTTCTATTTCTACATACATGTATTTTCCTGTTTACAATGCATAATGAAACAAATGAATTAAATAAATTTCAGTGTTTATAGGTTTCAGTAAGGCTGTATCAAAAGTTTTTCCTCAATTTTATAGAAATAATCATCTCTTTACAAATGCTGCATTTCATTATAGAATCCTCAATTTTAAAGAAATATTCATCTCTTTATTTATTCACCAATAACATATTGCTGAATAAATAAAGAGAATTCATTTTCAGAATTGTTTGGCAGATGCCATATGTTCATACAACGGGTTATGTGTTAATTGTTCAGCTGGATTCTGTTAGAATGTTTTCATAATTACCAAAATTGAAGATTACCTTTCACAAATGCAAACTGCATTTTGGCTTCCTCAAAGTACCAAACAAAAATTATTTCAATGATGCTTACCAGGCAAATTATGAATATTTAATGAATTCATAGACAATCATCTCCAAAGTGTCCCATGTTAACTACCAGATTATTCAATCCTGAATCAATAAATTTGAAACAACCGTCCATTTTGAATTATTAAATATCTGGAATGAAGCTGGCACATTAATTGTTGTACAGGGTATTGGGAAAAGTTCTCTGATGGTAAAGATGGCAAAATAAAACTTCAAATACATGTACATGTACATTTGTGATCTGGGGGTGTTTCATAAAGCTGTTCGTAAGTTACGCACGACTTTACGCACGATTGGAACATGTTCTTGGGTGCTAATCAGATTCTCAATCATGTACATGTAGCGCAACAACATTAAAGTCGTGTGTAACTTACGAACAGCTTTATGAACCCCCCGGTCTAATCAAATATGAGCATGCATGAACCTACATGTAGACGCCAAGCACAGCCCACAAATGTATTGAATACAATTCTTGGCACAGAAAAAAAGTTCTTTGTAAGGATTCAATGCACTTGCAGTCTGTTGCCTAGATACAACATGAACAATACAGCCAAGGCATGGCAGACTATCAAGACAAGATTGCCAAGGTAAAGGTCACAGTAAATGATAAAATCTGACTTAATGAATAGGCAAAAGAATATGCACTGGTGTAAATGTGTTTGATCCCATCCTAAATGCTAAAAACAGATGTTTTGACAACAGTCACAAGTACAAGTCAAATGTCTGAAATATTCTCAAAATTAAAAGGTAGATACTGACAATGAATACTATTAGGAATCTATTTTGCTTTGATTTTTTTTGTTAGTTTTTCTATGCTACTGTTGCTGTTGGAAATTGTGCTTTTTAAGAATGAAAAATAAATACTCTTCCACTTGCTTCTCAAATTTCACTTGAAAACTGAAAATCAGGATTTGGTTTCAAACCAATTAAATTGAAGCCTGCCAGCATGACCAAGATATGGTTCTAATAACTTTAAACATCACCGCTAACTACCATATGGCATCTTTTCCCTGCTATTTGCACGTAAATTAACCTATAGTGCGATACATCGCTGCCACACTACATGTATTTCAACTTCAAGCTTATGGAATTGAATTGCTACAAAGTGTACTTTGTATTCATCTTATCTAAGTAAATGCATTTGGTATCAGTAATCAAATATCAATATTTTCTCAAGTAAATACAGGTATTATGAGAAGGTATTACCGGGGAATTCAACAATATGTTGTACAATGCAATACATGTACATAGAACTGATTCAAAATCACATGCATATCAATCTACAATTGCATGAAAGCAAGAAAAACATTGACAAACAGTTTATGTCTGTTTGAAAGCACATTTTTTTCCTCTTTTGTATTTCTTTTTGAATGTTTCATTTTCCTCTTTTCTTTCTTTTTTTTTTTTTTTTTTTTTGGGGGGGGGGGGGGGGGGGGGGGGGGTGGGTGGGGTGGCAGAGTGCACATTGCACCCATAAGATTCTAGGTCTCCCCCCCCCCCCTTTTTCTTTTCTTTTCTTTTCTTTTTAAACTAAGTTCATCTGACAGGTTTCTGGCATGTATTCAGGTGTTTTTCAATGGCTACATAACAAATAGAAATACAGCCCACAAGTCTGATAGCCCAAGACACCAACTGTCACCCACTAGTATAGCAGTCTTCAGGACCAACATGTTGACTGCGTGGGCCTCCTGTAAATGTTTCTAAGGGTACAGACATTATTGAACTTTTGGTAAGTCATTCTCATGGGCCATAGTCTCAAAGGCTGTTGGGCTACTGGATGACCCATTCAAATAAATAGCTGAAACCAAGGTACTGACAATAAATCACTATGGCGGCTAAAGAGATCCCTTTAAGAGCGGAAGCTAGTCAACCAAGGCGTTGTTTGGAGATCAGACTGTTCAAGCACTCATGATGTTGAAGAGAAATGGGTAGGCACGTCATGTTGTCGCAGGGGTGAAAATGGTCACATGATTCCACTAACAAACTTGGCTGTCCCCTCTGGATGTTCCTGGAGTACATGAGAAAGATCCTCCTTAAATGTATGTCAGCCATGTTAAAGGAGTCTCCAATTTCTTTCTTTGCAGTTCTGAAGCATACCATATCCATTTTCTTGTGAAACCTCAGATAACTTTTCAGAAAGCCCTGACAGTGGCATTGTCAGTCTTGTGGGCTGTAGCCTGCCAAAAATTTAAACTAGTTTCTATGTAAGTGCTGTACTTTGTGGTTTCAAACACCAACAGAAAAATCATGATTTTAATGTGTAGGCCCACATGCACCACGCAATACCCAGAGGTACCGTTGTACACCGGGGTACCACGTTGTGTAGTGCCAGCTTGTGTCCATCAGAATACAATTATGCAATTTTGTCAGCCGATGTCAAGATCGGCAATAACAATTCCAAAGCTGATTTTCCTTCTTTTATGATGAAGTATGACGACAAACGTCTTAAATTCATTAAAATCTTCTTGCATGAAACTCGATAAAAAAAATGGTTTCACATACTTTTGGTACCCAGGGTATAGGGCTAATTTTTTTTAAAAAATAATCCAGCAAAAGGACAAATTTTTAGTTGGTACCCCAGGGTACCAATTATGTCATCATATATTATTAAGGTTGGCACATACATTGCAAACTGATTAGCTGACAAAATATTACACTGTACCCCAGTATCATTTGATCATGCATTATCTATAAGCATAAGAATACAAAATACACTTTATATCAAGTATCCCATTTAACTACAGTAGTGTATGTAATCCCTTTTTAACAAATTAAAAAATTGGAATTAGTGTAAGTTCTTCTAATTTGATTAAAAAAGTAAACACATGTACATGAACCGTAGCAAGTTCTGAAGACATCACTTTGCATAAAAATTTAAATTGCAGCTTTCCCAATTGCAGCAGTGACTACATACATGTATAAAACAGAGACAGCTGTTTGCTGCCGAATGAGGAAGTGAAATGCAGCAAAATATGTGTGTTGTGATTATACTGTATCAACCCAATGACAACCTTGATCAGATTCCTTTTTGTGGGGGGGGGGGGGGGGGGGATCCCTCTTTATCCTTTCTTGGCCTGAGTAAAAAAAAAATGTAACATGGCTTTGTATTTACTTCAACATGTCATTGTGCAAAATTATCACAGCTATTAAAAATTAATGGAGCACATAAAAACTTTTCTTTTTGTTCAACACATGATTGCTGCATGTCCACACAAATCAATTAAGGAACATATGTCCATTAACAAGAACAAATGAATGGATCATAATAAAGACTACAAAATCAATTCATATGTATACAAGTTCGTTGTTATAAATTCACATTTTAAAAGATGAAATTCACACTACTCTTCATAAATATAAAAGAAATGAGACGAGTAGAAACATAACCACCCAAAGCCTTTAAATCATCCTTACCAAGTCAATCAGAATTTCTCTTTCCCTCTCTGTCAGTTATTCATTTATCACATGCATCATGTTTTTGCTCGCCTTCTCTCTCCCACATGTACTGTAAAAGCGGTCACTTTAATGCAACTCATTTAAAGCACAGTGCTTCTCCTAGAGGTTTATCACATTTGAAACTTACGATTGCTCATAAAAATGAGTTCTAGGTGTATATGGCATGTCAACACTGCTTAGAAAATATGCAATATATTTTTGTTGAATTTTAATCTTCATGAGAGATGTATATAAATGCAGTCAGCAAGAAAATATCCACTTTTACAGTGATACTGTACATGCATCTCAATGCATTCTATCCAACCTTTCACTCAGCATGCAAGTCTTAATCATACTCCTTCTCCAGCATTTTCCTTGCCAGTTCAATTCAATTTCACAAGTACATAAACAATAATCAGCCCTTTCCACACTAGAATACCAAAGCTCACAAGACTCGCTCCTCGTAGAGAGAGCTCACCCACAATAGGAAATTGTACGGTTTCAGTGAAATCGTGAACAGCTATAGAAATATTGGATGTATGTTCACTCAAATTTGTACTAAGGCAATTACATGCACATACATGTAGATAACTTTTTTAATTTCCTTATTTATTGTGAAATTACATGTAAAATGTTATCCATGGCCATTCCCCCCCCCCAATACAAATAGTCCAAAACAGAGTGTAAATTGTACATGCAGATTCCTTCAAACATTTTTTTTTTTCCCAAGCTGTGTTTTAAACTTAAAGAATAGCAAAATGCAATGTCAAGAAAAAGCTTTGAAACTTGAAGTCTAAAAGCCTGAAAATATAGAGATTGCACAGGTTGTATTAGTACTAGGTTGTATGTACATGTAATGCCTAGAGTGAAGAAGATAATGCTTAACATTATTTTGTGCAATATTTTGGTGAAATGAATAATGTATTCATTCCAGAATATGCCAGCACACGCTGAGGAAAAAGGCCAAATTCAACAAACAGCATGCAAGGCTCAGCTTCCGATGACGACTCCAATTCCTGCATGTGGCATGCCGTAATTTTTCCAGCACTGATTATCCATACATGTAGATGTGGAAACGTTTCCCTCAGACAACAGCCGGAAGCATCAGATACTCCATCTAAGGACTGCTTTTGGAACTTCAGTTGCGATCCTAATTCCAATCAGGTACGTGTAAAATACTGGTGACCGCATAGTCTGCACTCCTTTTATCACAGAGTATGCAAATTAATTTTTTTTTTTTTTTTTGGGGGGGGGAGTCTCATGTAAATCTCTCTGGTAACCAACTTCAGCCAGGGTTTCCAAACAAATTTTCACAAGAATTTCTCAGCCACACGATAGAGATAGTTAATTTCTGATACGGTAGAGCAGGGGGGGGGGGGGGGAAGAAAGAAAAGCTGAATATTTTGAGAGATTAATTTCATCAATAACTTGGATAAAACCTGAAAAACTATTAGTTTCATAAAAATGCAATGAGTACAGTAAAAACTTGGTTGTGTCACATGTACATATTTTCAGATGTGAAAAACTGAAAACAATGTGAAACAATGCAAAAGTATAACCCTTAAAATAAAAGTAGTAATTTATGGGCCTGTTATTAGAAAAAGTTACAAAAGAATCAAGGTTTCACTGTACTCATTGTGAGAACAAATTACATTGTATCAAACACCCGAAAACAAGCAATGAAGTTCACACTCAAGTACTGTAGTGACTTATCAACATGCACTCAATCTCCAAACACATGTACTTCACTTTCTCAAAATTAAAACACAGTCACATCAACACACTTTACACTGAACAACTATAGTGTATCTTCAAACTTTCATTTTCACTCAAAACTATCATGCACACTTACATTGTACTTTTCTCACTAGGAACATACACTGTACAGGACAAACTGTCACTATTTCACTAAACATCACTATTCTCCATCTCACAGTTTACATGTAGATAATACTATCATAAAACTATCATTTGAATAATTTGATTTGAATCACACTTCACAATATGCCCCTTTAATTCTTTTATTCCCTTTTTTTTTTTCTTTCCCCCCTTTTTTCATCTTCAATTTCCCAGAATGACAATTTCTCCTAGTTCAGATTAAGCCAAATCCTCAAAATAGGAATTAATAGGAAACCAGGAGAAATGTCAGAAATTCAACAGAATTCAACAGGCATAAATGTGTCCATGTAAATTAAATAAATAAATGAAACGTCATGATTTGGAAAAACACCAATCATATGAAAAAGGTTTCCAAACACAAATCATATTTTAAAAATGAAATAAGATTATGAAGTTACACAGAACTTCTGCTTCTGTTGGCCCATCAATGTCAATGCTACAGACAATTACACATAACAAGCATAATTTCCCACAAGAGAACTTTATTTTCATTTACAAAAATACATTGCACATGTGATGAGTAAATAAGTTGTACTTCAAAGAATGAATTGTGTAAAGGCATATTGAAGGAAGATTAATCACAGGACTAAAGAAACTGGAAAATTAAAAATTTCAATGATGGTTTTGTGATGCATGAAATCATTCTTTTCAACACGATAGCTTCTTACAAATTTGAAGTTTTCTCTTTTGCTTAAATCAATGAAAAATTTTGAAAACAAATGTCAAGTTGTAGGATGAAGAATTCTTTCTCTTGAATTGTTCTTGCCAGGTAAATGCAAACAGTTTTTTGGAACAAATTTAGTTGTTTTTTTTTTCTCTCTCTCTCTTTCTTTCCTTTCTTTCTTTTGGAATAACAGTAACTCCCAAGATCAAAAAAGGACAATTATTGGTCAATAAGCTACTTGTACACAAAGTAATGGATCTCTGCCAAGTGCAGAGAAACACAAAATAAAAAAATAAATAGTAAATGAACATTCTCTTAACCAACCCCAGAACTCTTTTTGAATTTCAAATCTGCCAAATTCAAACTGTTCAAGCAGTATCTATTTCAAATGAAATGTCTATGTCAAATCCCTATGATTATGAACATGATCATTCTATAGATGTGTTATCAGTCCGCATGCATCCGTTTTTTTTTTTTTCAAATTACTATAGAAATTGTACTTACTCATGGTTAATAATTATTTCTATGAAAAATATCTAAATGTAATAATTCCTAAGGTGTAAACAGATAAATCTGGGATTTATGACTATTCTGGCGGCTGTCTGGCCATAAGTTTTGTTTGACTGCTCAAAAGTGTCTCCAAAAGAAAAGCTGTTCATGTACATGTACACTGCTTTAAAAAAAATAAAAAATACATGTAGCTAACAATGGAATGAATCGTAATGAGGCAATGACATTTTCGATCTTTTGAACAATTTCATAATTCAATCATTACCATTCGGCATTTCCCCATTCATGACATAAACCTAAATCTGTAACAAATTATCTTCTTCTTCATCTTCCTCCGCTATTTCCAGAGATCTGCAGCCAATTGGGCAAGACTTCCTTTTGCGACAGCCACCCAACTTGAAAGGTGTGCTTTATTCCGGCGTTAGCATGTTTGGGTGGCTGTCGCAAAAGGAAGTCTTTCTGCCAAATGAGCATTACCATAGCAAATTTCCCATTCCTCTTGATACCAATATTAGACTGCTTCTCCCAGATCATGTGACCTCACCCAACAACGTGCGTACATCATAGTTCATACATGATGTACATGTACGTGCATAACGAACAGGTGACGTCAGTCACGATCGGGTCAATTATTTCTATCATTATTTTGTGTAATCTTACAGCCACTAATTCCTCAGAAAGCCCAGATTTATCTGACAAAAGTACATTAATGTAATATTGAAGACTCATTCAAATGTGAATTTAACTACATATTTCAATTGCAAAAGCGGGAATATCCCGAGAGAAATGAACCTTCTGCAGCCGATTCTCGATGAGTCGCACAACCTCCGACGCATATGGTGTGTATTCCTCTGCAAGCATCGTCAGCGTGTTGATATGCGGCTTGCTGTTGATTTTTAGGTCGGACAAAGTGGACCCATATTCCCGGCGTACCGTCTCCAATTTTTCCTCCATGGCTGGACATCTACGTCGACGTCAACCAGGGAAGGCAGACTTGAAGAGAAGAATGTTTACAGAAGTTTCAGTGCGCTATCCTAAATTCAGTAACATTTTGGACTGTTCAGGGTCGTATGTGGACATACTTCGTTGAATTGACTATCGGCAGTAAATATGTCTCGAAAACGGAATTTAGGGGATGTGCGCAGTTATTGCGCATACAAGGTGTAGATGATAATATTTGATTGGCCAGTACAAAGGTGGTCAAAGAATACACTCCAATCATAAGTCTTGTTTCATCACTAAACAGCAATTCTGTCGTTCCATGACGTATTCATGAATGACGTAATTCTAAACTACAGTTAGTACTAAGTCTTCTAGTTATTTCGAAATGACTGGCCTCTGTCACCTCCTATTTCCCAATTCCAACCAAAGCTGGTTTTGTTCCGGGGTTTTGTTACACACATAGATTTCATTGAGACCTCTTCTTTGCTCGGAAACTGGGACACCCCTTTTTTTCTCGCCCCAAATCTGTATTCAATTACCTCTTTCAGCTGATGAATAGAACAGGAACGGTGGATGGGGGGTCGAGGGTACTCAGATTTGGTTCGGACGGTACGTGCATGCAGCTGATCATGAAGCCTCCATATCCGTACCCATTAAGTGTATCCATTTTAAGGGATTTTCATTCAAACAGTGGCCCATTTTTTAGATATTCAGGGGCATGCATGTTTAGGGACTTTCTGGCAAAAAAACCATAACCCACGTTTCACGGATTTCTTGCAAAAAGCGACCCATTAGAGCAGGACATCATCCCCGTAGGCCTATACCATATTAGATGAGTAGTCGAGTACCCCCCCCCCCCCTCTTCCGGGAGGGGAAAACATGACAAATTGATCATAGCTGCCATCATAATCGTGATGGGCATGGGGGGGGGGGCCCCGGGGGAGACACAGGAATCAAAAGTGCAAAAACAGATGGATGGAAATTGTCGCTCAAAGATTTAATTACTGACCACCAACGCAGTGGATGCAAGCACACTCCCTAATGCTCTTCCTTTCTTTCTTTCTTTCTTTCTTTCTTTCTTTCTTTCTTTCTTTCTTTCTTTCTCTCTTTCTCTCTCTCTCTCTCTCTCCTCTCTCTCTCTCTCTCTCTCTCTCTCTCTCTCTCTCTCTCTCTCTCTCTCTCGTTATTTGTTTTCTCAAGCCGTGGTAGCCCCATATACTCACATTTACCTATGTTAATTATGTGTGCCTTTCATGTCTAAATGGTCATACGGGGGTGATCGAGGGTGCTACCCCACCCCTTTAAAAAAAATAAAGGAACTGGAGCTCGCAGACAGAGATAAAAGCGCAACTCTACCGCCCATGGGTATATATATATTCAACCTTTTAGCCCGGCGCACACTGAACGATCCGGCTGCGATCCGATGGCGACTGACAACCCACTTCACCGAAGGCCCGCGAGACCGAAGGCCCGCGAGGCCGAAAATAGCAAATCTATAATGTACACCGCTCTGACCAATTCCTGTGCCAGAAGGAAGTTTAAAAAGTGTTATAGGGCAGTGGAAAGTTTTCCATTGAAGGTGTGTGACATCCGGAAACGAGGACTAAACATGCTAAAGGAGACATAATTATTTTATAGTGATAGCGATAGGATACGAGAAAAGTCGGCCTTGCGGGCCTTCGGTCAAGTGGGCGAACCCCGATCCGATTTTGGAACAGCATTCGATATGAATGTTCAAACACATAAAATCTTCGTGATCGAAGTTCCGAATAGAGGTATGAACACTAAAATCGAAATTCCGGGCTATTGTGAGCCTCCCTGCAGGAATAAAAGCGAATTCAGTTCCAAGTCGTAGTGACGTCATAGTAATCCTGCGATCGGCTAAGATTTGAAGCCGATTTGGCCTCTACTCTGACCACAAGGTTTGCAGTTAACCAAAATTTCGATTTTAGTATTCTTGTCATTATTCCGAACTTCGGACAAGACGATTTTACTTGTTTAAACTGTCATTTTAAAATGCCATTTGTTCGAAAATCTGGTCGCAGTCGGATCGTGTGCGCCGGGCTACGGAGTGCGAGCAGTGCGAGCAGAGTGGTTGGTTGGTTGGTTTTTAGTTTAGAGGCGCTTATCACTTCTAAATTAGTATATTTGCGCCTGTATTCGTACTGACTCTACTCGTACTCGCAGAGTGCGAGTAGAGTCCCTTTATATAGACAAGTGCGAGTAGAGTCTAGCGTCCTCTTTTGTCACAATCATTGTTTGCAGAATACCCTTCCCCACTGATCAGGGAACTTTAGATTGTGCCATACCCCCTCCCCCTCCCTCCCCTCCCCTCACATTCTTAAAAAGGTGAATATTTTGATTCATTTGTTTTTAATACATACTCATTCTCATCGTAACTCCAATTTCTTTCATCTGAACGCTAAATGATGCATATGACCATAGGCGTCAATCCGTTTTCCAATGGGGGGCAGTCCAAAAATTTGCTGAGATGCGGAAAAAATCAGGTGTTTCTATTTCTATTTGGGGGAGGGGCAAGGGCGGCGGTATCAGAGTGAGGGGAGGTACCAGCGAAAAGGGCATTCTTTAAAAGAGGGGCACTAACAAAGGGGGAATACAGATTGGAAAATACCGTTCATTCTATGGAACACACTCTTTTAAGAATCATTTATGTTTTTTGACATTTTTGTTCCTACGTAATAACTACTTTGTAGTTGTAAGACTGTCCTGATTACTCATTTGCGGGCGAGCGAAGCGAGCGAGCAAAATATGGTAATTGCTTTTGTGAAGACCACATTATTTGCATTATTCAAAGTTAGTGATTGTAAAGATATTTAAAAATTATTTCAGGGTTCTTCATTATCATTGTTAAAGTGAGAGGGAGCACAATTCCCAGCTGATTTCCTTATGGTACCATTATATCATAAAAAAGTTGATGATCTATAATAATGCGAGTTTTCGCCAATCGAAATCATAGAGCGTATCTTAGTGCTTTATTACAAGTTGTTCCCTGTTGTTTCCCAGGGCCTAATATGAAATACAAGGCTTTCAAAATTTGGGGGGACATACCCTATGTGCCCCTTCAATATTTTTGGGGGGCGTGTCCCCTGTCCCCCCTCCCCCGATTGACGCTCATGCCTATGACGATGACGATATTCTTACATTATAGCATGCTTTTTATTATAGGTCATGGTCTTAATCTGATTAAATCTGATTAAATCTGTGTCCCATCACAAGCTCTGCTTTTCGAGTGTTCGCCTCATTCTTTGTAACATATTCTGCATTTATGTTCATCATTAATAACACATCGTTATTTCGTAAAGTTACGCATGACTTTGCGAACGACTTGCACATGAAGCGCCAATCAAATGTGATGGGCAATGTTTTTCCTGACGTTTTAACAAAGTGTGACTGCATGCATTTCCCATAATCTCAATTAAATTGAGGCAGAAAATGTACTTTGCAATAAAAATTTTTGTAAACAATAGTAGTGTCATTCTGCGTTTGCATATTTCACCTATAGCCGATGCAATTTATAATGATTGAGAATCCCATTTATTTTGCCATATTCTAGTCGTTCGTAAAGTCATTCGTAAATTTGCGAACAGCTTTATGACCCCCCCCCCTCCCAACTTAATTTACAGCTAGGCCTACCTTTAATAAGAATAATAGGGTATCCTTAATAAAATACAAATATATACATATATATATATATATATATATATATATATATATATATATATATATATATATATAAGAATAATAGGGTAGATGCATGGTCGTAAAGCACGAGTCCACCTACTGAGGATGCACTCAATACATGACTGATGTTTTTTTTTTTTTTTTTATATAGACGCGTTGTCGATTTTGGTGATGGTGTGAAGGGGTGCATCATCTACCTTCTAATTTTCGTTGTCTCCCCACTCCCTTTTCTGCTCTTCCCCGGGCTCTTCCCCTCCCACATCTCTCTCGCTCTCCCTCAGTCTCTGCTATCTCTTTCTACTTTTTATTTTCCTTTTCTCCTTTTCACCATTCGGGGTGCCGTACACAGTGCCCCTCCCAAGTTACAAGGGCATCATATACCTTCTTAATATTTTCCTTACCTTCCCGCCCCTATTTCTGCCCCTTCCCCATCCGCTTATACTATAGGTAAACCATCGGAGGTTGTGAGACCACCGCTTTAAACCTCGACATTCTCTCTCTCTCTCTCTCTCTCTCTCTCTTTCTCTCTCTCGTAGTTGTAGGCCCTTATCAGAAGTAGGTTTTTTCGTGTTCATTTTTAAGCGCCTATAGATAGTCTGATAGTAGGGCTTTATAATAAACCTTTTTTTTCATGTAACCAAAAACAACAAACAAAACGACAACAACAGCAACCATACATGCCATCCAAGTTTTGCATAAACATGAGACCTATAATATTATGATGCGTCAGCAACACAATCACAAATAATCCCAAAGATAAGGCCAAGATGACGTATTCCGCGAGGGTTTTTTTTATATGAATATAATTCCTCCTCGGATTCTTTTTCCTCCGCGGGTTCTTTTTCATGTACAATTCCTCCATCTTGACAGATTTCTTTGGAGGGGAACAACGAGTAGTAGAGCAATCGAAAATTGCTCCTTGAGATTTTGTTCCGCTTCAACCAATATCCAAACCCCCGTCAGTTCTGTTTCATTCTACACAATGTTCTAAATTTGCAGAGGTAATTGCACTATTTGCTACCAAGCTCGTCTTCAAGCATTTTCAGAAAATAAGGTAGGCAGATCTTGTTTTTCTTTTTCGATCTTGATAAGATAAGTGAGGTTTTAGAGATTCACAATTTAATGATATGTGAACATCTTATAATATTTCAAAGGTACGTAGAAGTAGAAAAAATTCAAAGTTTTCTGTTCATGAGTATGATAGCGTTATGGAATTAAATTCGAAGAATTTCTAAAGTAATATCAACATCTTTTTTATACTTACAAATTATAGTAAACTCACATTCATTGTTCTATTATGCAGAATTTTTTTAAATAGTGTAATGTGAAAGAACTGACTGATTCATGTTCCGTGTACAAGACACATGGCAGTAAAATATCAAGGTATATACCTCGTTTCGTCCGACCGATACAACGTTTCTACATTCCTTTCTTATGTTTCTTGAACACGATTCCAACTGCTTTCGAGAAATCAACGCAAAGGCATTTTCATTGTTCTGATGATCCCACAGAAACCATGTTCTGATTACATAATGTAATGTTCGAAATTTTAAAAAAGGTGATGGATGATGTTACTGAAAATTAATGCTTACCAAAATATGATCTGTGAATATGCTTTTATCTCTTCCCGCCTTTTTAGTATCATCTTTAATCTGAAAAAAAAAAAAAATCGAATTTGTTCAGGGACTGCCTCAATGGAACATAATTACTGGATAAGAATAGGAGGTGACTTTTGCTCGCTCATGAGATTTTAGTAGCTAGAAAGGCAGATTTCTAATTTTCATTAAGTTAGGGATTCCATCTACGGTTATCGGACTGCTGTTGCAGAGACTGATCTGTATAAGTTTAATAAAGTTTTGCCTTATTTAGGGCATACGCAATAATACCGTTTGGGGAGAGATTCACAGAAGTCTTGTCTAGAAATTTTCAGATAAATTTCTCAATATGCCTTGGCCTTAGCAGTGCAATAATTATGTTTCATCAGTTTACTTTTTCCTTGATTGCCATCATTTTGTTTATGTACATGCAGAATGAAAGTATTAATGAAACACATCTCGTATAATCACAAATTTTTCCAATTTTCCATTCTCTGAATGAAGAGGAGTAGAAATCCACACTGTAAGGTGTCCTTATGAGGATCTACGGTATATTGAGTTGTGTGAACAATTACATTTTGGAAGTGCCATGGATTCCACTTTTTTTTGTGCGTACATCAGCACTACTGTGTTCTGTTATGTACACTGTTCGTATTGTTGCTAGTTTTCCCTAAGTATTTTTAGGGCACAAGTGAAGCAAATTTTCTCTTGGCGGAAGGGGGTGTACTCATATTTTAGAGGGGGGGGGGGTTGAGGGGTCTACAAAATTACGAGCACTGCTTTTTAGTGAATCCCTTCATTTCCACATAATTGAAGACTTTTTTAAAAGATCCATTTATGTATATGTACTTGTAAAGAAAAACAAACAACAAACAAGAAATGAATATGCGCTAATGCCCTTTGGTAAGGTATTAATCCTCATTACCAAGTCCTTCGGAGGGGACTTAAAGCCGTCGGTCCCCTGGCTGCTTACTAACAAGCATATACACATGCTTTCTTAGCAGTCAGGTAAAATAACCCACCATTTATTATGTATATCATCTTCATCTATTCTTCATGATTACATCTAAGGCCATTGTCTTTTCTTTCTGTCGGAAATGAATAAATCCGAATTCGAATTTGAGCGCCAGATTTTCGATCCAAAAAGTACAGATCCTTATGACTCCTCAAGGAGTAAATTTCCACTAATGTATACACTTACAGAGCAGATTATGAAGAGCAGGAAATAACTGGAACACAACTCATCCCTGTCTGTCAAAATCAGATGTAGTATTAAATGTGAATGATTATACACATAGTGTATTTCATTTTATTCGTCCCAGTTTTGAGATGAAAATATGAATAGCCTTTCTCGTTTCTCTGTTATTTCTCGATCAATATATACAATAAGATTCATGTCTTCATTTCAACTTTCATGTCTTTATTTCAACGATACAATCCTTTTTTTTCTGATACAGATATAGTGCAAATATTCATTAATTTGTCAGAATAATAACACACGCGGAACAATAATTGGCTATTTGTGGCCTTGACTGTATCTGCATCTGTGTTTTGTCCACGTTTTATGTAGATGAACATTAATTGCATCCCAGATTATGCAATATTTTGATGATTTGGTAAAATCATAATCAAAACAACTATTCATGTTAGATGCTAAAGTCTTTTGAATAGTTAATTGCAGGAATTTCAATTACTCCTACATAGTGTTGTTCTTCACTGTAAAAACGCTGTTTAAATTGGCGATGTTTAAAATTGTGTTGTTTAAATATTAGAAATATTGTTTAACTGTTTTAAATAATATCGTTGGAAATTTGCTACAAAAATATTAAACAACAAACTGTTTAAAGTTTAAACAACAGTAGTTGTTTAATAGAGTTTAAACAATAGTTGTTAGAGTGACTGGCTTAAACAGTTGCTTAAGATTTTTGAACAGTTGTTTAAGATATTTTTTACTGTGTTGTTTAGCCCCTTCATATACAACAAATTAGACTGAGATTTCCAGAAATCCGTGTTAATTACACTACACCCATAAGTGACAACAGTATAATTATTATCAAAGCAATATTCTTCCTTTCTCAGATTTGATTCTACCCACTATTCTTCTTCTGCAACTCGTTCTCCACGGCTTGACCATGGGGTTGAACAGGAAACAAACATTTCATCTCCTAGGCGTGGCGCTACTCTTGGGTCTCTTCTGTTCTGAACCAAGGACTGGTTACGGTATGCTGGATTTTTCTTGGTGTCCTCCTGAAGAATTTGCCTGCACCTGCAGCCTAAATGAGGGTTCAACCGAAGGCGAAACTGGAAACGAAATACCAATGATGATATCTTGCGACACCAGCAACATCAAAGCCATCATAAGCAGCATACCGGGCCACCTCGCTTCTGACTTAGAGCTCCATGTAGCACTAGGAGCCGAAGATCAAGTTCTTTCGTCTTCGACCTTCCTCAATTTCTCGAAACTGTCGCTCCTTGATCTGTCGGAGAATTCGCTGAAGCAACTTCAGGCTGGTGCTCTTCACAACGCAGTGGAGCTGACCGTCCTCACCCTAAGCCAAAATTTTCTATCTGGTTTGGCCAGTGGAATGTTCAGTGGAGTTCTAGAGGTAGGTGATTCCACTGTCCAGTACGGTCTGCCAAAACTCAAAGAACTCCGACTCGACAACAACGACATCGCTTTTATCTCTGACGACGTGTTTGAGGACTTATTGGCTCTTCGCTTCCTTGATCTTTCCGGAAATCGGATCTCGGAGATCAGCAACTTCACGTTTTCTGGTTTACGTAGCTTGACCATCCTACATCTAGCGGGAAACTTTCTTCAGCACACCAATTCCAGCATGTGGGGACCACTTCGCAATTTGAGAGAGTTGAATCTGTCGGACAACCAGATCGGCGAAGTTGTGCCCGATTCATTCAAAGAACTGCCGCATCTCGAAACTTTGCGATTGGACAGGAACCGCATAGACGAGATGCATGATCCTGGCCTTGAAATACCGTCCGTGAACAAGCTGAACCTGTCTCACAACTCCATCTCTCACTTATCCTTCTCTTTCTTTCATCCGCTTTCACAAAACATGACCTGGATCAATCTTGACAACAACCTCCTGACGAAGATAGATTACGGAAGTTGGTCAAGTTCAATCATCCAAGAGCTGTATCTTAATGACAACGATCTGGGAAACATCGCAAATGCATTCCTATGGGGCATACCGGAGTTGAAACACCTCGAGATGAAGAACAATCGGATCCAGTTTATTGCACAATATATGTTCGGTGATCTACTCAGTCTGGAGGTTGTGAATCTTGATGGTAATGAGATATCTTATCTCCAGGCGGATATCTTTGATGTCGAGTACGATCCACGACAACGTTTTCAGCTGCCAACACCGACGGCTTTAAAGAAATTGTACATCAATAACAACCGCCTGTCATCCCCTTGCAGAGATATTATTGAACACATGTTTGGCATGCAGATATACTCCATGAATCACAACCTGGTCAGGCAACTTCATTCGTTCCATTTGCCAGAGCATGAGGCTTTAGCGGACATTGATCTGTCAATGAATGAAATCTACTCGATTGCCAAAGATACATTCGCCAATCTCCCTGCTCTTCATAGGGTCAACCTGAAAGGCAACGAACTACAAACTCTATCTCGCGATGTATTTACAACCCTACCGTCATTCCTACTCCTGGGTGGCAACCCGCTTGTGTGTGATTGCAACCTCGTTTGGCTTCAAGAACCACCTTTTGATGCTGAAGAGGACCTCAAATGTGCTGCTCCAAAAGCTCTTGAATCCATGAGTGTATCCTCTCTTGACATGTCCGAATTCCATTGCTCGATCGAAGTCAATGTGAATACATCAAACGAATTTTCAGGTGTCCATGGACAAGGCGTTCTTCTAGAATGTCCAGTCATGTCGGTGAGCCGAGCCAATGTGCAATGGTTTGTTGCCGCCTACAACCACACCTCGAGGGAAATGGTCCTCGAAGATGTCACCAAGACAGGTGACAGATCAGCAGCCATCACCAGCTATCCGAATGGTTCTCTCTACATCCACACCATTTTGCACGAGCAAAACACCAACTACACTTGCCGCGCCACTAACAACGTCGACGAGCGGGACTTCTTCATTCTGCTACGGGTCGAGGGCTACAATGGAACTGCGGCCGCTGATGGAAGGACCGGTAAAGGCGGTGAGGACGGCTATAAGATCTGGACGACGGAAATCATGAAATACGCTTTAGGCGGGGCGACAGGAGCTGTTTTTCTCATTGGCCTTATAAGCATCCTCCTGGCCTTCTTTCTGTCTAGCAAACGGCTCCAGAAGACCATGAAGACGGCGTCCCGAGATTCGTTTGAAAAGGAGTTGCCCGTGAATAATAAGCAGTTTGGACAGAGCAACTAATCTCATAACCCCAGTTACACTTGAATAATATACCGCTACTATACTGAAAATAGACCATACATTCTACCAAGGAGCTTCAAGAGTTGGATTCCCAACTGGCAACAAATCAATTCAAGCAGCTGCCCCTTTCTAAGGATGCATAAAAGAATCTGCGCTGTTGCACGCCGCAAATAGGCGTTGTGGCGTGCGCCTGTAATCCAGCCAATAATGGATGTTGTAAACTTATTCAGATTCAGAGGACACTGGGTCGAGTCCCAGTCACGTCTCTGGGATGGTGACGTAAACGGGCGATCCCAGACGTAAATAATCATATCTGATTAATACACGTTTGTAAAAACCCAGTTTAACAACAACAACCTTTGATGTCCGATGGTGCATGCCGCCAACTTTATGGGAAAACGGAGTAGTAATTTTTGTCGCAAATAAAATATCGGGAATACTTTACTTTTTATTTGAAGAAACAAAGTGAAAACTGAGCACTTGATGAAACATCAATACAAAAGCCTAATAGTCTTCAGAAATTCGGCTGTTGCATGATAGCAGTTTGAATTTGTGATTTTTTTTTTTAATTTGACAATTCTAAAATCCACATTTTGACACTGTTCCGATTACTTCCGACTAACGAAAAATAAAAGATGCAGTTGTTCACGTAAAGTTATTCATGATGTTATACCCTCCTGTACCATAAGTATTGTAACATAGCTAAATGTGTATGCCTTTGTGAGGTATAAGCCTTTCTGTATTTTGTGATTTTTCGTTTATAACTAACAAGTGTTGTCGATCATTTTTGTATATCTTAAAAGGGAGAACTTGTCCTTTTCTGTCCTGAGAGTAGTAGATATCCTGAACAGGTCATGTCTGTAACAACGGAGAAAACAAAAGACCAAAGGAACCAAATGCCCATATTGGGAGGTGGGAGTTATCAGTGAACGAAATCATGATACTCCCCCTTCGTATTTCTTTCCAACCTGTTTAAAAGGTTTGTGTACACTTTTAGCAAAGAAATGATACCCATAATGTTTCCAGAAAAGAGCGGAGGAAAATAGCCTCACCCATAGAAGATAGATTTTTGTGGGCCGTTGCCAAGGCGTTGCCAAGGAGGATGCGCACCACAATCATTAGCCAGCAAGATAATTATAATAAATCCGTGAAGAATTCGCTGATGGCAACGTGGTGAATATATCGAAATTAATTTCCATAAACGAATTCTTCACATACTTATTATATTTTTCTGGATAATGGTTGTGGAGCGCATCCTCCTTGGCAACGGCCTACAGAAAAATATCTTCTATGGGTGTGGTCATTTTCCTCCGCTCTTTTCTGGATACGTTATGGGCATTATTTTCTTGCGAAAAGTGTATACATAACTGAAGGGGGAGTATCATGATTCCGTTCACTGATAACCCCACCTCCCAATATGGCTATTTGTTTCCTTTGGTCTTTTGTCTTCTCCATGAGAAGACTGGGTCTTCTCATGGAGACCATGACTGGGTCAGGATAAAAAATACAGAAGGCTTACAACTCACAATTGCATACGCAGTTTAGCTATGTTACAATACTTATGGTACGGGAGGGTATATCAGATTAGTGGGCAGGTAAGGGCATGCAGTCGAGTAAGTTTGAATCATATTTCAGGAAATTTGCATCATTTTCTTTTCGCTTGCCTCCTGTAAAGGTAAGCACTGTATACTGGTCGTATTATCAGACGAGTGGTAGCGAAAAGTAATAATCATTACAAAAGCACATTTCCCTTTGAAAATGGCCCATAAGTTTACAGCCAGGCAGGAATCTTTTGTCTATACGTATATCTGCAAGGAAGATCCAGTTAAGCACATGCTTGACATATTTTTCCTGGCGGCATCAAACATGGTTCAAAGGGAATGAATTATATGACTCCAGCTCTTGAAGCTCCTTGAATTTACCAAATGGCGTAGAGTCGGTCGGTTTAAAATCGGATTGGAGTCTAGTTGGTGTGATCGACTGTATGACGGCATACAGTCGAATGTGACGGAGAGGAGGTGGGAAGGGGTGGGAAGGGGTGAAGGGATTGAGGGATGGCAGTGAGTGTGTTCAGTAAACAATTTTCCATGTGCTAGATTATGAAAGATTTGCCGGGATGCAAAAAATTAAGTAAAATCGAAATTCTTTTACTCAATTAAGAGGGCAAAATCAATTAGTCGACGAAAGAATCGAAATCTTTCAAAAAAAAAAAAAAAAAAAAAAAAAAAAAAAAAAAGAAAGACATTATGCGTATCCAGCAAATGATAGAAATATTTTCTCGCTGTCTTAAAGGTCTAGTTTTTACATGAACGTGCCGTGGTGTCTGGTATGTTCTAATATATCGACCTTATCGCTCGTACAAAATATTGAGCCCAATGGTGAAACGGGAAAAAAATCAGCGCATTTAGGTGATCAAATCAGTATGAAGGCCATGTACCAAAACACTACATGTTATACATTAGTGATTATTTTCCTTTCTTACTTTTCTTTCCTTCTTCCTCTTATTCTTTCCTGTTTCTTCCTCCAATTTTTCTTTCTCCTCTATCTCTTACTCTTCCCCTCCTCCTTCTCCTCCTCCTTTTACTACTACTACTACTACTACGACGACGACGACGACGACGACGACGACTACACTACTACGACTACACTACTACTACTACTACTACTACTACTACTACTACTACTACTATTACTACTACTACTACTACTACTACTACTGCTTCTACTACTACTACGACGACGACAACGACGACGACGACGACTACTACTACTACTACTACTACTACTACTACTACTACGTCTACGTCTACATACTCCCTCTCCCTCTTCTTCTTTTGATAAAGCGTGTTTGATATGGTTTGATAATTCACTTTATTAATGTGTCAGAACGCACCATGCGCCTTTGTATGAAAATATTTATAGTTTGGAGACTGGAAAGTGCTGGTAAGAATTGTTCGTATTCTTTAATTAAAGTTGCGTAAGTGCAAACCTCGCTATTTGCTTTATCACTTTTTTTAAAACTTATTTATTTATCTATTTATTTTACTGTCTTCTTGTTTTACCACTTCTTGGCGGTCTCGCTTTGTTCTAACAGTTCTGTCATTTCATGGGCAAATATGCGTTAATTCACTCTCCGTTGTATCTTTTATGCTTGTTTCAGATAGTAGTCATTCATTCTCGCTATCACGTCTATAGCCCCCCCCCCATCTCTCTCTCTCTCTCTCTCTCTCTCTCTCTCTCTCGTCTGTTTCCCCTTCTATCTGTATCTTCTACCTCTTTCTTGCTTCCTCTATATTTTCGCCTGTCTCTCTCATTATCTATTTCTCTCTCTCTCTCTTCTCTGTCTCTCCACTCACTGTTCCTCAACACGTTGTATATATTATACTCGATTTAATGTGACATAACAATGCTATATCCAAACATAGAGGTATTTACTGAATATTCTATCCTTGTGTATAAATATAGAAATAGTTGTGATAACAGTGTGAATGTGGTTTGTATTTAGTCGATCGAGTTATAATTGTATTTGTTATTTGATAGGCTTATTCTGTCGTTTTGCAGGTCAGTGGTTATAATACTGAATTATGTTTTATGAATCCAAGAAGATCAAGGAGGAATCAATCATACCAAAAAAAAAAGTTTTTGCGTGAATACAAAATTCGAAGCGGAAAAAAAAATTGTACTGGATACATGGGCCGAAATTGTCAAAATAACTTTCTATTTGATGTTTTACCTTTTTAATGGTTATAATTATTAAGAAAAATCTTTTCTCCTTTTTTGAAGAAATGCACTCACTTATTTACTTAATAAGAACGCCTTTAACATGGACAGTCTAACAATGTAAATTTTCTAATTGAGAATCTTACAGTAGGCTCAGACAGACTGTTGATTATATTTACACAATTCCTATAAATCAGTTAAACTAAATCTTGAATCAAAACTGCTAAACTACATGATAACATGGATATTTTTTCAGTATAGAGTATAATTATGATACACATCTTATGTTCAATGTATACATGCAAATCTGTGTTGTATTGAAATATATATAATGATGCTGTGCGCTTCATTTAATTTTTTAGATTTATCATGGCACTTTATATGTGAAATAATTTAATATCCTTAGACTGACCATACAAAGAAAGAACAATAAAATTGTGATTGGCAAACTTTCCTTTAAAGTATACATATTTAAAGACATTTGTTAACATTGTTATGATTTTAAAAAATCTTGTTTTGTTACTTGAAAATGGGATAAACATAAGGGTTATGGTGTAAAAATACCAATCTGAAAGTTTCAAAGTATAATATCCACAGGAAGTATTTTTAATTATGAAAAAGGTGAACCAATGTTTGAAAACTAGACGAGGGTCGGTTGCACAGAATAGACATAAGGAGTGCGCATGCGCGTATGACTCACATTACCGTACTGCGGCGGGAGGCACGTAACGGCATTTTCAAATTCAAGCAAAATGGTCCTCTTAGTGATTGTCTCGTGAGACTAAGGACAATAAAATCGCCGTTTGCGTCTTACTTACTCTTTTTCATTCCAAATTATGGTTGGTTTCAGGGTTTTTGAGTACAAATACAAGTACTCATAGACATGTTTCATCTTAGTTTGAGAAGTTTTTAAATCAGCTACTCACAAAGTTAGCCAATGCCTTTTTAACCGTTCGCGAGTGGCGATAATTACGACCGATAGCAATCTTTACAAAGGCTATGATTTTGCCAGCGTTAAAAGGAATTAAAGGTTGGAGCAGAAGTATATAACTAGATGAACTCTTGTCCTGTGACAAAAAGTAAATAATCTATTACATGTACTTAATTTTCATCTACGTTTTGTAAAAGAAGTCGTTTGTCAAATGCTGAACCGCAGCAGGCAGGCTGTCAATTTTCTTGTAATTCTTTTTAAAACAAAATAATTAAACAATTGCCAATCTTTGGACATAAACCGTGACAAGTTAATAGCTGGGTTAAGCTATTATGCCTGTTGAACGTACATTCTTTTTAGAATAAAAAGTACATACTGTATAACCATGACTTAATTCTTCATATTAATAAAATAGATACTAGTTTCAATGAAGTATACAAATTAAATCTGTTTAGTGCACTTTATCATAAAATGTCGCATTGTTTTGATTTTCTTTAGGTGTATAACGTATCAATGAAACTTGAAGTATGCATACAAACGTACAAACCACTCTTTTCATCAGCCTTTATCCGAAACTAAGTTTTAACGAGTTACACCAAAAGGTGTAGCCGTAACTGTTTCTTGAACCAACCACACAAAACCCTTCAATTTTTGGATTTGCTTCATTTAGGAATATTTCTTGAAAAGCATGAGGGTTTGAATTTCACTGAGGTTTGAGAAATCTTTCAAACATTGAATGAGAGGGAGATGAGCGGTTAATTGAGAGAGAGAAGGGACAAAAAAAAAGGAGCAAAAACAAAAAAGAATTTGCAACTGTAATCATTACAAGATGCCCTTGGTTCACAATCAAAACCGTCTGCATAAAAGAATGCTGAGGATGATATTTTTACATTGCCATTGCGCGACGGTCGCATTTTACTTTAACCCAGTTTTATCTTTTTATTAAGAATCACGAGGTCATATTTCGAACTAACTAGGCGTATATTTTTTATGTAAGGTCAACTAAAAACCAATATTCATTTTTTTAAATACCAACAACAATAATAATAACAATAATAATAATGACAGTATTTATAACGCACAACATATCCATCTCAAGAGATACTCAAGGCGCAAACAAGATAATTTCAATTACATAAAATTAAAAAACGAAAGTTGTGTTAAATGTAAGCTCACAAGGAAATTTAACAATATACATTAAGCATTAGATAAGTTTTAAGCCTAGTTTTAAAAGTGAAAAGGGAGTTACTTGTTTGAAGAGAAAGAGGTAACTTATTCCACAAAGAGGGAGCTGCTGATGCATATGCTCTATCCCCCAATTTCAACAAAATGATGTGTGAACACGGCTGATGGATCAAGTAGATCTTCATTTCTATTAAAAGCAGTCATCTAAATAAGATTGGAATGAAATCATCCTATCCTAATCTAGTCCAAGTTTATACTGGCACAGTGCCGAATTCGGAGAAATCATGTTTTATTTATCACCACATGGGTTTCTATGAAGTCTTACTATACCGAAGTTCCCTCTCAAGCAGTTGACATCATGCAGTAAAGGCGCTATTGGCAGTGCATGCTGTGTTTGCCCGAGGTAAATACAGCTCCATAGCATATGCCGATTTAAACGGACCATAGCACATGTTGGCCATCAAAACAAGCAAGAGAATCAATCGATTGTGCTAATGAACAAGCACAAACCAGATGAAATCAAGCAAGGATCCCACTGAGAGACGCTCAAATTCGAAGAGCTTCATTATCAAAAAGCAACTGGCAGAAAACCTGATAAAGGTGGACTTTATGTGTAACCCAGTGGTGTTGTTACAGGAAACGTAACATACAGCTATTGTTTTTACATTCAGTAATGCTTTAACAGTCAGACTCTAATAAAAAATAAATAAATAAATAAAATATGAGACTTAATCGGCGCCTGAGGGTCGGAAAAGGCTACATTTCCACAATGAGATGGGCAAGGGGTAAGAAACCGTTCATCATACTTCCACTATGTTGCTACTGCATCGTCTACTTCTTGAGCAACTTTTGTCAGAACATTCCAAGAGAAAACAGTTCCCCATTCGAACCCCTACCTTCTATGAATCGCGTAAGGGTAAAGAAAACGTCCGCAGATGAAGGAAACTCAAAGGAAGATATATGGGACAAAATCCAACAGATGATTATCATCTATAGAATGATGCACTCGCCAGAGTATATTGCCTTGCACGGACGGGATGGATCATCCGGTAGACGTGAAAATAGGGAGCTCAGACGGAAATGGTTGGCACAGTCAATTGCCGATGGGATTAGGAGGCGAGGAAGCGACAACGAAGTGCCGAAGGAACTGCTGGAAGTTGTGGAGAAAAACGCCGACTTTGGCGACGGTGGTGGACAGCTAGAAAGCGATGCTCGACCTTCCAATACTACCAAGTTTTGGGGAAATGGAGGAATGCCCGTCACACCTGATGAAAACGACTTGAGTAAGATAGGCCACAGCGCAATTTCTAAGAGTAGAAATATATCTTTAAAAACTGATGCTCAAAAGCTGACTCGTCATCCAAATACCTCTGTATTACAACTTCATGGCAGTAGCCAACTGATTCCTGAACGCGAAGTTATTAGCATGATTAACATGATTAGCAAGAAAAGTGGCGATATCAGTGAGACTGGAGCAATTTTTAAGGAAGACCATCTTCGACCAGGAAACGGGGTCGAGAGTGATGTTGACCACCGTAATGATCTCGTAAATAGTGGAATCATGAAGAGAGGTCTAAATGATCAGGGAAGAGATGATACCAATTTAGTCAAAGGACATTATGATTATAGCAAAGATATAGTCGTGTCTCGTGTGAAGCAGAGTTCAGAGTCAGGAAGGAATGTGTCGGACAAATATGCACCATCTAGAGATGGAGAAACAGAGACCGTTAAAACTATCCAAAAAGATCTCGTTACCAAAATTAATTACAAACATGACAACAAACGTCAAGGAACAAATACAGCTAAAAGCGTTCAAGCAGACCCGGTGGGACAAACTGAAACAATGAAACAAAGAAAATCCGATCAGATGAAAGAGGGTCAGTCCGGAGCAACAGATGTCCATAAGACTTTGGAAATTCTCAAGGAATCTAATCATAATAGTCATACTCAAGACAAGAACGACAGAGGTAAGGATGCAAAATCAGATAAAAGTCATGCAGATGAGAGGCAAGGAGGAAAACAGGAAAACCGTTTAGATCACCAAAGAACTGAGAAAACAAAGAAAAAATTACCTCTCATTGAGCAAATAGGCTGGAAACGTTTCATTGACCCACATCAATATCAATACCTTATCAACCCAAGCGCTGCTTGCTCTTCTTGGTCTCAAGGCTCTAACCTCACTCTTCTGGTTCTTGTCCTTTCCTCTCCGGTGAACTTTGTCCGTCGCGATATCATTCGTCGGACTTGGATGACGACCGCCTCGTCTAAGAATCTATCCACAAGAACTTTGTTCCTCCTTGGTGCTACGGAAAATAAAGGTCTTCAGTTGTTCGTCTCGCAAGAGGCCGAACGCAAGCAGGATATCATCCAGGAGGACTTTGTTGACTCTTACTTAAACCTGACGCTGAAGACAGTTATGGGGTTAAAATGGGCATCAACGTATTGCCAAAATGCCGACTTCGTCTTGAAAACAGATGACGATGTAATGCTCAATATCCTCAATCTGACGGCAGATTTAAGCAATGCTCCCGCAGCTGCCAAAAGGAAGTTTGTGACAGGACGCAGGATCTCCGATATTGCGCCGGTCCGAGATGTGTATGCGAAATGGTATACGCCCGAGTCGATGTTTCCTGGTGAAAAATATCCGACGTACCCCGAAGGTCATGCCTACTTAATGTCCGCAGATGTTGTAGGAATGATCTTTCGCGTTTCAACAACGAAAGTGCCCATCTTTCCCTGGGAGGATGTATTCGTTGGGATGTGCCTGCAGGAGATTGGAATTGAGGTCTGTAATCTTCATGCGTATTATATGAATGTATGCTTTCGAGGTTATTCGAGTGACATGTTTTTGAAGACCTCGAACACCTTGCTAGCTCTTCAGCAGGGTTACTTCGCTTATGATTTGTCTCCAGAGCAGATGGACATCGCCTGGTCGGCCTTGGAATCTGGAAAGTGGTCCTACAAAGAGAAAGGCCTTTGCACTGATGAAGAAATTCTGCGCTGTTCACGTTTACCCGAAATGTGGAAAATATTGAGTAATTCGAACTTAGTTTGATTTCATAAGGTTTTGACTTCTTCATTTTATGTCACAGTGGTAGAAAGCAATATAAGTCGCCAACAAAGTAAGAAACAACATAATCGTCTCCTTATGTCTTGCTGAATGAAATATGAATCATTGAAACTGACGCAGAGACACGATGGCACTCTTAATGACAAGCATAATGATACCTATGAAAACAAAAGCAAATATAATGATGATGATGATTATGATGATGATAATAATACTGATAATAGTAATGATGATAATTACAATGATAATAATAAGCTGCTATATTCCTTTCACTTAACTTGCAGGAGGAAGAGAAGAAGAAGAAGAAAAGGATGAAACGGGAAATTACTAGTAATGCAAAGAGACTGTTTTTTCACTCTTACAGCAAGGAAAATATATTTTAACCACTATAAGCGAAGGGCCAAAGTCAAATATCTAGCTTATTTTTTGAGTTCGTTCCACCATCTGTACAAACTAAGTAGACCATGCTCATTTTCAAGCTTAAAGCATAACACACAATATTCAAGAGGTCTACCTCAAAAAATTAGTAGCGAAAGCTTCCAAATCCAAGATGGCGTCCAAAATGGCCGCCATTTTGACGGAATTTGAATTTTTCAAGATAAAATTTGATGGAAACATCCAATTGCTACAAAATTGATCTCATCTGAAAGAAAATTAAATTCCCTACAGTTTGATGCCATTTGTGAGTAATGTCAAAGTAATTCGGTCCAGATATTTAGTCAAAAAGTGTGTTTTTTGACATTTTTTCCCAAAAACTGAAAATTTGCAAAATGCATGATTTAGCATAAATCAAGAAAAATTTTAAGAATTGTCTTGAAACCTTCCAGAAAACTTTCTTGATATTCAGTAATCATCTGTGAAAAATTAGAAAGCAATATCATTCTCTGTTCTAAAGTTATAACGTCTCAAACTTGAAAACTCATATTTCATAAATTTCTCTTCTTGCATATGCATGTGTTATATTCCCATAGACTATAATGCATTAACATGCATGTTGCCCTGTACAAAAGTGCAGACGTGGATTTTCGCTCTACAAACCAAGAAGGCCATGCTTATATTTGTGCTTACTGACATGTTTGTAACTAAACTTGGATGATAGATGCCTTACACAAACTCCAGTTTTCAGTATTGGGGAGTCAAAGGTCACATATGTAGGTCAAAGGTCAAATGAGGTCAAATGTTAACATTTTCTGTGCATATTTCTACTGGGGTTGGTAACTTTAGAACCATAAGTCCATTTGTAACCAAACTTGGATAGTAGATGCCTTTCAGGGACATAATTGGTATTTGAGGGTCAAAGGTCATGTATGTAGGTCAAAGGTCAAATGGTAAAATATTCATGCATATTTCTACTGGGGTTGGTAAGTTTAGAACCATAAGTCCATTTATAACAAAACTTGAATGGTAATTACCCTTTAAGGACCTCATTGTTATTTGGCGGTCATAGCTCATGTGTGCAGGTCAAAGGTCATAGTAGGTCAAATGTTAAGACTTCCCTGCAATTTTCTATTGGGGTTGATAGCTTTAGAACGATGACTCAAAACTTAGATGGTAGATGCCCTATATAGGGACCTCAATTCCACATGTTATGGGGCTTGGGTTGTAGGTTTATATCATTTGATATTGATATGGATGCAAACTTTGCATGAGATACATGTACATATGTTCTTCACAACTTTTCATTTTGTTGTTGACATAATCATTGTGACTCTTCCACGTATAAGCAAGGAGCCATAAGCAGAAAATATATTTAGATCATAGAAATTGTTAGAAACTTCAAATTGGAATTAAATAGGTCTCAGATGAAAAGAATTTTTTTTTACAACTGAATGTCCTTCATGAGGGGTGTTGAGTTACCATGCAATTTATTCTATATTTAGTGGGAAAATATTGTTTTTCTACATACCCTCCCCCCCCCCCCATGAAACTAGTGAAAGTGAGAGTAGGGTCAGAAAGCGCCGGGATGGAAAGGTTTCAATAGCATTATGTAAATAGATATATGATAGATAGATGAAATGGCCCTTATCATCTTGCTCGCAGCCAATATATAATGGCTATACAATTTTGAATGTGTTATATTCTTTGAAATTACAAATTACACATGTCACATTTAATGGAAAGAAAATAATAGCTCTAGAAATATGGTAAAATGGCAGCGAGAGCACTCTTTCAAAGAACACTTTAAATATTCTAGTGTCATTAAGTTATTATTTCAACTCATTGGACGTTGTTCTTTGATTTATCTGGTGCAGTTGTGGTTATTGTATTATATAAATTGAATATAAATTAGTACAAAATGACTTCACAAGATAATAAGCTATTATGAACATGATTAGTAATAAAAAAAAAATGTCTAATTTCTCATTAGTTAAAAACTCATTATTTGTATATTACAGTTTATTATTCAGCATAATTATATACATCTAAATTTTAATTAGACAGCTAACTTTAAGTTGATTTTAACAGCGGCATAAAAAAGTCAATCCATTAAATCCATTAAAATACATAAAATTAACAGTGTGCATGCATACAAATATCAACAGAAGAAATTGGACCAGTTAATACAAAATAGAAATAAAATACAAATACATACAACATTGTTCCTTTGCACTGTCTCTTATTCGTGTAGCAATCGGAAACGGCAAAAAGGACTGTTTTGTAACCTTTCTGTTTTTGAAATTTTGGTGCTTTTAATAAATTGTACATAATATTAATGGCAACAGGCAATTAAAAAGTGTAGACGCAGCATTCTACATCTCATACTTCCAATGAGCTAATTTTAAGGACTTTCTCATATGTTTTGTAATCTTATTCTAATTTTTTTCAGGGAGCTGAAAATTTCGCTAGGTGAATACTTAATTTGTAAACAAATTTGTTTACAAATCATGAATTTCTCCCATTAACCTTCTTTATTTGTTAAGTACTCAAGTTGCCAATGAAGATAAAAGCTTAATCCTCAAGGAAACGATGAATATATCAATAATACGATGTATTTATATGGTTCAGAGGTACCTTATACTATTTCCAGACATCTCAGCATGTAGATATTTGTTTTACAGCGATTCAGTATATGCAGACACGTGGGGAATCCCAAATAAGTTCCTACTGCATTGATACCTACCATTTTTGCTTTATCATTTATCCATAACTCAAAGTGGGATTGAGGCTAATGCATTCTTTGACACAATCCCAATGTTTCTAGGTTTTATTCTAATAAGTATTCAAAACAAGGGACTCAAACACGGTGATGGGACACCACGCAGGTGAACTGAACCAGTAAATGGTACGATCAAGGAGAAACGGGAGAAAACTCTTGAAAATGCCGTTTTCCTATGGTTGTCTAAAATAAGTCCTGGGAATATGGAATGTAATATCACTGTCGTTTTTAAAGAAAATTGTCTTTCAAACCAAATGAAAAATTATAACATTATATTATTAATCTCGCTGAAATTAAGGATCACAGGTTTTCCGTTCTTTCTGGGCCACCCTGTATAGGGCATCTACCATCCAAGTTTGGAGCCAAGCTATCAACCCCAATAGAAAATTGCAGGAAAGTTCTAACATTTGACCTCCTTTGACCTTTGACCTGCACCCATGACCTTTGACCCCCAAATAACAATGAGGTCCTTAAAGGGTAATTACCATTCAAGTTTTGTTATAAATGGACTTATGGTTCTAAACTTACCAACCCCAGTAGAAATATGCATGAATGTTTTACCATTTGACCTTTGACCTACATGCATGACCTCTGACCCTCAAATACCAGTTATGTCCCTGAAAGGCATCTACTATCCAAGTTTGGTTACAAATGGACTTATGGTTCTAAAGTTACCAACCCCAGTAGAAATATGCACGGAAAATGTTAACATTTGACCTCATTTGACCTTTGACCTACATATGTGACCTTTGACTCCCCAATAAAACTGGAGTTTGTGTAAGGCATCTATCATCCAAGTCTAGTTACAAACATGTCAATAAGCACAAATATAAGCAAGGCCTTCTTGGTTTGTAGAGCGAAAATCCACGTCTGCACTTTTGTACAGGGCAACATGCATGTTAATGCATTATAGTCTATGGGAATATAACACATGCATATGCAAGAAGAGAAATTTATGAAATATGAGTTTTCAAGTTTGAGACGTTATAACTTTAGAATAGAGAATGGTATTGCTTTCTAATTTTCCACAGATGATTATTGAATATCAAGAAAGTTTTTTGGAAGGTTTCAAGACAATTCTTAAATTTTTTCTTGATTTATGCTAAATCATGCATTTTGCAAATTTTCAGTTTTTGGGAAAAAATGTCAAAAAACACACTTTTTGACTAAATATCTGGACCGAATTACTTTGACATTACTCACAAATGGCATCAAACTGTAGGGAATTTAATTTTCTTTCAGATGAGATCAATTTTGTAGCAATTGGATGTTTCTATCAAATTTTATCTTGAAAAATTCAAATTCCGTCAAAATGGCGGCCATTTTGGACGCCATCTTGGATTTGGAAGCTTTCGCTACTAATTTTTTGAGGTAGACCTCTTGAATATTGTGTGTTATGCTTTAAGCTTGAAAATGAGCATGGTCTACTTAGTTTGTACAGATGGTGGAACGAAACCCCCCTTTTCTGCTTTTGGCCCTCCGCTTACTATGAATATTTAAGTATTGTATTGTAGATGAGCTTGAATGAATCGCTTTTACAATATGTTTCTGCATAATATACGCAAGTTTAAGGACGATAACCTATCATTCAAAGAAACACCACTTTGGGTGCCGGTATACAGTCTTCAAGGTTTTATATTTTCCATGTCATCTCGCTGAAACTACAAACTTCATAATCTTCCTCCACCTGATCTTTAGAAATTGAAACTTAATCCTTGTAAAAGAGCAATTTGTGGTCTCATTTTGCCTCGATGTATTTTCAGTATCATAAGGTGTTGATTTATAAATCTGTTGTTTTTTTTTCTGGAATAGTAGTGAGACATAAAATTGGGATTTCACATATGGGATTTTACATGCAATGTATAATCCTTCTTAAGACTGGAAAACGACTAAAAAGCAACATGCAGATAGACAACGCATCTATAGAAATTGAAAGGTAGAAAGAGGAAAGAGAGAGGGAGAGAGAGAAGGAGAAAGAGAGGGGAGAGAAAGAAGGAAAAGAGAAGAGAGAGAGAGAGAGAGAGAGAGTGGGGGTGAGACAAGAGAGGGGGAATGGGGAAAAAAATATAAGACATGATTTTCAAATACAAGCTGTACATGAACTACTGTAGAGGCAATCACCTTCTGCCCTCTAATGCAACTCAGGTTAAAATCATCTGGTTCTCTGCATAGTAAATCAAAATATTTGACAAAATAAATATAACTTTCATTTTCATCTTCTTTTGATGGAACAAAAACCTTGGCAAAGAAAACAAAGAATTCAAAATATCAGTGTTTACCTTATCAAAACTAGGTGTTCATGTTTATTGCACACAATACAAACTGTATCTTGCAACATCACAGTCCAATTACACTAGCATACACTTCACATAATAATAGTTGTACACATATAGATTTTTAAATCATAAATACATATACACATGTAATCCCATTCCCCCATTTGGTAGATAAAATATTTCAATTAAGTGAGAAGTTCCAATTTGTACTGATCAATCTCATTACATAAATGTCACATAACTGAAAAGGTATTTCATACCTTTAAAATGGATGAAATTACATAGTGCAGAAAACAGAATAAAAAATGAACATCTGTAACTATTTTATTAACAAATGCTGTTATGAAATGAATACAATGAAATACTGAAAATATACTGAAGATATTTTGAAAGAAGAGTAAGAGTATATAATGTGAGACAGAACAGGATGAAATGAAATAGAAAATATTTTCAATAAAACGTTTTTATCAAGAAATAATATTGCAAATTTCATAATTGAGAATGATATTCTGAGTAAAAATCAGTTGATGAAATTTTCCAGTTATTATATATTAACATACATTTCTAAGATTTACATTACTACATTTTCTAAGATATACGTTACTAAGATTTATTCAAGATTAAGTCACAAAAGAACATATATATATATATATATATATATATATATCACCTTGAGAGGGAAAGTTTCCTACACTTGAGATGAATTCACATTATAGACAGATTTATTTCTTTTCCACGAATATCTTCACTTCATTTGCAAAATAGAACTTTCCCACCAAATGATATCTAAAACAGAATATTTACATGCCCCACAGTCAAAATTTCGACCTGATTTGTCTTTTTTATGTGGACTGCAGGATTCCTATTATTGAAATAATTGTTTAAAGTGAATACTAGTATCTCACATTGTGATTTAAAAAAATTAAAAAAAAATTTACTATGAATTTTTGATCCCAAAACCTTGAGAATGGAAGCCCAAACACACAAAAATGTCAGTCCTCTTTGAAAGGCTATTATAAACTGGTCATATCATTGTAATTTAATTTCACTTCTTCTGCAAAAGAGAAAATCGTAATTACTACCAAACTGACCTCTTCTGAACTGCTGTTAAAATTCAACAACTTCCGGCACATAGAAACTCTCCTTGTTATTACTACACAAACAAAAGCTTAGCTAAGATGCATAGAAATGTGAATTTGGTCTACGCAATCTGAATGAAATACGGAAAAAAAGATGTTCAAGCATTAGAATGCAATAACTGTTTCAAGGATGGTTACCCAATGCCAAAAACTCTGCCAGTTGAATAATACGACTGAAATTATTTTCTCTCTCTTTCTCTCTCTGGCACATTGACGAATCATGCAAATAACACAAATACATGTACACTAGATAGACAGAACAAATGTGCACAAAATAATCGATTTGGTAGACATTTGTACATATTTACAGACTACATGGGTAGTACACTTAAAATTGAACAATAACATGGATCTCTACATGTACCTTCCTGATATTAATAATAATAGAAATAATGCTTGTTTTTGATATGTGAACATCCATAAAGCACATTAATATTTTCAGATATGCACCTGTAGTGCATATTCAATGAAAACATGATAATAAATATAAAGTATCTTTATGACTGCACATATTTTCATGGCAATGCCTACAGTACAACATATGTATTTTCATTCAGCCAGGCCTTCCTATAACTAATGATTACCAATCCTTCCAACTTCCAGACACATGAGAAGATGTGCAACATCAAGTGAAGAATGAATTATGTCAACTTATTCTATAGAAAAAGCTATGAAAAAGAAAAATTACAATCAAACCATCATCTATTAATCATATTTCATCAACGGATGCTTACTTCACACAAATGTTAATCTCAAATGGAATAAACTAGTGATTTTAATCAAATTCAGCACTGAAACTTCATCAAATCATCCATTAAACAATATACAACTATCAATCTTTAAATCGCACAATATTCCAAATAAAATCTTATATGCAGAGGTACATATGAATACAATATCAAAGTATCTTTAATGCTGTACAACATATTTACACTTTAAAAATTTGAATTAGTGTATATGAGAATAGTTAAAATTCTCTATATAGAACAATTCATATTACATGAAAGCTGAAGTAACAGCAGTCATGCTAGTACCAGTAAGTACAGAGAAGGAAAAAGACCAACAATTTATTTATTGGCGCTGAATTAAACACACACACACAGAAATTGAGAATAAATACAAATAAGCTTATACTGTTCTTTGTCATTTTTGACATGTGAAGGAATGGATGAAATGCTGAACACATTGAGAACCTTTTCCCAACTTTCTGTAGGAGGGAAAGTTTCATGTAAAGCCATGTGGCTTATGCAGTAATCTCTAAATCCCAGTCCCCTGTCAGTGCTCTACATATCATTAACACTTATAAGTATCCAATAATCACTTCATGCAGGGCACATTCATTTGACAACAACAGCAAGAAATAAAGATGTACAGATTCAGGAGACTCTCCTTTCCTTACAAACAGAATAAAAACAATTCTTCTTTGCTCATGGGATCTCTCCTTGGATTTGCACCTATACAATGGAATTTCCCTGCAGATGTTGTTTTATGCATTCAAAACTTTTGTTTGAGGTTCAGACAGTGCAAGGTGTAGTATTTGTACTTTCAAAGTTCCTTAAACTATCTACAGACAGACACCAGCAAAGATTGTCTCAGATAATAACTAATGACTTTTCATCAAGGAATGCTGTCTGGTTTTAACAAGTTCACAGGAAACTTGAGTATGACTTTTTAGAAAGAGCCCTTGCATTCAAACTTTCTTTCTCCATGATGACAATTAAGGATTTACATGTACTTCACTAGAAATCATAGCAGCTGCCTTGAGAATACCCTTGAAGTAACTACCACGTGCTGCTGTTTGCTGTGTTCTGTATTTCCTCTCTCTCTTCATGATGATAATAGGAAAGTGTATAGCCAGACGTGATGGGAGCTAGTTAGCAGGTTACCTCAAGCTCCTGAAAAACACTTACCTACCTTTACTGTCTTTATTATAAAAGGGAACAGTCAACCTACATGTATTGCACAGCACTTTGCTCAAACTCTATGATCACTATGAGCAGGTTCTAAGCCAGAAGTAATAACAGATTGTCACCAGGGAATATCAAGTTCCTGGGGAATATTGCCTGGGAAATAACTTCTGAGTGACAGCTTTGTCCTTTTCCTGCTTCTCTGCATCACTCTACTCAAAACACCATAACAATCTTGCGCAAGTTACTAAACAGAATAACAGTTTGTCAGTGAATCAAGTTCCAGGAAAACGCAATAAGGATACTTCTGCAGGAAGAGCCTTGTCCTTCTGCTGCTTCTCTGCATCACTCTTTTGAAGTCTTTTCCCTCTCCATGATGATCATGAGAAGCTACATGTACTTTGCAAGATGACCAAGTACCTTGTCAGAAGGTAACCTCAAGTTCCTGGGAAACCTTGCCTTGAGGAACCCTTCTGAGTGACGGCTTTGTCCTTCTCCCGCTTCTCTGCATCACTCTTCTCCTTCTCCATAATAATCATCAGGAGGTTCTTGGCCAGAAGTGACAGAAGCTTGTCAGCAGGGTCCATGGCACCCCTCTGGATCCACTTAGGAATGGTGGTGCGGGCATGACGGAATCCCAGCTTCTGCAAGATGTAGTCCACCCCTACAGGTTCAATCTGCTTCCCTCCCCATGACAGCAACCTGTATATAGATGGAAAGAGAGAGAGATGGTGTAGATTTAAGAATTTGATGCATTACATGGACCAACAATGTCAAAATTCTCCCTAAAGGCCTTTTAAAAATTGACATAGGAAACCGTACCTAGAAAGTAAAACTATTTCAAACACGAAGTAGAGTGGCATATAAGGGGAGAGACAAAAATCATTTGCCCATCGAAGCATTCTCACCTGCCCATAGCTCTACTATACAAGAGCTAAAACTGTGAACTGCACTGTTTACCATTTGTCATTTTCCTTCGCCAATTTTTTAAAGGCGTATTTTAACACAGCATAATTTTGACTGGTATTGTACAGAATAGGTTAAAACATCTAACTTGTAATGGGCCGAGCCACGTTTACCTGTAGTCACGGTAAAAGAATTAATCTGGGTAAGTTCCACTAACTCGAATTTTAGGGAATAACCCTTTAAGCATGATTGGATTTTGTCTGGTACAACACACATTTTACATAGACCCCAGCTCCAGTTATCTCATGCATAGTATTCTATGGGTTAACTGTACATCTAAAATGTGAAACTTTTAATACCAATGTTTTAAATTCAAGTGTTAAGTGCATATATGCTTATCATTCTGGATATCTACTGCATGTTCTTCAATCATGCCAGAAACTACAGCATATGTGTCTATCCTGTGTTTGTTTGTCTGTTTTCACCCATTCATGACAATTTGAAGGCTTATCAATCTTTCTTCTTGACAACTGGCAAAACCAGTTAAATTTCATTGCTGTAATTTTATTTATTAATAGTCCTATATCTGAAATAACTATAAATTGACAGAAAGTACAGTATGTTGTGAAGTTACAAACTTGCCAATTTGCATGGAAAAACAATAATTTGAACTTTCCAGCACATTGCCAAATTCAAATAACACATACTCATACAACCAAAATGGGCACAGTATGTGTAGAAACTTTTGCTCACATATTTGGCATGGTTAGTACGGCTCTGCATGAAAAGTTATTAGGCTAAATCACATAATGTTGGCCCTTTATCATGAATGGGTCAATGCCACCGAGGAAAGTTGCAGATATTACAAGTCATGAGGACTTGGATAATCTGTGTAAGCAGAATTTGATGACAAGAGAATGATAGTACAAAGACAAAGAAACCAGGGGAATGTTTCATGAAGAGTTTTGTTGGTGATTTTCACCGACTAATTTACTTTCAGCCAATGAGATGCGAGGATTTTCAGTAGCTTATAACATTTGTCGGTGATTTTCACCGACAAAACTCTTCATGAAACGCTCCCCTGATAAAGACAGATACACCCCCCCCCCCCTCCTAAAATACAGAAAAAAATAGTGCAAAAATGCTGATTAGGAAGGGAATTCTATTTTTGTTTTGTTTTTGTTTTATTCTTTACAAAGTACTGAGAGTAAAAGCAAATGATATAAATAATGATTTCACATCTGAAGTCACTAATCCCTTTGGCAAATCAAAATGTTCACGAAGAAAAAATAACCAGATACCAACATTCATACTGCACTTTGAAAGGTAAACTTTCATTACTTGGTTGTACATCATGTTGTTGCTCCTGATATAAAGGCTTAGTGATTAAAAGCTACATTAAAATGCATTACAGGAAATCATAATCAGTCGGCAGACTGATTATCATTTCGAGTGATATTTTTTTTGTAGTTGTCTTCTCAGTTGTAGACTCACTTTCATCTAAAAATGCACACTTACACAGAAAATACATTTAATAGTGACTGTAATAATCTGCACAGTTCATATTCTTTAAAAATAAAATGGAAAAACCTCAGACAAGTATTAGTTGTGTACAGTTTTAAACACTGTGTATGTACGAATGCACCCTGCAAACACTTCGCCTGGCTTTCTGCAGAAGCCCAAGCATAAAAGAAAATATAATTGTGTGAGAAAGAGATAGGGGGAGAGAGAGGGAGAGAGGGAGGGGGAGAGAGAGGGAGAGAGGGAGGGAGGGAGGGAGGGAGGGAGGGAGAGAGCAGAGGCGTCGATCCATTTTTCGGATTGGGGGGGCAAGACGACCAAGTGGAGATGAACACACGGCTACTATTTGTACACACACACACACCCTCACACATATGTATATATGTGTATATATATATATATATATATAAAACATAGGCCTATATCAACGTGAAGTATTTTCAAATTGGGGAAATTAAGCAACTTGCTCTGTGAACCATCCTGCTTTTTTTTTTTCAATTTTGCGAGCGAGCGAAGCGAGCGAGCAAAAAATAACAAATGTCTTGTTATGAGAGAAGAGTTTAGTTATCATATAGGCATATGATACCTGATATATATGTACATGGTTACTTCGCTGCCAAATATGAACTCTATTTTGTCACATCGCTGGTCCATTGTTGCTGCCCCCAAACCACTCTGTTTTTTTAATATTACGAGCGAGTGAAGCGAGCGAGGAAGCACACACTGTTTTTCATGGTAGATGTAGTAAACCCTTCGGCAAATTTCGCTGTGAGCCAATGAAACATCTACATTATCTATTCGGTCTCATCTCACCGAATTCGTTTGCTTTTCAAAACCATTAATATGAAACGAGCGAGCGCAGCGAGCGAGGAAAAATATACCCTTTTCCATATGATAGAAGTGTTATTTCGTCATAAATATGTGATAAAAATGTGATATGCGCTATACAAGAACGGAATATTATTATTATCATTATCATCAGAATACACTATAAACCTAGCATGCCTGTATGATATCTAAATAATACATCCGATCACCTGTGTGCCGAATATGACACTGTTTTAGCTACCTCGCTTGCAGTCCGAATCCATTCTGTTTCTACTATAGCGAGCAAAGTCAACGACCGATCCCGGCAAAATTATATGGATTCGTCCCAAAATTTTTGTCAACCACCTTGCTGCCCAAATATAATACTTTGGAATCTCGCTGCTATACTAAGCTACTTGCTGCCCGAAATCATCTTGTATCTAGCTTTTACCAGTGTGAGTACAGTGGAGTAGCGAGCGAGTTAACGAAAAATATGTTTTTGTTTTGCGTTTTTTTTTATCCAGGCCGTTATCTCCTGAAATTTTATCTATTTTTAGATCAACTGGCCGCTCGATTTCTAGGAGTGATATCTTGTTTGGTTATATTACTTCCTATGAGTAGAAGAATAGTATAACATTAGATAGAAACATAATATGCAAACCGATTTCCTTTCATAAGAATAGTAATTATCATCGGCATTGGTTAAGATACAATAAATACGAGCGAGCGAAGCGAGCGAGCGCTTCCCAGTGTCCCATTTTCTTTCTTTTTTCTTGTTTTACGCTTTCATTTCACTTCCTTCCTTCCTTTTCCTTTCCTTTCTCTTTCTTTTTTCTTTTTCCTTTTTTCTTTTTTTTTTGGTTGGGAAATTATTGGGGGGGCAAAATGATATCTTTGCCCCCCCCCCCCCCCCGAAATTTTCTTTGGGGGGGCAACTGCCCCCCCTGCCCCCCCAGGATCGACGCCTCTGGGAGAGAGGGAGGAAGGGAAAGCAAAAGAGAGAGAGAGAAATAGAAAGAGAAAAGACAGAGAGAGCAGGAGAGAAATAGCAAAATGAAAATGAAAGAGAAAAATAAGCAAGTTTCTGTACAAATTCTTTCAGACTACATGTGTGAAGAACAAAAAAGAAGGTACAGAGAAAAAAAGAAATGAGAACAAGACAGGAAAAAAAGAAAGATGAAAGAGAGAAAGAGAGAGAAAGAAAGAGAAAAGACAGAGAGAACAGGAGAGTAATAAAAAAAATGAAAGAAAAAAAATAGACGAGTTTCATTAGGTTAATTCTTCCAGACTACATGTATGAAGAACACATAGCAAGAAGGGAGAGAGAAAAAAAAATGAGAACAAGAGAGAAAAAAGAAATATGAAGGAGATAAGGGGAGAAAGTAAAGCACATGTACCACAAATATGACGCATTCTGGTTACCTGGAAATATAAAATTCAAAAAGACTATCAAACACACACCCTTAATCTCCAAGATGTCTACTAATGCATCTTGCATCGGAAAATGGATGGATGGATGGATGCCGCTTCTTAAAAAGCTTACTTTATACAATTATACCCTATCCTCAGTCGGCTGGATTATCCAGCCTATCTTTAAATCATTACTTCTTGTATGACAACTTTTCTCTGCGTCAGCAATATCTAAACCTAATTAGCATGAATCTGAATTAGTCAAACCATACATTATTTTTTAATGTCTAAATGCATCCGGTATTACTGTCATCACAAGAAATAAAGGGGCCGAAGAAATGAAGTTTCCCTGCTGCTTGTTATTGTGCCTGAATATATTGCAGAATACAAGGAAAGCAAAGCAGATTTGACAGTTTTAAGCCATGGAAGTCACTAAGCCCGAGATAACTCAAGCTGCAGTCTGTTGAAAATGTGTGATGGAAGGGGTTATCCTCAGCAGAACTTCTTATTTTTTTACCAGTTTTTACGTGATTTGTATTAGATATGAAAAATTTCAATTCTAAGAATTACCCATGCTCCTTTTGTAATTCAAAGTCACGTTTTTCAAAAACAATGTGTTTTCTTCATGGCCATTAAATTCGGGCTGTACCTGGAGAACATAGTCATATTCTACCAATGTTCGACTTTAATATACATGTATCAACACTTAACAGGCATATACATGTAATGAAAAATACTGAGCATGGGATTTTATGGGTAAGAGTGGTGTTTTGTTTTTCTGTTTCTAAAAGGTGAGTGGCAGAAGGATGCAGCCCCTTGTATATGCTTTAGCTTTTCATATATTTAACACAGAAGAGAAAAAAGTGATGACCATTATAATTTCTATTTGTATCTCATTCCTTATGTAACTGCAGACCTAAAGGCCCATTCTGATGTGCACCAATAAACTGTCCAAAAAAAAAAAAAAAAAACCCAAAAAGATGCAAACAAGATTTTTTTTTTCCTTAAAAAAAAAAAGAAGAAAGAATTGCAAGTGGGTTTGTGTGATGCAACAAAGGCCCTACCTGCATTCCACACCAGCGCATTTTATAAGAAACAAATATGAACACAGTATACTTAAAAACCCTGGCAGTTTTTTTTTTTTTTAAAGTGGTTTACCACTTCACATGTGAACAAGCCATTAAACATCCATATTTCAATCTACACAGGCAAGTAATTTTACTGAAAAGGTAATAAAATATCTCTCTATCCTTCATTTGTACATGGTAATGCATGCAGGTACTTGCTAGGATGTAAGTAAACCATATCAGAGAAAAATTTGTTTAGTAGCAACTTTGTGAAGGTAATGTGCAAAGGTCTGACAGATCTAAATATCATTTATACTCTTTTTTTTTTTATAAGCAAAGAGAAAACATCAACAATGTTCACAGAAATCCATGATGATAAAAAGTTAATATGAATTTAAAAATAAGAAAGAAGAAAAAGCAAGTGGAGCTATTACAATAAAAAAATCACTTCTGAAAATGGTAGTTATAAGATTTCCATTGTGTACAAAACAAATAGAGGGTAGGTGGAAGGGAAGCCTCACTATCAGAAACTACCATACTCCAATATTCTACAACTTTTTCATTTCTTACTTTTCATCAGATTTTTCTTGCACCAACAGACCCTTTTTATTATTTTTTTATTTATTTTTATTATAAATGCGAACTGTTTTCTGTATTGATTGCATTCCAGACATATCTTTTCATGAAAAGACATGAAGAGACTGCAAAATGCGTAGTTTTCTGTATTGAATGCATTCCAGGCATATCTTTTCATGAAAAGACACGAAGAGACTGCAAAATGAGTAGTTTTCTGTACTGAATGCATTCCAGACATATCTTTTCATAAAAAGACACATAAAGACTGTTTTCTGTATTTTTCTGTATTGATTGCATTCCAGATGTATCTTTTCATGAAAAGACACGTAAAGACTGCAAAATGCGTACTGTTTTCTGTATTGATTGCATTCCAGACGTATCTTTTCATGAATAGACATGTGAAGACTGCAAAATGCGTACTTTTTTCTGTATTGATTGCATTCCAGACGTATCTTTTCATGAAAAGACACGTGAAGACTGCAAAATGATTACTATTCTATGTATTGATTGCATTCCGGACACATCTTTTCAAGAAAAGACACGTAAAGACTGCAAAATGCGTACTGTTTTCTGAATTTTTCTGTATTTATTGCATTCCAGACATATCTTTTCATGAAAAGGCACGTAAAGACTGCAAAATGTGTAGTTTCCTGTATTGATTGCATTCCAGACATATCTCTTCATGAAAAGACACGTGAAGGCTGCAAAATATGTACTGTTTTCTACAATGACTGCATTCTAGACGTATCTTTTCATGAAAAGACACGTAAAGACTGCAAATGCTTACTGTTTCATGAAAACACACAAAACATGCAAAATGTATAGTTTTCTGTATCGATTGCATTCTGGACCCATTGTTTCATGTCCCTCCATTTCGCTGAGCTACCAAAGCCCTGTTCACACATGAACTGCAAGTTCAAATAGCACAAACTATTGCTGCTCAATCAAGCAACACAAAAAGTGACTACCAGTACTTACCGAATAGTTGGTTCTAGCTGCCATGTGGAACACACAAAAAGACGGCAGTCTCCGTTCTGAGCCTTTGCCAGATTTCCTTGCTTGGTTTTCTTCTCTTCCTTCCTCTTCTTCCCTTCCACCACATCCCCAGAAGCAGACGATATGGTGGATGAGGGGGAAGGTGATGAGGAAGATGATGACAGTGTCGTCGATGTTGGGCGTTGAGATGAAGAGGAAGGCAGGATTGTGGATTTCAGAGTTGCCAATTTCTTCTCGGTGGTGCTGGCAGCTGAGGACGGAACTTGGGTGTGGGCAGGTGGATTGGATGCTGTGGGTTTCATCGGTGCCATCACTACACAAATGCATGCAAAAAAATGAGGAAAAACGATCTTAAAATGTCTTAAAATGTCTTAAAAATCATGAAAAATGTTTTACATACAGTGCTCAAGTTTACTAGTCCCACAAGTTATGGAGAACCAACCACTCCATCCAAACAATTAACCTAAAATCTATAACCAAATGGAATTTGTATAAAACTTATAGTCTTACAAGAATTTATTCCCATAATCATTTCATGACAAAAAAATTGCTTTTCTATCAGATTCTGCAACAGTAACCTATCCATGACATGTAGGTTCACACTTGGCTCCACTGACTATGGCTCCTTTCAAGAACTCATTTACTGCAAACCTTGAGAATATTCATCATTTTGTTCAAACACTAATGCACAAAAAAAAAAGAGAGGAAAAAACAGAAGAAGCAGGCTCACAGGGGAAAAAATCGTTGAGAGAGGATGTAAGTCAGGTAGCCAAATTTAAAATGTATTTTGGAAAGTGGAGGGTGATCTCCACTTTCCTCAAACATTTAGGCATTGATCACAAATAACCAATAACAATAATCAGATAAATAACATAAATCAGTGTTAAAACAGTCAAGCATTCTTGATGTAAAAAACGAATGGGACATCATCATGGCAGTTCAGATCCGCCCGATATGCTAATAAGCTTTCCTCAGCCTCCCGTTCCTCCGGAACACGCCTCACCATTAAAAATCTATGAGCCAATGGTTTTTGCTCCTTCAATGTGAGGTCACATGGTTCAGAAGAAATCAAGTCGACACTGGACAGCATCCATAGTGCTTCACTGACAGAAGCCCACCACTTTTAACGTTAAGGTGTGATCACCTTTCTTGTCATTGTTATAGGAACACTATACTTATGCTGCTATTCATGTTGGTCTAATGTGACTCAGGTTTTAAGACAAAATGGAATTATACTACATGTACTTGTATCACTGCTCTTTACAGTACCAAATGCTCAAACCATGTGCACAGTCATTTCACTGAGGGAGAGATAACATTTAAAAAGAAGCTTGAGTTCTGGGAAAAGTGAACAATAATTTTGTGAGTTTTCTCATGATTTCTATGTCAGTTTGGAAGAAGATCACAACAGAAGATATCTTTTAAAAAAGGAATGCTCTTCAAATGCCCTCACATTTGAAACATGAAACCAAGCAGCTTGTATGTTTTCCTGAATACTTGTATGTAGTCCCATACCAAGTGCAGTCACTGCTGTGCATGTCATTTTCAAAAAGATTGTATTGATTTCTCATCATTTCCAATGATTGCAAAACTGGTGTACATGTATGTATACATGTACATCAGTTTTTATAACTTCTTTAAAATAGATATTCACTGATTTTAAAAACTGACTTTATTTTCATTATTGCATAGGTGAAACTAGACTGGACAAGGTTATCAAAATTCAACGCTTGGAAACATTCAAAGTATTGATCAATTACAAAGCGCTAAACTACAGCTCCAACATAGCACCTGAAAAGCTCTCCGAACGCTGCTGAGACGTGTGACGTCACAGGTTGAGCATAATTTGCCCACATGGACAACATCCCATAGCATCTCACACATTTTCAGGCCTGTTCTGTCATCTCTTCTTCCCTTATTTCTCTTACTTTACTAGTGTCAGTCTAACTGTTTAATCTATTTCTCTGAATGGGCACTTGCAACTGCCTTCCCAAAATTGCTTTGAAACAGTTTCTTTCATATCCTAATCGTATGACAAGAACTCATCTTCCTACAAAATCTCTTTTGTAATAATCAATTCAGATTGATGTACATGGCGTATGAGAGTGAATTTAAGACAATCATTTCCATCTAATCACAGGAAAAGCCTTCCGGCTAGAATAAAATTCAGAATTCAATTTGCAGCGGATTACAGAAGATGGCTGACATGATAGAAGAATTTCAGGTTAATAACTAAAACTGTGGCATACTTAAAGAATATGTAAATTGAAATTAGCTTCAAGATTTGCAACCACACTCTTTATCTAATTTCATGATAATTTCTTGACCACTTTTAGTACTGCAAGCAATTTCAACTACCCAAATTTTGAAATAGCATCTAGTTTTAGAAAAAAGAGCATTTGTAAGGGCTGATATCACTAAAAATGATGATTATATGAAGGTAAACAACTAAAAAAAGCAATATGAATAATAACTCATCCTACAAAACTACATTCAGGATTATTGTCTGTAAAAGGCACATGGCACTGACAAAGACAGTGTATACATAAATGTAGGAGCAAATGCTTGAAAAATATTTGCAAATGTATTGTAGTAATATACTTGTTTTAAAAGGTGACTTCATTTAGTATATTCATAATCAAAGGCAAACTGAGAATTCTTATCTGAATGCTTCCCTCAATCAATTGATCAAATTCTACCACCTATCGGTTAATGCTTAGAATTCCAAATAGAAATTAAGTGATTTACTAGCCAAACATACCATTACATTTATTTGTGCATTGTAGCAAACTGCATAGGTCACTTGTACATGTATACCTCATACATGCTTGTACTAAATATCAGTACTGATTGGAAAATTTATGGAAATTTTATCTATTTATTTATAAATTTCCACTCCCCAACAGAAATGTGAAAGGTATATAGTCTGCAGGTAAATCATAGGAATTCAGACATGGATTTGACGGATTACAATTTTTTAAGTTAATAAAGTTCTTAACCTTTATCAGATTTTCCTGAAGCTTCTACAGCTTATTCTCCCTCCCTCTCTCTCTCTCTCTCTCTCCCTCTCTCCATGAAATTATTTGGCTTCTTTTCATGAAAACCACTTTAACATAAGAGTATACTTCCACTATAATTGTATTTTCAACTACGACATTAAACCTGTTGACAACTGGATTGTTGAATTCACATAGACTTAACACAGAGACCACCCATTTCCCATAGGCAAGGGGTTAATTTCAGACTATCTAAAGGCTAGTTCACATAGTGAGACGGCAAACCCCTGCAGTAAACTTCCACTGTATTTATATGTAAATGGTGTATGAGGCAAAAAAAAAAAAAAAAAAAAAAAAAAATTGCAGAGGCAAAAAGCATTGTTCTTGCCTCCTGGTGGCAAAATGGAAAGGTGTGGACCAATCAAAGTTCAATTCAATTCAGTTCAATTCAAAATTTATTTTATTAAGGTCTTGCAAAGTTAGCGCAAAATATGATGTCAGGAGTTTCTCTGGGCAATCTTTGGTAAAACTCTCTTTTATTTTATTTGAGTGTGAACTTATACTTGTTATTAGTTATTTCATTATTATTAGGGGTGTAATGATTTTTTTTTTCTGTGGGGATTTGCCACTGGATATCTGACTGAGTGTTTACTGTATTGAAATTTATCATTAATTCAAGCCATTGATAAAAATGAAAATAATCCAAACAGGCTAAACATCACAGAAATGGTGAAGACATATGGTCCGTCAGCACAATGCCTTCAGCGGTATCATGCCAATGTGTGCTTGGGATATCACATCTGTTGATATTTCATATTCATCAATAAACCTTGTACCATATTTGCACAAACGATTTCATGCCAACGATTTCATGTGGAATGAGGGTTTGTAATTTCGTTCATAATTTTCTAGTTCTATCAGCTCCATAAATCTGCTTTTACTATGCCATGATGGATAATACCTGTAGTCTGTTTTGTGGAATTGCATCATATCTCTATACAAAAAGCATTAGAAATAATGCTGTCTTTAGATTCCATCAACATTTCAAACTATATGTACCTACAGGGACGGAACTACAGGGGGCAGGGGGCAACTGCCCCCTTTTATTTTTCAAGTGATTAAAAAAAAAAAAAAAAAGAAGAAAAAAGAGGAAGAAGAAAGAACAGTATGGAAAAAGAGAAGGCTGGATCATGCACTCTTTCTTCACCAGAACACTCTCTTCATTTCTCCCCCTCCTTCCTTTTTCTTTCTCTTATTCATTCTTTCTCTTCTTCTTCTCATTCTCCCTCTTCTTTTTCTTCTTCTTTTTCCTCTTCTTCTTCTTCTTCTTCTTCTTCTTCTTCTTCTCCTCCTTCTTCCTCTGTCTCCCAATGTATCTATAAACTTCTCCCTTTCTCTCTCTCTACCTTTCCTTTTTCCTCCTCTCCCTCTCTCCCTCCCTACCCTTTAGCTCTCTTCTTTCTCTTACTCTGTTTCTTCTTTGTCTATTTCTCTTTTTCTTTCTCTCTCCGCCATGGCGCAATACTATCATTGTGACAGCTTTATGGTCAGTCATCGTTTTCAAAACCATAGCCTCAGTAGCTTGAGCAACTATTATTGGTGGCAGCGGTGGGATTATCTCCTCCTTCCCTCCCTTCCTCCCTCCCTCCCTCCCTCCAACCTCTACATCAATTATGGTACACAAAAGCAAACAAGAACCAGATCTAACTCACCTTTCTGCTTATAGTTGATGTAGGCCAGAACCATGTCATGCAGGAACAGGATCAGCTCAAAGTCCATGGAGACATTGATATGATCGGTAAAGTGGGTCACAAAGGTCACCTGTACCTCTGGTGATGGTGAAGATGGTGTTCCTGAATAAAAAATCAAATGAATACATTTCTGAGAGTTGAAAAATACTCTTTTCATGGAATAATATCCTATCAAGCAAAATAAAATAATTCACAAAATCTCTGCTAAAAATTGCCTTCACGATTATGATTTGATCAACCAACCAAAATGAAGCAAAGAAAAGAGCAACAAATTTGAGGCTCTTCTTTTATCCATTAGTGTAATTCTTTTACCAAAAAAGTTGTATGCAACTACAAAATATCACTGGACTTGGTCAATTTGTTGACAATTTTTTCAAGAGTCAATCATTAAATCAGACTTACAAACAAACAAACAATCTTACAAATAAACAAACAAAAAAGTTGTAAGAAACATTGTCACAAAGGATTAAACTGTTTGTGACATTGCTTCAACATCGGTATATATCAAAGCAGATGACTGCTTAATGGAGAAAAATCTGAAAATTTATTTCAGAAATGGTGGGGAAAAAATAGTTGCAATATAAATAATTAAGAGAGATCGGCATGAAATCATTTGTAAATATATATCTTAATGCACATAAGAACAACTCAATGAATTTATATCAATGATTTTCATTTGCTTTGAAATTCATCTAAAATTCATCTGAATCTTCTGGATCAGTCTAAATTCTAATCTTAATAGAGTTTTGTGTCGATTTTGTTTTCCCATTTGTATCTGCTTTTTTGCTCTTTAATATTTTCATTTTATATGTTCCAATTTTGAATTTGAATTAAGGACATATCAAAAATGAGCTCTGCAGTAAACAAAGTTTTAAAGGGTTAGTCACCGTAGAAGGCATGAGGGGAGAAAGAGAGATAGAGAGTAGGATACATACAGACATGACTGTCATGCTGTACAAAGCATATCAATAAAAACATTACACTTTTGAATAATCTGTCAAAATTATATTTCAAAACATTTCAGAGATTTTTTCATGTCGACAGATGCCCACCAGTATTCTTATCTATCCATTGCCACTAGCAAGACAAATTTTTGTTCATGCTTGGGCGAACACTGCCATATTTTATTTAGAGTGTGGAAAATGACTCCTCCAAATTGAAAGAAGAGGGACAATCAAACCAGCATGCTGCAGTAGTCTGAAGTACTTCCATTCAAACAAATTGCTCTTTGCTTAAATTAATGACTGTGTTATGATAGTCTAGGACTTGTATGTCAATATTCTATCATAATTTTAATGATTTCATACATGATTACATACATGATTACATACATGAGCTAATGAGTGAGTTTAAGCACAGGAGTCACAATGCACGTACACATCCAATCCACATGCCACTGATGCCAGTCATTCGGTCAAGAAGAAAGGTAGGCCTATACCAAATTAATACATCTCCAGATCATTCAATAAATCAATTAGAAATTAATTCATCTAATATACCAAATTAATACATCTCCAGATCATTCAATAAATCAATTAAAAATTAATCAGCAACACTTAGCCCATCAATACATCAACCAATAGATCAGTCAGTCAGTCAGTTTATCAATCAATCAAAGCAACATTCAGTCATTCAACCATTCATTCAGCTAGTCAGTCAATCAACCAGTCAATCTAAAAGGATCGGTTAATCAACAATCAATCATTCAATCGATTGATCAATTTATCAATCAACTGCTCAAGCTATCTATCCGTCAATCAACATTTAGGCAGTCAGGCACTCTGTAGCAAAGAGCAATTCCTTTGAATGCGAATATTTATTCTAACAGCTGGTTTTAAATTTTTCCTCTTCTTTCAATTTGGCGCTTGTCATTTTTTCATACGCTGAATAAAAACAGTCACTGTTCACCCAAGTGTGAACAAAAATTTGTTTTATTAGTGGCCCTTGAAAGATGAGAATATGGGGCATCTATCGACATGAGAAAATCTTCAAAATATTTTGAAATGTAAGTTGAAAGATTTTTCAAAAGGTTAACATTTTTATTGATACACCTGTATAGATATATGAATACATTGGTTTTTAAAAATCAGCAAAAATCAAATCTTCACACACAAATATGACCCCTCCCCCCTCGTTTATGTCTTTGATTTAAGTGAGTATTAGGCTTTGGAATTGAGAGTTCAAAGAAACTTTGGCAAAATACTAGTAAATGAAAATGAGACAGAGAGGAAAGGAGAGAAAAGAGATAAAAAGAGATAAAAAGAGAGAGGGAGAGAGAGAGAGAGAGAGAGATCACAAACATGCAAAATTTGTAACAATGATTTCCCACAGACTGGTATGCCTTGAACAACTATCCCCACTCAACAACCATGAACACATTTTATTAACTTATTCAGCCATTTGTTCATTTATTCTGTGGCTCTTCTCTGCAACTAAGTTTGAACAAGCTATTTCTTGGTTGTACAGGTTCAATGATGCTGAAAATTCCTGAACAAAAGGCCTTACAAGAGTCACTGACCAGAGGCTGCCCCCACCCCCTCCCCCATTCCCCTGCCCCATGCTGCAATAAAAAACAAGAACCTTCATCTTCTTACACCTATCCCTGCATCCAATATGGGAAGTTGTGCTACATAAATGCCATTGCAGTGAGATCTCAGCTGGATTTCTGTCATGTATCAATGTTCTAGCATAGCACTTTTTCCCAGAGCTAACTTACATGTACTCACAAACCCGACATCTTTTTCACTACCCTTTTAAAATTTTTATCAATCATCTTTTTTCAAATTTTCATATTGTTTTTAATATGATTTATGTCGGTTCCAAGATATACTTATCTTCCATACAAATATGCCTTGTGCTATGAATACTAACCCCCGAATATGAACAGTTCATCTCTCTGATTAATGCTCAATTGATCTACACTAAGTTCGTATTCGTATTCGTACCACATTTCCCTGTCCCTATCTGGTACAAACAGATTCATGGATTAACAGACGGAAGAACAACAACCTTTACCCATGTCTTCAGTAGAAGCAGATCATCTTATGCAAGCTTTAGTTAAGCCTACAAGCTTTCTACAGGAGTACCTGGTTGTTTATATACAATGAATTCTCCCCTTCTATACAAATGCAAATTTTGCTGACTCATAACACTTGTAAATTTTTAATTTACTTGAGCTAGTTCTGCACGTACAGCCGCCATCTTTAAAGAATCGATTTCTCAAAGATATCAGAAATATTTAAACCTACAAGGTTTCTACAGGAGTACCTGGTTGTATATACAATAAATTCTCTCCCCTTTTCTTCAAAAGCAAATTTTGCTGACTCATAACACTGGTAAATTATTAATCTACTTGAGCTAGTTCTGCATGAAAAGCCATCATCTTTAAATAATCGTGTTTTCGAAGATAATCAGGAATATTCTAGCCGCAAGATATCTCCAAGCTTTGAATATTTTAGCATTAAACTATCTCACAATGAACTTCTAGAAATCCTACATGTCAGTGCACCCTATGCAAAGCTCCGAAGATTATTTTCAGAAAAAAAAAGTTTAAGATGGCTGCAGAATCTATGGTATGAATCTGGAGGCTACCTAGTACAGAATTCTTCCTATACAAGGAAGAAAGCAATATCACATCATTGCATCAAAAGAGGAAAAAGCATTCCACCTGGAATGTATTGGTTTGGTTTTATTTTCCGTAATATTAAAAAAAAAAATCAAATGCAAACATATAAAACAAACAGATAACTATAAGCAAAGTTGTAAAATCAAAGTAAATCAAAGTTCGAAATAAAATATGGCTGGAAAGCTCTATTCAGAGGCATTATTAAAATGACTCTGTTCTTCATAGAGGTCTAAAGCCAATGAAAACTAAATCAATAAATAGATGGTGATGATACACGATTTAGCTCTACCAAGGTCCACAAGAGCTTGGGGGGGGGGGGGAATGCCCTCAAATCATAAATCTGAATACCGATCTGATTTTAGAAGAAATTCCTATACCATTACATAAAGAAATCTAATTAAGTCGAAATCTTTCAGCAGGAGATTCTTACATTTAACAGTCATGTAAGTGTTAAAATTGAAAATTCAGTGTATCTGAGGCTTTTCAGAGGGGTAAAGACTTGAAATGACAGTGAATTGCAGTGATGTAACCAATCCCAAGACTGTCCATGATTTGAAGTGGATTAGGCTTTTTCTTCATCTGACTGGACTGACAAGTGAAAACAATTCTCCACAAATTTGATTAGACTATCCATGTTACCATTAGGAACCTCAATCAGGTACAAGCAAGTTTAATTTCTAGAATCATCACATGACACTGCGATATTGAAGCTCAGTCTGAGTTTGATTTTATGATATGGAGAAGGCTTAAGAAAGAGTAATGAAATGCATCAACATGTCTGGACAGAAATATCACTTTTACAACACAAAAAAAGATTTAAAAGAAAAGAAAAGAGATCCTTTGCAAACAAAAAAAGAAATTATTACACACTCCTTTATACAGTAGTAAAGACACTAAAAAGGTCAGCAAATCCATTTTCCTTCCCACGCTCTTATCCTTTCTTTATGATCAAGTGGAGAGCCAAGCATTAGGACTGAAGTCCATCATTAATATGCACAGCCAATGGTGAATTTAAGATGAAAGATGGCAATTTATACAATAATTTCTTATGTATTTGAAATGGAAATCAGAGCATTAACAGACAGGCTTTGGAAAGTAAGAAGCCAAGAAGGATGATTAGAATTGAAGCTAGATTTTAAAAGAATGATAGAGGACAAAGAGGTTGGTGAATATAAGGAGGAAGGAGGAAGAAAAAATGCAAGAAAGATACAGGAATCTTTTTTTTTTAACAAAAAAGCAAACAGATAACAAACAGAAAATGAAGGATAGATGCATACTATAGGGAGAATGGGCAAAAATAGATGTAGAAAAGGGACCAAGAAGATATTCAAAAGTCAGATTAAGGAAAAATAAAAAATATAAAAAGAGGGGGAAGTTGTGTGCCACAAAGATGGAAGGGGAAGGGGAAAGGGATAGGAGGGAGATAAAGGGAGTGAGAAGTAGATAGAGGGATAGATGGATAGAGGGAGCAACAGAGGGAGAGAAGTTGGGAGAGAGGCATCTAGAAAGAGAGAAGGAGAAGAGAGAAAGAGAGAGAGATACATGTACATAGCAGGTAAGGGGAGATAAACAGAGTGAAGAGAGATCATGGAGAGTAGAGAAGAATTTGATGCACCCCCCCCCCCCCCCGGAAAAGTAGAAAGAAAGAAAAGAAGAAGAACTATTAAAACCAAATTGAAATGAAATGAAAAGCTCTTTTGGGTTCCATCATTATAGATATGGATACATAATGGAAACTTGCCTACTTGTAGACACTATCACTACTTTTTTCAAATAAAACCTTGGCTCGTTTGACATATCGAGAACACCTGTCTGACATGTCCATGTCCATATGCCACGACATAGCTCTATTACAAATTGGAGATGCTATGGCATCTACATTTTTCATTATTTCACTGTCTTCATGAATATTTGTGAAAGACATTGACAAGCTTGGTCAAGCAGTATACATCTACCTATGCAAGACTGATTTTACTTGTAAAGTGAAAACTGTATCAACCACAATAATTCAGTACTGGGAAGTTAACCATGAAAACTGCATGTGGTGCATACTTTCCCTTTAAATGTCACTGGTACATCACCATCACCATCACCATCACCATTACCATTATCATTATCATCATCATCATCACCATCATCATCATCAAAATCACCATCATCACCACCACCACCACCAACACCACCACCATCAACATCTTTATCAACACTCACCTGGTTTTTGGAGCTTCAGTTTCTGCAGTTGCTTGGATTTCATCTCCATCTGGAGTTTGGGAAGTGCAAAGATGGGATCAGCCTCATGTCTCAATGTTCCCTTCCTCTGACTTGGAAGGTCCCCGTACTGGAAGTACTGTTCAAATTCTACCAAAAACAAAGGGGGGGGGGGGGGAAACAAACATTCATTATGATACCATTCAGAATATTTTCAATATTTATTAATCTCAAAGCAAGTTTACATTCCACTTTCCTGGCAGAATAAGAACATGAACATTTGTGATTTTACCTAACTTAACCCTGATTTTCCCTTGATGGAGTTTCCGAATTCCAAAATCATTATTTCAGTTTAATTTTACAGGAGAGGAGACATTCTACTACATGTTGTAACTTATAAGTTACCATAGTCCATCATTCAGCAGACAGGCTGTTTGGACTCAAGACTAAATGTAAGAGACTGTCCACCTTCCACTTTTTGACAAAAGAACTTTCCTGCCTTTTTTCTCTGATTTAAATGATTTTTCTGTTACTTCTTGAGATGTCCCAGACTGGAAATTGCTAACACATTTTCCTGTTTTCCCTTCATTTCCAAGATAGCTGGGAATCCTGCATTCTCTATCAAATCTGCTCTCCAGATATAAGGTCTCTAACACCCATGTGACATCAATAAAAAAATGTAATTGTGAAAGTCATTTTCACCATCATAAATAAAATTATCAGAAAAGTATGTGGGACATCATTAACAGAATTTTTTTCAGATAAACCAATTTGACATCATAAATGAAGTCCAGAACTCAAAGGTCAATCTTACCTTCAGGAGTACTGATAGAGCTGACATACTGGAAGGCCTCCAGCATGGATCCAGTGAAGGGGAAGTGGCTCTTGTCATTTTTGGACACCCTGAGGATAGTGGCCAACCAGCCCTGCTCTCTCTGGGTCTGGTTGTGACCCAGGCTGAACAGAAGGTCCTGATAAACAAGTGTGTCCTCTCCACCTGTGTGTTGAATGATATTCAGAATAGCCCATGAACTCTTTGTCGTGGTCACCATCCAATAAACCTTGGATTGGTAAAGGGTTGGTACTTTTAGTGGCATCAAATGATACATACATGAACAAACAGATGCATTTGTATAAACTACAATCACCCCTTCATGTTCACTTGTCCAACCAAAATAGTCTCATGCAATTTATTACAGGTTTATACAGGCAAAGCTAATTATATCTTATTGTTTTACAAATATTCATTCAATGAAAACTGTTATCAAGGATATCAAGACGATGCAAGACAACTAGCAAATAATTTCAGTATGCCAATGCATGTTTGAGGAACTAAAGGCATCAAAACTGTCACAGGTAATCATCTTTTCCCTTTGTCATAAAACTTATTCTGAATTCCCCATGACCTTATCCAACAATGAAGAAACTTACAGTGTTCTGAGGAAGGCACTTGTAGAGCCTCTGTCTCAAACTCCACCTTGGGCTCCCTCATGGTGAAGAGTGCCCAGGAGTTAGAGCGAAAGTTGAGGCCATGGAAGCAAGCCAGAAGGGCCTGCCTACCCTGGAGGGTGACCTGACCACCCAGCCGCATGCCCTCAGGACGTGGCTGGTTCTTGTGTGCCCTGTGGAAGGTCTGAATGAGGAAGTTGAAGACACTCTGCCAATGCTGATGCTCCTTTGATGACTCTGCCTCAGATTCCATCTTTGAATCTTGAATACATTCAAGGGAACACAAGAGAAAGAAGTCAGTTATGTGGTGCATAAAAAACATACTTTTTGTGATTTAGAATAAATTTACATAAATTAGCATGATTAATGAGACAAAATGGGGCTGGTTTTTGTGGGTGCTCCTTTGATGACTCTTTGCCGATTCCAGCATCAACACTTGATGATGGTAAAAAGGATAGGAAAGAGATGACTATGAGTCAGTTTTTGAAAGTCCTTGTACAAATCAACCACAAATCCGTATTCTATCATATTAAAACAGAGCACCTAGGGGTCTAAGCAGTGTTTTGAACACCTGTTACACTAAAGGAAAAAAAGTTAACCATACATGAAGATTGGTGCAAACTAGGAAAAGGGTGAGTCTTAGGATGGCCAGTCTCAGACCCAATCTTGATGTGCACTTATATCGGTCTTAGACCCAGGCCTGCTACGTCTAGATGTAAAGAAGAATGGCTTAAGGCAGGAAAACAGTAACATTCAAATTAAGTGAATGGCAAGTGCCGCAAGGTCCTTCCACTGCAAAGTGTACCCCTAAATCAAGTTGGAGGCCAGCTTTGTAATACCACAGAGGAAATGAGGATAACATTATGGGTCAACACTTTGCACCAGTTTGCAGGCCATCTTTGGTCTTGTGGCAGGTCTAAAACACGCTTTGAGGAGAAACGGAGGCCTTATACCTCACTCATCCCCATAATCTCACCTTTTGATCCCTTCCCATCAATTTCATCTATCGGAGCAGAGCTGATGGAGGCCTTGCGAGCAGCAGCCAGAGAACTGGCTGCTGTGGAGATGGGGTCCCAAGTGGACAGCATCCTCCTGCTAGAGGCGAACTGCTGGGTGAAGAATTCCTCTAGACGTGCGGCGATGCGAAGCATGTCAGGGGTGGTGGAGCGACAGATCATTAACTGCATTGTGTCCCAGGTGATGGTGGAGTTGGCATGCACGCTCTCAACAGTGTGGTATTTCACTCTGAGGAAATGAAAGAAAAGGTATAAGATGACAATAATGACAAAATTACTATCTCATTTTTTTTCTTTTTCTTTTTTACTCTTGATCCAAACTGAAATAAATATGACCTCACCAGGGGTGGTCAGAGAGGATAAAGGCAATTTTAGACATTGGAAGTATGCTTTGACATAGTTAAAGTATTACCCTCATCTCTATCCTTGTCTGGGAGAATTTTTTCCTGGTTTGTTTTCCTGAAATCAACCAAACTTTGGAAGGGACTATGTGCCAAGATGAACTTTGACAACAAAATCAGAGATTGACTGAAAAAAACTACTATATCTTCTTGCTTACTTTGGGTCAGAGTTAGCTCTGAATTTCCACTCATCTTCGCATGAGATCTCCATGAATGTGAGCCTTGCCAGGAGGCTGCTGGAGCCCATGTAGTCGATCCGGGACTCCAGACTGTCCAGCTGGAGCTGGAGATCGTGGTGGGGCTCCTTGCCTGGGATCTTGATTTGACTACCTGGATGGGTCAAATAAGTTGGGGATTGGTGATGAATAATTTTCTGGTTGTGCAACACATGCCCTGGTGACAATGGCTTCTTGGTCAGTTCTTGTACTAAAAGAATTCCAGGTTTCAACCCCGCACCAAAAACTAACCATACCTAAACGCAACCTGAACCCCAAACCTAACTGAAGACCCCTAGAAAATAACATTTGAAGGCTTGTCAAGTGCACTGCTTTGAGGATACAGGACCACTGTGACTGACAGTACAACTTACCAACAATATTAGACTGAAATCAAAGGTTTCCCTTTGTCAAACAAGACTTAGACTGAGCAGCGGGTTAAACTGAATCAGCAGAATACATGCCATTGTGACTTACTAGCTCAATTGAGAAAAGTCAAGTTGAACAAAGAAAGTTAGAATGAGGTTACATTAAAGTGTTCTCATCGTTAAAGCGATAAAGCACTGAGTTAAATTAAACTAACAGAATACATTCCACAGTGACTTACTAGTGCAACTGAGTTTCGAGACTTCCAAGAGTCCACCAATGACTCCCCCTTTGGCCTCTAGGCTGGAGGCCTTGAGACCTGTGGTAATCTTGAAAATACGATGTCCTGTACTGTCAATGGTCAGGTGGCTCTGACAGCGAAGATCTTCCGTTGACCATCTACACAGAAAGAGGTAAAGGTTACAGAAATATTTTGTTAGTGCTGTAGCTTAAAACCTAAAATCCTACTCCAGTCTGAATTACAAAAATCTTTACCAGATTTCTGCACCTGGTAACTTATTAAAAAAAAAAAGAAAGAAAAAGATACATCATATTGAGCCATTTTTAAGATTGTTTCTTCTGAACCCCCATTATACTACAGTCACACTGCCAGACTGACCCCAAACTGACCCAACAATGACAACTTTTGTGCCATTCAGGGTGATATTGGCAGGGTTTGGTCTGCTGTCACTTTCATGTCGGTCTGATATCGAGGTTGTTGGTCCGTAGTCAGTTTGGTGTCAGGCTAAAGAAATTATTGGGATGAGATCTTTCGAACATATTCAAATGATCCTTCCCTGACATTTTCTTGGTGGCAATTTCTCCACAATAATCATTCTACATCTACTGAATTCCTAACTGAGCCTTAACCCTGGCCTTAAACCTTTACCTACATGTAACCTAAAGGTCCAATCACAACCCAAGCCCCTATACTGAACCTACATCTTTGCAAAATAATGCCAGAAGTGAATGTTGGCAGACAAAAACCAAATGATAGATCACCAACTTACAATGTGCTTCCCATGACGTTGCTCATGTTCATGTGAGTGTCCACCTTGGTGAAGTTAATGGCCAGGAGGAGGACAGTCTTCCAGGACGGACCAGAGACCAGTGACCCAGAGCTGCTGCAGGGGTCAGAGGTCGCTTGGGAATGGCTGTGCTCAGACCCCGAGGGCTCTGATGATTGGCTGGTAGTCTCTTCCTTGGAGAGTCTCTTTTCTACAAGGTGCACACAAAAGTATTAATAATATCATCTGATGAAACAAAGATCTGTCAATAATCTAGTTGAACAAAGTGTGTTTAAATATGCTGCCTACCTTTTGCAGGCCTATCGTACGAAAATCCCATATTTTACATTTTCATACTCAAAATTAACAATACCTCCTTCCATACTTTTGGGAAGAAATTCTTACTCAGTATCCACATGGGTCTTCAAGAAAAAGGAACATTTTCCTGTATCATAAAGTGTACATCCACGACATTTGAAGCCCAATTTGTTAATCAAACAAAGCATTTCAAGCCAAAATTTCAATCTTATAAGTTCCTCTCTGAAAATTGTCCAAAAGTCCAAAGCTTGGTGGTTCAGAAAAGGGATAAATTGATACTGAAGAAACTTATAAATGAAAAGGAGATGCTTACCTGTAACCATTCTCCTAAGATCAGGGCTACTCCTAGGAGGAGGGCTGCCCCCAATCAGTGGGGTACCTGGCTGGGAGAGTGTGGGTGAGGATGGACTAGGTAGCTGGGAGTAGATACTGAAAATACTTGGAGATGGAGGAGTAAAAGGGAACTTCTCTCTGCTTCCCTTTGAGCCGGGTGAGGTGGGAGAGGTAGATGGGTCATCGGTGGCTGAGGCGGAGGGGCCTATAGAAGAGGGTGTGCCCGTTCCACTAGTGGCAGCTGAGTTTGGGGTGCGTTTGCGCTGATAGCGCCGAGGTGGGAGGTCGGTGAAGCTGTCCTCTGAGTCAGTGGAGGAGTCGCTGGAAGGAACTACATGTATAAGGGAAGACAATACAGAGGTTCTGTAAATGTTTGTTCTGAATAGAGGTTTCATTTCTTTTTCTGATGAGCATATTCAAACACATAACAAAATTCCATTCAGCATTTAGGTTGATCATCTTCCTGATTCAACACTGTGGATTGATATTTTCTATCATATGTCCTGAAGTGTAACATAAATGTTGATGAAAACCAATATAGATGAGATCTCTCCCCCCGCCCCCTTTCCAGCTCTATCTTTCTCCCTCTCTCTCTGCTTTATCTATAGGCTTAGTCACAATGCTTTTTTCAACTCTCTGTCTCTAGCTTTATCTATCACTTTAACCCCTGCCAAGTCACTCTCTTCTCGCCATTTCTTCACACTATCCATCCAAAGCAACCTTCTTCCTCTAATCCTCCAATTGGCCTTTCCCATTAGTGCAACTTGTGCAAGATTCTTCAAGTATTCTCTTGTAATAAATGTCCCAAGAGGCTTGACAGAAATAACTAGATGAATCCTCCACCGCACGTGGTCGAAATTTATACCTCTACCTTTGCCAGATCAGAAATATATCACTTCTGATTATGGGAAATGTATTAGGATACATTTAGAGTACAAAACTGGAAAAATCTTTAAATGATACTGTGTCAGCACATTCAAAGTTAATCTATCATATGGTTCTTAAGTTATTGTGAGAACAAGCCATTTTCATGTATATAATGACCTCTATGTCCTTTGACCTTAGACCTCGTGACCTCAAAATCTAATCAGATCATTGTCCCTCCCATAGGCATACATGAGCCAAGTTAGAAGTTGATCTGTCATATGGTTAAGTTATTGTGAGAACAAGCTATTTTCATGGATGTATTAAAGTTGATCCGCCAAATGATTCTTAAATTATCACGAGAACGAAAATGGGACTGACGGACGGACAACCCGAAAACATAATGCCTCCGGCACCCAGCTTCGGTGGGCAGAAGCATAATAAAAACTTTGGAATTGAAAAAAAATCTCACTTGTTGATGTGGCTTCATCTTCTGGACTGGACATGTCATCTTTCTCTTCCTCTTCACCAAAGAACAGTCTCTGGACAATGGTCTTACGATACCAAGCCTTGGGGAAGGCAAGGACCTCTGTCAGACGCCGCATGTCATAGCGGAAGGTGGCTGATCCCACATCGCACATAACTTAATAGAATTAGAAACAATAGTTGTACAGTAAAAAAAGAGATTTGATTTGATCAATTTCAAATTCAACACGTACATGTATATGAAGGATTCCAACATTTAAAAATTCAGAACTTTCTTATTCCTTGTCTGATTTCTCTGCTCAAACCTTCCACAAAATCTGTATCATTGATTCAACAGGTTTGAAAGGCTGAATTTCCCTGTAAAGGCAGCCAAAACACACATACATTAACCAGTGTATGTGAAGCCTCAGGACAAATAAAGTAAGAGGAGAACTCACTTGAGAATTTGTTCAGCGTAGCTGCGGCTTTCGAGCCTGAGATGGTAGCTGATGACAAGGACGTGCTGTCTGATCTTAAAGACTCTCCCAACTTGCGGCTCTCATCAGCACTTGGAATCAGGGTCTGGTCACTTGCGATGGTTGGCCGTAGCTTGTGTCGCTTCCTAGAGACGTTGACCCTGACAAAGGTTACCTCAAGGGAGAGGGCGTCCTTGCGAGTGCTCCCGGATGAAAGCTTGGACGTATCATCATGTGTTTCACCTGTATTAAAAGATGGGCAAAAAAAAAAAATGTTAGCTTTCTATCTTTTGCAAATTCCTACATTACAAGAGGAAGGCCTCTCCTGCTGGGAAAGGAGTGAGACAAAAAGGTCAGAAACTATTATAAAGTGAAGTTCTCTTTTAATTAGAAAATAAAAGCAATTACCAGAGATGTTCATGTTGGATAGCATCTCTTCTACGAGTTTCCCACCATCCCTTCTGAACTGACCGCCTCCATAGGGATGAAAGATGACCAGGGAGAAGTTGGAGAGGACTGCTGACAGACTCATGTCCGCCTTGTTGGCTTCTTCCCGGATCTCCTCGCCTGAAAGGTGTCGGCTGCGACATCGGCTGAAGGAAAGCTTCGAGGCTGAATGGGAAATTAACAGGAGACAACATGTACAAGTTCAGTGTTAGTAGCAAATTTAAACAAAGGAAAGCAAATGCACATACATGTAGCCTATTAAACAAGTTTTAATCTTCTTTGACCTTGTTCTCCATTCTTTATTCCCATTAGATTCCTTCTCCCCTCCAACCGTAATTTCCCCTACCTTCCTAACCCTTCAACCCCCATCTCCCACTCCAAACCAATTTTCCCTGACTCCAACCCCCTTCTCCCCATTTCAACCCCATTAACTTTTCCCCTTTTCTGCCTCTCCTACTTCTAACCACTTTCCCCTTACCCTATCTAACCTCTTTCTCATCCTTATCCCCTTACTGCAATGTCTCCCTTCTGCAGCAAGTCTTCTGTTTTGTCCTCTTTCCCAACAACCTCTTTATATCTCTTCTTCCTCCTTCCAACTCACTTCTTCTCCCCCCCCCCCCCCCTTCCAGCCAACTTCTTTCCCCATACCAATCTCCTTCCTTTCAACACCCCTTTCCAAAACTGTGACTCCTTTCCCTCAGCTCTGACTCTCCCTCTCTTCCCCCAACTCTCTATCCCTCATCCCCCTTTTCAATCCCATTTCTCTTTCTGCCCCTCCATTTTACAACCCCCATCCCCAATTCCCAAATCTCTTTCTTTCCCCCTCCCTGGCCATTCACTCACCTGACAGATTCTCCCTAGCATCCTGGAAGCCTGTTCCACTGTGGCCGGCTCCTGTCACATCTGTCCCTCACACTCTTGTCCCTAATCCCCCTTTTCAATCCCCTGTTTACAATCCCAATCCCATTTCCCTTCCAGCCCCCTCCCCCTTTAGAACCCATTTCCCTCATCCCCAATCTCTTTCTTTCCCCTTCCTGGCCATTCACTCACCTGACAGATCCTCCCTTGCATCCTGGAAGTCTGTTCCGCTGCGGTCAGCTCCTGTCACATCTCCAGAATAACCAGATGTCTGCTGCCCTCCTCTGGATGAGAAGGCAAACTCCACGCATGGAAGCTGCAGGAGACACTCCACCTTGATATGAATTAGACACAATACTGACAGTTATCACTTGTGACCTTCCACCACAAAATGACCGGGGGAGTGTTTCATAAAGCTGTTCGTAAAGTTACAAATGACTTTACGAACAACTTGAATATGACAAGCCAGTCATTAAGGATCGAATCAGCGAAAGGTGAAATATGCAGATGTAGATTAACACTACCACTGTTTACAAACATTTTTACTGCCAAGTACATGTTTTGTCACAATTTAATTGAGTTTATGGGAAATGCAGTCACACTTTGTTTAAACGTCAGGAAAAACTTTGGGCATTCCATTTGCCACTTCATATTCCAGTCGTTCGTAAAGTCATGCATAACTTTAAGAACAGCTTTATGAAACACCCCCCCTGAAGTTGCAGTAGTATATGGGGGGGGGGAGGAGACAGATAAAATAGAGAGCTTGGGATCAAAAAGTTGAATTTAGGTGGGTTTTTCTCTGTTAGTTCATTTTTTATCTACCATCTGACTAGATTTGGGGGCTATGTGCAATGTACAAATTAGTTTTTTTCTTGGATTTTAAAATACCATTTGGGGGAAATTTTAAAATAAAATTCATACTGGGTAAATTCTTCACATTAAAATGTGTGCAGAGTTGAGATGTTGTTTACTCTGTGGTTTTCAAAATCTAAAGGAGAGAAGTATATCTCCTTTGAAACTAGTCCAAGTTTGAGCCTAATCTGATCATCCCTTCATAGTCAGTAATAGGGAGTTTTCATTCAACCTTTTAGTGAGACAGACAATAGGACACCATTGGGGCACTCCTTTTTGCATCCTGTTTTCTCTATTGTTCTGGTGATTAGCCTGTCTGCCAACTCCAAAGTGTTTGGGGTGTCTTCACAAGGTAAGCTATATATCATTCAAAAGCTTAGAGTCAATGCTTTAAAACTGTTACAACAAAAAAATACAAAATTTCTCACAATTAGTTGTTTTGTGTTGGAGGGTCATATTTTCACGAAAGGTTTTGAGCCACTGCATAATATCCTTTGATTCTAATATCAACTGCAGATTTCTTTAAAAAAAATACTAAGGGCAGAAATTCTTAAACAAAACTATCGACAAGGGTAATAAATATGCCACAGCCAGCATTCAACTTGTAAAATTGCTTTGTTCCTCACACATTACACACTGGGAAGCAGCATAATCATATATTTTAAATTTGAGGCAAGGATGAACATCTCAAGCGCGGTAAAGTACAATTTATATCTGTACAGTAGCTTGACCAATTAAAAAGACTCACATCATCATTACGATTAGAACAATGATAACAATACCTTGGAAGCTGGTAGGCAGCTAAGGTGAACAAAGGAAGGATCCATGCAAACATAGACCACAACGTCTACCGGGAAGGTCGTGTAGTCCAGGGAGGACGAGGATACCAAGGAGTTCGCTGAAGCCTCAAGGTTCGTTGGGTTTGCTGAATCTAGGTTTTCTGAAAAATCAAGAAAGGTTTAAAGAGAAGGTGAGTTCTGGTAAGCCTGAAAAGAATTTGAGATTTTCTTCTTATTCTTTTTCAATTCACATTAGGAAGAATGTAACGCAAGCAATTTGTCATAGCGCAGATTTCTCTCGAAGTGGTCTCATATTCCAAATATAAAAGGAAACAATTCAAAACTTTGGACCCAAATTGATGCAAACTTTTTAAATTTTCAATGAGAACTAGCAACAAACAATGTAATAGCAACACTATACAGTCACTGTAATTTTCTTTCACTTCTTAAGTGGAATATTCAACAAATGCCAGGTAAAATAGAACACCTAAAAACCTGAATAAGAGACAAACCAGCTGTCTGACACTGCCGTGACTGCTATAACAGTATCATCTGACAAAAAAAAAAAAAAAAAAAAAAAAAAGAACTGGCAGCTAACTTCACTTTAAAAGTTCATATCTTAAGGGAGGTGCCTGAACCACAGACTTTGAAAGTGTCCCTGGTCAATACCTTGCAGATGTGTAATATTGAGAGCAAAAGAGCATTAACGGTGTATAGACCGTGAGCATTACCAATACGCCACCACGAAGCGCTGCTAATTGAAAGGGAAGAAGTTAATGGAATTACGGTTATCAATGGACAAGAATTCGTGGAGGTGTCATGGTGTAGTGGTACATTTCACTTGACTCTCAATCACAGGGTTGAGGGTTCGAATCCGAGCATGGCACTAACATCTTATGACAAGCATTAAACCATGTTGGACACTCTTAGTCACACGTAGGTGCTAATTGGGTTCCTGGTTGGATGCAAAGGTCGGTATGATTGGTTCAGAAGTGCATGCTTGTAAAATGGGCGACTGGCTGGAATGTTCCCCAAGAAGTGGAGCACGTGCATAGTAATGTACGGAGTAGTAAGTGAATCCAGGGACCAGGCTAACAGTAATACTGTAAGTGCTTTGGTCAGATGATACTGTTAACTCGCTGACTACTGAATTCTCAAACTCCCATAGACTTAATACAGGTACCACCCAGTTCCTGTAGGCAATGGGTTAAAGCATCTGATAAGAAACTGATATCATAATCATTATTATTACAGAATTTTCATGAGAGTTTGATTTTATACCTGATGACGGGCTGGCCAGCATCATTCCAATATTGGGTGGAATGGTCTCCAGGGCTTGCTCCAAGAAATCAAGAAGGCTGGTGGTCACAACAATTTCCTGAATGGAAAGAAAAACCAAGGCAATAGTCACAATGTGATCAAATGTGAGACTATAAATGCTCACCAAACAAAAATGGAAAAGATGAACATATGGAGTGTATACATGTTTACAATTATATTCCCTGTGTCATCTCATTTTTCTTGTTAATTAAATCATTTTGTTAAATAACATCTTCAGTGATTTTCTCTTTTGTTTTGAATACATATCTAATTGTGTTTACATATTAATTTTGGAAAGAAAAAGAGAAAGTAAAGTGGATTCAAACTTTTGTTAACCTCTATCATCAACAGCTAGAAAATCTATTTTTTATGTTGTTTTGTTTGTTTAATTTCTTTTTGTTTATAAACTTAACATTATCCACTTTATGCTCATTTATGATTATGCTCATGTTTATGTTTATGCAAGAACAGAATACAGATATATATCAATGATGTTCAATAAATACAACAACATGTAGATACGAAGACAGATTTGCATGTGTACATAAGTAGGATAATGACTTACATTGAAAATAAACCATCAACAAGTCAAATGAAAGTGAAATAAGGTCGAGGTAAAAAAAGTTTGGTGAGCATTTATAGTCTCACGGTTTTTACTTCCCTTTCAGTTATCAAACCGCTTTGTTACTTATTACAATAAGTAAACATAAAACACAGTTCGTGTATTCACCTATTTCCACATTCATTTACACTCATTCCCTGGTTATTATGGCTTATTTTGTTTATGTTCGTTCCTTTTTTCCTTTGTTTTGCCTTTTTTTCATCATAGGCCTGACGAAGGCCCATAAAGCGGCCGAAAGCTTGCCTGAATAAACGATCTGTGATAGAACTACATCTCGCCTCATCAAATTTTCTTTGTTCTTCTAAGTACAAATTTTTATAATGAGGCACTGCAATACACATTATGCAGAGGGCCCACTTTCTTTTTATATATATATACACACTGTATATATATATATATATGACTGCTTTCCACAATGATTTCAATTTGTGCAGTTAGAGCATCAAATTCACGATGGAAAGTTTGAAGGAGGAAGTTAATTTCCTTGATGTATCTGTGTCAATTACCCAGAATAACAATACACTAAATACATGTACCTCCGTGTACCGTAAACCCACTGACTCCTTCTCGTATTGGAGATTTGATTCTTTCTATCCACACCACATCTAGCAATCTATTGTTTACAGTCAGATGCTCCGCTTTCGCCAAGTCATCTTGGACGAGGATGTGTTTGATAGAGAGGTCCTCATACTAGGTGGACAATTCATTAAATGAAGATATGCTCCTAAAATGATCACAGAGACCATTCGGAGAGCAAAAGGAAAATCACGGAAGGATCTTCTCGACCAAAACCAGCTGGAGAACAATAATCCACGCCTCCCTCTCGTGACCGTTTACCATCCAGCCACTAAAAATTTTGTTAAAAACAAGTCAGGCAAGAATGGTCGACATTGGCTCTCGACCCTGAATTGGGGAAAATAGTTGGTGGCCTCCTAATCTCAGAAAATTGCTTGTGAGAACCAAAATCCTGGCACCCAAACCTCCGAGAGGTAATACACCTTGAGCCAAACCTAGGTGCCAAATCTGCAAGCACTCATTACTTACACCACAGTTAAGATCTCCAATAATTTCACTCTCCATCCACAAAGACTTAACTGTGATTCCAGTAACATGCACGCTCTACTGTTGCTCTGCGCAAGATGCCCTCATGCAAAATTCTGGATGCGCTTCAATAACCACAAATCATCCATTCCGAGAAAAATGGACCGACCATCCCGTTGCCAGACATTTTAATCTCCCTGGATACTTATTGGCGGATGTTAAAGTGTGCATCTTTGGGTGGAGGATACAAATCAGTGGACAAGAGAAGAATCGCTGAACTGCAAGTAATTGTGAAAATCAGGAGTTTCGAAGAGGAAGGCATGATCAGGAATCTGTCATTCCTCAGCAGATACTCTTTCTTTTGTTAATTTTCTAATACACTGACATTCAGTCTTGAATTTTTTTTTTTTTTTTTTTCTCTAATCTTGATTATTGAATCAACTTTATAGAAGTCAGTGACTATTTTGATCTCAACACATTTATTCATTTTTTAGCAGTTAATCCAGACTGAGTCTTATTCTATCATTCACTCTTTTTTATTGTTAAGTGATAAACGAGTTACTGTAAAGTGCTTGCAATCACCACCTCTTCACTGTCTGTGTTGGTCATGCACGCTATTATGTCTGTCATGGCACTTTGTCATTATTGTCATAAATTGTCATTGGTTAAATTACCATGAAGGATACGCATCCTCAGTCAGTTATCATAGCAACACTGTCTGTCTGTCTGAGAATGCGCTATATCTTCAAGCTTTGTTTTGTTTTGATACCAGATTACATACTCCTGATGAAGCCGTCGAAAATTTGAGTAGAGAAAATGAAATTGGCCATAATGCATAACAGACGCTTTTAGCAGTTTTTTTTCTATAAACTGTATGTATGTATTTATGGATGTATGTATGCATGTATGTATGTATGTTTGTTTTTTTTCTTTGTTTTCTTAGAATTTTTTGTAATGATATATGTAGTACCGATTACAAATATCAAAAGAACAATGTGATATATTCTGATATCTAATTTTTGTCTAGTATGTATCACTGATTGGTAACCATGAATATTGTATTCGGATTGTCAATGTTTGCCCATTAGGTGGCTCATTGTTGAAGCAGATCTGAATAAAGTTTCGAAGACATGTATGGGTGTATGGATGTGTGTATATATATGTATGTATACATGTATGTATATATCCATTAGATGCAAGTTGTTGAGGATTGTCGAAAAGTGCTAGATTCTATAAAGCAGAGCATTATCGCTGACTCACCGCGCCACACAAATAGCCAGAGGAGTCAGTCTGCCTGAGGAGCGCCCCAAGGGATGTGAAACTGCCGGTAGCGGACGAAGTACTCACAGGTAAGCCTATGTATGCATATATGCATGTATGTGTGTGTGTGTATATATTTATATATATATATATCTAAATATATATATATATGACTAAAATATTTCTTCCTGTTTTCCCCCATCAGGTTTCTTGCCACGGGTGACTCATACACCACCATCTCTTGCAGTTTTCGATGTGGACGATCAACTGTTCGTGGCATTGTAGCTGAGGTGTGTGACACAATGTAGGAGATCCTCCAACCCATCTCCATGTCAACACCAACTGAGAACAGGTGGAAGGAAATAGCATCAGAGTACTTGAGGAAATGGGAGTTTCCAAATTGAGTTGGCTTTATCAATGGAAAGCATGTTCTAGGAGAGGCTCCATACAACTCCGGGTCAGTGTGCTACAATTACAAGGGGCCTTCTCCATAGTCCTTCTTGCTCTGGCAAACGCCAATTATTGCTTCTAGGTCATCGATGTTGGAGCATTTGGCTCTCAGAGTGACGGGGCATCAAAGATGCCAGTCAACTTGGGAAGTCACTCCACAAAAGACAACTCCAAATGCACTTTTATTTCAAATAAATATGACTAGAAAGAGTTAGAATTTTTAACTAGACCAAAATTCCTGCCACATGTTTGTGTAACCCCATATCCCCAGATGCTTTTAGCAGTTTTCTTTCTATTTACTTTATGAGTGTATTTATGTATGTATATATGTATGTATGCATGAATGTTTGTTTTTTTTTCTTTGTTTTCTTAGAATTTTTTGTAATGATATATGTAGTAACGATTACAAATATCAAAAGAACAATGTGATGTATTCTGATATTTAATTTTTGTCCAGTATGTATCACTGATTGGTAACCATGAATATTGTATTCGGATTGTCAATGTTTGCCCATTAGGTGGCTCATTGTTGAAGCAGATCTGAATAAAGTTTCGAAGACATGTATGGGTGTATGGATGTGTGTATATATATGTATGTATACATGTATGTATATATCCATTAGATGCAAGTTGTTGAGGATTGTCGAAAAGTGCTAGATTCTATAAAGCAGAGCATTATCGCTGACTCACCGCGCCACACAAATAGCCAGAGGAGTCAGTCTGCCTGAGGAGCACCCCAAGGGATGTGAAACTGCCGGTAGCGGACAAAGTACTCACAAGTATGCCTATGTATGCATATATGCATGTATGTGTGTGTGTGTGTGTATATATATATATATATATATATATATATATATATATATGACTAAAATATTTCTTTTTTTTTCCCCCCATCAGGTTTCTTGCCACGGGTGACTCATACACCACCATCTCTTGCAGTTTTCGATGTGGACGATCAACTGTTCGTGGCATTGTAGCTGAGGTGTGTGACACAATGTAGGAGATCCTCCAACGCATCTCCATGTCAACACCAACTGAGAACAGGTGGAAGGAAATAGCATCAGAGTACTTGAGGAAATGGGAGTTTCCAAATTGAGTTGGCTTTATCAATGGAAAGCATGTTCTAGGAGAGGCTCCAGACAACTCCGGGTCAGTGTTCTACAATTACAAGGGACCTTCTCCATGGTCCTTCTTGCTCTGGCAAACGCCAATTATTGCTTCACGGTCATCGATGTTGGAGCATTTGGCTCTCAGAGTGACGGGGGCATCAAAGATGCCAGTCAACTTGGGAAGTCACTCCACAAAAGACAACTCCAAATGCACTTTTATTTCAAATAAATATGACTAGAAAGAGTTAGAATTTTTAACTAAACCAAAATTCCTGCCACATGTTTGTGTAATCCCATATCCCCAGATGCTTTTAGCAGTTTTCTTTCTATTTACTGTATGGGTGTATTTATGTATGTATATATGTATGTATGCATGAATGTTTGTTTTTTTTCCTTTGTTTTCTTAGAATTTTTTGTAATGATATATGTAGTAACGATTACAAATATCAAAAGAACAATGTGATGTATTCTGATATTTAATTTTTGTCCAGTATGTATCACTGATTGGTAACCATGAATATTGTATTCGGATTGTCAATGTTTGCCAATTAGGTGGCTCATTGTTGAAGCAGATCTGAATAAAGTTTCAAAGACATGTATGGGTGTATGGATGTGTGTATATATGTATGTATACATGTATGTATATATCCATTAGATGCAGGTTGATGAGGATTGTCAAAAAGTGCCAGATTCTATAAAGCAGAGCATTATCGCTGACTCACCGCGCCACACAAATAGCCAGAGGAGTCAGTCTGCCCAAGGGATATGAAACTGCCGGTAGCGGACAAAGTACTCACAAGTAAGCCTTTGTGTGCATATATGAATGTATGTGTGTGTGTGTATATATATATATATATATATATGACTAAAATATTTCTTCTTTTTTTTCCCCCCATCAGGTTTCTTGCCACGGGTGACTCATACACCAGTTTTTGGTGTAGACGATCAACTGTTAGTGGCATTGTAGCTGAGGTGTGTGACACAATGAAGGAGATCCTCCAACCCATCTCCATGTCAACACCAACTGAGAACAGGTGGAAGGAAATAGCATCAGAGTACTTGAGGAAATGGGAGTTTCCAAATTGAGTTGGCTTTATCAATGGAAAGCATGTTCTAGGAGAGGCTCCAGACAACTCCGGGTAAGTGTTCTACAATTACAAGGGGCCTTCTCCATGGTCCTTCTTGCTCTGGCAAACACCAATTATTGCTTCACAGTCATCGATGTTGGAGCATTTGGCTCTCAGAGTGATGGGGGCATCAAAGATGCCAGTCAACTTGGGAAGTCAATCCACAACAGACAACTCCATCTGCCTCAACCACAATGCCTGCCTGGAGCACCTCAGCTCGGAAAAGTGACGAAGCCTTTTACTCTCAAATCATACCTCATGAGATCTTATCCTGAGAAGCATCTCAAGAAGAAAAAAGAAAACACAATGGAGATAAGCATGTACAATTATCGGCTCTCACGTGCCCGAAAGATCGTGGAGAACACCTTTGGCATTCTAGCAGCCAAGTGGCGCATGTTTCAGAGGAAGATTCCGCTGCCTGCAGAGAAGTGTGATGCTGTCATCAAAGCTGCTTGCATCCGCCACAACTACGTTCAGAGGACCAGTGCAAATGCCACTGATACGCAATCAAATGGCTGCAGTGGAGAATGCACACCTACTGCATCAAGCGTGGAAGACCTTACGCATTCTGGAAACCACGCTTTCCAGAAAGCCCTGGAAGCCTTATCCTGGGAAGGATCTCAAGAAGGAGAAAGAAAACACAATGGAGACGAGAGTGTACAATTATTGGATCTCACATGCCCAAGGATGTGGAGAACATCTCTGGAATTCTAGCAGGCGAGTGGCACATATTCCAGACGAAGATTCCACTGCCAGCAGGGAGGTGTGATGCTGTGATCAAAGCTGTGTGCATCCTGCAAAACTACATTCAGAAGACCAATGCGACTGCCACCGACAGGCAATCCGATGGCTCCAGTGGAGAATGCACACCTACTGCATCAAGCGTGGAAGACCTTGCGCATTCTGGAAACCATGCTTCCCAGGAAACCCTGGATGTCAGAGAGAAGTTCTACTCATACTTCTCTATGCCAGCTAGAGCAGTGGAATGGCAATGGGAAAAATGCTGTCGTCCTATCAACAAACCCCAGGATGCCTAGAAGTTCCAAGAACAATCAATCTGGATACATGTCCAGTTTCACGACTCATGAGAAATTGCTAATCACAATGTTAATTGTTAACTAATACATAGAACACAGCAGCAATGTTTCATAACAGATTGCTCCTGAAATGCATTTTTATTTCAAATAAATATGACTAGAAATAGTTAGAATTTTTAACTAGACCAAGATTCCTGCCACATGTTTGTGTAATCCCATATCCCCGGATGCTTTTAGCAGTTTTCTTTCTATTTACTGTATGGGTGTATTTATGTATGTATGTATGTATGTATGTATTTATTTATTTATTTATTTGTCGTTTTATTTAAACAGGGTAGCCCTTTCAGTTAAAAAACTGCTCGACCAAGGGGCCCTGTATTTATGTATGTATGTATGTTTGTTTTTTTTGTTTTCTTAGAATTTTTGTAATGATATATGTAGTACCGATTACAAAAATCAAAAGAACAATGTGATGTATTCTGATATTTAATTTTTGTCCAGTATGTATCACTGATTGGTCACCATGAATATTGTATACAGATTGTCAATTGTTTGCCAATTAGGTGGCTCATTGTTGAAGCAGATCTGAATAAAGTTTTGAAGACATGTATGGGTGTATGGATGTGTGTATATATGTATGTACACATGTATGTATATATATATCCATTAGATGCAGGTTGTTGAGGATTGTCGAAAAGTGCTACATTCTATAATGTAAAGCAGAGCATTATCGCTGACTCACAGCGCCACACAAATAGCCAGAGGAGTCAGTCTGCCTGAGGAGCGCCCCAAGGGATATGAAACTGCCGGTAGCGGACGAAGTACTCACAGGTAAGCCTATGTATGCATATATGCATGTATACACACACACAAATATAATATGATTACAATATTTCTTCTTTTTACACCACCATCTCTTGCAGTTTTTGGTGTGGATCATCAACTGTTCGTGGCATTGTAGCCAAGGTGTGTGACACAATGTAGGAGATCCTCCAACCCATCTCCATGTCAACACCAACTGAGAACAGGTGGAAGGAAATAGCATCAGAGTACTTGAGGAAATGGGAGTTTCCAAATTGAGTTGGCTTTATCAATGGAAAGCATGTTCTAGGAGAGGCTCCATACAACTCCGGGTCAGTGTGCTACAATTACAAGGGGCCTTCTCCATAGTCCTTCTTGCTCTGGCAAACGCCAATTATTGCTTCTAGGTCATCGATGTTGGAGCATTTGGCTCTCAGAGTGATGGGGGCATCAAAGATGCCAGTCAACTTGGAAAGTCAATCCACAACAGACAATTCCATCTGCCTCAACCACAATGCCTGCCTGGAGCACCTCAGCTTGGAAAAGTGCCTCACGTCATCGTCAGTGATGAAGCCTTTCCTCTCAAATCGTACCTCATGAGGTCTTATCCTGGGAAGCATCTCAAGAAGAAAAAAAGAAAACACAATGGAGATAAGCATGTACAATTATCGGCTCTCACGTGCCTGAAAGATTGTGGAGAGCACCTTAGGCATTCTAGCAGCCAAGTGGCGCATGTTCCACAGGGAGATTCTGCTACCCGCAGAGAAGTGTGGTGCTGTCATCAAAGCTACATGCATCATCCACAACTACATGCAGAAGACCACTGCGACTGCCACTGACACTGACAGGCAATCCAATGGCTGCAGTAGAGAATACACACCTACTGCATCAAGCTTGGATGACCTTGCACATTCGGAAGCTATGCTTTCCAGGAAGCCCTGGAAGCCTTATCCTGGGAAGAGTCTCAAGAAGAAAGAAAACGCAATGGAGATGAGAGTGTACAATTATCGGCTCTCACATGCCTGAAGGATAGTGCAGAACATCTTTGGCATTCTAGCAGTCAAGTGGCGCATGTTCCAGAGGAAGATTCCGCTGCCCGCAGAGAAGTGTGGTGCTGTCATCAAAGCTACATGCATCATCCACAACTACATGCAGAAGACCACTGCGACTGCCACTGACACTGACAGGCAATCCAATGGCTGCAGTGGAGAACGTACGCCTACTGCATCAAGCGTAGAAGACCTTGCGCATTCGGAAAACATGCTTCCCAGAAAGCCCTGGATGTCAGAGAGAAGTTCTGCCCATACTTCTCCATGCCAGCTGAAGCAGTGGAATGGCAATGGGAAAAATGCTGCGGTCCAATCAACAAACCACAAGATGCCACAAAGTTACTAGAACCATCAATATGGACACAGATCGGTAGCTTACTTCAGTATGTAGCAAAATCATGGAACATATACATACTAACATAATGCAGCATCTAGATAAACACAGAATACTGCATGAATAGCAACATACACGATATAGCTGAGGAAGTGAACTGCAGGAAGCAGATCGACTTGATCATCATGGACTTCCAAAAGGCATTTGACAAAGTACCCCACCGAGGACTACTGTCTAAAGTGTTGTATTATGGTATTAGAGAAAACACACAAGTGGATAACAAGAATTCTTAACTAACTGGAAGAGGAAGGGGAGCAATCAGATGGGTGACAGTGGACTCTGGTGTACCACAGGGCACGGTCATTGGGCAACTGTATTTCCTCGCATACATTAACGACCTACCACATGGAGTGAACTCCACCTGCTGCTTGTGTGCCGATGACTGTATCACTTACGATGGGTTTCTAGTGTGGAAGACACTATTGCGCGAAAAAAGACCTAGATAGGTTAGAAGAATGGCAAGCTAGGTGGCAGTTGGATTTCAATGCCCAAAAAGGTCATGTTTTACACATAACCCATGCCAGAAATCCAATTAAGTACCAGCACACACTGTCTACAAGTCCTCTACCAGAATCAAAGTCAGACACATACTTGGGTGTTGACATATCAAATGATCTGACATGAATGCACATGTAGACAAAGCATGTGCAAAAGCAAATAGGACTCTAGCTTTCTTGCGTAGGAACCTCTTTGATTGTAGAAAGAAGATCAAAGATGTGGCATACAAGTTAGCCCGACATTTTACTGTTCAACAGTTTGGGACCAACACACAATTACTGACCAACAAATTGAAGCCATACAAAACAGAGCAGCCCGATTTGTCACAGGTGACTACTCATGGTACAGCAGCGTCACCTTCATGAAGCAGGAGCTGGTCTGGGAACCACTGCAAATGCATCGCAAAGTCAGTCGTGTGGTAACATTTTGCGAAGCGCTTGCAGATCGGCTATCCATATCAGTGCGAAAAGCTCTGCGTCTGGCCCAAAGGTCTCTACGAAACTCTTCATCTACAACCTACATCCCTACTGCTGCCAATAAAAACTGTTATAAATATTCTTTCATACCAAGGACCGTCCCAGAGTAAAACACATTGACCTCACCCAAAATACAGATACCTTCAAAAGAGCAGTTCTTCAAGCCTTCCAAAAGCAAAGCATCAACTAAATTTCTTCAAATTCTCTTTCCGCACCACCGACATCAGTGCACATCCCTGCCTGGTTGGCTACTGTATTGGGGCATTGGGCAGTACCCAAGAAGAAGAAGAAGAACTAAGAAGACTGAGGAGAGACCAACTACTTACCTCAGCAGGAGTGAGTAGCCTTGCCCAACAGAACAAGCAGCCCCTCCTGGCTCCATTCTTCTTCTCCACCTTCTCAACCCCTCCTGCTCCTGCTCCTGCTCCACTTCCTCCTTCGATTGTAGAGAGGTTCTGACGAGGGGAGGATTGCATGGAAGTACCTGCTGCATCAGTATTGGGGTCCTGCTTGTTCTCTGGTTCTGACTGGTATTCAACCTGGGAGAGGAATGCAAATATGGCAACCTTTATAGAAAGCTACTTTGTACAGAAATACCTGCATAGTATTAGACAATATGTACAAATCACCACCTATATTGAAAGATCATTGCATGTGAGGAATCATATGTATGGATTGATCACCTGTACAGAACACCTGTATAGAAAGATCATAGCATACAAAAAATTGCATGTATCGATTGACCAACTGTACAACTAAATATAAACATATAAAGAACCATCTTGTAAACAAAGATCACCTGAACAGAACCTTCTTTTCTTGGTTTCCCTAGAACAGCAGTTTTTGCTGAAAAGCTTACAGAATGAACCCGTCTATAAAGGCCAATTGTCTGTAAGGACCACCTGACTTTTTTTCCTTCAGATTTTCAAACATATATGATTAACTGTATCTTAATACAGTCTATAATTGTCAAATGAAATGATACGTGAGCAAGACTTTTAATAACATCATGCATCTCTTGTGACAAATCTAAAGTATAACAAAATGGAGGAATTTTAACCCTTTGACCACTGAATTCTCTCCTTCCTATAGACTTAATACAGTGGTCACTGAGATCCAGTAGCCAGTGGGTTAATGACATACCTTTACATCAACTGCCGGCAGGTTGAAGAGGGCAAATCCCTGAGATGGCAACATAGAGGGCAGCGCCCCAGTCTTGAGTTTGATTCCTGAGGTGGAAGAGGATGAGGCCGAGGAGAGTTGGGACCTGATGGCAGGTTTGCGCGATGGAGATGATTCAGTGGAATTCCACGGCCTGCGGGATTCCTGCTTCATAGTCCTTGGTGAGGAGACAGAAAGGAGGAAAAGGAAGGGAAAGTGAATAATACATTCATAGCAGGTATACTCAAGGGATGGGGTAAAAACTGTCAACTCACTTGCATGGTTCTCAAAAAATTATCTCGCACAATTAACCTTGGTGGATAATTATCTCCCCCCCCCCCCCCCTGTCAGTTGCCCTCTGGTTAATTACCCCCTAGGATGATCACCCCTGGGACAATTACCCATCAGATCAGGAAAATTATCCCCTGGACACTACTCCTAGGACTAATTGTGCCAGAGAGGAACTTTCTGGAGGAACTGAAGTAGGGGGGTATTGTCCTGGATGACAATTGTCCCAGGGTAATCGTCCGGGGGGGGGGGGGGAGTAATTCCCCTGACATGCACTAGCATAATCATCTATTATTCAGGAAAGTATGATGGAAAGTGGCAAAATCAAAGATCTAGCATGACAATGACCACACAATACCAGTTTGTAATAGAGTACTGATAAAAAAACAGAACTCCATTTTTGTTGGAAATTCAGAATCACCTACTAAAATAAATGTATGTGAATTTCACCACAGCAAGCGGGTCATTCAATGCATCGTCTGTTTTGAAAAATAAAATTTGGACTGTCCTTTTAAGAGAGGTAGTGAAGCAATACACAGACTCTTACTCTGGCAAAAAGTGATGCTCACTGGGTCCTGCTGGAGCCTGGCCAGGCCTGTTACAGTGCAGGGTCAGCTTGCCACTGTCAATAAAGATGCTCACATCAAGGTGAAGCTGAAGCTCAGGTTCAGGCGCAACGGACCTGGCAGGAGAAGTGGCACTGCTGACATGGTCCTTGGCTGCACTAGATCGACTCAGGACTGCAGAGGGGGCTGCACCTTCCTTGTGACGAAGAGTGCTGGAAAGACTAGGGATGGAAAGGTTGAAGGAATGAAAGCAATAAGATTGCTAGCATTACAAAGATTACTAAGAATCTTGTTCTAGGATTGGTCAAAAGTTAATCACATGATAAAGTGTAGTTTTGCCTATGAATCCCCCCAAGAAGAAAAGTTTGTTGCACTCAATGGTGATAGTTACTATCACCATCGAGTGCAACAAACTTTCAGGATAATTGAGCATGGCGTCATAGTACCCGTTTTGTTTCTTTGGTGACATTACAATGAGCTTGCACAGTATACATATATTCAGTTGCTGAGCTACGGCAATGCAAGTCTCATGTGCACTACACCATTACAAGATACGTGCTACAAACAGGCATTGCATGCAGTTGTAACTTATTTTTCTGGTTTTAAAGCTTGATTTGAAAACCAAAATTCTTTCTTGTAGAGAAGTAAATTTAATATTATTTCCTTTTTATACAGTAAAATGGTTTCAGATGTGGAATGTAAAGCAAATGATCACTTTTTGGTTTCAGGGATCTTCAGAGGGTAGCAAGGACTTCATACCTTCCATCTGCATCATCCATTCCAGAATGTCCATTGTACTTTTCTTCCTCTTCCTCCTCCTCTTCTTCTTCTTCTGTGTCACTTCCATCTAGATCTCTGGACATGGGTGTGGAATGCAACGTCAGGCGCCGACGGATGCTCTTTCGGCTCTGACGAATCTCTTCCTGTATTATATAAGTATATGTAAGTAATTCGTCATCATCATCATCATCAGCATCATTATCAGCATCATCATCATCATCATCATCACCACCCTCCTCCTCCTCCTCCTCCTCCACATCATCTTCCTCTTCCTCTTCTTCTACCTCTTCTTATCTCCTATAATTTTGCTTTTCCTGCCCCATACCATTCTGAATTTCCTTACAATAATTTTTGTATGGATTTTATCAACTTTACCTTAGCTCTTTTGGAGTTTACTAAAGCTTAATCTCAGCACCGTCATATTTTCATAAATGCTCACCTGGATTCGAGTTGGGTCACCAATGGTAGCGTTGAGATCCAAGGGGGTCATACTCGTCTCCATGCTCAGTCCAAGGCGAGACATGCCCCCTGGCCGGACATCCGTTGTCCAACCCATGGGGGAAGCTTCAGGTGTGGTTGGCGAGGGGGTGTGAAGGGGGAGGACAAAGGAGACCCTCGAGGGAGGGTCGGGGTACAGGGTGGTGCGGGTGTTCTTCGGAGTCTTCATGGAGGAGGGCGTGTCATAAAGGCTGCCCGGCTGGTGCTGGTGCTGGTACTCACCGTCGTAGGGTGTCAGAGGAAACCTACAAAACACAGCACAAGTGCAGGTATAAACAGCTTAAAATGCAGCATGATGAATGTATGAAGTACATATATATATATATATATATATATGGGGATTCTATATTATTTGATTTTTTTTTCTTACACATAAAAGTGCTGTTAGGTGAGTTTGCACACAAAAATTTGTTTTTTTCAATGTCGTATTAGAGCACTTAACAGACTAAAAACAATGTAAAAGTGCATGATATAAATGTTACTTGTCACCTAATTCTCCAGATGTACTCAAATTAAAATTCATTTTTGAAGCAGCCAAAAAAGGAAGGACACAAGCTAGGATTTATTTTTATTTGACTAACGAAAACATGCATTCTTGTTGATACTCACAATGACTGTGAGAATCACACTTAAATCATTTACTATTATGTTACTCACGTTGACTGTCTGACATAGGATGAATGCCGTTCTTTCTGAGTACGAGCCATGGCACTGCTCTGTGGTTTCACATTCTTCCTGCGCGTTGACTTGTCTCGCCCTGACACCTACACAGCAAACAGATAGAAAATATTTCGTACAGTGGTAATAACCTGTCTGCACACAATGCAAACAGACTTCAATCCACTTTTGGAACAAATCTTAAATGACTGAAATATGGAAATTTACATACACATAAACACACACACACACATACACAAATCCAGACTAAGATTTTTAGTACTGAAATGAATACATATTAAAGTTCATGTGCAATTCTGATTATGTGAGCCCCATCTCCTAAATCTGCTAGTGTTCAAATATGCCAACTTACTTTCATACCCTGAGCCTTGAGTTTTTTTCTGATATCTCGTCTGAAATCCTTGAAGACAGCTGTCTCCATCTGTCTCAGTTTATCCGCTTCCTCTGCAATGGTGCCGCTCTTAGCTCCTAATGTCCTGAAATTTTTATTTGAAATAAACATAAGTTTGTTTAGTGTTCTCTCCTCTTAATAAAAGAAAAAGATATCTTTATTACTTTTCTCTGTATCAGCAGTGGGTGTAGAGGTGTTGTGGTCTATTATATGCTTCACCGGATTTCGGATTACAAGTTCATATTTCAAATTTCCGTCATGGCACTAATATCCTTAGGCAAGACATTAAACTACATCTGCCACTTTCTAAGAAGGGTGCAGTAAATGTCAACCTGCTAAGAAGGTATTCCTTGAATGCTTTCAGCAACATCAGGCAGCTCTCAAGACAGCCAAAATAAGACTCTGTATGTGTCTTGAGCACCCACTGGGGTGAATTTTTGTGCAATATAAATGTAGATATCATAAACATCATTAAATTGTATGCTAATGATTAGACTGACATTATGAGATTCTTGCCTGTTTGGTGCAATCTGAATGATGAAGTTACAGCATTCACAAACAAGGGTGCATTACAGACAACTGGCACTCTTTCCTTACCTGAGATCGCTGACCACCTTGGCCTGTTCATTGATTTCCTGCATGATTGCCTTTGACTTTCGTTTTTCATCATTACGTTCCACTTTCAAGGTTGTCGGTCTCTTCAGAGGAGTCACTTCCTGATAGAAAAGAAGTATTGAATACACATGTGTTATTCAGTTACAAAACATGCTACATTAACTTTTTTCATCAAAATCCACAAAGGCTCATTCTAATATCAAGCAGCAACCCCCCCCCTCCCAGCAAAAAAAAAGACGCTCTTTGTCTCAGCGTTTTTTCTTTGCCACCTCATACACCATACATTTACGTACAAAAAATGCTTGGGTTTGCCGCTTCATTGTGAATAAGCATTTTACAATGGATGTATTCATTTTTCATAGTAATGTACATACAATAACACACCCAAAAACTTGAACATCCAATGGTAAGGAAATAAATCTTTTCATAAAACAGGATTTTTATTTCCAAAGCCTGCGACATCCATTTCATTTCAGGTTCTATAACATGCTTCATTAATGAAACAATGGCTTTCTGCAACAACCAACTGATCAGAGAGCAGCACATTACGGAGGTGTTGTGGTGTAATAGTGGTTCATTCACTTGATTAACAATCAAAGGGCTGAAGCTTCAAATGCCAGTAGCACTAACATCTTTTGCCAAGATATTAATCCATGTTTGCTACTCTCACCAAGGTGATAACTGGGTACCCCAGTAGGATGTGAAGGTCAGTACAATTGGATTAGCACATGCGCGCCCATAACATGGACAACTGGCTGGAATGCTCCCCAAGGAGTGAAGAACGTGCACAGTAATATCTGGAGTAGCAAATGAATCCAGTGACCAGGGTAAACATAATACTATAAGCACTTCGGTCAGTTTATATTGTTAGAAGGCTTTATAAGAAAAAGGTATTTCACTATAGCAGGAGGCAAAGTACCTTCTGTCAATCCTTGGTCACTTACTTGGTCAGATAAAACATCAGTCGAACTGACCTCCTGCTGTTCATTGACCGAGGTCAGGTCAGCGATGTCATCATCCGCTCCGGTCAAAGAGGTCAGCGTGTTGGCCAAGGCGGTCAGCTGATGACCAATGGAAGGATCAAACTGTACATCGATGCCTTCCATTCGCCACTTGAAGTTCAGTCTCCACTGGCCAATGGTCACACGATGAAAATCTTCATTGGGTAACAATGGTGCAGCAGAACAGAAAAGACTTAGTGAAAACCAAAATGAAATTTTAAAAAAGTGATATATACACATGGGACAACCCTGTAAGTAAATATACATGTATACAATGCATTTCAGCCTTGAAATAGTCTTTTCAAGAAATGCCTTGCTTGTTTGTTTTTTTCTTATTTATCAACAAACACACATTTTCTTTCAGAATAAGTTGCCAAATACGATTTTCATGTATTGCCACATATAGTTTTGCTTGGTTAATTGAGAATTAATCTTATATCATTACCAGAATCGAAATTATCACAATGCAGGTTTGCTTTTGCTGTATCTGTTAATAGGCCTATTATTAATTCAGTGTTAATGTAGTAAAATCAACATGCATGAAACGTCCTCTTACCCTGGTTGCTATTAGCACTTGAGCAGACTTCATATGTTCCTTGTGGGATCACACCTAAAAGTAATGTTGAAATGAAATCATTTTAAAATTTAATAAAAAGTACAGAAAATGTTATTTATGGAGGTACGAATAATACTTCAGACTCTTTCGGGCACACTACTGTGTGTATCTTTACAAACTAAATAAATGGCCAATTAGCAATGAGTGATGTCATATCAGGAAAACTCCTACATGCTGACTTACAGGAGTTCATAATGTGATCATAGGAGGAAGGTCTCCAGTCATCCATGGCCATCTGGAAATCTTCAGTGAACCTGAGGCAGATGGTGTGGAAGGAACCCTTGGTCACCAGGGAGTTGCTGTAGCAGGCACTAATCAAAGAGCTCTCTAGGGTCAGCACCAGAGCAGAGTGGCAGTCAATGTCACCTCTGGTAGTACTCACTCCAAGGTTCTGCAAAGAGGCAGAATTATACAACTGTTAGGTATACTGCTGTTCAAAGGTCATGAGGAGTGTGGTTGCATCAACTATGTTTCCAATCAAGGACCTTGATTAGGCTCTTCAAAACTGATTTCTTGACCTTGCACTATCTTACCCTTCTGGTATCCTTAACATCAGACTATTTACTTGCTTTTGTAACTTGCATGTTTAGTCCAAACTCTTTGCCTTTAACTGCTAGCCAAAAAAATTCTCATTCAAATCCTGGACAACTCTGGTAACTTCTCTTTAAAATTATGTGTAAATGGCACTGGCCGTTACTACAGCCATTACCCATGAACTACCTTGATTCTTTTTAAGCAGACTGTGCTATGCCTGCCCCTTTTTTTTTTTTTGGGGGGGGGGGGTAAATAATCTCTTGCTATTTGTGGGGCACATAGGGGGCTAAGCTTAACTGTGTATCATTTATGGAGCTATGACCACCTCAAGCCTGTCAGTAGTACAGGGTTGGGCAAAATTTTGAGAGTAAGTAAAATGTGCATGCACAACTGTACAGTTTAACTTCCAAGAACAGGAGACCATCTACTTAGCCACTGTATAGTTTCCATGCCACTTTTTGTCATCGTACCTGAACGGATGGCAGAATGGGAATACAGATGCCCAGCTCATGTACTGTTAGCTGCAGGAAGAGGGTGGAATCTGCCCCTTCTTGGTTCCTGATGAGGGGAAACGTAGGGGCACCAGTGACCACGCCCTGGAGGTTGTCATCCTGAGCCATCGTCTTCCACTGCTCCACCCACTGGTCATAGGACGAGGTGTAGCTCAGCCACAGTAACACAGCTGGGATGGGTAATGAAGGATTACATGTGAGCAGGTTACTGGGAATACTACATACCAGGGTAAAAAATACCCGGGGGAGACGAGTGATCATGACCACGGAGCAGCAGAATTAGTACATAAGGAGAAAATTGGGATATCAGCAATTCAACATAGCTCCCTTGGGCCTAGAAATAGCTCCTATAAAGTTGTCAATGGGAGCTATTTGGGGGGGAGGGGGAATAGCTCTTGTAGGAAAAAAAAGTATTTTTTATCCTGCTACATACAGTTACATGCATGCACAAGTATGGAATGGTTACTATTGGAGATAGGTTCTTTGCTAAGGCTGTGCCCGTCCTCTGCAACCCTCATCCTTCACATATCACAAAGGTGTAATGTACAGAGAAATCTAAAGCTCATCTGAAAATACATTTCTTTACCTAAATTTTTCACTTAACGGATGCTCTACCTGCCTTAATGTCTACATACACTTAAAATTGTTGCACCTTGATTGAAGACATTTGAATCTCCATACATACCTCTATCAGCTGCACTGGATTGGACAAACAGGGTAGGCCTGTTTAGAGTGATCAGCAGTGTGTCCTTGCCCTCTGTCAGATCATCATTAATATCCTATTTTCAAGAAAGAGGGTAAAGAATGGAAAGAGGGGTAGAGGGAGGAAAGATCGAGAGTAAGGAAGTTGCTTAAATTTGAAATTTTGAGAAGATTATACTGGTATTTGATATAAAATTTAACAAAAATCTGATCAAATGTAAAAAAAAAACTTAAAAATTAAATTTGATACCCATGACACAATATGAGACTATATTCCAGATGGTGGATGCCAATTTCAGAACTAGTTCCTTAAGTTTTATATTTTCTTTGTGAACAGAGTTCCATGCAACAGATTTAGCCCTGAAGTGGGCATTTCATGGAACTCTGCTTCCGCCTCATTGAAAACTGGGTTGTGGTCATTACCACAACGTTCCAGAACAGAATCATACACCAAAGATTAAGCATTTCAGAATGCAGGACATACATGTACAGGATGAAATCATATGAAAGAAATGGATGAATGTACCTTGACAGTGTTCCTGAGACCTATCTTTGTTTTGAAGTAAGCCATTTCATGGAACTCTGGTTCAGCCTCAATGAAGACTGGATTCTTGACCAAGGTACCCAGGCTCAGGTTGAATTCAATGAGAGCTTTGGCAAACATCCGCATCCCACGAGCTGGATTGACTAAAAGGGAGAAGAATGCAATTAAACAACACATTACAAAGAAACTCCTTCAATACTGCAATTGAATCATTTGATTAGTGTTGTACCATCTGCAGCCATGTTTCATTTTCTTTTATTTTGTTGTTATTCATTTATCTATCTCATTTTTGCCAAGGTCAGCTTTTCAGATATAGACATATTCTTTGCTATTACCAATGTCAACTTTCTCAAATGGACACCGACACATTCACACAATGCATACTCAAAAGTGTCCTTTTTTCATGTTCTAGAGATGCTTTGTTACAATACTCTATTTTGAATAGAAGATCACCAATTTGATGGTTTATTTATGACTCTCCTTCTGTGGAATCCTAGTCTTGACATCTTTTTTTTTTTGCAGGAGTTTCTGCATTTAATGTCAAATCAAATAACAAATTTACAAACAATAGTAATAAATATACAACATAATTGTTCAAATTACAAATGTGACAGTTAAATAACAATGACAACAGAATAAAGACATGATTATAGATAGAAATGAACAAGTAGAAATAACAAGAATGCAGGGGCCAGCTACCTTAAGCAAAATAGCAGCCACACAATTACATACCTTACAGTTCATGGAATACTGTGTTTATTTGCTTATATCACTCAGCAATGATCCGTTTTACCTTCAGCCCTGGGCCACATTTCATAAAACTTGTTATCAGTAACAACTGCCACATTTCTATGACCAATTTGCTCTCAGCCAATCAGATGCAAGGATTTTAGTAGCTTATAACAGTTATTGCAACTTGTTATTGATAACAAGTTTTGTGAATTTTGTGAAAACTAACTTGATTTTTAATAGAAACTCAATGACTCTTTTCGAGACATACCTTCCTCTTCACCGGAATCTGTCTCTGTATGAGGCCTGTTTGACAGTTCAAGCTCTACAACCCCCGTCTCGAACCGGACTGCACTAGCAGTGGGACTGGTAGCTGTTACTTGGATACCCTGCCGTATTGGACAAAATGAGAAATTACATGTATTCAACATTACACACGTAATTTGATTAACAATGAACACCGACTCTCAATGAATGTTAACAAGTATCAAAAGAATGCACATACAGTGTAATATCCACAAAATATTATCATGACAGAATGACTATGTAACAATGTTACAGAGAAATGGAAATGGTTTCACATGCTTTGTCAGAGCAAGAGAGGAAACAACCAACATATGCCCCTTCTGTTAAAAAACCATTGTGATATACCATTCACAAAAGAAACTAAGCTCCCTATTTTATTTTTTAAGTTTCAACCAAAAAGGCATCTGATACCCCCACCCCCACCCCAATTTATTTCTTTTTTTTTTTGGTAAGATATTTCTCAGAATTTAAAAAAAAAATCTGACAAGCACAACAGGTGGTTTGTAGCAAACTATTAACCATTTAACAAGGCAGGAAACAGGTCTATTCTTAACATAATAACAAAAATTACAAATTACATACATAAGGCTAATCTCACCTCTAATCTGACTTGCATACTGTATGTCAGTCTCTCTACTGTAGGTGTGGAGGGAGGGAGTTTGGTCCTTGATGATTCAGATATAGGCCAGTGAGTCTGTTGTAAAGCCGTCACCATGTTGTTCAATTCCTGGATATAAGGGTTTGTTACAAACAGTTTTATACAACACAGGGAAAGAATCAAAGCAATGGATTAGTAAATTGCGCATCACATGATTTCTTTTTCCTTACTATAAGCATAGATACATGTAAAGGAAGTAGACAAAAAGAGCTTGGTTTGGGATGATTCTGATAGGCCAGAGATTCTAGTGCAAAACCCCTTACCTGCTGTTCTGAAGACAAAAAAGTTTGTCACATTTATAAGCAGTGTTATTCCTTGGCCTTATACAGTGTCGCCAACATAGAAACCTTTGCCTCAGAACAGTTTACTAGATCGATGGTGCATTATAAATGCCGTTTTCATTACAATAATACACTCACCTTCAGAATGACTTTCTGAACCGTGATGAGATGATTCACAAGATCTGGCGATAGAGTATGCTGGAATGCTTGTATCTCTGTCACAGCCTCTAAGATATTGCTGCTGCCCTGTCTCGAGCTAGCCGTGGTGGTTGTTGTTGAGCTGCTCTCGTTCTGAGCGTCGTACAGGCCATAGCGACCTTTGACATGGATCCCTGGGAAGGTAATCTTGGCAGGAGCACCAAACTCTGCTACAGGCACCTGGCACAATTGTTTTCAGATAATCAAGGGTAAGTGAAATCTTGTACAACTTGGTGAGATACTGTCACACAGTTTTTCTGGATCATGGGGAAGGGTGATGGCTCAGGGATAGAGCAGTGGTGTCATAACTGGAAAAATTCCTGGTTCAAAACAATTTGATGCTCTAGTGCCCTGCAAAAATATTAATCCTTATTACCAAACCATAAGATAATACTTAAAGCCATCCCCTTAGTGCTCAGTGCACCCACAAGCACACATTTGTACATTTGCTTTCCTCACAGTCAGCTAAAAAATTTGTTCACTCTTGTTTTAATTCTGCTCCTTTTTCTTTATCTCTATCCTCCTCCTCCTCCTCCTCCTCCCTCCTAATTCATTCACTCTTGTTTTCATTCTTCTTAATTTTTCTTTACATTCCTCCTCCTCCTCCTCCTATTCATATTAGGCAGCGGACGCGGACGACCCTTTAGGACGCAGCAGCAATAAGAAATGCAGCCGCTTCATACAGTGTTTTGGAGCTTTCGCTCTTCTGGTGATACGCGGCATACGCGGACGTATGACGTCACAGTGGGAAGCATTTTTCACAGGTCATGGCCAGGCTAGGCATGCGCAAGCCAGGCAAGATCTATGATCGATGGCTGTGCTCAGACTGCGCTGATGATAGGCTGACTGCGCATGTTACCATAGTGTTACATACACACTGATGCTGGACACCCAGCTGAGTCCTATATCGAGAATGGACGTTATTTTGGCTGAGAACGGTCCTCAATTTCAGCAGGACGGGGAGTTTTGGGGATATAAGCATCCGCAGTACAATATTTTGCACATGACATGCAAAATTAATGTCCGCATCGTGTTTGTGAAAGCTCCCTAATATCATACTGAATGGAACTTACTGTAGAGATAAACTTGAATGAATGTTCTGTGACATCAGCTGCAAATGTCCCTTCTTCACCCCATGAAGCAGTTCCTGAGGTACCATCAATCTAAATAAATTAAATAGAAATACAGTACATCTTGAGCCAATTCTAAAACACAGGTAATGAAGTTCCATTTCAAGAGCACAGTTTTCAAAAATCATGAATTGTTCTCATAAAATAATAAGTTGCCCTATATTTTAAGCCTGCCAAATCTTAATTCTGACCATGGATAGTAAAGTTCCACATGTTCCAAGAGCACAATTTTCAAGAATCATGACATGTTCTCATTATTGTAATTGCTGTATAGCTTAGCCCTGCCAAAATTTAAACTAAACAATGGGAAACTTGCTGGAAACCATAAAGCATATCCTCTAGTGAAAATGTCACATTGCAATAAAGGTAGCACCATGACCTTAACAACTTCTTCATGGAAACAAAAAGTGCACAAAAAATATTGCCTCTAAAGGCTCGTTCAGGAGAGCGTTTCATGAAGAGTTTTGTCAGTGATTTTCACTGACAACTGTTATAAGTTACTAAAAATCCTTGCATCTGATTGGCTGAGAGCAACTTTGTTAGTGAAAATCACTGACAAAATACTTCATGAAACGCTCCCCAGATATGCGGAGGAAAACCTTGAGGGTATTTTAAACACATTTTTGTGTACAATAGTAATGGCAATGACGCAACAAAGGACTGCGATTAAAGATTTTGAGCACTCGTTTAATCGTATGTTATAAAATGCTCTTAAAAACCCCGCATTTAAACAGGCCTTTAGTGTTCCATTCAAAGATAAAATTTGGACCCAAAACTTTTCATTGCATTGACCTTTATAATACCAGTCATCCTAGATGTTTCTTTTTTTTTCACAGTGGTATTAAATACTAAAATATTAGCATTTCTGACTTATGTGGTAACATGACTGCAAGGCAAGATGTATGTAAACATTTGACGACTATATCAGTGGTAACAGTTCTTACAGTGTACTGTGCCTCCAACTGTGGGAGAACTGAGGCCTGGAGAATGACGGTCTTCACCCTTGTGACTCCGTTTAGTGTCCATCTCGCCTCTGCCCTGTCCGGCGGCCATGTCTCATCCATCCTGCTTCCTGCTAGACTGGGCTTAGAGGGTGCTGCAGCTATCACTACATCCTCTTGGGTTGATCTGAATTAAATTTAATTCAATTAAATTCTATTTAAATCTAATTTAATTTAACTGCAGTCAGTATCAGGATCAGGAATTTATTTAGCTTTGGAAGCTCCTACCGATCCCTAGAAAACTGAAAAAAGAGATCCAGAAAACTTATGAAGAGCTGTAGTAATAAGCAGTGAAATATACAACAATGAATATACTTAATTCCTACTTTCAAAAGAAATTCCACAAAGAGCTCATATATAGAAAGAATTGTTTATCCACACTGACTGCCAGAAAGAATTTTTTTTTTTTTTTAAGCATTACATAAAATTTTGTGCAGTCTGTTATTTATGTAATTCAGGTATTTGTACAGATAACATATTACAAAACTTCAAAGGAAAACTTGACAAAATTCAAGTTTGCACCCTAGGGCTGACCTGTAGCTCTTCTGTGTCTGCTTGAGTTGCTGTATCCGCTGCGCCAGCTTCTTGCTGCTTCGGGACACCACTGCACTGAGCAATGACAAGTTCATGGGGACTGTCAGATTGACCATGTCCACTCCAGTGGCCAGAGAGACCTGGTTCTGATGGTCCAGACTGCCAGACAGGGAGATTGTGGACTGGGGCTTGTCGATGGTCAAGCTGGCAATGGTACTGCCAAGGGATGAATGCATTATATTGGTTTGAAAGATGATACGAATATGAGTAGCTTAATAAGCTTCTTCTTTTGTATAATGTTTGCAGCTTAAGTGATAAATTAGGAGTGTCATCTGTCATGAGATGAAGTTCATTGATGCTAACCCCAGGAACATTGTCAGCATGCAGTCTGTGATAATGTGTGTGTGATAGGGTCTGGTCTGAGTGACAACTGCATACTGCACTCTCTCGATATTTCCACTTGTGTAGGTTATGCCCAGCTTACAAATAATCATCATTAAACATGTCATGACAAATGTTTAGTAAAACTATCATCTTCCCAAATATCTCTGTGCTTTGATCTTAACCACTCCAATAAAATTTGCGAAATGTGAGGGGGATATTAAACTAACTCCGCCTACTTTGTCTTGGTTTAAACCTGGACTAAATGTACAATTTAGCAACATTTAAAGAGCACCAGACATGTATTGTAAAAACTACTTTACCAATGGACAGTGTTCACAAGAAATGAATGGACTGCAAAAAAAGAAAAAAAAAAACAAGAAAACAATCAGAGATAAAACCCATTGATTTTAAAAAAACTGCTGAACCAAAATAACAGTACTCACTAAAAATCCTTTTTGGCCTTCTCTGAGAGTTCTAGTGTCACTGCTGTTGTCTGAAGAGATGCTCCAATGGAAGGGAACTTCCTCCACAAGGCAGCAGGCACATACCCTAAATATTTTGACACAAAAAGGAAAGATTTTGTAATGTTTTTCTGATTCCTTCTGTTTTCATCTCTCAACACTCATCATCTTAGGCCCAAATTATATAATAATTCAAATATGATGAGCTACTTTTTAGGAGACCCCTTTAACATCAACTTACCATCGAATTGACTGAGACAGACTGCATGTGTGGGTTTCTTCATGAGTGTACTTGTCAACATTGTAGGTCACTTTCAATGATGTACTCTTCCGACATGTGCATGCAGTATGCACCATTAAATAGCTGCTTCAGGCAGGTTTAGGGCAGGTTTCCCTTTACATCAAATCCATGCTTATCCTACTTGAAAATCTGTCTTAGGTCACATTAAACGGTGGTCTAGGACAAGCTTGCCTTGCAGTAATCTTGGTTATCTTTCATGAATTCAAACCTGAATGAAAGAGTACCCAAGACCTACCTTGGGGAATCCCATGACAGGTTTTGGCATAGCTGCAAAGCTGGTCTTTGAAGACCATTAGGGGAAATACATGTACTTGTACCTTGCATGGGCAGAGTCTGCTGAAGAGAGAAGCTGCCAGTGATGTAGGTGGTGTCGGCCTCCAGATGTAGCCCAGCTAATTGGGCCAGCAGGCAGACTTCATCTACGAGGATGGTCCCAATCAGGGAGACCTCTAGACCCTCAATGTCAGGTCTGGACTTGGAAGCCTCTTCCCCACTGCCTTCCTTGTATTCTAGATCCTCCAGTCCACCTAATGCTAATGGATCTCTGAAAGGATACAAGTAGGTCATACATAAAATCAACACAGCCATTGATCCAAGAAATATGGTTGACAACTCTTGATTCTAGGACAATGAGTTCTTAAGACTACCAACCCCCAAAACTACCTTCTGGATCATTACCTTACAAAAACAATCCCCTGCAAAACTATTCTCTTGACATCTACTTCTACCCCTACTGAAAACTAACTCTTGGGACAGCTACCCTCTTGCACCCCCTCCCTTTGATATCATACCTGTGGTTAACTATTGTATAAACTGTTATTTCGCGAGGTTTTTATTTTCACGATCGCGAATCACTCACTGATCGCGAATTTAACAACATGCAAAATTATCCACAGGTTTGCTCTTTAGCTTGCATCGGCACGATGTTGCCAACGCCAGTATGTGGAGAGTGCAGCAGTCCTCTGTGTGTAGCATCACAGCACAACACACAGAGAAATTGTCACTCACCACAAATGCAGAATCAGTGCCATTTTTCCAAATGACATTTACTTTCCAACAACCTTCTTCTCTTTTGTAAATTTCATTTGAAAAATAACACAACCATAGTTTAGTATGAGGTGAGTAAATGATACCTGTCTTGGGGCATGTCAAGTCCAAGATCTTGCGCTCCCTCCATCATACCTCCGCTTCTCTCTGTCCCCTTCGCACTGAAGAGTGGATTGACAAACACATGGGTGGTGGCAACACTGACAGGCTCATTCACACCCGAGTAGAGGTTGATCAGGTGATACATGGTCTGCCAGCACTTTGGAATGCTGTCACTCTCTGCATGCGAGTCAAATGATTCTGCAGTAGAGTATAGGCTTGCTGTTTCGTGCTCCTTGGCAAACTTGAGGTTCCTGCTGCGTTGTGAGCTCTGGCGTGTTCGTCCAAGGGTGTCCATGTTGGGTGATGTGAATGTCTGAGTGCTGCGATAAGATGAGTTCCTGGTGTGCCTACTATTGGCTGCCCTGACACGGAGATCAGCGACGCTTCCTTCACCTTGGGGCATGCTTGATACATACTGCTTGAGTTTGAGATCTGTCTTGGCATGTTGAAAGTTCTCCACCATCTGGATGACCTGTAATATGATTTTTTTTCACAGAGATATAAATGCATGAACATGTACTAATTAACACCAGCTAAACTTCTACAGATACAGTCTTGTGAGTCAGAATGGTGTCAACTTTCTGTAGAGGTACATAAGTCCAAACGTCCCTACCTCTAAGCAAATGATACAACATCTTATGACATGATGTTCAAAGGTCAGTAAGAAAGTTGTGTAACAATATAGTACCAGATGATGCGCTTTCACATAAAAAGTAGCTGAAGGCTTAATGGTGAATTCTGTTCTTTGACACTGGCAGTATTTGATTTACTTTAACAGGACCACAAAGGCTTAAAATCATTAGTAAATCATAAATCACTCAACTGGTACAAAATGTTTGGGAATGGGGTAATTTTCTGAATGATCATTGTTGCTTCTTGTTTCTTATAGAGTAATGAACAAGTGACTGGGATCTGTTAAGTATACAAAGACTATTAATGAACTCCAAAGATTTTTGATTGGTTTTGTTCACAGGGTGAACAAATCATGGTAACATGATTACAAATAATACTGGACTGCACTATATTTCTTGGAAAAAAGACCTATATGTACCAAACAAACTTACCTGACTCAAGAGTCTCAAGATAGCCATGTTGATGACCTGGACAACAGATCCCACATGAATATCACAACAGATCTCAATACTGCTACTCCCGCTGAAGAAGGTAGTACTGGTTGTTTTGAACAGAGACTCACTCTTCTCCGAAGGGATAGTCTCCCTCACCATGGCACGGATGTGAATCCTTTCACAGAGAAAGGCAGGAGTGTCTGCAGAACGAGGAGCACGGGTCCCCTCAGCATGTTGGGAGTGCCTTCGAAGATGCTTGGAGCTGGACTTGGTGATGACAACCCTGAACTGGTCCAACTTGAACTGAAAGGTGACCTGACCCACTGATTGAATCAACTTCGCCAGGGGCTGAGATGACTTCTTCTTGTGAAGGCCAAGGTTAGTGAGGAGTGGTCTGAAGAGGGTGTCCGCATCACCAAATTGTGTGACTGTCGGTGTAACTACAGGACTCTTCTGATCAGGCGTGACACCAGGAATCTGGAAGGCTGAGCCACTCTCCAAATCAACATCTAAACTGCCAACTGGACCAGCTTCTTCAAATTCAATGTCATCAACTAAATGTTGATTGGATTTGTCTACATTATCTGTGAGATCATCACTGCATACACTTGAAGATGGACTGAAGGCATCATGTTTGTCCTCCTCATCCAGAGTCTTATAGCCTCCCTTCCATTTCTTGGCCGAAGTCCCTGAAGCTGAACCAGCAGTACTGGTGTTGGTCAAGGACCTATAGCGCGTTGCAGTATCCCCACTCTTGTCCCTTTGCTTGTTGGAAGATAACTCTCTCAGCCAGTCAGAAGGATGAGACTGGACTCTCCCAGAGAACTCTGCATAGATGCTCTTCTGAAGGCCAACACCTATCCGATCAGAATACAAGGACAGCGTATTAGGATCCATCAGCTCGCTGTCACCTGTATGCCCTGCAGAAGCAGGAGCATCTGACAGTGGGTCCTCACTGATCTGCCTAGGTGTCCACATCTCATCTTCCATCATGAGTCCACGTTCCTCAGGAGATTTGTAGACTGTCACCTGCTGTGGGAAGCGAGCCACATTGACCTGTGGGTTGATCAGGGACAATGTGACCTTCCATTGCCTGATAAGCGTGTTGGTACCACTCTCTAGGGATGAAAGAGCAGGGAGATCTTCTCCTGAGACTATCTCCTCAATCTTTTGCCAGTCAGCGGATGCCAGATAGCGCCAGAGAATGCCCATAAGCTGGCAAGAGAGATCCTTCAGCATGGCATCTGAAATAGCTGCCCATCTCGTCTGCTTTTTCTGTAAATCAAAGAAAAAGTACTATCATAATATTTCATCATACATGTCAATACTGACGACTTGCAATTTACAATTTACATTTATCAAATGGGAGTTGCAATTAACAGTCTAACGCAACCTCGTGTCGTTCATGCCTAAAAACAAAAAATATACAATGAAAAGTGCTTAGAACACTAATTCACATTCAAAATCTTTCTACCCTGTAGTGTAGTTATCCCAAAGGGAAAGAAGAAACAGAATGCAGGGATGATATCAATAAATGTTAAATTTCATGTTTTTATTACATACAAATTAAAAGTTGCATGTGCCTTGTTTACATGGAAAGGCAAAAAATGACATTTCTGTAGGAAGGATATACATCCTGTATCAGAATATACACATTTCCTTACCTTTGGCAGTGGTTGATGGTTTTCCAGATTGTCATGGGCCTCAGCCATGATGCAAGCCATAATAGCACAGCTACGGAAGTGCCTTGCATTGATGATGTCTCCAATGGATGTGGTTAGCCCTGTCATGGCTCTCAACCACTCATCAAGGGCTGGAGAAGCTGTGGTCAGGAGGTTGGTGTCGGACCTACCAGGAAAGAAGAGATGGAGATGAGTCATATATTTTCTTTAAAATGCCTTCACCACACCCAGGGAATCACCATTTGATCAATCATCATGAAATAAACTTTTGAGAATGGAGATGTTTAATGAATATGCTTGTTTTAAAGACATATTTGACACAAGACATTTTTCATAGTCATAAACTCCATAATCAAGGTAACTCTTTCTATTTATGGAAGTCAATCTTGAGTTCAAACACATATTGGTCAACAATCAAATTCTTGGATTGGATTTGCCATTTCATGAACCAGTCAAACTACAAATCCAAAAGCTGATGACAGAAGTCTCCTTACCCTTGGACAAATGATTCCTTCTTTGGTTGAGGTGGTGTGGGCAGGTGAGACCAGAAGCTACTGATATGAATACAAAAATCCAAGCCTCTTTCTTTGGTATCAGATGGCTTCTCGAGGGAACTGCCACCAGAGCTATATCGATCCCTCCTCTTCCGTTTTCCACTGCCTTCCTTTGTTGAGGAAGTAGAATCTGTCCTCTTCTTGCCGGTAGAACTTGCTTCCTTTTTACCAGTTCTCTTGTCAGATTTCTTGCCATCTCCTGCAAGCTTGATCTTGGGCACAGAGATGTCACCACCTTGTCGTCCAAGCTTGATGGATATCTCCTCCATGCCACTCTCAGCCATAATCCAGGACTTTGGCATGTGGACAGACAACCGTCGCTTCCGCTGGAGGGAAGCATACCTTGAGTCTGTGTCATCCATGTTGCTGCTGGGTGGAACCTTGGATGCTAAGGTGAATTGCACCTGAGTGTACTGCTCTGGAATGGCTGTAGGACTCTCAATCGTCTTGATCCCAGGTTTGGCGAGCCTCCGCAGCTGAGCGTGAAGCTTGAAAAACTTGATCAAAGTCACTACTGTTGGGTCACTCTGTTCTGCAGCGCCCATGGCTACGGCTGCCTGAGTGTCTTGAGGTACCCTCTTCCCAGCAGCTGCCTGGCTCTCAACCTTGATGCTCCTGTCGATCTGCTTGATCCAGAGGTTGGCTTCTGAGGAACCAAGCTGAGCAATCAACAAGGAAGCATTGTTGCTGATAAGGTTAGGGACACCTATACCATCTTCAGGAACCTGAAGTACACACAAATTGACCTACACAAAATAGACAAATAAAGGAAGTCACATTTCACAAGGTGTTAATGAGCATTTAGAGGTAATATATAATATATAATAATAATATACAGTTCTTGTATAGCGCATATCACATTATGATATAACGTCTCTATGCGCTTCCAAAGGACAACCTTTACAGAGCTTATAGTCACTGCATTCAATTATGATTTGACACTTATTGAACACATTTCCCCTCTTCCAGCCAGCATTACAGCAAGTCGCCTTTAAGAACACACTGACATTCCCATCCTACCAGGTTTCCCTTTCACATGTGGGTTGAGGGAAACAGCGTCAGTAAACTCTCTTCTTCAGGGAGTAATTAACAAGTTTTCTATGACAGTTGCTCTTTGGTCAATAGCCTACAGTAACTGGATTCCTACTTCAAACCCTACCAAACATTACACCCAACACAAACTCAAATCCGTAACCTAGCCTAAAACAGAACTCAACCCTAACTCCAACGACTCTTTTGCTTTGACACAATAAGAGCTGGAGCAACTGTGACCAGACCACATATTGCATAACATGAGCAGCACCCCTCATCGTCAAAGATATCTGTCCTAACCAGGAACTGGTCAGTGCCTTCACAAGACAGGGACATACCTTGGGCAGTTTGACTGTCATAGTGACCGTCTTAGTACTGTCTTCTCTTTCCTCTGGGTCTGCATTGTTGTTGAAGTTGGCAGAAGCCTGCTGCTGCCGGGACAGACTGGAGCTGCTACCACCCTCAGGGAGAAGACCTCGCAGGAAGAGAGACTCTACGTCAGCTATGCAGGAATGATGAAGAGAGGACAGGAGAGCAGCTGGATGCTGGCCAGTCATGATGGGCTTGGCTGCATCCACATACCTTTGTAGAGAATAAATTTCTGTTTCAGTTTGCACATCATAATTCAGACATTTTTCAAAATTATAATTTGAGTAATGAAAATATAAGTTAATGAGGAGGCTGAGCACTGGCCTTCTAAGAGTATTATATAAAAATCTGTCCAGAATTTATCAGGAATGTTTGATTGTACACAGGACAAGAATCATTATGTATTGCTAGGGATAATCAGAATGAAAGCAAAATCAACTAGTAAAACCTTGCTGCAAATCATAGTGCTGACTCCCAAGAACTGTCTCTGATTTAAGCAGCATCCAGATTTTTCTCCACTGGAAAGGGTCAATATCACTGCATTTGCTCAAATAATGCCTCCAGCCACACTGTAGCGGAGCCATTAAAAACATTGTTACCTTCTATACGTAAGATTTTTTGTTTTATTCTTGTATCTCATGATAGTCACTTTCTTTCATAATCACACTGCAGTCTGAAGGAATAATAGTGTGATGGGCTTTACCTGTTTATGGCAACCAGAAGCAGGGGTGTCATGAGCACATTGACAGGTCCCTGGATCTCAGCAAAGACAGAGGTTCCAGACGATGGTTCTAGCTTGGTGGCTGTTGCTGCAATTTCAAACACATTGAAAACAGTGTAGAAATCCCATTTCCATATACCAAATTTGGATTGTTCAGAGAATATAAAGTATTTCTTAAGAATTATATATTTTCTTAATTTCGCTAGAGCCGTTTCAAGATTTAGAGAGTAGATAACGTATTCAAGAAATTTCTCTTAATGCATATGAAAATAGGACATCCTGCCATTCTGAATGTTAATCAATTCAAGTACAAGAGGGCTATGCTATTTCTTGCAGGAATATATCCTTAAATATTCATACAGCAAAGGGTCAGAAGTGAACTTACTGTGTGTAGTTTCTGCGAAGAGCTTTTCATGGAGATCCTGCAAGCTTGCATCCCTGTGATCACTTGCATACCGTACACTGGAATGGTCACTGACTCCCTCACTGTCTGACGATGTGATGTTAGGGTCTAAGGACGTGATGATCTCTGGACTCACTCCCTGCTGCTGCTTCACAAATCCCATCATCTGAATGGACGCCTGGTAGAGGGAGCTGGAAGGGGTCATGTCCGCAGGGTCAAAGTTCACATACTGCTTCCAGCTCTCTAGACTTAGGGGCACTGACCATCGATGGCTAGTGACTCGGGTCAGGAAGGGAGAGTACGGGGAATGGTGCTCTAGATCCTTGTGCTTCATAGTTCCATGGTCCTTCTCGTCACGCAACCTGATCAGGGTGTCTTCAGAAGATGCAGCTGAGACAAATGACTCGGTGGAGGTGGCAGACTCCAGGTTCTCTGGACTGTGATGATCAGAACTGGAGATGGTTGACTGAACTTTAAACTCCGACAGAGAGGAACCCGAGTCAGTGGGAGGATGGACGGTGGATGGAATGCTTGTTATGGAGTTACTGGGTTGAATGGCAGCTGCTAGAGCATGATCTTCTCCAGCAGAGAAGTACTCACTGTCAGCACCACTAGTTGGTGAGTCAATGGAGCTGGCTCGAGTTCTGTCCAGTCCTTGAGGATACTGCTCAAAGTGTGTAGGTCTGCCAGCTTTAGGCATGGTGTCAGCACTGTAGTTCCTGGACGGAGGTGGTGAAACTCCAGAATGTTGCTGCTGTGAATCCACAGGAAGACTGTGAGAGCTGCCTACGAGTTGCACATCCACAGGAGCTGGGTTGGAGCTGATTGTACTGGAGGAGTCACATTTTTGGTGCGAGGTGGGTTCTGAGCAGATACTGCTCCGGACAGCACTCCCAGCACTATCCGACTGCTGAGACATATGAGATTGCTGTGACCTTTGGGATTCTCTCCGCAAGATGCCTCCAGTTGATGATGACTGTTGGCTGGACTCGCTCTGGGAATGTTCTTTCTTAGCCTCCACAGGCTGCTCAGACTCTTCTTGGTCTCTGTCTTCATTTTCCCATAACTGCTCTCCTGGGGAAGTGGGACTGGCCAACCCAACCCATCCTGGGGTAAACTTGAAAGCTTTTGTGGGTGAGTCAGCAGGAGTGCGGTCACAGACAGAAAACACCCATTTTCCTTCTTGAAGGAGACTCCTGCCATAATCACTCTCCTTCTGCTGGAACTCATCATTCCATGAACTCCTCTGGGAATGGGTTCCATTGCCAACCTTGAAGAAGTGCGTCCCGTATGGCTTGTCTGAGAAGAACGCACAACCACCCTGGCAACCACACTTCACTGATGATGGATAGACCCTGTCCAGGATATCCGGTGGCCACAGAAACCAAAGTCTCTTTGTCTTATCATCATGCATCATCAGGAAATAGTGCTGCATGCGATAATCGGAAACCTCCTGCAGGAACCCCACACAGTCAATGCAAACTGGCCCAAGGTTGATGGCCCCAACCTCAAGCCAGTTCTGGAGAGGTTCAGAACGCAGAGGAGGATGCTGAGATGAAGTTCCAAAAGATGGATGATCCGACTGGAGCAAGTACTGATGAATATCAATGTGATTGATCAGGGCTGTCAGCCCACTTCCCACTGTTTCACTGTGGAGATTACACGTAGCAAGGCGAATTTGATTCACCTGGAAAACAGAAAATTAAAAAAATAAATATATAAATTTTTGGCTAATAATTTCACATTCAAAGTAAGAAAATATCTATAAAACTCTTTTTTGTCCAATTTGCATTGAGCCACACCCCTATAATACTTAGTCAATTGACAACTTAAATTTCACCTGTGAAGTCTGATGCAAAACAAAACAACTATATGCTCTGGTAAGCTGCCGTTCTTCAAAAATATATAGAGTAAAGATTGTTATCAAGTACTAGGTTAGGTTTAAATGGATAAGGCTTATTTTGGTTTTAGGTAAGCTTTAAGGGTAGGAGGTGATTGTAGGTTTGAGTTAGGTGAAGTGTTGGGTTCCAAATGTGAACTTGAGAATTTAGTTAGTGTGTGATAATGACAGCAGAACAAAAGTTACTAGAGCATGAGTTATTGCAACCTCAGAAATATACCTTGATTTCTAGAGCAGTGGTGTTCTCTACCAGCTGGAGTTGCACAGCATTAACAGCGACCCTCACCACCCGATATTTGAGGTCGTCCTCTGAGGGGCAAGGAGAAGGATAAATGCCCCCTTCCCTGGCTGCACAGCGTTCAGAGTCCACCATGTGAACACACATCTGTGGTCGAGCAGGCTTGGAAAGCTTGTCAACTGGGTCCACAACAAGGGGCAGGGTGAGGCTGAGAGATTCGACGATGGCAAGAAGCTGGAAGAATTGTTGAAACAGAGGTTATGAAACACATGGTGGTGATTTCATCTAGTTGCATGCTTGGCTCATGATATTTCACATGTCATAAATGATGACAAACTTGTAAACTAGATGAATCCTCAACTGCACGCGGTTGACCTCATGACCTCAAAATCTAATCAAATCATTGTCCCTCCCATATTCATACATAACCCAAGTTTGCAGAGGATCCCTCAAATGATTCTTAAGTTATCGTGAGAATGAGCCATTTTCATATGTATAATGACCTCTATGTCCTTTGACCTTTGACCTCATGACCCCAAAATCTAATCAGATCATTGTCCCTCCCATATGCATACATGAGCCAAGTTTGAAGTTGATCCATCAAATGATTTTTAAGTTATCGTGAGCATGAAAACAGGACGGACGGACTGACGGACAACCCTGAAAACATAATGCCTCCACGTTCGTTGAGGCATAACAATGTTTAGAATCTGTATTACAACTTCATGAGTTTTTTTTAACAAACAGCTTTTCAATATTAATTAGTCCCTTCTGAGATTCCAAAATTTTGTACGAGGGTCAAAAAAAGAACTTTCAAAAGAGATATTTTGATTGACCATGCTCTCCGGCTTGATGATACATTTGGCCTAAAATATCTTCCATGGATATACTCTGCTCTTCACACTGAACATACCCCTTTCTGTTTCAGGAAGGAATATGGAGGTATTCTTAGTCTAAACACTTTGTTCCCAAATTAATCATAGTCTGTCACCTACAACATGGTTCATAGGATACAATGAGCTGCAATTTATTGCATGTGCATAGAACAGACCACTCCATGCTCCATCTGGAGGTGTAACAACCATGCATACTCCACTGTCTCTCTCAAGGCGAATCCTCGTCATTCTCAATTTCTGGGGGGAAGTCACCTACTTGATATGTGATAACTGGGGAATCCCCATCTTAACCTGCTGAGCACGATTTGATTTCAGTATAAGACGCATATTCCACAGACCCTAGCCCGCGTTATCTCAGACGTAGGATTCAACAGGTTAATCATGTCGTGACCACTTACCTGAGGCACAGAGAGTTGTCCACTCAATGCTCCCATCTGGAGGTCTATCAACCAAGCATACTCCACTGTCTCACTGTCCGGGGGAATCCCCGCCCTGGAGAACATGGCATGGCATCGGAGTTGCAGACCAGACAGAGCCATCTGGCCACGCTCTGGCTGGTTGGATGGTGGAATGGCATCCTGAAATATAAAAGTAATATCAAGAGATAACAATAGTTATCTAGGGTAATATTCTCTCTATACCAAGTAGACACATTAGTGTCTTGAGGAAAGGCCTTCAGGTTATTACAAAATCTCTTGGAGTACAGTTGTGAAACCCCCTGGCTGCTTACCTAATAGCATAAACCTGCTTTTTATGCCTCCGCCCCGAAGAGTGCCGGAGGCATTATGTTTTCGGGTTGTCCGTCTGTCCCGAACTTGAGAACCGATTTTCATAAAACTTCATAACTAGGTCCAATACAGGGGGCCGGCGATCTGACTAGATTCTGGGGTCATGAGGTCAAAAGGTCAAGGTCACAGGTTGATCTAACTACAGGTATGTTCATTTAGGTATATCATGGGGTATTGCCTCCCTCTTTCAGGGCAGAAAGCAAAAATCATATCTGAATCATAGTGACATTACATCAGTTGTGCAAATGATTTGCAACCAAGCTGATCTCTCCTTGGAATCAAAGGCTTAATATGCTCTAAATTCTAATTTTAGCTATTCTTATCATTATTCAAAATCTGTCTGTGAATGTCTAACTCAATTATTCAAAATCTCAAATCAGGAAGGTCGTAATTATTTCTATATCTCAAGCAATTGCTATTTCCTCTAAAACTGAAATGCAGTCAGATCATACAATGTGCAGGTGGCATAAGAAATACTGGACCGCACCTGAGTAGGTGAGTTTGGCACCATGAGAAGAATGGGAGAAAGAAGAAGCTGCAGTTTGGTTTGCGTGAATTCCCTGCACATCTCAAAGCATAGCTGCTCCATCACCAAAGTGGCACAGCCAACATCCGATTTACTGCAAAACTGTTCAAAGGAAAACAAACAAACTCACATTCATGTATTCATGAGATATTCCTTTAGAAATGATACATTACAGTGGGTACAGTTTCCTAGTGTATCTTATTCATCAACTCCTACTACACTCTAAATGTTCTTTCAAAGTCCCTGATGGCAAAGTCCTAAGGCCTTGTATTATGTCAAATTCATTTATACCATAGTATTGCTTGTCTGTGTTTCAGAGCTACATGTACTTCAAAAAGTATACTCTCCTGAACTTAAAAAAAGTTTTGTAGTATTTACCATGGCTTCGGCCAAGCTACCACGATAAGACAGTCAGGCATTCAAGGAATTTCTTCATACTGGGTGTCCATGTAGGCATGTACCAGACCTCACCTGGGTCCCGAGTGGCACATGTATGTTGAAGTCTTGCCACATTCCAATGGTACCTTGAAAGGCATTCAAACTACATGTAGTGCCCTGTGATTCCCAATCTGCTGACTTATTCATAAGATCACAACACTTCTACTGACCTTAGGAAGAAAGCCCTTGATGCCATCAATGTTCAGTGACACTGTGATGTTGAACGGTCTTAGAGCCATGGGGTTAAGGACTCTGCTGTCTGCATGTTTGGTAGGTTCTTCCCTCCTGTCTCTCTCCTTTGGGTTTGGGGGTGATGTGAAGTCAACTATGTCTTGGTTCAAACCAAGAAAATCTTCCTACAGTGTTTAAAGGGTGATAATAAAAGGATATTAAGTCTTCACGAAGTGGTAATCCAAAAATTAGGCTGAAACCTCTGTCCACATCACCCTCATCCTCATTTTCATCAGCTCCTCTAGGTTCCATGCTTTAGGGGTAACATGTAGGCCTTCTCAATATCATTCTCCATCTAACTCAATTTGCAGCCAACCCCAGATTAAACCACTGACAACTGAATTTTCAAATTCCCATAGACTTAGTACAGGGACCACCCTGTTCCAGTAGCCAAGGGTTAGCTGTTCTTCCATCTTTTTCATGGCTTTTAACCAAAGTGAATGAAATAATATACAGATATTGCCTACCTAGAGGTTTAATATAACATTTCATTTCCCCGACGGGGTTATATTTTGCCCAAGGGGTTATATTTTCCTCGAAGTGCGCAGCGCTGAGGGAAAATATTGTCCTGAGGGAAAAATATAGCTTCGGAGGCGAGATGAAATGTTATTTATTAAAGAGATAGACCAGACAATATCTGCTATATTATACAGTCTATATAGATTCGCCATCAGAGTATTGCATAAACTCACACTGTCTGCTGCAACTCCAATGTAAAAAAATAATAGGCCTACGTAATAATGGAAAAATACAGCTAGCGCGTGCAGCATGCATACTACGCGTACACACATGACTACGCAGCATAGTTACGCAGTGAGTGACGTCATGTCGGTGAATATAACGCCGTTATATTGACCGAGGTGGCGTCAAAACCAAAATATAACAAGTGCAATCCTTGCAGCTCTAGTCAAGTGATGGTGTTTTGACCAATCACTGATTCGAATCTATATAGGCTATGTAATATCAAAAGATATCCTATTATGCCAGTAATAACAATAATAATAACAGTTACATTTATATAGCACTTGATACTACGTTTCTATTCACTTTACATGCAATTATTATCATCCCGGTCATTTCCTTACCTTGAGTGATGGAATCATCTTGATAAGAGGACCATATGTCATGACAAGAAGTGGGCCTATGTCTACCTCCAGCTGAAGGCTATCTGCCGACAAGGCCCCTGGATCCACCATGGACTCGCCCCTCCTCCAGCCCCCGTAGCTGGTCTGAGGAGGCACTGAGGACCAGTGCTGCTTCCCCCGGGGGCCCTGCTTGACCACGATGCGGGGCACGTCCTCGTCCAGTGGGCAAGGGTGGTAAGTGTAGAGGATGCAGAGGGCGACTACCGGGACACAGGCGCACTCGATCCAGTTGGGACTGTATGTGCGAATGAAAACTGTATTGATCACCTTGACATCTGATGGGCATTTAGTCTGTCATTGCAGGGGTTAACATTGAGAAACTCTACAAACTAGCCAATTTGAGCCAGTTGTAAATGAACATGGGAACGAAAGAATATGCATCAATTAACCTCACATTAAAGGGTGCAACCTGCATTTTCTCAACAGAGCAATTTTTTCACGATAGACATGATAGACATGCTCGTCTCATGCTGATAGATCAAACTATTCACATGTATCAGTTCTATAATACTGCCAAAGTGGACAGCTCTCACAAAAGTAGGGAACTCACTCATCAGTATATTGTCTCCAGTAATTGCGATCTAGTCCCATGCTCTTCTTATTCTCCAGGTAGCTACATGATGTTTTAGCTGCTTTGTCCTGAGCAGTGAAGAGGTGTTGGCTTGTGTAGCAGTCTGGGAGAAAGAGGTATCCTGATACTGCATCGGCCTGGCAATGGAGACAGAGGAATAGTGATTTGGCAGATGTATAGAAAATAATTAGGGTGATGAAGATGAAGATGATGATGATGATGATGATGATTGATGACGATGATAATGATTATGATGATAATGCAATGACTGACAAGGGATGGGGACTAATACTAGTAATGTTATCAAATATATTCTGGATTTACACACCACTTTGATACATTTTTGACATCTCTCTGTTACCCTGGTCATCTGATTCAGGCTTTCCAGCAAACAGTAGAAGTCTTTATATCAACATTCTCTACTGCCTTAGGAGCATTCCAACCTTGCCCCATTTTTCAGATGATCCAAAGATGAACAAAAAATTAAAAAAAAAATGGCTGCATCCTACCTGGTAACTATTTAACACTCTTATGTAGAGAACCAGTGTAGATAATCGTCTTGCTTAAGGATTTATGTGGCATTCTGGTGCTCACAGACAACTGCCTCATAGGCATTTCATGAAATGTACTTCATGCATGATACAGCCATGATAGTGTGAAATTATCTGTCATAATTTATGATTACCTTGATGAGAATTCTAATAGGTACTGTCTGTGGGAGGTAGTCTGCAAATGGTAGGACAATGGACATCTCCAGTTGTTCTCCAACAAGTCCAATGCAAACTAGTGAAAAGGAAAGAAGAGAAAATATTTCTTTGTAAATATCTGGTATATCAATTGAAATTAATGCTGATTGGCTCCTTCAAATGTTGACACTTAAGTTTTCCACAAATAGTGAAATCTCCAACTGATGACATCATATGTGAGCAGGTCTCCATTCACTCTGTAAATGAAATTTCATTTATTTTCTCAATTTTCTTGGAAGTTACACATTTTCTAACCCCCATAGTCAATGTATGTTCAGAAGAATTGCTTTTTACATATTCATACTTTGACTATGGGGTAAGAAAATGTGCAACTTCCAAGAATATTGAGAAAATGTGAAATTTCACGTTCAAAGTGAATGGAGACCTGCTCGCATATGATGTCATCAGTGTTGCCAATTTGCAGAGCCGAGAGTAATTTACTAGAAAATGTAAATGAGTGTAATCTTCTTATTCTTTGACCGATTTTGCTCATTTCTTTTTTTAAAAGGCTGTTCAAATTTATCTCCTTTACCTGAATCAGTGAAACTTCTAGGGTGGACTTTCCCTTTAATTTAGGGGTTACCTAGTTCACGTATGCAACAGGTTAAATATCAAATTCACATCAAGTCAGGGAAGGTATGAAGTGTAAAACTTTTCTCATTATTACATGATTTTGCTCCTTCATATATTGCAACTCTCACTTTGGAATAATGTATATGCAAATGAGATTTGATCTCTGTTTTCCTAGTAAGACCTTAATCATAGCTCAGAAAACAAGGTATTTATTTGGAGACAGAGATTTCTCAGCTGTTAGATGATGTTACTGAAATCTGTTCCCATGTGACTGGATTTTCCAACTTGGATTCTGAAAATAGTCTCTCTAATTCTTACTTCTTTTTTTTTGTAAATACAATTCTGTAAATTCTGTAGTCTTTGGGTCTTGTTTGTAGTCTCACACTGCACCTTAGCATAGTTTGAAGGATGGCAAAATGTAAAATTGTACTATCATCTTTATTATAATCACCCATTTAGAAGTGTTGTGGTCGAGTGGATAAGTCTCCGGACTTTGAACCACATGGTACGGGGTTTGAATCCCCGCGGCACTAATGTCCTTTGGCAAGACATGAATCTACATTTGCCACTCTCCACCCAGGTGTTAAGTGGGTACCCGGTAGGATGCAAAAGTCATTTTGATTTGTTTAGCATTGTAAGTGCCTGTGAAATTGCACCCGGCTGGAATGCTCCTTCGGGATGGAGAAGGTGCATACATTGTGTGTGTGAAAGCCTGAAAAATCTGATGACTGGGGTAATAATATTTCTGTAAAGCGTTGAGACACATCTCAGAGAGATGTATTAGGTGCTATATAATGCAGGATATTAGTAATAATAACAGTCATGAGGACAGTTCACATACCATTCTCTTCATGGTGTGAAGAGCAGTCTACCCAGTTGTACTCATTGACTGGCAGCATGAGCTCAAACTGATGTAGGGTAATGTTGAGTCGAACTGTGTAGGGTACAAAGTTAAACAGATCCTGTCTGCCTTTGCTAGACCAGTCTGACATCAAATCTGAAGAAAAAACAATGCACATGGAAGTGAGAATAGAACACGCATTTACATTTTAGTTGCATTTCATGAATCAATCAATTTATTCATTAAATGCATTTCAGGATCAGAAACAATCTAGCTCACTGCCAAACTTTCATATCTAAAATCTGTCCCATTACAATCATGCCAATGACATTTCCAATCGCAGATAAATGCAGGTATCATCATCATCTTTACCATGAGGGGGGGGGGGGGGGGGGGGGGGGGGTGTTATCGTGGGGGTTCATTGCATATATGAGAACAAGCATTTAGGGACTGGAAGGCATCTAAGAGCATGCAGCAGGGGATACAACTCTTGACATGAATTTCAGCAAGAGAATATTACCAAAAATCTTTTTATTGAAAAGTAAGTACGAAAGAAAAAGAACACCTTGTTTAACTAGCAGAAGTCAATTTGCAATAATTACCTGCAACAAAGACCTTGTGGGCGTAGATGAAGAACCAGTCTGCTTTGCTGAACGTCAGAGATACTTCCCAGTTTTGAGGATGGTTCCATGCCCGTGGGTAGTGCACATCCACCTTGAACTGAAGGCAAATAAAAATATCATAAAATATTTATTGTTATGAAGGGTTTTGAGCCAACAGGAAAAGTCATTAATTTCAGAAATCAAAATATGAAGAAGCCATTACAATATTCTTTAGATACCTGAGTTTGCATGTCAACATTCTGGCTAGATTTTGAGCTGATAATGCAAGTTTGAAAATTTTCAACAATTATTACACAGTCACCATCTGTTTTTGTCCCCCCCCCCTCTCCCCCCACAAAAACTCAACCCTCCCATTAATTCTTTGCCTGCTATGTTTGGCAATTGCTACAAACAGTGCAGTGACACAGTCAACAGTTGTAACATGCACAATATCTATGAACCTTATGCTCCATGCAAGAAGGCAGTTGGAGTTTCGATTGTAAGAAATTAATAAGTAGGTGTTGATAAGAAAGGAACAAGTAATGTCATACCTCCAACGTCTCACTGGTGATGAATGATCTGTACGGGAGACTGGTATCAGCGTCCAGGATAAGTAACTGTCCGATGATCTTGGTGTTATACCCCTCGATGCCAACTAGTTGTGGTATGCTGATCTCAACGTACGAGCCACGCTTCATGTCAATGTGAAAGGCATTGGTCTCCTGCAAGGCAAATATTATGCAGATATTCAATGCTTTGAGGGGCATGGTTGAAGCTACAGCCCAGGATGATATTGAAACAAAGTTGACAGGCATAGTACAGTATCGAGATCACTGAGGAACTGGATAGTTTTAACCGTGACCCCCCAAATAAGCATTCAATATATGTCTTATATCTCACATCCTGAGCATAGATTCCCCCAAAGTGGATAATTTGACAAAAAATATATTCATTTGAATGGATACCAATCTCAAGAGTAGTGCAGCAGTGTGCATGGCACTGTTAACGTCATACGCATCTGCTGCATTGCATCACTGCTTTTTACGTGCAAGGAGAACTATGCCCAGTCAATATATTTGCTATACTGCCTGGCAGTCTGTAGTGAATTTCATGCCTGCAGATTTGACCAATCAGAGGCCTAGAACCTAAACATGTTGTGTGTAGAAATGAATTGAAATGGGGTCAACACTACTATTCCACCATTTTATTTAATGGTACCATTTAACTGTGCTCTGTAACTGTACTATTTAAATGGTACTATCCGATGGTACAATTGCATGATTCTAATTTAATTGTACAACCTGTATTTTGGGGGTTAATCTGAGTAAATGCCTTCAGACTTTGGAGATGTGCCTCTCCATACCAACTAGCTGAAGCATGTAGCTTTAATGTTCAACACTCACTTCTTCTAAATGCAAAAAAAAAATTGTCCTCTGCATAGCAAACAGAGAAAGCCTAAAGCTAAATCAGTCAAAAGTGTACATGATTCACAAACCTTGTTCTTGGTAAACAGAATGTCTATGGTGGCTTCCTCAACGATGTTCAGAGTGATGTCAATCTTCTCAAACTGTCTCTTCTCTCCCGGTTCTGGGGATGGAGTGGCTGGAAGTGTGTTGTATTGCTGAGGATAGAAGAACTTCATCAAAAATTCCCTGGACAGATTTATAGAATAGATAAAAAGTGCAAAGAAACCAATGCATACAAATACTTTTTTGCTAACAGGAGTTGCTTTAAAGGTGAGATTTTCTTAATGGGAATGCTTTTTATGTTCAAAGTTTAGTTAAAAGTTTATTTATTTTCCACATTTCCATAAAACAAAATATAACATACATATCTGCAACAAACAAAAACATCCAAAAGAGCATTTTTAAAAATTCTTAATGTAAACAACAACATAAAAAAATAAACAAAACATGTATAAAAAATGGTGGGATCAAAAGAATTTTAAAAAAACTTAAAAGATTGACCCTAAGTCAAAATTGTATACTATACTATACTATACTATGAAACTGCAGAAAATGAAGTGCATCATAGAAAATACAAATGAAAAAAAAACCATGCCACAAGCCTATTATGTTTTAAGTAGATAAATATTCATAAAGAATTAGAAGTTATCAAGAAGATGGATTTTCAGTCTATACTTAGTTATATGTAATTTATTGTTTTTGCATCAGAGCTCCCTTTGAGCTTTCCAGTACAGAACCCGTCACCAACCGCAGCATATTTTTATCAGGTAAATGACTTCAAAAAACCGGAGCGACAAAATGACATGACAATATTTGTGAATCTCATAACACACAGAGTACGGTTAGAGGCCTTTATTGTGCACATTTACGATTATGAATTATGATTCCTGTGTTAAAGGAGCTTTCATGCTTACCTTTGCCTATCAGCCCATGGTCCATATGTGAAGCGGGTGCCTTTCTTCTGGCATGTGATGTCAAGCACCGAAACTGGTGGCTTGGACAGTAGGTCATCCTCTTCACATTCCAAAAGCTCCTCTTGGGTTGGTACAAGGCCTGCGAAGAACAAAATGAATATTGCAATCACATACCAGCGGCTCTCATTCAAAAGGTTTCAAAAGGTCATCTGTTCTGTGCATACATACTTTGATGAGGCAATGTTTCTTTTATTGCCTTTCTTCATCCAAGAGTCAAATGGGTACTTGTCAGTATGCATCCCTTGAAATGAACCATGGACTGATAATGCAAACAGTGCAAACAGTTATCCTGAAGGAACCAAGAATCAAACATGGGTCCTATTTTTGTATTATTCTTCAGACTGGATTTACTACCTTCTAACACAACAACTTTCACAATGTACATTGTACATATCTTTTCTACTTCATGACAAATTAAGTAGAAAGTTTCATCCCAAATACTGTTAAACATTAATTATCTTGAATGGAATTCACTGCCCACATCAGGGGAAGGCATTAACATTACATGTACAAGCATTCATTTGTACAGTATGCCAAGTTCATGTCATTGGACTCTAGGTAGATGAAGGTTAATGATCTGAAAATAAACATCTTAGTTGCTTATTACGTCAAGTGAACAGTTTTCACAGTGATAATTATCACACATTAATGGCTCGTCTGTTTCTACAGGGGTTTTCACTGTAGTTTCAATAATGTGCATTGCATATTGCTCAATTACATGTAATTCAGGTGCAGTCACAGCAAGCTTTAGCCCATCCCATACTGCCCTTTAACGATTCCGTCTGCCTCCATCTAAATCTTTACGTCAGACGGTGTCAGGCGGCAGCATATTCAATTTTTTTTGGGGGGGGGGCATGAGTGGTAGAAAGAAAACACAAGAAATGCCTAAATACGTCTGACTGACAAATGTCCGCTTGAGTATGAGCAACATCCTCATTCAACCCAGCTAACGGAACATTGAACACCTGAGCACCGTCTGCTTAAGTAAGAGTAATGAGTGAAACGACTGAAAAACGTCTGAAATATGTGTATCAACATTCAGTTTGCGTCTTATAACAGTCCAAGCTCCGCCGATTGCCTCATCACAACAGTCGTAGCTCATGGATAGTCCACATCAATCATTCTGAAATTATATTTGAATCACACTTCATGTAATAATGCCAGCTATTAAGGGAAAGGGTATTACAGGGAAGGGCAAGGGCAATGGAGCAAAAGCCCCAGCCAGGTAAGCCCAGAAGTCTTCCACTCCTCTTCCCAGGGAAGAATCTTCAGACTCAAATGTCCCAGAGGACCCAGAGGAGGTCCAAGAGGTTCCACAGGAGGATGTCCCAACACCAGGAGAAGGGACACCAGAAGGGGCACCATCACAGACAGCTCGGAGGAAGGATAAGAAGCCCAGGAGGGCCTTCAAGCTAAAGGACCAGGAAGAGGAGGCCATCATTGAGTGGGTCCAAGAAAATCACCTCCTCTGGGACCAGAAAACCAGAACTTTAAGAACAAGAACCGGAAGGATTGTCTGTGGGCCGAGAAGGCAAACAGTTGTTCACAATATGAACTGAACAACCCGTAGCAAAGTTCATATTTAAACATATCTAAACAATTTGTTTAAATATTAAACAAGTTGTATAAGTTTTAAACAACTTTTTAAACACTGTTTTTACTGGATACGCAGGGCCCAAGCTTTTTCAGCCCATCTAGCTTTTGCCAAGGCGTTTCTCACACTTATCTCTAACTGTTAATATGCGTTTTGACCGTTATTCAGACTGATTAGATGTTGATAAACGTTCCTCTATAGATATCCATCTGTTTTTACCGTTGCGAGGACTGACTCTGACCCGAGATCAGGCACACTTGTATTCGTTAAGTGAATGTTTCATGGACTTTATTCAGCTGTTTTCTTGCTAGTTTCACCATTCCATAGACATTTGTTGCATTCCTTGGCTGGAGGCGGACAAGCTATCCGCCTGCCCAACAGCCGTAAAAGTCTAACGACCGGTAAGATTCTGCCCGAGTAACAATGAAAACTGCAAAACACAGAAGATATGACAGCATTTGATGAAAGATATAGCCTTCTATTCAACTTGCCTACACCTCGCAACAATAGATTTTTTTTTACCCTATGAAATAATTTTGCCATTCCACTCAGAAATATCAAATATTTGTATACGCCGGATAGTACCTACCTGGTTCATCTTGATAGTAATGTATCTGAACTTTACTGGACTGCATCACAACAAAACCATCACCCATATATCTTGGAGGCCTGTGAGGAAGAGAGCAAAGAGAGGAAAGAGAAAGACAGAGAGAAAGAGAGGGCCACGAAGAAACATAAAAATAATAAATGAAATATAAATATCAACCAAAACGAAGAATAAATAAACAAACAGACGGGCAATCAGAACTACAAAACAAAACAGAACAGAACAGAACTCTTCACCATTTCTTTCCACATAGTTGTTGACCATCCTCATCCCATTACGCCATCCACTTTCAGACCCCATACTATTTTCACAGGCTCATCATCTTTCCTGCTCAACACATGACCCATACATCTCAGCCCACTACTCCTGACCACTTCCACCACAGTTTCTTCCAGACCCAAACTTTCCATGAGCTCACTTGTATTTTTTCAATAGCACTTTCACTGCACACATTTCCCTTATCATGGCTCGATACAATTTGGTTTTAGGTTAGGCTTAATGGTGGGATTAGGGATATATCTAATGGCTGGCATGGGGTCATTGAAGCTGCAATTCAGTTAAAGTGGATTGATGACAACAAAGGGAATTCTCTCAGCAGGTAGTTAGCCTGTGGAACATCAGAAGCCATCAACAGCAGCAGTGTGAACTCTTTCAAATCTAACCCAGAGAAGGCATGGAAATGTAAATTCAACTGTTACGATCGGGGGCACAATTTTCTCATAACTTCTTCTTTTTACCCTACGCATGCAATTAGTAGCGAACAAAGATATTTTTCCAAGAGGATGCAGAGGGGCAAATAAGTTTGGTATGCTTTATGCCCAACATCAAGGTAAATGACTACCGAGCAATTGTCACTGGAGAATGCATTGTACAACCAAATGAACCATACTCACTCATCCACTGGTCCTTCATACTTGGGGCTGGGTGCCAGGACAACCCTTAACCCTTCCGCTGTGCACTTGACCTCGTGGGTGAACCTGTCCCAGCGACACTCAGGCTCTCTGGTGAAGTAGCTCCCATGGCAGTCTTCAATGCTCAGCATGAGAACACTGGGCACCAGCTTGTTGCCAAACACAATACGACCCTGCAGAGAGGAAAGAGAGATCATTAAATGAACTTCAATCACACCTTCAACTAAAGCCCAGATGTAAGCAATACATATGGTCACCTTTTTTTTTTTTTTTTTGGGGGGGGGGGGGGGTAGGAATAAGGAAAGATGTCAGATCTGACAACTTGTCAGACGTCAAATGTTGATGAAACGCCCCCCACATATCAGGTCCTCATTTTCAAATCCAACTATCCAAGCTTTGCTGGGAGCAGCAAAGTATAAGTTAACTCGTTGAACACTAAGCCTGAGATAACTTGGGTTAGGGTCTACAGAAAATGCATGTTATACTGAAATCAAATTATGCTGAACAGGTTAAACAAAACATCCAAAATCCAAAAGTCCATACAGGTAATAAAATCTGAAGTACATTTGTGTATCTTACGTCAGTAACTTCAAACTTGATGACACCAAAGAAGTCCCTCCATGAGATTCCTGCAGCTTCATGCCGTCTCTGCAACTCATTCCTACCATCATTGCTAGAAAGAAAAATTCACAGATAAAATGCTGCCAATGGGATATTATATGTTCATTTTATGTACACTTTTCAGTTTCATTTTTCAAGAATGTGTTATGTGAATATCTCACCATAATGATTATAGCTTGTTACTTTTAAGGATGGCATTAAACCACATCATCTATAATGCACAATCTATATATTCTTTTAGACTAGCTTGTCTTTCTTCATAACATTCAAAGAGATATATCAGGAAGTGACTGCAGCACGAGTTTGTTTTTTAATATGCCATCCCTTGTCCCATGGATACAGGCTATGTTACAGCCCTTCCCTTATATAGGATGTCCAATATAGTAGGAAACCCATCACCTAGGCATGATAAGAACTACAACGTACTGCACTGTGGTAAAAGAAGTAAGCTAAAACCCCAGCAGCAGTGGTCGACCTCCACACGCCCATCAGTTGCCATAGGAGAATAGACCTGGCCACGTTCAATAAAACTTGTTATCAGTAACAACTGCGACATTTCTATGACAAATTTGCTCTCAGCCAATCAGATGCAAGGATTTCAGCAGCTTATAACAGTTATTGCAACTTGTTATTGATAACAAGTTTTGTGAAATGGGGCCAAGGAATCACAGAGATTATATTCAGTTTTCAATTCAACTCTATTCAATTCAGTCTTTTTCCATCTAAAAAATTATAACATGGAAAACTGGCATGGGATTTTTATAGAACATATTTTTACAACACATGAGCAGTTATTATATACATCTGTTGTTTGACCGCCTGTGAACAGCAGCAAAAAGAGACTGCACAGCATTTAGAAGCATTGTGAAGGGGAAAGAGAGAGAGAGAGAGAGAGAGAAAGGGAGAGAGGGTGATAGAAAAAGAGGAGAGGAGTTGAGAAGAGTTCCTCTCCCAGACACAGGTGACACCAAACTACAAAATACCAATTACCCAGCAGTGCTTCTTGTATCTTTGTCTCTATGAGAGGACATCTCGGGTGGGAGACCAAAGGCCTCTTCCAGCTGGGCATAAAGAGATGTCCGATTGTAGAAATGTACCTCGCAGCTACTCAGGAATACTGTTAGTCGGGTCTCACATTGTGATGTATCTGGAAGAAGATACAGAAATAACATGCATATCAAGTGAGGGGGAGGGGGCATGGAACTAATCAAATGACAGAAACAATGAAAAAGATTAAATGATGAAAAGAGACAGAAATAAAAGGAATGTGAAAAAAAAAGTATAGCCCCTTTTATCTCTTACACCATGACACTATGACCACTTGCCTTGTTAAATCGCATTTCATCCATCGATCAAGAGTGGTGCCCTTCCCTTCCCTTCCTCCATCCCATCCCCCGCCCTCCATCCATGAATGATGCAATTATCACCTTCCACTTAATATCCTCAACCACACATAATTATAAGAAAATTCAACTAACCTTCCTGTCTCCCAAGAGGTGTGTATGGCCTCCACCATCTGAATATCAACAGTCCATGCTGGGCTCTACAATTAAAAAAAATATATGCAGACAGTAGAGGCATACAAATGCAAATATTCACTAGTACAATATGGTTAATTTTCTAATTTACTTTATTCATGTGCATGTAAGTTCAAAGTTCCTAATCTTCCATACACACCAGCTGACATCTAACAATGGACAATATATTCAATAATTTTAACTTGTGACAACAACTTCAACATTCCATAAAAATTAGCTGTATACATGTGCTACAATTAATCGCAAGTTCATTATGTACACAGTCACTCTCTTCAATTTTCAATTATCATAATTTTACAAAAAAATCACTGGAAAAATTTTCAGACATTATGTTCAAAAACAAACTATAACTTTCAAGTGCAAAATATCAAATTAATTGGATATGTGATATACATGTATGCACTGTAAATCTGTGGACTAAACACAAGCTAACTTTCAGTTAATGATACCACAGCTGTATGTACCGTCCTCTCTGAAATTATGCCAGGTTGTACAGTGTACGACAAACAGTAAAAGCATAAAATCATCACAATCGTGTAACAGAATACTTTGTAAACATTGTAATTAGTTACATGTAAGTAGATCAACATGGCAATGGGGAAAGGAATCAATTTAGACATTACATTGATATCCCTGATAAAGCTTGTAAATTTCAATAAACTTTCTATGGTGTGAATGCATGTATTGGGTACACTGTATCATGTACGTCATGAACAGTATCGGCAAATTTTAAGAGGCAGTTGTTCCTATACATGTATGACTAAGAAGGGTACAGACAATACATCACAGTCCTGCAGAAGAAATACTGTATACACATTGTACACGTAATTTGTGAGTACATGTACATGTAGGTCAACATGGTGATAGGTAAAGGAATCAAATGAGCCATTACATGCCCATTAAATGTAGCTCTTGTAAATATCAATCAACCTTCTATAGTGTGAATGCATGCATTGTGTATATTGTATGTGATGAATACTGGTAGTAAATTTCAAGTGACAGTTGTTCCTATTTGACAAAGGCACAGATAATGCAATATCTCACAGTCCCGCATGAGGGAAGCTTTAATATGAACACTGTAATTTGTATTAAAGTAGGTCAAACAGACATTGGGAGAAGGTGAAGCTTATAAGTACCAAATCAATTTTCTGTGGAGTAAATGCTTCCTTCATACAAGGTCTTCAATCAGCATAGCTTGTGAGTATAATTTACATGTATGCAATATGCATGGTTCTCGCCAGTACATAATACCCATGGTTCCAATACCATGCGTAAAGGGTTTCAGACAAGGAAGAACCATGTGTGAAATTGCTGCACCATGTGTGGCAACAACAGTAAAAAAAATATTGGAGTATATATTCCTAACAATAATTATAAATGTCACAGATTATTTTGCTTTTTGGCAATGTATTTTTACTTTTATGCCATTAGTAGACAACTCCTGCTTTATCAAGAAGTATTTTTCATCCAATTTACTATAGCATATACTGCCACCACACCTAACTTTAGGTGTTATTCCGTAAAACTTCCGAAACTTCCACGCTTTGCGCAGAGTGGGTACATGTGTGGATTTTTTTCTAGTGAGAACCCTGGTAATATGGGTATATATGGAGTAAGATATGAAAGTGAAACAAGGTGCTTCATGCCTTACTAACCTTTTTAAATACATCAATTAGCAGTCACCATTCCATTGTGTGAATTCATGCATTGAGTATTTCTAATAAAGGCTTAGCTTGTATTCATCATGAGGCTTACAACCTACAGGTGTACATTCTTGAAAGCCACTTTTGGCCAGACCTAAACCATGCACAAATGATGCATATATTTTCATAGTCAACTTTTTTGTCCTGTACAATTCATCATCATAATAACATGTAGGAAATCTCATTTCATTTCAAGACAAAACAAGACGAGAGCGACTGTGTCTGATGTACACATAAATGCCTCCACTTAAATTCAGTGCATTCATAGCTCAAACTGGGGCTTTTTTTCCCCCCATAGACCCACTAAACCATAAATCTAATCACCCACTACACCAAACTTCTAATCACCTTTCCTCACATGGTGATGCATACTAGTACCAAGTTTGCAGTTCACACCTCAAATTTTCAAGCACATGTGAGAAATCTCATTTTCATTTCAAGACAAAACAAGACCAGAGCGACTGTGTCTGATGTACATGTACACATATGCCTCCACTTAAATTCAAATGCATTCATGGCTCAAACTGTTTTGGGTGTTTTTCTTTAGAGGCTTAGACCCACTAAACCATTAATCTAATCACCTACTACACCAAACTTCTAATCAGTTTTTCTCACATGGTGATGCATACGAGTTCTTATAATTTGTAAACAAATTTTCGGCATTACTCCCAGTGTTAAAGATCATATGTTCGATCTGTAATGAAAATCACAAGTCAGAAAAAATTGGAACCAGTGGGATTCGAACCTGCCATCTACTGCTTGCCGGGCAGTGACTTAACCACCAGGCTATTCTGGTTCACAGCCAAATCACGATGAAATGGAGTCAAATACCCACGATCCTCTTCTTTCTTCTAACTATTTTTTCTGACCTGTGACTTTCATTACAGATCGAACATACGATCTTTAACACTGGGAGTAATGCCGAAAATTTGTTTACAAATTATAAATATTTCTTCCATTAAGCTTCTTCATTTACTATGCATACTAGTTCATTCAGTTGTAGTTCATTCATACCTCAAATGGTTCTTGAGATACAGTATCACCTTCAACAAAGCCAAAACCTGCTACTGCAGAATCAGCCTCTCTGACAGTGGCTTACATGTGCCTACTCCAAAATCTAACCAGATTTCCTTCTAATAGATTCAATTTAGATTGGATCTAAATCAAATTCAGAAATTCGTACAAAAACCTGATATTTGAGAAAATGACCTCTATGACCTACATACCCCTATAAGTTTAACTTCCAATTACAGGGGCTAATGAATCTGACAGAGTATGAACTACTCTACCTTGAAATAAATGAAGAAATTTAATTGGGTGTTATAAAATCTGCTGTGTTGTGCATGCCTTGTATCCAGGTTCCCTAATCAACAGTTTGCATTTACTAGGCTAATGAACATTTAGATCACATTAAGTAAGTCATCCTCTCCTTACAGCAGGCCTGTGAGTGGGGTTTCACAAAAAGAGCAGAAAAAAGCTGAAAGTTTCCGCGGCCATGTGATACTTACATGATTATAAGACAGCCAATTCTAATGCCACAATACAAATGTCATATCACTGTCAACACAGGCACTGTCACTCACCGCAAGCGAGTCCCACAGTCACCTCCATAAATCCATCTAAAATCCCTAATTTCGCCGTCAAAAAAGCAGAATCAGTGGCATATTTCCAAAGTGCCCAGGGCTTAGGCCCAGTCACCAAAAAAACCGTTAAAATCAAGAAATCAGTGGTTTTGTGGCAAGTTTTTTCCCTTATCGCAAGCTCTCAGTGTGATGGTATCTGCATAAACATATGAAAAAAACCAAACCCCCCGTACCTGCTGATGCAGTGACTTCATGTACAAAGTTGAATGCAAGTCCCGACTAGCATTCATTCGACCAAAATGGGAGCACTGACGGGCGCTGCAACACCCACGATGAACAACTGATAAAATAGCGGACTCAGAACAGTGGGGAAAAGCGGAATTTGAAATTCAGGCAGAAAAATTTTTAAAAGCAGATTTCTGCTAAAAATCTGAGATTTCACAGGCCCGTTACAACATAAAAGGAGGATCATTAAAACCAACCATTTTGTTGAATACTGAACCAACCTTTACACACATTTACTCATTTGATCTTAAAGCTCATGCAGTTTTGGTAGCAAAAAGAAAATTGGCATGAAAGTGATTAAATATAATCTCACATTGTCCGCCTTCCATAAAAAGAAATATAAATGAGATCATGTGATATTCCATGCATGATTTCTGGTGAATTTCATTGTAAATATTTTAAATGAGCGCAGTGTAATAGTTACATTGTTGCCTACATGTACACAAGGACCCCTACTCCCAATGCAATGATCACAGCACTTTGTACACTTGTCGCATAAACAGAAGTTCTTTCACTGATTTTTTGTACAGGCTTGTGTGACTTTACATTTTTGTTTTGATCTTTCTATAGTTAGTATGAATTGTGTGGTATAGTACTTCTTAACCATCCCCCTCCCCCCTCCTTTATAAAGAAATCTTTCAGAGAATTTTGAACATGTAACATCATAGCATGATTCCAGCTGTGTCATGTAGCATCAGGCATATCATCCTTAAATTTCATCTTATTGATTTTGGCAGATCTGCACCACCAGAGAAAGCCTAGTGACCTACTGGTTGTGAAGCACTGCTCTGTACCTTACCCCTCCCCCCCCCCCCCCCCCCCCGAAAAAGAATACCTTTATTTCATATTTGCTTTCCAGCTCCTCTTACAGTGAGCAAAAATGTAGCTTTCACATTTTGAACAAACAGGTATTTTCACTCTGTAGACTCTAGATAGAGAAGTGGTGCTTTTAGAAAGTGCACTGTGAATCTATAATGTAGGCCTAATATACGTGCACCATGCTCATCTTATACCAACTACATGAGTACACTAGGCTAGACCAATCCCTTTCATTTTTTACTTTTCAGCTTAATACTCTTATTTTCCTACCCAATCGAACCTTGGATTAAATTACCCATCCATTTCTCCATACAGGATAAAATCCATTTTTGACAAAAGCAGTTTTCTATGGTGTCCACGATTCATGTTCTTTAAACCCGTTCATGACACTCACAGGAATCATTTAAAGCTTTATTATCAGCATTTCTTCTTGAAATTGGCTACAACAGTATTTGTCTTTTATACCTCATAAATAATGAAATAGACACATTTGAATCTATCAAGGTTGACTTCCCTTTTTATAGTAATAATTTGTCAATTAACCTACCTGATTGTACTGTCTTGTGTAATGTAAGCCACATCATAAAACATCACTTTGCCAGACAAAACAGAGAATGAGAAGGAACCTTGGGGAGGCAAAGAGAACAATGAAGAGTAGGATCAGGAGTGTTTACATTATTGTACAGAGGAGAATGTGCTCAGTTGATTTTTTTTTTCTCTCTTTCTCTCCCTCCCTTTTCTCTCTATCTCTCTCTCTCTCTCCCTCCTTCTGCCACTATTTGCCTTTCTGTTCAATAAAAGCATGTCTCTGCCTCTCATTTGCTCATAATCACCATCATCATCAGCAGCAGCACCGCGCCATCACCATTATTGCAATATTTCACTCTCTTTTGGGATTACTAGTACTCTTTGAATTCCTTTCAACAGTCTTTTCATGAGTTAGGAACTTTGTAACCCCCTCCCCTACCCCCCCCCCCATCCACTCCTTCTGCATTTGTCTATTTTACACTTGTTTTTGCACATGTAACATTGATAAAAATTTCAAAAAGCTTTTTACAGCCCATATAATGTAACAATTAATTTTAACGTTGTTAAATATGGTTCGATTTTAGTATGACTAGCAATTTCCACAGACCCTAGCCTGACTTATCTTGACCTTTTGTTCAACTGGTTAAAGGAGAATGCAACCTTGACATCAGTGCTTCCATTGAATGAAGAAGAACAAGAAGAGTAAACAGTGAAAATTTGAGCAAAATCGGACAATCCGTTCAAGAGTTATGAACTTTAAAAGTTTAATCTAATCCTTATTATAGGATCCTTAAATTGGCAACTTTGCCAGCATCTGTGATGTCATTGTGGACAACTCTTCATTCATTCTGTACACAGAATTCAACATTTTCTTTATTTTCAACAGAAATAAAAATGATTTTGATTCATTGTTTGAGTATGACATGGCTATATCAATTCTGCAATCATATTGGGAAGAATAATGTTGATTCCTGACCTGAAATTTCATATAAATCCATTTTTTTGAAAAATTATGTACAAAATGAATAGAGTTGTCCACGATGACATCACAGATGCTGGCAAAGTTGCCAACTCAAGGATCAGCATAGTAGGGATTTACTGAAACTTTCAAAATTCATAACTCTTGAACCGAATGTCCGATTTTGCTCAAACTTTCACTGTTTACTGTTCTTGGTCATCTTTATTCACTAAGGGCACACTGATGCTTGGGTTGCATTCTCCTTTAAAGCATGCAGACCATCTAATGTACTCCTTTATTCACACATTCTACAATGTCATATCAAATCAATTTTCTTGAAACTGTGGATTTAAAAATGATTTTTTTTCAATACTCACCAACATGAAGATGACCTTGTTTGATAAACTTGTTGATGATCTTGGTGAGGAGAAAGCCCAAGACTCTCGCATTATAGAAGGCCAGGTAGAGGATCCAGATACACGCTACCAGGGTCACTGCAAGGGTCACAAAGAACACCTCGCCAAAGGATCCTGATTCACCTGGGGACCCAGCTGCAGAGGAAGAAGTGGTGGTGGGCGAGACTGTAGAAGACATCTTGTCTGGGATGGTTGCTGCTTCAAGCACAACCACTACTGATCATCTATGGTGGTAGACAGATTTGGGGAATCCATGATCTGCTTGAGTTTTCGGTTTTCAGTTTTCATCAGCTGGCTATGAGAGATACATATAAGGAAAAAAATTCATAACATTGGACTGATTTTACTTAGGTACAGGTGTGACTAACTAAAGGCATACACTGCCAGGCTCTCCGGCTAAAGCCACCCAGTCTGGCCAGGTTAAAGATATTGTTTAACATGGTTATGATTTTTAAAATCTTGTTTTGTTACTTGAAAATGGGAGAAACATAAGGGTTATAGTGTAAAAATACCAGTCTGAAAGTTTCAAAGTATAATATCCACAGGAAGAATTTTTAAACATCAAAAATGTGAACCAATGTTTGAAAACTATACGAGGGTTGGTTGCACAGAATAGACATAAGGAGTGCGCATGCGCGTATGACTCACCTTACCGTACTGTGTGTATTGGCGAATCACGCGGCGGGAGGCACATAACAGCATTTTCAAATTCAAGCAAAATGGTCCTCTTAGTGATTGTCTTGTGAGACAAAGGATAATAAAATCGCCGTTTGCGTCTAACTTACACTTTTTCATTCCAAATTATGGTTGGTTTCAGGGTTTTTGAGTACAAATACAAGTACTCATACACACGTTTCATCTTAGTTTGATAATTTTTTAAATCAGCTACTCACAAAGTTAGCCAATGCCTTTAATTCTACTGTACATCAATAAGTGCTACATCTACATGTTACCCAAATGCACGGTTAAATTAACCTCTGTCAGATATCTCTACGGTGCAATTGCCAACAATTTGTAAGGAGCATTCCTGAACTCATGTGTGGGCTTCAGATGAGCAAGATCGCTGATCACACGCACAAAAAAAAAATCTCAAGATCGCTGATCACACGCACAAAAAAAAATCTCATTACTTCACTTGATCAAGTTGATAGAGATCCAACTGAATGAATGATATGGAAAAAAGATGTTTCATCACCCTACGGTGCAAAAAGCAAATATTTTTCTCGAATTTTACTGATCAGTGCAGTGAATTATATCTTCCACTAAAGAGGCTGACCACCGCTGAAATTCACGCAGTCCAACATAGCAGCTGTGTGACTGTTACCAAAGATTATTGAGAGGGGATGATCCAACACTTAGCCAATTTTGGACAGTCCCACACAGGATGAGTGCATCGGCCCCTGGGCCCACTCATCCTGTGTACTAGGCTAGACCGACCCCTTTCATTTTTAACTTTTCCAGCTTTAATACTCTTATTTTCCTATCCGATTTGAAATCTAAAACTTTGCTTTGCCTTTGGTGTCATTTAAATCAGAATAACTTTTGGTAAAAATTGAGAAATTATGGATAAAAAATTGCCTTCATTAAAATATTAAAATGTGCGAGAACTAGAGTACCGGCTCTGGTGTGCAGCCGCTTAAAGGGAATTTGATGATTATATTTATTAATCAAAGACTCACACATAGTTCAATACCATCAATGCAGAGTCCAAATACCTGCTAATTTAATAGAAGGCAAACTTTAAATTATTGACCAATTACGTGGTCAGTAGTGTCCATTTTTCAAAACGATGTTAGGGGTCCTATGTGCGGCCGCCCCTACCCCTGTGGCCGGCCGCCTATCATTCGGCGAGCATTCAGTGCCATATCTGTGACGAAGTAAACAAAATTAATATTGAATTTCATGCTTTACACACCAATACTTAATGAAAAGCAATAATATTGTGTAGAAACCCATAAAATCTGTCAAAAGTGATGATCTACCAAATAGCGTGACAAAAAAAAATGAAGGCAGAGTACAATCTCCTACAAAAACCTGCATTTTGTACACGTTTTACATAGGGTGGCCGCTCACAGGACCCATCTTGAGAAATGGCTCTGGTGAGCTGCCACCCCCATGCAACTTTTTCTCTGGTGGTATTAATAAGAATTTCTGCAGCAAAATATGGACCATGAACTTCATTCTCTTAAATAAAAATCAAATCAGTTATCAAATTGAACAAATAAAGCTGAAGTATTGGCTTAAGTATGTCAAAGTTCCTTAACTTAAAAGTTAACAAACTGCAATTTTTCAGTCAGTGACTGGTGGTGTCGACTTTTAATGATATTCAGTGAGACTCATTATGCTTACTGCTTTCGCTGAGTATGTTTTTGGTGCACTAGAACCTACCTGAGACTGTCCAACTTATTTTTGAAGGGATATCAAAAATATTTTTTTAATTTTAGTTTTTATTCACCTACCGGCCGCTCACAGGGGATGGCCGCCCACAGGAGCACATACTCTATCGTTCCCCCATCATACGGGTGCCTGAGACATGGCCCGGCCCAGGGAAAGTGATTTTCCATTCACTTCCAGCATGTCCAGCCATCCAGGACCAGGGTTTAACTGGTGAATCTCATGACTATTGTCATAGATCTACATTATTACCAAACATGCCAGGCTCCATGAAGAGTAGCATTAGAATTCCATTTTTACTCTCCAGGAGTTCAAGGGCCTTTCAATGCTGGGCCACTTTCAAGGCTAGGCCCCCTATCATACCGAGTATCAATTATGGGCGTAGGCTCTTGCATATAGTGATATACCGGTACCGCACCGTCCATGTATGTACTTTTCAGTCTCAAGTCCCATATACTCGATATCCCGTAAGTATCTTCGCATCCTCTTGTTAAAGTAGACTCAATAGAAACACAAATCAGGCTTTAAATAAAAACGATCTGTCGAAAAAGCAAACTAAGTAACACCCATAACGCAAAATAACCTTAATTCTGCAATAAAAGTAAAACATACTCACATAATCTAGATTCAGTACATGTTTCGAGTTATCAACTTCGAAATTCGTCCAGCGACGCGCAAATAGACTCTAAGTAATAACAAAGAATAGGGCCGCTAGCGCTACTAGCTAGCCTAGGAGGAGCTGATCTGAACTAGGGAAAGATCGCACACTCCCCTAGTTTTAGTGCAGTGTAACGCAAAGTGTAATGCCAGCATTTTCAGAAGGGTGCCCCCATATCTCTATCAGGTGCGGTTCTACCGGGGGGGGGGGGGGGGGGGGCTTTGTGGGCTGAAGCCCCCCAATAAATAAATAAAAATAACAAAATCGCTCGAGTCCCACCCCCTCCCCCCCCCAAAAAAAAAATGACGACATAAGTGCAATTTAAAATTTTATCTCATATAGATTCTATTTCCTATTCTAATTCCTTGTATTCCGGGTGCGCTTCTAAGTATGGACTGGACAGGAAACTATTTACTGGACCAGCGAGGTTTAGTGAGGTGACCAAATATACCAGTGAGAAAATAAGGCCTAGGGTGTATTTTGTTGACAAACTAAGACGTCTTTTTGTGGTTATTTTTGGTTTTTGGCTCGCTCGCTTCACTTGCTCGCAAAATAAACAAATATTATGTATGGATCGAGGACAATGTGCGGGCGGGTATCTCTGGTACATATCCTTCAAGCCCCCATGCAGTAGCCCCCCCCCCCCCCCCCCCTCCCAAATCGTTTGCTCTAGAACCGCGCCTTCACCTCAGGATCTCTATTGGTGCCCCACAGCGTTGGGCAGGTAAACTGACGCACTGTTCAAGTAATGCGTAAAAACCACTGATCTGTATTATAAAAAGATTCTTTTCATAGACATGATAGAGATCAATGTGTTTCAACCGTCATATTAAGTCTAAGTTTATGGACATCCCATGGGTCACACGTTAAATAGTGGGATGTCCAAGAAGTTGACTTATGACGGTTTCATGAAACGGCCCCCAGTGGTATAAACGTATGGGGAAGATGGGCCAGGGGGATGAAAATACAGTAACAAGAAGGAAACCAGGGGTCTTTGTAGGTCTTTATAGATTCAGATAAGGGAAGAAGCTTAAAATTTTGTTAGGAAACAAGAAAAAGAATAGAAATAATTAAAGATAAAGGGGCGTATATGGGGTATATTCGACATGGAAACAACATACAATATCCCATATCACGACCATTCTCATATACACAATTTTAATTTTTGAATGTTTTATTGATTTTTCAAACCTCATAGGAACGCGCACACACACCCACACTCACACGCAAATGTACACAGAGATGGTGCTCCGGGGGTAAGGGGCACAGCACCCTTTCCCCATAGTGTCTCATGCTGTCTTATAATGTTTGAAAATATTGCTATTACTTACTTCAGTCAAATCATGGGCGCATTAAAGGAGATAGGGGAATTAATAAGGAAAGGGGGCAATCATAAGATTTTCATATGAATAATTGGACTATGAATATATTTTAAAACAGGCACTGCCAAAATAGGGGCACCTATCAGAAGAGGAAATGGCTTACTAAGAAAAATGTCTACTGTTAGTAGTAAAAAAAAAAATCAGATCTGAGAGAAAGTGGCACTTTTCATGTACCTCAAATTGTGGGGCACTGCACTCCCTGCCATCGTTTAATAGCACTACTCTTTGTGTGCGTGTGTGGGTGTGTATATATAAACTATTTATAGTGTTCATCTTTTAATATCTTAAAAGAAAAAAACATAACATCAAGCCTTTTGATAATATAATCATCAGGCATATAGACAAAATAGCCAAGATTAGAAAATTGTGGTAGCCTGTTCCCTATCAATGTACTCCTTTTTCATTTTGTTTTGCTGTTGTTTGTTGTTGTTGTTGTTGTTTGTTTGTTTGTTTGTTGCTTCTTCCGAATTGCAAGCCATTTCCATTTTTTTTAAAAATCATAGAGACCCCTATTTTGCTTTTTGTTTTAGTATTTCATCCCCTAATTGGGTCGCTTCTCCCATACACAGCCGGTACACAGCACAGTTTGTACACAGTCACGCGTCAGTTTACTTGCCCAACGCTGTGGGACGCCCTTCCCTCAACGCGTTACAAGCTTGAAAGTGCCCCCAGAAGACGAGATGATTCAGGAAGCAAAGACGAGAAGACGAGAAAAGGAGTCAAGAAGACAAGAACAGGAGTCAAGAAGACAAGAACACGAGGCAAAAAGGCAAAAAGACAAGATCCTCATTCTCGTCAAGTCACTTCTTCAGGACGAGAAGACAAAAAGACAAGATCATGAATCCTGTCAAGTCGACTTGACGAGAATGAGATGACAATTAGAAGACAAAATCCTGGATCTTGTTAAGTCGACTTGATGAAGATGAGATGACAAGAAGACAAAATCCTGGATCTTGTCAAGTCAACTTGATGAGGACGATAAGACAAGAAGACAAGAACTCGAATCTTGATGATGATAATGATGATGATGATGATGATGATGATGATGATGATAAGAATAACCTCACACACACTGCTACCTGCTGTTTATGGATTTTCTTTAGTAGCAAGTTTGGAGCATGCGAAAAAATAAATGAAAGGAAAATCAAAAACAAAACAAAACAAAAAATTAAAAAGCAAAAACAAATTAAAATAGGTGCGTACTGGGTTTCGCACCCATTTGCGGCTATAGGTGGGTAATATGAACGGGGCTATAGACATGATAGAGAGAGAGATAGAAACGAGGACTGAGAAAGAGAAAAAAAACGGATATGGGAGAGACTAGGGGAAGAGAAAGAGAAAGGGAGGCATGAACTTGAAGGTCAGACCTACAGAGAAAGATACTGAAGAGGAGAGCTATAATAACGTGTGAGCGTGTGAGTGTGTGTGTCTGTGTCTGTGTGTCTGTGTGTGTGAGAGAGAGAGAAAGAGGGAGAGAGAGGCAGGAAAATGAGAAAAAAATAGTAAGGGAGACAAGAGAAAGAGACACAAGGAGAGAGAGAGAGAGAGGGGGGGAGTGGGGATGATTTGTCGGTATACAAAATATGCTGAAGTGCACTGTTTATCGTAAACAAATTGCGATGTGTTCCGGGTTCCGCAGGAACGAAATGGCTAGTCGATTCGTTCCCCGGAACCAAACGACTAGTTGATTCGTTCCAGCGGAACCAGACGTCTTATACTACTTTTGGCCGATACGTTACGAAAGCCGCCGTTTGGTTCCGACATTAGCCAAGAGTTTCGGGGTACATTTCAGAGGCGTTATTAGAGGGAGAGGGGAGCTGACATCCAAACAGGCGAAATCCAGATCCTGCAGATAGGGGCCTAGCGGGGTTCAGGGGTGGCACCCCCCCCCCCCCTCTCCCCGAACCCTCGAATTTTTTTTTTTTTCTGATTTCTAAATTTACACTTTTAAATATAAGTTTTTTAAACTAATAAGGTTTTATTATATTTTGACCGAAAGTGTGGGGGCCCCCGCCTCCCCCCCCCCCTATTATCAAGAGTATTTTTACACATTGTCAGACGGTCTCTCAAGTCTTTGTAAATGCAGTTTATATTGAATAGGTTTAAATAACAGTCATTGAAAGTTCTGATGAATCTACATATTCCGGATATTAATTCTGATAGTGTCTGCAAAGGAGTTAACAAAATGCTTATATTTCTATTTTGAGAAGTATATATAACAGTCCAGAGCGCTAAATTGTTGGCAAACTCACTTGTGCTACCGTATCTGGAATACTGTAGTAATGCCTGGACAAACTGCACCCAAAATTTAAAGGACATTTTAATAAAACAACACAAAAGAATGGCTTGGTTAGTCCTCCAGGCTGATTTCAATACACCAACTGCAGAAGTGCTTAGAAGATTGAATTGGGTGCCTCTTGAAGAGCGATGGCGATTTCAAATATGCAAAACTGTATTTAACTCCTTACAGGGAGAAGCTCCAATTTACCTTTCAGACCTATTTCCAAGACTGAGTGATGTTCATTCCCACAATACCAGAAATGCTCTGAACTATGGCATCCTGGTTCCACAGGCACGGACCAAAGCTGGGAAGAAAGCCTTTTCCCACCATGGTTCGTGCCTGTGGAACCAACTCCCAACTAATGTAAACAATTCCTCCTCAATATCTTCTTTCACTGCGGCATATTGGAGGTATAGGTATTGCCTGCCTCACTTTAATGAGTGATGCACACATGTACTTTTACTCTTATGCAAGCATACTCCTGTCACTCCACAGTTCCATGTTCTAGGTATATCTCTTCTCTCCACTCAAGTTTTTCACATTCTGTACTCTCTTCTCTCTCTCTTTCTGCTTCTCTCTCTCTTTCCTTCCTTTTCTTTTCTCCCTTTATTTCTTCCTTTTTTTCTATATTCTCCCCTCTCTTCCCTCTCCTATCATACTTATAGACATATTAAGGAAAGTACAATGTAATAATGATTCTATTTTGTTATCCTAAAGCATATGCACTGTGAAAAAGTGGGCGAATGCTTTGCCCAGCGTTGGGCTTATAGTCAATCCAACGAATTGTTAGGCAATGTTTTGCCTAAGGTTATGCATTTCCCAACATATTGGCTTTTGCCTTTGGGTACCAACATCAACTTCCCCATTTTTTGTCACATTGTGGTTGCAAAATAATATCAAGCATCAAAGAAAATACTAGTACCCTCTAATAAAATTCTCCCTGAAAAGCAGTGGCGTAATTAGTCAAAATAATTTGAGGGGGTAGAACATGACATATGAAGCACATTTCTAAAAAGTTGCCCGCTGGCTAAGAGGACAATTAACAAAAAATTCATCACGCTGATTTTGAGTGGAGACCTTTAGGCGCGACCCGCATTTTTATTGCCACAAACAAACGCAAAGTCTTTATCTTATATGTACTAGTATAGTATAGTTGTCGGGGGCAGTCTCTCTCTCTCCCTCTCCCTCCTCTCTCTCTCTCTCTCTCTCTCTCTCTCTCTCTCTCTCTCTCTCTCTCTCTCGTACACACTGCTGACTTTACGCATGCTTTACAAACTGTTCATGCCCTTAAACTTCTCATAACTCAAAGATATGAATTTCGGAGAGGAGGCCATAAAGCTATAATTCCACCTAAATGTACGGAAATGGATCAGGCATATTTGCTTCTCTTAATTGTACACGCTTTCGTCGCTGTGCAGGCTGGTAAGTTATCTTCCGTCAATAACGTAGGCTATTAAAAATAGAATTACTTTTTACCATCATGGGTAATGGCCGAAAATTGAGCAATCGTTTGAACGCTTGGTGATATTTTTAGTGATATTGTAGGATTTCAACATTATACGTCGATTTGCAAGTGGATTAACAGCTAAAAATATCCACATATAATGACAATTATCATACCTTTGTAGTAGGCCTCATCCTATTTAGAAGTCCGGTAATCTACAGACACTCATTCTCGCGCAAATCCGCAAAGCGAGATCTTAATTTTGTTTCTTTATTTGTTTTGTTTTTCATTCTTTATTGATTTTCTTTTATTTTTGTACTTTTGTTTCTGCTCTTGTCGTTTTTTAAGGAACTTTCTCATTTGATTTTTGCAAGCTTGGTATTTTCTGTTTATTCTTCATTATCATAAAAAACGTTTGATGTTTATTCACACATCTGATCTGATATACCCCCCCCCCCCCCCCGGAGGAAGGAGGGGAAGAAACATGCGCGGGGGGGGGGGTGTATGTCTCATTCAGACCTCTACATCACATGTGTGTGTACATCACTTTCTGAAAAGAGCCTTAAATTTTAGTATTGAAGTAGGAGTGGTTTTGATATCCAATAGGGAAACCCTTATAACATACCGATTTTTATATTGCATGGTATCATCACCTCTGCCTTTGAGGTGCCAGGGGAAAATGTCAGAGGTAAAAATGTCGAGGTAAAAATGTCAGAGATAAAAATGCCAGGGGGAAATGCCAGGGTGAAATGCCAGGGTGAAATGCCAGGGGTAAAAATTCCAGAGGTGAAAATGCAAGAGGTAAAAGTCTCAGATTTGAAAAATGTCAGACGTAGAAATGTCAGAGGCAGTCCTGTGGTCGATTCATCTAAGTCCGAGTCCGAGTCCGAGTCCAAGTCCGAGTCTTGGCGTCCGAGTCCCGAGTCCTTGACGTCCGAGTCCGAGTCCGAGTCCCAATAAGAACATTTTAAAATACATATTTTTACATCACATTATCTACAATATAAATGCCAGTACTGATAACTGCCTTGCAATGAACTCTCTGTAACAGTAATAGTCATCTGTTTCAATGAAAACTTCAATTTGACTTTAATTAATTGCAACTTTTCTGACCAGGAATACAAAACTTTAAAGGCTTGCTCAGAAATGAGTATTATGTCCCAGTGACTTGTTATTTCACTCGCTTGGTGCTTTAACTTTTAAGAAGAATAAGTTCAGTAAGATCCGTATTCGTAACAGTTGTAACAGAGAGTAAGAAACTGTAATAATTGGAAAAGTGAAGAGGAATATCTTTGTTAGATTTTGATGACGGATTACATGTATTTACAGAGAATTGAATTGACTGCATTGTTCTTTTAAACCTCAATGAATGGGGGAAAACACAAATCAATATCTTTCATTCAAAGGCTTGAAATATATTTATTTCAAAACAAATTCTATTAAAATATGTTCATTATGTCTGATTATCTAAAATTACAGAAGGTTCAAGGATGTAATTTTTTTACATTCTGATGGATAAATAAACTTATATAACCTCATTAAAATGTCACTTGTAACAGTAAATTATTTCAAAAGAAATCAGATTTTGGAAGGATTTGAAAAAGAAAGCCAAGAATATCAATAATTCCAGATAAAATGCAGTGATTTCATTTTCATCAATATATGTTTGCTGGTAAATTCTTATTTGTACCGACAACGTTGAACATTTGAAAGAGCAAGTCTTTCTGACAACATTCCCCCTCAAACTGGATGTATGTCAGAAACTTTTGCCTAAATTGCCGTTTTTTCCTCAGTTCACGTGCCCGAAATCATCTTGTATCTAGCTTTTACCAGCGAGAGTAGTGAGCGAGCTAACGAAAAATATGTTTGTTTTTTGTTTTTTTTTTTATCTAGGCCGTTATCTCCTGAGAGTGTATTCTATTTTTAGGTCAACTGGCCGCTCGATTTCTTGGAGTGATATCTTGTTTGTTATATTACTTAGTGCGAGTAGAAGAATAGTATAACATTAGACAGAAACACAAAAGATGTAAACCTATTTCCTTTCATAAGAATATAGTAATTATCATCGGCATTATACTTATATGCGAGCGAGCGAAGCGAGCGAGCGCTTCTCAGTGTCCCAATTTCTTTCCTCTTTCTTGTTTTCTGCTTTCATTTCACTTCCTTCCTTCCTTCCTTTTCCTTTCTTTCTTTTTTTTTTTTTCTTTTTCCTTTTTTCTTTTTTGGGGGGGTTCGGAAATTATTGGGGGGGGGGGGGAATGAAATTTTCTTGGGGGGGCAACTGCCCCCTTGCCCCCCCCCCCCCCAGGATCGACGCCTCTGACCCCAAGCTATCTAAATGCAATGGATCTTTTAAATTGAATGCACTTATTTGGAACTTGGTTGCCTTTTCACGATTATGAATGACCAAGGACATTCGGTCGCCTTATACATTATAGATGCAATAAACAGATAGGGTATTGAATATTCAATTATAAATCACGATTTGGAAAGGCAAGTTTTTAAAGGCAAAATTAGAATAAGAAGAACTAAATTATTGAATACATGAATATGCAACTTTACTCATTTGCTTTGATATTACATAAATCGATCATGCTACTTTTCAATGCGTATTAGAAAAACAACAACAATGACGTATACATCGAAATTGTAGTTTTAGATTTGTAATATTTACAAAACTATCAGCATGCAATCCACCACGCGTAACATTGCTTCTCATAAAAAGCTTTTAAATGAAAAGAGGAAAATAAAAAATATCATAATCGTAATCGTATGGAAGTAAGGAGTACATATTTTTCAAAAATTGCTCAGAAATCCTCCTTAACATCCGAAAATCGATATATATTTTTTTAATAAAGACTCTCTGTGATATAGTATAAACAGCGGGACCTTTTCAGTCTTTATTTTGTTCTTTTAAGTTCAAAGTTACGAAACATGGGATTAACTGCATGAAAACCTACCCGTTTTCTGCAAAACAGCGGGGTACATTCAAATCCAGAATCATAATATGTTACACCTCCTATTCAAAGTGAACGTGTCAGGAGCTATAATAACAAACATATAGCACAATCAATTAAGTATTCAGAAATAGAATTAATCCGCTTATCATGCCGAGAAAACAAATCATGAAGTTCACTGGATATGATTTTATCCTATAGTAACCACCTTTGTAGGGATTGTTTACGCCATTGATTTTTATGTTCGTTTCAATCACGTATTGAAGATCAGGTATATGGTAAAGCCTTTACAAGACTGTTCCAAACATCGAAAGCGAAAAGTACACTTTGAATAAAAACAGAATAAAGATGACCCAAAATTAACATTTGTATAGTCTTCAATTCATCCAACCTGAGGGTTAGCGTTGTATAAGGCTTTACTAGACCCCTCCTACCCCTGAAAAAAAAACCTTGTCCAAAAGGTACTAAATCCGCTTTGAGTTATTGCGAATAAATCAAGGATTTTCATTCAATCCATTTTCCTTCTTCGAAAGATCAAAAAATCTTCACAACTGGAAGTACTATAACATTAGACATCTAAAAATGAGAATTAAAGTATCCTGCATGATTATTTTGTTTGTTTTGTTTTTTTTTTTTTGTTTTTGTTTTTTTTAGAATTCTTTATATTCCTAATACATGAACTCCAATGTTGTGAGAAAAAAATATTTGCACGGCACTAAACCCTACTTTTTTCCAAAAGGCGCCAAATAAGTACAAACGAAAAATATAGATACTCTAGAAAAAAATTACTCATGCAGGATTTCTTTTATTCTTATTTGATAGATGACTAATGTTGATACTCACAACTTTCAAAATTTCGATGTTTTGAAGAAGGAAAACTGTAGATAACAAATTTTTGATTTGCGCAAAGTGGATTTTTAGCTTTTGGAAATAAATTGATTTGAGTTAAGCGCCTTTTTGAAACATACATATTTTTGAAATATATTTTCTCCCTACTTTCCTGAAGTATTTTTGATATTCAAATGAGTCCAAATAAGTCATTTTGAAGCATATGTGGAACAAACATCCAGTCTTGCTAAAACCTTGGTTTCGGTGAAAAATGGATTTAGCGCCTTTTGGAAATAAGCTCTACAAACATGCATAAGATCTTATGCATGTTTGTATATTCACTTATGTTTGTTTGTTTGAAATTTATTTCTGCGTTCAACATTTTCAACATAATATACATAATCAATTATTACAGAGATTTTAATACATATACATTTTAGACACATGGATCATTTACAATTTACTTCTGAATATAAAAAAGAGTATGGAAAATTATTATTTAACAGAATTTCAAAACGCAGGAGACCGTCGTCATGAGCGACCTGCTTAATGTTGACGACGGCCTCAATGTAAAAATTCATTACGAATTCATCCGAAAAATAGAGCTTCATCACCAAAAGGTAACTTACAGAAACTTACGATCCGACCAGTTAAAAGACTCTATCACTCCCACCCCCTTCCTTCATTCTTTCTTTCCCTCTGCAATACCACCCCCCCCCCCCTTGTCCCTCCCTCTCTCTGATGTCATATTCTCATGGTAACTAGAAGTATGGTTTTACTTACAGGTCCCAGATGCACTGTAGATACGGAACGCGGACAACCTCAAGGAATCTTTAATCAGGTGGTCCTCTCAGTGGAAGGTAAGATTGGTCCAGGGTTATCTAAAGGGGGCGCAATTAAAAGTAACATGAATAAATAGACAAATAAAAAATTAGTAAATAAAGAAAGAAAATAAAGCAATAAAGAAATAAAGAAACCAAAAAAGGAAATAAATGAAAAGTAAATGAATAATTAAAAAATAAAAATTGCACAGAGGCCTATATTTTGGTCGTGTTCTTAACGTATACCAGTTGGGTATGTCAAGATAATTATGCGCAAAAAAAATTTAAAAAAAATTTTAAAAATAAAAATCCTCAAAATGCAATGACAGCCTATAACAGGGTGTCGTCGACGGGGGGGGGGGGGGTGTCATAAGGATGGTTGGGGTGTTTGGGGAACTAATTCACACACTATAATTGTAGGAAGGGGGCAGGGTTGTTTTTTTTGGGGGGGGGAAGTAAACATAATAATGTTATGAAAGAAAAAATCATGGAGCGTTTGGGTTTAGGCTTATGTACAGTATGTACACTTTCTTTTTCAAAAGGGATTTCATGCAATTCTTTTTCTTTGCTCATTAACTGATGAATATATATTCAATTTATATTTAGAAAATTATGTTATGAAAACAAAATTAGGATTCGTATATTTGTAATTGTCATTGCATTATTATTGCTTTATATTATATTGATGTATTTTTGAATGAAATCTCCAATAGAAACAATTACGGGGGAAAGGGTTAAGCAATTGCCATTCCTCTTCCTGTACAAACATGCTAAATATTGATCGGACGGGATGCTCTTAGTCAGGTGTCTGATTATGGGACATTATAACTGCATGTTTATATGAGTTTAACATAACTGCATGTGCATGGTCGCTCACACTTTGGAATAATACGCAAATTTTACCAAGTAGAACTAAAAATGACTCATTATTTATGAATCTAAATGTCAATTTGTCTTTTCGTTTTTCTTTGCTTAAATACCTTTATCCACATTGATGATAAGTTTGAAAGGAAAAAATATTGATAAAAGATTGAACTGTTCAAGAGAAAAGAGTTTTAATCGTCGAATATATTTCATCGCTATCTTGATATCTCTATAACAAGTTGAATTAAGTCAGTGTGGCTGAATAGTTTGATTCGAGTCTTGTGCCCCGTCTCCCCTTAAAGAAAAAAATGGAAGAAAATTTGTTTTTCTCATAAGAAGTACAGGCCGCTAGAAGGTTTGCCTGTTACTTATAATTATGAGAGAATTTTAGATAAAGGGAACGAAACAAAGCAACAAATAAGGAATGAAATAAAGGACCGGGGTGCAGAAATTAGATTATTCACCTTGATTTGAATAGGTGTGATCAACATTTATATGCACCCCTTGTATAGTCAGCTTATATGACGGTCTTTTGTTTGTAATCTGTTTTTCTAACTAGTATTTTTCAGTATGCTGACTAGTACAAAGAGAAGAGTACGTTTTGAATCATTAAACTTTTCCCCTTCAACAATGCACTTTTTTCATTTCTTTATCTGATCAATGCCATTACTTGCTGGAGGGAAAATATGAATTTGTATTGCTATGATGACGAGGGAATGGACCCGATTTGATTGATGTCAAGGTAAATGAACAAAGGCAGTAGAATGTTGGTGAATAAGTATGGCTGACATCTACCCTTTGAATTCTTGTTACTTTTTTTTTTTATGTGTCACAATTTTTGTCAGAAGCAGTACCAAAAAATGAATGTGTTTCAAAAGGGGTGAGTGACGAGTAGATGAATACTACCCCTCCCCAAATAAAAAAGAGGCGCTTATGTCGGGAAGGCTTGAAATATTTTTAAAGATTACTGTTAATATAGCAATTGCTATATGCGAACAGAGTCAGAATATGGAGGATGAAACATGCAGTAGAGGGAAAGGGGTGGCGTTGGTATGTCAGTTGATATGTAAATTTACGAATGGATTATTGACACTAACAGAGTGTAAAGATATTATTGACACTTTCAGCTTGACGATGCTAGATAAATTTGAATGGTCATGAGTAAAATGGACATTGGTCTGTGAGATTTATTTGACAAGCTTTAGGCCTAAAATTCTACATAAGACGGTCATATTTGTACGTAATCGTACAAATAATTTGAAAAACAAACTATCGTAGTTCGTGGGAATCCTATTGCTGCGCAACAGATCGCTGGGAAGGAAAATTTCCAATTTTCTTTATAACGAGGTTCCACTGTACTAAACTGCGTTTATTATACGCCGTTGTCGTCGTATTTGCAATGAGCGTTTGTTCTTATACCTAGACCTATATATTGTTGTTTCGATATTTGCAGTGAGATTTTGATGTACTGTTGTAGCCCCCAAAGCAGCTGAAGCTGGCTTTTACCGTGTTTAAATAAGTGTATCCATTTAAATCACTATTTTGAAGACATAATTCAGAGCATGTACAGAAAAACGACTGATTGAACCGTTGATGGACCATGCATGAGTATTAAGACTTTCTGTTTTTTCCCCACGTTCTCTTTTCTCTCTTTTCTATTTTTTTTTTTTGTTTTTTGTTTGTTTCAGCTTTGTTTTCTTCTTATATGATTTTGTTGCTTGAGTGGGGTTCCGAAAGGATGATTTTGCACCATGATGCAATTATAATAACTTTTTAAAAATTAGGATAGCGACACTCCAATGAGTTTTTCCTATTTGATATATTGAATTTTTTGCATCTACCAGGCAAGCAATGCGTCACAGAAAAAAAAAGTAGAGAGCCTCCGTACAAAATAAGGTAGAAGTAGTTCTTTGTCAATTATCACAACATTGTTAAAACATTATGCATGGCGATCGAGGAATAACCTGTTGTGGGTAAAAGATGTCATAAAAGTTAGTCTTCGTGAAAATATTACGAACTGCTAAATTCCTTATTGCTTCCAGAAAGATAAGACATTGGTTTGTATAGTTTTACATTACTATAAATTTCATTTTAACTTCATTTTAAAATTCATTTGTTAAAAGTGAAAATTACATGGGCACTGGCATACCAGTTGGAAGGGGTGCCCACCCCCCCCCCCCCCCTCTCTCTCTCTCTCTCTCTCTCCCTCCCTCTCTCTCTCTCTTTACCTTTCAGTATATCCCTCTTTTCACCGTTATAGGGGGCTATGAAAGGCACCCATGAGGTATAGCCCATGCCCACATATACCTCTGACCAGGGGCGGAACAGTCATGACGGTAGTAATGAATTGCCTGCGAATTTCGACAGGGTCCCTCTAAAATCGACACTCCTGCTCATGGAACATTGAAATGGAAGATAAACTTTTTCGTCCATTCGATTAGATTCCTCCTTTTCTTTCATTTGTTTTCCCTTTTCTTTATTCCTGTTTTTAAAATACCCCACAGCAGCAACCCAAGGACGGTCCCATGAATGCCTTCGACCATGTGAGTCCACTGGTTCGATGACATGTAACTATACTCTTGAGGTTGAATGGTACACGACAATGTCGAGGGAATGTTACGACTGCCCTTGTAATCTCGAAGACTGTGCCCGGGAGAGGTGTTTGACAGCAGACGGGGTGGAGCGTCCGATCGTCGTGGCCAACAGGGCTCTGCCTGGTCCACCCATAGAGGTATTGGTTTTGGAAGTTATCTCATACGAATGTCATGTCAGTATGCTCAGAAGTTTTCTCGGTTACAGTTCGTTATTCCGAACCCTATTTCTTTTTCGGATTAACGAACCTTCGGAATAACGAACCTTATTTCTTTTTCGGATTAACGAACCTTCGGAATAACGAACCTTATTTCATTTTCGGATTAACGAACCTTCGGAATAACGAACCTTATTTTATTTTCGGACTAACGAACTTTCAGAGTAACGCCACAAATTAATGTTCAGATTAACGAACTCTTTTTCATTTTCGGACTAACGAACATCTAAGTATACGCAATTTGCGTGATTCGGAATAACGAATCTTCGGAATAGCAAACCTTCGGAATAACGAACATCACCCGTTATTTCAATGACTTCAAATGGGCATCATTAGTAAGCACCATCAAGCTACAATAACTATTAAGAAGCTGAGAGAAATATAACATGAGTGAAAGAAGAAAGACTGGGAAAATGAAAAACGCATAAAAAAGTAACCATTTAGCGAAATAAATTTTCGTCTTCATTTTGTCCACATGGTTCTGTCACCCGTCTATATGTTCACTTTATCATTGTTACTCCTTTTCTTTCTGTCTATCTTCCTAGCTCTCTTTCTCTCTCGCTTGTCTATTTGTGATTGCAAGTATTAGAAGTACCAAAGATGTTAAACATCCTTACTTCAGTTCCACTAACTTATTTGTAATTGTTAACTACTCTTAAAGCTTCGACACAAATTTCATGATTTTGTCACATTTTAAAGCCTTTGAAAACTTCTTTTGTATAATCTAAATGTGATTGAAATTATAGGTGTGCAAACGAGATCGGATCATAGTCGACGTCATCAACAAAATGGAGAATGGCGAAGGCATCAGCATCCACTGGCACGGACTTCTACAGAAGAACACTCCCTATATGGACGGTACCAGTATGATAACACAGTGCCCTATCACCCCTCATACATCCTTTAGATATGACTTCTTGGCGGATAAGGTTGGGACACACTGGTGGCATGGACACTCTGGTTTCACCCGTGTGGACGGCCTGTTCGGTAAACTGATTGTGAGAGAACCCGATCAGGTAAAATCTTGGAGTGAATGCATGCGTATGTCCTGCGTTATGCGAGGCGCCATTTTACGGGCGTAGGGCTGCGTCGGCGACTGGCACAGTTAATGTCACGGCATATCCGAAATAGTAGAGGGTATATCCTTCGCCCACAAGGTGACATTTGCTGACAGACTGGCTTAGCAACTCGAGGCTATTGACGCGCCTTCTGAAAACACCGTATACAAAACAAAAACAAAAAAAGAAAAAAAAAGGAAAAAGAAAGCTTGAGCTACTCTGTCGCCTCCTTACGTCAAGCGGTCATAATGCCCGAATGTCCTCGAATGGTATAATCAGTATAATTTTACCGGAATAACAAAATTAGAGTTTGTTACGATAAGCCTATATTAATTTGACTTCCTGAAAAAAAAAAAGTTTCTTCGGAATAAAATACAACAATATTTATCAAGAGAAAGAGACATTAGGTATGTAGTTTTAGGTTTTGTTTTTTAGTTTTGTTTTGATATATTTATCTAATGCAGGACAATCCCCACCGCGCTCTCTACGATTACGACCTGCCAGCTCACAGCATGGTCCTAAGTGACTGGCTTCATAAGACGAGCGTTGTTTCTTTTGTCGAGGAGCACCACAAGAACAACTTTCCTCCTCCACCATCCATACTCGTCAATGGCAAGTCACAGTTTGCCATCTACGTCAATGAATCCGGGAACACTTCCTATGTGACACCCAGAGAGGTTTTTGAAGTCGAGAAGGTTGGTGACCATGGTAATTGCTACTTGTCATCCTAGAAACCTCGTTATTGTCACTCTCTATCCAGGGGGTGTTTCACAAAGACTAAGATTGACTCAAATCGCTCTTAACTATGGCAGGCCATTCATGCCACTGTTTGCTTTCACCGTCGGTCTCTTAAGGGATGCGCAAATCATTGTCACAAATTTAAAGAATTTACATTTTTAGTTTTCTTCACCAGTGAACTATAAAAAAAAAAATTGTCAGTTATGCAGTTTTGTGACCATGATTTGCAAATCCTTTGAGAGATCCATGGTGAAAGAAAACAGTGGCATGAATGGCCAGCCATAGTTAAGTGCGATTTTAGTCAATCTTAGTCTTTGTGGAACACCCCCAGGTGAAGTAAACGGGTACCAGGTTGGATGAAAGTCCCTTCAAGAACGCATTAGTGTCTGATCAATGCAGCTTTGGTATTATGATAGCCAGGGTATTCACGCTATTGAAGCGGTACTTTGAGGGTCCCTTGATCATGTTGATGTATAAGCTTTATATTAGCTATATTCGAACGTAGCTATCATCATTGTTGCATTATATATGGAAGAAACAATCCGTAAAATTTATTGAACTGGCATTATCAACCCACCAGTTGGCTAATGCCAACCGGATGGCGCGACTGTATCAAGAATTCAGTATTCAACGGGTTAACAAGTCTGTCTGTCTCTCTCTCTCTCTCTCTCTCTCTCTCTCGTTAAAAATATGTTTAATGTATATGGCTTTAGTTACTGTTTACAGGGGGCTGCAAGCGAATCAAGCTCCTAGCCCTCCTATATCAAAATTGTGCAAAATATGTATCAAATGTGTAAATCAATTTCTTATAAATTGTCAGAACTCTATACTTTGTCATGTATTGTATAGTGAATCAAATGTAAAATATGACATTGATGAACGTGGATATGTTTGTTTGAAAACATGATCAAGTCGGATATTACGATGCATCCAAAACCGTAAAGGGGATCGTAATATTTACATTCAAAGGATGAAACCTCAATATTTTCACGCTCCCCACCTTCTCTCTAAAAACATCAATAGGGCAACCGTTATCGTTTCCGGGTCATCAGTGCAGGATTCAAGAATGTAGCCATGAAGATTTTCGTGGAAGGTCACAACCTGACCCTCATAGCCAGCGATGGAGGGGATATTCAGCCCGTGGAGGTGGATGCATTCGTTGCCTACGCAGGAGAAAGGTATGATTTGTCCTTCATGGAATTGATGGAAAGGTTCATGATGAATGTTAAAAAGAGATTCGATGGCTCAGTGGTAGAGTATAGTGGCTTCATAAATGGGAGAATCGAAGGTTGGAAACCAAGTGGACACCTTAATTTGTCTTATAAGTCTGTCGGAGAGGAATAAAGCCGTTGGTCCCTGTCTGCTTGCTTCCAGTGCTATTTATGCTTTCCTAGCAGTCAGGTAGAATTATGATGTTGGATATTTAGGGGCGTCGATCCGTTTTTGTTGGTATTATTATTATCATTTTATTCGGGGGGCGCATTAGAAATGTTCCAGTGGTTGTCTCCTTTTATTCCCTAAATTCCCTGATGAGCAAAAAAACAAAGTAAAAACAACAAAACAAAACAAAAACAAAAACAAAAAAAGACGAAAAAGGGTCCTCGGTTTTTTCAAGTGTCTCTTTTTATCTGAAAACTTCGCCAACAAGCTATTTCATGAACCCGTATAATGGAGGCGCATACCTTGTTGGGTCCCCATCATATCCCCCGAAATCAGGAGTTGGTCTAGCGGTAACGTCCACTGTCAGTTCTTTGTCTTCGTCTATTCTGATCGGAGATCCAGGTTCGAACCCGAGTCACGTGTTTCGAATGGTCGCGTTAACGGTCGGTCCCAAACGTAAATAATCATATCTGATGGATAAACATCTGTTAAAAAATACATCCCTCTCCCACCCCCCCCCCCCCTCCGAATGACGCCGCGCTCATGTGAATATCTGCCTGCTGCATGAGGCGTCATTTCTATTTTTGTTATTCCTTGCATGGCCTAAGACTTCCTCAGCCACTTACTCTTTTCGACGCTTCAAGTGCAGGTCGAAATAATCGTTCAAAATTATCCCAGTGAGACAAACGCATACATTTTACTGAATTCTTCCCATGTCAAATCGCCTTCACAGGCTTGATTAGAAGATAATAACCGACCACGGGGACTTTGGTCATGTTGGTAGTGAGTTTTCCCCCATCGGGCTTCTTTGAGCGAGACTCGAATTTTGATCTGAGGGGCCAGTCAATAAAGATTTTTTTTTCCAAAAAAAAAAAAAAAAAATCACTCCTAGTCCACCCATGTTCGTGTGCAACTTCTTTAGCGTACACTAAACAAAATTCCTAGAATTTCTTTCTTCTAATGTTTACTTTTAAACTTGTTTGTTTGTTTGTTTGTTTGTTTGTTTGTTTGTGTACACTTCTAATACTTCTATTTTCATAATCTACTGTAGATACGACTTTATTCTCAATGCGTCCCAAGAGGTGGGCAACTACTGGTTAAGGGTGATTGGAGATAGGGGTTTATTTGACGTAGAAGGACTAGCCATCATCAGATACAAAGGCGCACCCCCATCAAACCCCACCACCGACCCCGCCCTAGAAAGAGAAGGCGTTATCTACCAAAGATGGAACGCACCGGCTTCCGAGAACGTCATTACTGTGGACCAGCTCAGAGCGATAGGTAATACTAGTAATAATCATGAAAGGCATTATTTCTACATCTGTACATAAGCAGTCCATTTGAGGTTTAGTATTATTGAAAGAAAGATTTGGCACTCAAATGGTCAATGCTTATTGCGGTATTGATCTGAAAGAGTTCAGGATATAATATGTGATGCTATATGGACATGATGGATGGCGGCACCTTTATCATTAATAATTTTAGCGTAGAAACTATTTTTCGCTGTTCGAACTTAGCTTGAAAACGAATAATCACATTCCTCACGTTTTTTTGTTTTTTGTTTTTGTTGAAGAGGTGTGTATATGCATGTTAAGTACATGACAATAACAGGTTATTAAATTTTACATAGGAATCATGTTTTAAAGCAGGCATACTTATAACGTCTTTTTCTGTATTCTAGAAAATGCCACGCTCCCACAAGCAGGAAAGAAAACCGCCTATGTGACGGCAGATTATAGCAAGGTTTGATGTCATCATATCCTTATTTTCTTTTACAAAATATTATCTCAAGCAAGACTATTGTGTAATTATTATTCCGTTCTATCATAGAGCATTACTCGTCAATATCAATGATTTCCAATGCAAAAGTAATACGTATATTCAGTATGGAAAAAAAAAATCATGTGCTCTAACTATAAAGCAACATTGTAATAATAATACAAATAAGTTTCTAGTAAGCGCCCTCTTTTATTTTACCTTACATCTTAACGCTCTTCCATTACATGTTCTTCTCGCCTTTTCTCCCTCTTTTTCTCAGACTTTCGCAGTCTCTCCCTCTCTCGTGACCAGTCGAATCTCAAGTAACCCTTCCTTCTCTACTCCTTTCTTTCCTTTATTTCCCGCTTCAAGTTGTTACATTATCTTTTTTTCTTTATCTGATTTAATCATTAGTATTGTTATGATATCATATTTGTATATCTCTTTATGAAGTTTTAAAAAATTTATTTTAATGATAATAATAATTATAGTTACATTATTTTATACAGCGCTTAATATACTGCGTCTCTAAGCACTTCACATCATTATTGTTAAAAACACTCAATTCAATTTTCGAGCTGCAATATGTTATGAATAATAAGCCATTTTCAATTTATTTGGTTAGGAAGTAGTACATTGTGTCAATAAAAAGTATTCATAAGGTGTGTAGATAGTAATAAAAAAGTGTTTTGTTATAGATGATAGTAATAAGAGAACGTTTTGTTATACATGATAATCATAAAACGGGAAAAGCGCCTAATCCTAACCGGATAGTTTGACTCGTATGACTATAGGCCTTTTGTACATTTTACGATGCAAATTATGTTCCATCAGAACTGTTTATCTTCGAAATCATTTAATTATTGACAAGTTCAGCACCGAAAAAAAATGATAAGCGTCTTCTAGCTCTCATTTCATCAATATTTGACCTTTTACAGCATGGGGACGATCGATTCTGGTATGATTTCAAGAATCCCCAGATGAACGCTCGCGCCTTCATCTTCCCTGAGTATACCTTGCTTTCCCAACACGAAGACGGGAGCGACAACGACTTGTGCGATTTGTTCGACCAGGAAATGGACGCAAAATGTGACCGGGAATTTTGCAGATGTACACAAGTACTTCAGGTGGAAGTGAACCAGGTTGGTCTTTAGGGGCGTAGATAGGGGGCATGGTACACTTTTCCCCTTCCATTGATTGACAACAAAGCCATGCACCCCTCCCCCCCCCCAATTAAAAAAAAAGGGGACGGTGAAAATGACGGGGGGTGGGAGGGCAGCGTCAAGCACCCCTTATTAACTGCCTTGTTTCATTTACATGTTCCCCACCCCTGGATGCCATTGCCACATGTAACCGCTACGCCACGTACTGGTTGAGCAGAGGAAGTGGCAGCACCGAATAAGGGGATAAGGCTGGGGGGTATATCAGGTGAGGATTTGAGGGGGGGGGGCACTCCTGACCCGTCCTCACCAAAACATTTTACTTCAGAGGAGACGTAATGGCCCAATGTAGGGAAGTGGTCTTCTTGTTGGAGGTTCCTGCGTTCGAAATCAAGTCGATGCTCAACATGCCCTGTGGCAAGGGAATAATCCCCGTGACCATAATCTCTGGGATAGGACTGACACAAAGCCGTAGGTCCCATGGTTGCTTACCTACAAGCAATTGCCTCCCTATCTGGAAGCTAAAATGAATCACTAATCATCATCATTTTGAACCCAATATTTCACAGACTTTGGAGATTATTCTGATCGACGAAAGGAAGGCATTTGTTGAGATTCACCCCTTTCATCTTCATGGCCATTCATTCCGTGTGTTAGCCCAAGGAAAACTCAATGATAGAACATCTAAACAAGAGGTCATCCAAATGGACTTAAGTGAGTCCCAATAGATTTACGCCAATCTGCTTCCTACCAGAGATTGCATATACAGCAATTTCTATCATCTAATATTTTGGCAACATATTTTTTCCGCTACAATAACTTATCATTTAAAAATCTTTAGTTCGTAACTTTTCGTAAGATAAAATGTGAAATTAATTATTCAGCAAGAGACCACCCTTACTTAGGAACTTACTTTGCTCATAATGTCTAAGTTTATGAGACAGATTTTATCCTGAAATACCCAATAGGGGCCAAAAGGAGCGACATTTGTCGTTTTGGCGGAGTGAACCTTGCAAAAAAAAAAATGGTCTCAGGGGTTGCGGTGCGTTTTGGAAAGAAATGGGTGGGGCCGGCTAACACGCGAACGAGAATGTTATCAAGTCTACTAAGAGTGCATTATGAAATGTGTCTACTAAAAAGGCGCACGAGTGTGTGTGTGTATGCTGGGGGGGGGGGGGGGCGGCATCCCCGCAGCACCCTCTGCTCCCCTCTCCATGCCGAGGCCACCGGTCTCGTGGGCAGTTGGTCTTGTGCTGTTGATGTTGTTGTTTTTTTGTTCACTCAGCTAAAGGTTCACTCCCAGTTAGGCCTCTATCCTATTTATACATCCAGTTACATATTCAAACTGACTTGACATCTTAGTTTTCAACTTACTCAACTGCACGATAAGAGTGATTGCACCATTAAAAAAAATGATTCCGCCCGTTAAACTCGTTTTTTATCATCCTTCTCTTTTGATCTGCAGACGGTACAATTGTGAGGAACTACGACAACCCGCCTAAAAAGGACACCGTGATCGTCCCTAGTCCAGGCTACACCGTCATCGAGTTCGTTGCCGATAATCCTGGATGGTGGTTCTTTCACTGTCATGTCCAGTTTCACGCTGACGTAAGCTTTCTGAGAGAGCTTGTTACTCTCGCTTTTCAGAATGACGCCCCGTGGCACAACAACGTAATATGGTTTCTCAACATAAATTGACATGTTGAAATAGTCGTCACCATGGTCACTGTTCAAGAGAAATTGCGGGGCTGTGGTAAAGTTGTTGCTATACATTATGCGTGATAAATATTCTGTGACATTGTGCGTCTAAAGATATAATTATGAATGAGAAAGAGATGTGACATTATAATGAGTTAGCATCTCACAAATTTCCACCATAGCCTTATGCATCGTTGTAACATTTCCGGTTACCATAGTTATAACAGGGCGAATATAATTCTCAGTGCTTTTGAGAGATGACTGAATCTAAGCAGGGTGCTACGACGTCTATTCAGCTGAATTTTTTTTTCGTTCTTTGTTTAATTAAATGTACAGGGCTAGGGTTTTCTTCCCTTTTCCCTCTTTCTTATTTCTGCTGTCAATCAATATTGACTGATTTTATTTCACCTCACTTATGGTTTCACGCTTCCACTACATTGTATCTTCCTGTTTTTGTTTTAATTTTTTCTTTCCCTTCGTTTTTCAACGTCATGACTGTACCATGTATTGTAATTATTGTGTGTTATGTCTATATATTTGTTACTGTGTTGCATTTTACCCAATAAAAATCATAAAGAAAAACAAACAACAACAGCAAAAAGAAAATAAATAAAAAAAAAACAAACGTCATGGCATCTTTCATTGTTACTCAATTGCCACGTTTGATCCTTTTGATATTCTGTAGACCGGTATGGCCCTCGTAATTCGTGTCGGAAACCAGTCTCACACCCCACCGGTGCCACCGAATTTCCCGCGTTGTGGGAGTTTCCCCTCGCCTGCTGAGGAACGGACCTCACAACCAACTGCTACTTCTCTGACTACCAGTCGAAACACCACCCCTGCGGTCTCCAACGAGTCGGTGTCTTCCATCGTCATCGCTCTCGCTTTTGTAGTCGGTGTCCTTGGTCTTGTCGTCATCGCACAGTTCTGTGTAATCGTTTCTTCCCGACGTGAAAGGTCAACAAAAAGCGACGTGGCAATGACCAGTCAGAAGAATGAAATATATGCCAACAGCGAATGAATATGGACTGTATGTAAAGTTGCTTTAAAAAAATGTCTAGTACTATACGATCTTGATGTCTGCATCACTGGTGTAGCTAGGGGGGGGGGGGGGACAAAGGGGCCATGTCCCCCCCCCCCCCCCCCCCGTTGATCGGCGAGCAAAAAAAACCAAACCAAAACAAAACACCCCAAAACACCCAAACAACTTTCATCGAGTCCACTTCACTTGACTTACCCTACCCCTACTCTGGGAAATGAAAGTAAAACGAATATATGGCACTTCTGATATAAGTTCCCCCTAATACTGAATTTTAGTGTACAGAAAATGCCATTTTCATGCACGAATTTTCAAAAATCTCCCTAAAGTGGGATACCCCCTCCCACACCCTTACCCCGTTTGGTCGCTTCGCTCCCTCGCCTTGCCCCCCCCCCCCACACACACACATGCCACTTCTCATATAAGTTTACCCCTAATACTGAATTTTAGTGTGCAGAAAATGCCATTTTCATGCACAAATTTTCAAACATCTCCCTACCGTGGAAGGGGGGGGGGAGGAGCAGGCGCGGTTCTACGGGGGGGGGGGCGGCTTTGGGGGCTGAAGCCCCCCCCCTAAAACTCGCACAAGCCCCCCCCCCAAAAAAAAAAAAAAAACAATTTTTGACGACATAAGTGCAATTTTAATCTCATTTTCTGTACACTAAAATTCTAATAATAATGTCCTTGTATTAAACCTGCATATCCAAAAAGAGAGGAAAAAGGAAAGATACAGAGGAAAAAAGATAAAGGAAAAACATGGGGGCTCTCGCTCGCTTCTCTCGCTCGTATTTTAATGATCTTAATCAATACCAGCTGTATTACTATTCTTAAGCATGTCAAGAAAGGAAAACGTTTGCATCTTGTCTCGCCATCCAAAGTTTATGCTATTCTTCTACTCATTAATTGTTAGTTATAGGCCTATCTAACTGCACTAATTCCGGAGCGGCAAAGTTGACCTAAAATAAATGAATTTTCAGGTGATAAAGGCTTTTGACCATAAACCTATTTGCAATACCCTCTGTGAGAACGGAAGATGCCGATAAATATCATTATATGTTACTAAATCACGAGAAGGGAGTAGTATAACCATGATAACCCGGCCTCAGTATTAAAAAAAAAACATTTTTGCTCGCTCATAAATTCTTGAAACGAAATAAAACATTTTCGATCAGCCATCACTCTTTTAATATTCCAGCAACAGTCTATGCCTGGATATCATAACATTTTTGCAGCGACGTGTCCGACTATCCTCGAAATAATTCTGCAGAGAGTATACATGATAAGATCAATTAGTGAATTTTGTATATATATTTTTCTTCGCTCGCTCATATAAAGAATTATTTGGGAAGGCATGCGAATTGGGCATGCAAGGGAGGTGACTGAATATAGGCATATAATCATGATAATGTTGCTTGCTTCGCTCGCTCATAATATTTAGAAACGCTTGTAAGTATGGTTTTGGACAGGAAACAATTTACTGGACCAGCAAGGTTTATCATAATTTGTTAGTGAGGTGACCAACTATATACCAGTTAAATATCTTATAGGCCTAGAGTGTATTTTGATGACAAACTAAGACGTCTTTTACAGCAAGATGTGGTTATTTTTGGCTCGCTCGCACGCAAAATAAACACATATGTAGGGGGACGGTGTGCGAGCTGGCAAGAGGGTGGATTGTGAGCAAGAAATTTCGGCAAAATATTTCGACCGACCTCCCCCCCCCCCCATTCCTCGAAACGGATTTACGCCGGTGTGTTTTATTATTTTGTACATTTCTATTCTCGCTTTCTGCGCTCACTCATCATTGCTCATAATAATAGCTAGATGAAGAATTATTTGGGAAGGCAAACGTATTGGGCATGCAAGTGAGGTGACCGAATGTATTTTAATATATTTTATAGGCCTGTGGAGTCTATTTCCTTGCTCGCTTCGCTCGCTCTTTAGAAACAGCAAAAATATAAAAAATAAAAAAATTGCTAGTGAGGTATATCTTGCGAGGTGCCCAAATAGACCATTCAAATATGACAGTCTAAGGTGCATTTTGATGACAATTACAGCAATAAGTAGTTATTTTTGACTCGCTCACTTCGCTCGCTCGCAAATTAAGAAAAATTGTAGATGTGTATTTTCGAAAGTCCCTCATGTGTGTGAGGGTGTGTGCGTGTGTGTGTGTGTTGGGAGGGTGTTACCCCCCTCCCACTTCTCAGTCGCTTTGCTCTAGCTCTGGAGCATAATCCCCCAAGCCCCTAGTGGAGCCCCCCCCCCAATCATTTGCTCTAGAATCGCGCCTAGGGGAGGGGGATACCCCCTCCCACACCCTCCCCCTGTTGAAAATTCCTGGCTACGCCCTTGGTCTGCATGTTTAAATTGTAATCATTCCTTTATTTTTAGTCTTTACATTTAAACAGCATGAATTAGATTACAATCTTTCTGAAAATAGCACGAGTCAGTTGCATTGCACATAGGATATATTTAAATGAGGAAAGTAAGTTTCCGGGCTATTTCGTTGAGTTCCCATAACATTTTGTCCTTCTGTCAAAAACATATCATTCTCTTTGCGATATTTCTCACTTTGAGGGTATCGAGGATGCAGGCCGTCGCTAGCGGGTGTGTGTGCGTGTGTGTGTTTTGTCTGTGTCTGTGTCTGTGTGGGGGTGACACCCCCACTATAAATTTCCTTTGGAAATTGTGACACCTCTGTCGGCAAAAGAGAGGAAAAAGGAAGAGGGAAGAGAAAAAGGAGAAGAAAGGAAGAGGAAGAGAAGAAAGGAAAATAAAATAAAATAAGAAAGAGAGGAAAAAAGAGGAAAGAAAGAAAGAAAGAAAAAGGAAAATCCCGGAAGCGCTCGTTCGCTTCGCTCACTCGCATTTTAAGAGTCTTAACAAATTTTGGTCATGTTACTATGCTAATGATAGGAAATTGGTTTGCATCTTGTGTCTCTGCCTGATGTTATACTTTTCTTCTATAGTAACCATAATACCTTGGTATTCAATATAAATCTAAAGGTATATACTGTCCTTGTAAAAAGTAGTGTGAACATTCGCGTTTGTAAATAAAACTGAATATTAATCATTTAAAACAAATATGGCGACAGAGGGATGAACTTATATAAGATTTCTTTTTAAACATGACTTGTAGGCAACTCCGATTATTTTCAACTTCTTCTAATTTTTAACACAAGTTTTGTGGTAATACATTATTTTTTGTTGTTGTTTATTATTTGACAATGCTTTCCTGTCATTTTGTATAAACTTTTAGACAGCTCTGTATAGCTTAATTGAATTAATTTCTATCCAGACCTGTTTGTTTTTTCTATTAAATTCAATTATTGCACAGTTTTTCTATCTGGTTTAAAACTATTTGGTTGTCGTTCTTGATTGTTTGTGGGTATGCCAGGATGATTCGAATGTGAATGAAATTATGCATATATATGGGAATATTTTTTCTGTTCATAGATATAGTTATATATATATATGAAACTATATTATAGCCATGATTATAGCATTGGTTTTTGTTATGTTTTGCTTATTAATCACCGTTAAAAGGAAATAAATTTTTCGTCTTTGGGAATTTCATCCTTAGGCCTACTCGTTTGTTTCTTTGGTTTTAAATTTTCGTAGTGTATACTCGATTAGCCTTCGGGGTGTTTTCCTTTCACGGGGTGTCGCTTTTGCTATGGATTTATTCTCACAATTTCACTCTCGGATGGACGCGTGCCAGTGTATTTTCGGAAGTGTATGGGGGCGGAGAGAAGAAAGAGACAGGGCGGCGCTACAGGGGGGGGGGGCGAATGCCCCTATGATATTTCAAGTGATAAAAAAGGGGGAAAAAGAGGAGAAAAGGAAGCAAAAGAGGTGGAAGAAGAAAGAAGAGGGTGGGGAAAGAGAGGCCTGGGGCTTGCAACTATATAATACCCATATTTTGTTCTTGTCAATCTAAAACGTCAATAAATTCATCTATGTGTCATCTTCCCCCTATCAAAATACCCCGGCGCCGCCCCTGGAAAGAGATGTCAGTTTTACTTCCCATGCGCTTATGAGACAAGCCATACAGGAGCGGCGCTAAGGGGGAGGGGGGGGGGGGGCAGGGGGCGACTAGCTGCTCCCTATGGATTTTTCAAGTGATAAAAAAGGGGAAGGAGAAAAAAGTAGAAAAAGAGGAGGAGGAAGAAAGAAGAGTATGGGAAAAGAGAGGGCCGGGTCATGCAAGAATATAATACCCCTATTATTTTAAATTTAAAACGTAAATAGATATCTTGCCCCCTATCAAAATACCCTGATGCCACCCCTGAAGCCATATAATATTTAGATAGAACTGCACTAAGTTCACTAACACAAGGATTTCCATTCAAGGCCGTACACACATAGGGAGCAGGGGTAGTTGCCCCCCCCCCCCCCCCCGAAATTAAAAGGAAAAACTTCTTTATTCCACCCAAAGTGCCCCAGATAGTTAAATTTCAATTCTAAAAATGCAAAAGTTTCTGCTCGGTCGCTTCATTCTCTCACTTGCGTGTTCCCTCAAATATTGTACATAATCTTCCCCCTCCCCCGAAAAAATTTCGGCGTACGGCCTCGTTTCCATATATCACTCATCACGAATATATTCTGCATTTCCACTAGTAAGGCGTAGTCGATTTGAATATATTCAACGAACTAAATGAGTTAATATTTTACCATCACCATTCTCCATTTTATCTTCTATACAAAATAATCAGAAAAAAAAGTCATTTTTTCACTAAAACTCGCCCATCATGAACACATAATTGTTAGACTAAATGCTAGTACCATACAATATGAAATTTGTGTCATTCCGTGTAGGCCGCCTACACGAATACGTGTGGAAAAGTGTGAGGATATGACATCACAACTCACTCACTGAATATTTATTTTCATATGTTAATTTTAATTGTGGTGAATTCATAAATAATTTTTTTTCCTTAGATTTGTATCTCATTTTGTCGAAAAAAAAAGAAAAAATGCGAACTTCTATTTACTTCAATGCTTTCTATTTGAGTGGCATAATGTATGCATCATATGTCATCGCTAATGACAGAGGATTTGATTGGTCATCAATGCGTGACGTCTTCATGAAGGAGGAGTCGGAATTGGACTACCTTTAGCGACCAATAAGACTTCCGGTCTGCGACCAATAAGACTTCCGGTCTGCGTTAGCACACTAAATACGGGAATTTGGCGCTATGGTGTCTGTGAAAAAGCCAATGAAAAATGAAAAGCGGATTAGCAGAATTAAAGTGATATCAAAATGTAATTTGACCCTCGACTATTAGGAACAAGTTGCGTCAAATTTAAGCATAACAAATGCTCTCTAATTTGGTATATTCTAGAGCTTTTTTTTTTTTTTTTAAAGATTGAACAGGCCTATACGAAGTAGACGTTCAACTTTTCGGGGCTAAATGTGGCAAGTGTTATGTATGCATGTTATAGTGCAATTATCATATATAGTTAGACAAAAGAAATAAGCAAAATGTATTTCAATATGGAATTTGCCCACACATGTGCTTCAACGGTAAATGCAGACTAAAGCAGAGCATTTAAAAAGAGTAATTTAATGTCGGTTTAATGTAGATTTCAAACAAGCTTATTCGTGGATGAGAACATTCAAGCACGATATATTCAGTGATACAACACGAAAAAAACCTCTTCAAGGGCTTTTATAGGTAACACACGACATTTTAACTAAATAATGGCATACATGAGGTAAAAGCTGAAGAGTTGCTCTTTACTCTCATATAGATGGCATGATGAAACTTTTTGTCTGGATCTTACTGTTTTAAAATGGATTTAGGGGTCAAACCGGCAAAATACACCGATTCCGCACAATGTTCGCTCATTCTTTTCCGAAAATGACAAAACTCGTTTCTGAATTCACGGCCTTTGAAATATATCGTATGACATTTTAACTAAATAATGGCATACATGAGGTAAAAGCTGAAGAGTTGTTCTTTACTCTCATATAAGTGGCATGCCGAAACTTTTTGTCTGGATCTTACTGTTTTAAAATGAATTTAGGGGTCAAACCGGCAAAATAAACCGATTCCGCACAGTGTTCGCTCATTCTTTTCCGAAAATGACAAAACTCGTTTCTGAATTCACGGCCTTTGAAATATATCGTATGACATTTTAACTAAATAATGGCATACATGAGGTAAAAGCTGAAGAGTTGTTCTTTACTCTCATATAGGTGGCATGCCGAAACTTTTTGTCAGGATCTAACTGTTTTAAAATGAAATCGGGGGTCAAACCGGCAAAATACACCCATTCCGCACAATGTTCGCTCATTCTTACCTTCAAATTACATAAAACGTTTCTGATTTCATGGCCTTCGAAATATATCGTATGACATTTTAACTAAATAATGGCATACATGAGGTAAAAGCTGAAGAGTTGTTCTTTACTCTCATATAGGTGGCATGCCGAAACTTTTTGTCTGGATCTTACTGTTTTAAAATGAATCTAGGGGTCAAACCGGCAAAATACACCCATTCCGCACAATGTTCGCTCATTCTTTTCCGAAAATGACATAAAACGTTTCTGATTTCATGGCCTTGAAATATATCGTATGACATTTTAACTAAATAATGGCATACATGAGGTAAAAGCTGAAGAGTTGTTCTTTACTCTCATATAGGTGGCATGCCGAAACTTTTTATCTGGATCTTACTGTTTTAAAATGAAATCGGGAGTCAAACCGGCAAAATACACCGATTTTGCACAATGTTCGCTCATTCTTTTCCGAAAATGACAAAACTCGTTGCTGAATTCATGGCCTTTGAAATATATCGTATGACATTTTAACTAAATAATGGCATACATGAGGTAAAAGCTGAAGAGGTGCTCTTTACTCTCATGTAGGTGGCATGCCGAAACTTTTTGTCTGGATCTTACTGTTTTAAAATGGATTTAGGGGTCAAACCGGCAAAATACACCAATTCCGCACAATGTTCGCTCATTCTTATTCGAAAGTGGCAAAACTCGTTTCTGACTTAATGGCCTTTGAAATATATCGTATGACATTTTAATTAAACAATGGCATACATGAGGTAAAAGCTGAAGAGTTGTTCTTTACTCTCATGTAGGTGGCATGCCGAAACTTTTTGTCTGGATCTTACTGTTTTAAGATGAATTTAGGGGTCAAACCGGCAAAATACACCGATTTCGCACAATGTTCGCTCATTCTTTTCCGAATATGACAAAACTCGTTTCTGAATTCATGGCCTTTGAAATATATCGTATGACATTTTAACTAAATAATGGCATACATGAGGTAAAAGCTGAAGAGTTGTTCTTTACTCTCATATAGGTGGCATGCCGAAACTTTTTGTCTGGAAATTATTGTTTCAAAATGAATTCCGGGGTCAAACCGGCAATACATCATCCATTCCCCATCCATTGGGTTGGGGGAGGGGGGGGGGGGGGGGGGGCTGATCGATGCCGAATATCCTCTTCGAGGGAGCAAGGCGATTGATTGGGGAAAGGATATGGGGTTCAAATGTGAAGGATCAACTAAGTGAAGTCCAATTCTTGTCTAATCTTCTGTCCCTCCAATCAACCACACAAGAAGTTGCTTTCACCCAACCATATCGAAGAGGTAGATCTTCATTACATGAATTAAGGGACATCGGTTTCTTTTTTTTTTAGTTGACACTTCTTTTTAGAGTATAGACCACCCTGTCTTTTATTTTGTTGAACTAGCCAAAAATTCCAAGTACTTGCTATAGAAATGTTATTTTGTCATAAAAATGGGGTCCGCCCACTTGAGCGAATGACCGCGAGACCGAGGGCCCTCGGGACCGAAGACCCGCGAGGCCGACTTTTCTCGTATCGTATTTTCCTTCATCACAATGCACGATCGATATATAAAATAATTATGTCTCCTTTAACATGTTTAGTCCCCGTTTCCGGATGTCCCACACCACTGACGTAGCCATGAATTGTCAACAGGGGGGGGGGGGACCAATTCGAGGGAGCAAAGCGACCGAGCGGGCGGAGAGCGTGGGAGGGGGTACCCCCTGCCAAGGTAGAGAGACTTTTGAAAATTCTTGCATGAAAATGGCATTTTTGCACACTAAATTCAATATTATGGGTAACTTTTTTGTGAAGTGGCATATGGGGGGGGGGGGGGACAAGGCGAAGGAGCGAAGCAACCGAGCGGGAGGGGGTATCTCCTCCCACGGTAGGGAGATTTCTGAAAATTCGTGCATAAAAATGACATTTTCTGCACACTAAAATTCAGGATTAGGGGTAACTTATGTGAGAGAAGTGGCATATTTACGTTTTACTTTTATTTCGCAGGGTAAGTTTTGTGAATTGGACTCGATGATTTTTTTATCTTAATTTTTTCTTTAAATTTTGTTATTTTTCATTTTTTGCTCGCCGATAAACGAGAGGGGGGGGGCATGACCCCCTGTGCCCCCCTTAGCTACGCCAGTGTCCCACAATTTCAATGAAAACTTTCCTCCGGCCTTTAATATTTATCTATGAATAACAATATTCTTTAATTTATTTTTTTACGTAGACTGAAATTCCCTGGACTCTTACTCCTTATTCATTTTCTAAAATACCTCGACGCATAAATTATGATAGCGATCACTTAGATTCTGAAGTTAGAAGTTGATTAAGTTACTTTTGATAATGAAGGGCCTACTTTGACCCATTACCATCTTTCATTTAAAAAAAAAAACTAAAACTGAAATACCCACAACTCTTTTATTGCGTATTAAGCTTCTAAAATTGATTTTAATACCTCTCTCGATTAGCACTTGATAAAGGAAACAATTTTAAGAGTCAAACTTCGTATTTCAAACCTACAATACGGTATACACGGGTGTTACGGTGAAGGGGGGGGGGGGTCTGTGACGTCACCTTCCGAAAAATTTTCTTGTATGAGAGGGAGCGTAGTGAAACTTATGGGCACCCATACTCCTCTAACATGGTTTATAACATGGCAAACCATTGAATATATTACAAATTCTACTAATTATTTGCTACACATTTTTTTCTTAAAATTCCAAAATATAAGAGGGGGTATGCATTCCCTCCCCCCTCCCCCATTGCAATAGCGTGCGCCTAAATGCTTTTTATTTTTGGCAAATGTCCGTCTATAATATTTTTTTTGTTTTAATTTTGTTAAAGATTTGTACAATTCAGCTCATGCTGCGCGACATTTTTTTTCTTCCGTAGAAACTATTCCAAGTCTGATAAGTTAATACTCCGGCAGAAGCTGAAACATTATCTAAGAAAATTGATTTAAAAAATAAGGAAATGAATAGATGAACGAATGAATGAATAAATAAATCAACAAATAAATTAATCAATTGATTAATAAAGCACAAACTACTTCATTCATCATGTTCATTAACAAACTTAATATGATAAGCATTGACTTAAATCAATTTTTTCTCTAGAAAAGTTGGTGCCTTCTAAGAGAGCCGTTCTTCTGGGAGTTGTCCTCAGGGAAGCCGTCCTCCATGGGGAAGAATCAGCGGACATTGTGCAGAAAGGGTCTATTGTATGTTGCCGGTTTGACCCGTACATTCATTTTAAAACAGTAATGTCCAGACAAAAAGTTTAGGCATGCCACCTATATGAGAGTAAAGAGCAACTCTTCACCTTTCACCTCATTTATGCCATTATTTAGTTAAAATGTCATACGATATATTTCAAGGGCCATGAAGTCAGAAACGACTTCGGTCATTTTCGAATAAGAATGAGCGAACATGGTGCGGAATAGGTGTATTTTGCCGGTTTGACCCCTAAATTCATTTTAAAACAGTAAGATTCAGACAAAAAGTTTCGACATGCCACCTATATGAAAGTAAAGAACAACTCTTCAGCTTTTACCTCATGTATGCCATTATTTAGTTAAAATGTCATACGATATATTTCAAAGGCCATTAAGTCAGAAACGAGTTTTGCCACTTTCGAATAAGAATGAGCGAACATTGTGCGGAATTGGTGTATTTTGCCGGTTTGACCCCTAAATCCATTTTAAAACAGTAAGATCCAGACAAAAAGTTTCGGCATGCCACCTACATGAGAGTAAAGAGCACCTCTTCAGCTTTTACCTCATGTATGCCATTGTTTAATTAAAATGTCATACGATATATTTCAAGGCCATGAAATCAGAAACGTTTTATGTCATTTTCGGAAAAGAATGAGCGAACATTGTGCGGAATGGGTGTATTTTGCCGGTTTGACCCCTAGATTCATTTTAAAACAGTAAGATCCAGACAAAAAGTTTCGGCATGCCACCTATATGAGAGCAAAGAACAACTCTTCAGCTTTTACCTCATGTATGCCATTATTTAGTTAAAATGTCATACGATATATTTCAAAGGCCATGAATTCAGAAACGAGTTTTGTCATTTTCCGAAAAGAATGAGCGAACATGGTGCGGAATACGCGTATTTTGCCGGTTTGACCCCTAGATTCATTTTAAAACAGTAAGATCCAGACAAAAAGTTTCGGCATGCCACCTATATGAGAGTAAAGAACAACTCTTCAGCTTTTACCTCATGTATGCCATTATTTAGTTAAAATGTCATACGATATATTTCAAAGGCCATGAAATCAGAAACGTTTTATGTAATTTGAAGGTAAGAATGAGCGAACATTGTGCGGAATGGGTGTATTTTGCCGGTTTGACTCCCGATTTCATTTTAAAACAGTAAGATCCAGATAAAAAGTTTCGGCATGCCACCTATATGAGAGTAAAGAACAACTCTTCAACTTTTACAGCATGTATGCCATTATTTAGTTAAAATGTCATACGATATATTTCAAAGGCCGTGAATTCAGAAACGAGTTTTGTCATTTCCGGAAAAGAATGAGCGAACATTGTGCGAAATCGGTGTATTTTGCCGGTTTGACCCCTAGATTCATCTTAAAACAGTAAGATCCAGACAAAAAGTTTCGGCATGCCACCTATATGAGAGTAAAGAGCACCTCTTCAGCTTTTACCTCATGCATGCCATTATTTAGTTAAAATGTCATACGATATATTTCAAAGGCCGTGAATTCAGAAACGAGTTTTGTCATTTTCGGAAAAGAATGAGCGAACATTGTGCGAAATCGGTGTATTTTGCCGGTTTGACCCCTAGATTAATTCATTTTAAAACAGTAAGATCCAGATAAAAAGTTTCGGCATGCCACCTATATGAGAGTAAAGAACAACTCTTCAGCTTTTACCTCATGTATGCCATTATTTAGTTAAAATGTCATACGATATATTTCGAAGGCCATGAAATCAGAAACGTTTTATGTAATTTGAAGGTAAGAATGAGCGAACATTGTGCGGAATTGGTGTATTTTGCCGGTTTGACCCCCGATTTCATTTTAAAACAGTTAGATCCTGACAAAAAGTTTCGGCATGCCACCTATATGAGAGTAAAGAACAACTCTTCAGCTTTTACCTCATGTATGCCATTATTTAGTTAAAATGTCATACGATATATTTCAAAGGCCATGAATTCAGCAACGAGTTTTGTCATATTCGGAAAAGAATGAGCGAACATTGTGCGAAATCGGTGTATTTTGCCGGTTTGACCCCTAAATTCATTTTAAAACAGTAAAATCCAGATAAAAAGTTTCGGCATGCCACCTATATGAGAGTAAAGAACAACTCTTCAGCTTTTACCTCATGTATGCCATTGTTTAGTTAAAATGTCATACGATATATTTCAAAGGCCGTGAATTCAGAAACGAGTTTTGTCATTTTCGGAAAAGAATGAGCGAACATTGTGCGAAATCGGTGTATTTTGCCGGTTTGACCCCTAGATTCATCTTAAAACAGTAAGATCCAGACAAAAAGTTTCGGCATGCCACCTATATGAGAGTAAAGAGCACCTCTTCAGCTTTTACCTCATGTATGCCATTATTTAGTTAAAATGTCATACGATATATTTCAAAGGCCATGAATTCAGAAACGTTTTATGTAATTTGAAGGTAAGAATGAGCGAACATTGTGCGGAATGGGTGTATTTTGCCGGTTTGACCCCTAGATTCATTTTAAAACAGTAAGATCCAGATAAAAAGTTTCGGCATGCCACCTATATGAGAGTAAAGAACAACTCTTCAGCTTTTACCTCATGTATGCCATTGTTTAGTTAAAATGTCATACGATATATTTCAAAGGCCATGAAGTCAGAAACGAGTTTTGTCATTTTCGGAAAAGAATGAGCGAACATTGTGCGGAATCGGTGTATTTTACCGGTTTGACCCCCGAATTTATTTTGAAGCACTAAGGTCCAGACAAAAAAAAATCGGTTGAAGTGTCACAAGATACTTTTCAAAGCCCTTTGTCTACGAAAAGACGCAATTTTACTCTTTCTAAACGCAATTGTACTTTTTCTTTTGTTTGTTTGTTCTTTTGGCGACACCATACCCCTTAGAATGGTCCGCTATTTTTCCTCTTATTGGTCGCGGGCTTATTGGTCGCCAGTTTCAAGGAGCGGGAGTCGGAGCGAAATACAAAAACATATCGACGCAGACTGACAGTTTTCTGATTTTTATTTTCCTCATTATTTCATTTATTTGGCCTGGCTTCGTCAGGAGATACACTGAAATTAACTGCAGATACAATGGAATCACTTTCAAAATCTTCAGAATGTAGAAAAAGGCGAAGAAGTTCTATAGAAAATGGTGAGGAATTGTGCTTTTGTAATAAGTGGTCCCACATATGCGCTCTGTGTGTCGGTGATTTAACAGATAAAAATGTACGACCTGCACTGCAGCACTCATCCTTAACGTTAGACCGAAGAACTGGAAGAACACTCGGGATAATTTAGTATTTGTCATGCACATAATCCAGTATAGTGCATGATAGACCATGCACTATTTATATAATATTACATTGTAAGTTGGGAGATATAAATCACCACAATAATCAGCAAAATTAAAATTAAGAGGAAATATTTTGTTTTTACACTTTAACTTTAAGATGATAAGATCATGAAGATATTTTCATATCACTCCTTCAGTTGGATCTCAGTCATACGTTATTGCTAGGCCTGGCACGAGTAGTGATTTTACTACTCGAGGCGAGTAGATAAGAATAGCCTACTCGAGTTTTTTCGAGTACTCGAGTAGTCATTTGGGCATGTTGGGAAAGAGTTCCTCTTGCGACATCAACCCAAATTTTAAAGTATAAAAATGGATATCTTCAGATTCACACCTTTCTTGACTTTTATTCTCTTTCATTTGTTTCTTGACTTACCATACCTGACGAGACTCGAACCTGTACCATCAGACCATTCACTTCTCAAGACTGACGCCTTACCGACTGCGCTAGCGAGAGATCGCTGAAAGTGAAGGGTCTCCTAATGATAATATAAGCCGGAAGCCGGAAGTCCAGATTAGTCAAACTCCCAGGATGCATTGCTCTTATTTTTCTGACTAAATAAACCGAGGTCAACGTGAAATGCAAGGTATCACAGCTCAGGTAAGCTTTTAATTTTGACGGAATAAACCATATTCATAGGATTTTTATGGGTGCTATAGATCTACACCCTCTAAATTAGACTTAGATCTAGACTCTAGACTACTGGAGTCTAGAATATCATTCCAAGTCGTATTCCTAAATTTGGGTGGCTGTCGCAAAAGGAACTCTTCCCGTAATTTGCTGTCAAATTACCGCTAATTTGCATCATAAATTACGGCCAATTCATAGTTTGATGTGTTTGGACTTGGGCTCCTATCGTCGCGAGTGGCAATGTCCACCACAGAATGCAATGAGTGGGACTGATGAAAAATTTCGTACATCTCAAAAGACCATTCTTACCGATTTTATGTCCATACCAGTGACAAAATATTGTATATCCATACTCAATAATCATTTTGAAGCGGAATAATTACCCTAATTTTTCTACGAAAAATACCATTAGCAAACTATTCTTCGTAAATTTGTTTGGTATTCCATCACCAACACCAAACCATCTGTTGTTGTTGTTGTTGAATTTGGTTTTTACAGACGTGTATCAATCAAATATGATTATTTACGTCTGGGACCGACCCTTAACGTCACCATCCGAAAGACGTGGCAAATGTAGATTCATATCTTGCCAAAGGACATTAGTGCCGTGGGAGGGATTCTAACCCCGGACCTTGTGGTTCAAAGTCTGGAGACTTATCCACTGAGCTACAACACCTCTACTTGTTGACAATGATAAAGCCTTTTGTCAAGAGGTGCAAATAATTACTTGGATTGTGCTGTCAGCTCGAAAATAAAAGCAATCACTTGTTTCTAAAATAGTTCAAGCGATTTTTATTGAAATTATTATGACTGATGATACAAGAATAATTAGTTCGCCATGATTATGATTACGAATGATTTCTGTGATGATATTTTATAAATCAAAACAATTAGAGCCTTTATCGTAAGCCAAGTATTTTACGTGAATTTATTTTTTTTCATGAATGGAAGTTGTTCATGCGGGTGCATTGTGTATAAAGTTTTCGTGGGCTTTGTCGGTATTGCCTGTTACTTTATGTTGACCAAAATCATGAGAGTAAAATCAGAATTGAAATCAATTATTTTGTTTAATAACCAGTTCTCATCGGACCAAAATAATTTATCTGGACCCCCCCCCCTTCCCTGTTTCGATTGTCATTTTTATCATGTTTGACTTTGATGCGTGGCTTTGTGTTACTCTGCTTGCGTCTTTAGAGTTTTAGCTATTATTTTCGAAAATGGAAAAGCAATGATTTGATTTCAACAGTGAAGTATGGCAGTTGGATTTATTTTATTATGAATGATTATAAAATAAAAATGACGTTTTGATCATGCTTACGTTAGGAAATCATCACAACAGTGTCATTCTCTGCTGTTTTGAAAGCTATTAATTTTTTGTGTCATCTACATGCCGTAATCTACAATATATGCAGATATTTTTTTAAGAATAGTTGCCGAGATACGCAGGTACGATCATGCACTGGAATGTTATGCAAGTTTTGGCCTGCTCGCGTATCGAGTAAATGCGATAGCCTCATTTAAAACAGAAGTTAGAAACTTACGTTATCAAGAGTTGAGACCTGCATCACATTGAAAGTTCTTTGGAAATTATGATGGAATATCAATTTTTGGTAATTATGCTGAAGTGATCATCTCTGTCCCCCCCCCCCCCCCCTTTTTCTTGACCATTTTTGTCATTTCATATCACGTCATGCGTTCCAGTTCGGTCTTGTATAGTGTGGTTTGCCTGTGTGTACTGCAACCGGTAGACAGGCCCACTGTTGCGTCTTTCAGTATGAACCTGATCGATCGTTCGTTGATACGATGTCATCAAGAATCAATTCTTTGGTAGTTTACAATTGCAAAATTGCAGTTTCTAATATTAATGTCGCCGATAAACTTTGCTGATGAATGGCAAAAATGAAGAATTTTGTGCAAAATTGTGAACAGAAAAGGTGAGTAGAGAGTGTTCTACTCGTGATTGAGCAAGTAATGAAGCGAGTAACGAGTAAAAAAACAGTACTCGTCCATCATGCGAGTAGCTCGAGCAATAAAAAATGCCTACTCGCGAGGAGAGTTTTCAAACGGCACTCGAGTCTACTCGAGTAGTCGAGTACTCGTGCCAGGCCTAGTTATTACTCGTGTAAAATTTTTAGGTTTAAAAAAAAAAAATTTTTTTGATCAGCGATCTTGTTTCTCTGAAGCTCACACATGAGCTCGGGAACAGCACTTTCCTTTTGTTGGCAATTACATGTTGTTGACCTATCAGTGCAAGGTTAGGACCTCACATTCATGAATGTAGATACTAGATAGCCAAGTGCCAGTGCTAAGTGAGTACATTGTAGGTAGGAAGATTCTGAAAGCACATGTGACAATAAGGTGACAAGTGATTAAACAAAAATACATAAATAAATAAAATAAATACATAAATAAAAACAAACAAAACACCAAGAGTTTTCAGACAAACTGATAAGGAAGATCACAGACATTTTGTGTACTATTGTTTGTTGAAGTTTAGTTATCAGGTATATGCAGAAGAAAGAAAAAATAAGTGAAAATCATAATCATTCAATGTACTTTCTCAAATGTAGAAATTATGCAGAAGAGACTGCAGGAATGGAGAGCGAAAAAGGGATTGCCAACCCTAAGTAAATTGCAGGAGGAGAGAGAGAACAGGAAGCTACAAGCCAAGTACACCACTCCCTGTCATCCATTGAAGAGGTACTGTAATTGAAATCTGAGTGTGATTTGTTGGGGTTGATGAGTGCCGGGATGTGGATCATGGCATACATGTACATGTATACACCACTATAAAAGAGATGTGCCTTACAGTGTATGATTCATATCAGTATCAAAAATATCTGATTTAATTCAGACATCCCTGTTTGTAACTATTGCTTATTTTAAAGCCTTTTCATTTCACATATGAAGAGTTTAACATAGACTAACACTCTTTGTTTTGTAGAAAAAATAATGTCCAGAATCAGTTTTGTTTTGTTTTGTTTGGTTTTGTTTGTTTGTTTGTTTGTTTTTTTTTTTTTTTTTTTGGGGGGGAGGGGGGGGGGGGGGTTGGTTGTGTATCTCGACACTTCATAGAAATAAAGCTGTGACTTTTGACATACAGTCCCCCCCCCCCCCCCCAACATGCATTGAATAGAACTAACCACTTTAGCGGTATTTGTTATTCATGATACTGTCCAAGATAAGTTTTTTTAAAAATTGCATGCAAACTTTTTTCAATTACTGTTTGAAGTCAGCCAGACATACAGTGAGTAGAGAGGAGTGGGTATTTCCCCACCCACCCTCCAAAATGTGGTGGTTATCATTTTTTAAATAGTAAAGAAAGGAAATACAATATGGGAATTCATATGTTATTGTTTTCACCATATAATGTAATAGTACTATTGGTTTGATAATCATTTACATTGTAGCACTGTTACTGATAATACTTTTTGGTCTTCTCTCTGCTTTTGAAGGAAATCTATGCAGATTTGTAAATCAGAGAAAAAGGTGGAGAGAACAGAGGATAAGAGTAAGCAAGCTAGGCTTCACACAACAGGCCTTTCATCTCATCACGACCCAGCTATCAATAGGAGACATACATGTAGCAATCTACAGATCAACAAGCAGCCTGGCAGGAGAAGTCTAGCCCCCTCAACCAGGATGAATACTCCTCAGCAATCATTACATAATGTAAAGAGGAATGGGGTTAAAGAAAGAGCAACAGACAAAAAAGTGTGAGTAGGGCTTTGATATTGACCACTATAGAGTAAGGGTACTGATATTTCTGATGGTATCCAAAATGTTTTTTTAAAGATGAGTATGTAAATGCAGGCCTGAAATGTTGATAGCGTCAGGGGCAAGGTAGTAGCCACTTTGGTCAGCAAGATGGGCAGAGAAAGCCACAACTACATGTCTATACATATCTCTTTCTCCCATGGGGAACGGTATACTTTCAGTTCCATGGACTAAATTGATTTTGTTGTACTACTGTGACAGATCACCTCTTCCCCCCTTCTCTCGAAGAAAAGAAGAAAAAGGCAACTTTTATTTATGCTCGTTTGATCCTTATTGCCCAAGAATTTTCCAAATGAATTCAGCAGATGAATCACTTCAGATCCACAGATGTGGAGGTGTGGTATGGCTTTCCTGCTATTAACCAACCCCTGACATTTCACTTTCTCAACTGCAGCACATCACTCCCAAACAAAAAACCTGAAATCCGATCATCAGCCGTGCCTCAGCAAACTCCTGTCGAGTTGCATGATGTGTCACATGGACTCGGCACCCAGGGCAGGAAGTCTGTTCGATTCTTCTCACCCAAGATGTTGACAGCAGAGGAATCTTTGAAGACTGCTAATGAAAACATTCCTGGAACCAGCTGCACTTCCAGCATCACACCAGAACCAACCAAAAACAACGAGGGAATGAGGTAAAATAGTTTTTAATTCAAGTGTTAGTTAACCAAATACATGCCTAAATTAGTAACATGTAGACTTAGGATTTTTATAGTTGTATAATAATAACAATAACAACAACAACAATTAATAATAATAATGATAATAATGATAATAATAGTAATTATAATAATAACGATAATAATAATGATAATAATCATTGGACACACAGGCATGGTGAAGAAGGGAATCAAGCTTCTCATTAAAAAGATCTCCCCGAATCTTCAAGTCTATGACCTGCAGAAGGCAGCTATACTGGGAACAACGAGACTCATCAGAAAAACACTTGGACAGTAAAAACAATATAGTTGCGCTTGATAGAACTTTGTGCTTTTTGTTTTAGCAAAGTCTCCCAAGATTATACTGACTGGATCCTGCTTTTCCAGAATAATAACAGTAATGATAATAATAATGATAACAATATTGAATAATAATAATAATAATGATAATAATATAATATTCTGCATTTATATAATGCCTAATACATCTCTCTGAAATGTGTCTAAGCACTTTACAGAAAAAATAAGTGTAATTGAACGTTACATAATAGAGTATCTATTTGATCATCGTGAATAAAGTAAATAATAGCTCTGTTTTATAAAGGGTTGTTGTTGACCTGAATCAATAACAACTCTTGCAACATCACTGCAACTTCATTGCAACTAACATGGGATTGATATCACTTGCAACTTGGGCACATAAGACGTAAGAAACTGTAAGGTTATAATTGGTTGTACTCAACTGAGCACAATCACAGCTCTTTATAAGACAGTGCTTGGTTATTTCCTTTATTTCGTTTAAATCTCAGTGTAACTATTTTGCTGACAAAAATGATAATGCATATGGCTATTAAAGTACCAAATTAAAAGTCATCCATCATTTTTCCTCCATTATGAAGGAAAAGACTAGAACAATGGGTGATAGCCACGAAAAAGATACCCGGTTCCACAACTTCCTTGGCTATGAGTCATCAACCCTGCACCATAGCCCTGGATGGACCTGCAGTCCTGGAACTCCATTCCTAGGGATAGTTTTAATACTTTTGATACTCTTTGCAGCTCTTTAATTTTAAGAACATACGACTTTAAGACTTTAATGTTTTTCAACATTGTCCTCCAACCTAAAGGGAAAGGCTGGAGCAGTGGCTGATAGCCAAAGGAAAGACACCTTCAAGATTCAACAACTTCCTTGGCTACGAGTCATCGACCCTGCACAACACTCCTGCAGGGACCTACAAGAGGAGAAGGTCTGGAACTCCACACCTAGGGAGGAACAGGAGAGACACCCCAGGAAAAGGAACAGCTGGGTCTGATGAGGATGCAGTCCACAGAACCATGAAAGAGTGTCTGGAAATGCTAGAGGAGGTGAGAATAGAGACTTGGACCAGACAGACCCCGTACTTCTGTCTTGAGTTGTGATTGATCTGAACTGATCGCATCTTAACTTTAGATTGATATTAGTTGCAACTCTGTACATAACATAGATTTACAGTGTGCTTCATAAAATAGGAAAATTTACTTTTACTTTTCCCATCAGTTATAAAAAAATTTATTCCCTGATAAATATGTGCTATTCATGTTGAAGATAGTTTCTTCCTCTTTTATATGATACCAAATATGTTATAATAATGCCACGCGTGAATGAATATGAACAGTATTAATTCAGTATTCCGAAAAGTAGTGTGCGGACAGAAATCAGGAATAATGTAATTACATTGAATTGCAATATAAAGCAATAAACAAGAAATGAAGCCAAAAACAGAAGTGGGCATCTATGTTCTTTTGTTTATCAGGCAACATTTGTGCAGTTTTGAAATAAGATTTGGGTGCGGATTTAGCTCTTTCCTCATGACACTTTTCCTTGTCTGTGCACACAAATGAAAGCAAAGAGAGGATCATAAGTGGATATTGTTGTGTTGATCACTACTCTTGTGCTCAAATCACTTTCGGCATAGCTAGCTTAAAATTACTCTAATTTCATTGTCCCTTGCTCCATCTTCACAAATGAAGTGTCAAATGAAAGAAGAAGAAGAAGAAGGAGAAGAAGAAATAATGTATTTTCCTAATGAATTTTTATATGTGTAGATGAGTATATTCAATGAGATACTGTTGGGGAAAGTTGGGTTTCCTGTAGATAGGTCATCATACGTTTATGATTGATTGGAGGACCTATTATTGATTTGGATAATCACAACTCTTTATAAGTCAAGGGCCTTGGTCTTTCTGATCTAGAATGTATTTTGACCATAAGGTCCTCCCCAGGGTGGTGAAAGTTAGACTCGGTGAATACTTTGTTGTTGTTATTATTACTATTCTGTTATTATTCTGATCTGCATTAGAGCTACCAAACAGGTCATTTGTAATCTAGTAAATTGATATGATAAACAGAGTAGCAGGTTGATTAAGTTTTAGTCAGTGACTACTCCATATTAAGCCTGTTTCATTTTCACGGCAAAATCTTCTTTTAATTCCTTAATTCATTTCCTTCTCGAGCAAAAAAAAAAGTGAAGTGTTCAATGTTGCTGATGTCTACCAGTAATTACTTTGTTGACTTTTAACCATAACCTGTTGTTTTTCTGGAAAAGGGGTGCCCATTGGAAGACATGTCAGCCTGGCTGGATGGATTGGTGACCAAAGTTCCACTCATCCAACAGTGTGCAGGGTATTGGCTGTGCAGGGCAAAGATTGCTGAGCAACAGAGTGGAGACCAGTCTGCCATTGAGTGCTTGTTTGAGGCTGTAGAGTTTAACCCTGAAGTAAGTTCATGGCAACAGTTGATATTTTGGAAAAATGTAGAATTCACAGAAAAAAAAAAATAACAAGCAGTAGTCATGTTTATATACTACGATGTCAAGATTCTAGGCCTCGATTGGTCAAATATGCAGGCATGAAATCCACTACAGACTGCTAGGCAGTATAGACTATTATAGTATACAAATATTGACTGCTCTGAGGGGCATGGTTGAAATTATAGCCCAAGGTGATCTTGAAACTGTAGTAGTACTAATTGTACTAATATAGTACAGTCTCAGCAATTTTCTGAGCGCTAGATGATTTATTCAATTTCGTAGTGTGGTCTCTCATGTGGTCTTGTAAATCAGAAATACAGATATCTTGTGCTGGCCTGTAGAAGGCCTGGGTATAATCGCATTCAGTAAATATGTGGTATCCTGGTAGTGTTCTTGAAACCCCAGGCTTCCACTCTTCAAGGACGTCAGTTATGTTGGTCACACTGATGTATCTTTGATGGTTCCTCATTCCGCAGTCCATGATGATGTTGGCCATGGACTGGTCCTCCAGGTGCTGCTCTCCAAGGACACCAATAAGCATGACCAGCACATCTTTGTCATATGTTCTAACCATGACATTGCCTGTGGTGATATTGGTAACATGGAAAGCTGTCAGGGTGTCAGCTTCTTCATGATCGCCCAGCAATTTAGCTGGGCATGATTTATTCAAGTTCATAGTGTGGTCTCTCATGTGGTCTTGTACATTGGAAATACACATATCTTTTGCTGGCCTGTAGAAGCCCTGGGTGGAATCACATCCAGTAAATGCATGGTATCCTGGTGATGCTTTAAAAGCCTGGGCCTCCACTCTTCAAGGAAATAGTTGGTCATGCTGATTTATCTTCAATGGTTTTCCATTCCGCAGTCCATGATGATGTTGGCCATGGAATGATCCTCCAGGTGCTGCTCTCCAAGGGCACCAGTAAGTATGAACTGCATAGCTTTGTCAGATGACATTGCCTTTGGTGAAATTTGGCAACTTGGAAAGTTATCAGGGTGTCAAGGACGGAATGAAGAAGAAGACCTCCATCATGGACTTTAATGAAATTACTAGTAATATCTCAGCTTCAGTTTGGAGAGATCCAGCCTCTTCGGCGAAGCTGGCCTATCAGTTTCTGTGCACCAGCACAGTGGGTGAGAAACTTTTTGCAGTGGTCATTCATCATATAGGGGTCATGCTTTACAACTTCCACCAGTTTTACAGAGAAAATTTGTTTTGCTAATCTAGCACATTTTCTTTATGTATCATTTTATCATTGTGCTCTAATGAATGGACATTTTGACATGTGGGGGCATCTTGTGAGCACAACCCACCACTTGAAATGTCTGGCAGTGGTCATTTGTGATACATGGGGTCATGCTCTACAATTTCCACATGCTTTATGAAGTTATGTTTTCTTGGGTTTTTTTTTTTTTAACTAATCCAGTTTAATTTTTTGAATCGGTGTGGATGAAGGAGCTTGTTCTGAACACTTTGCAAGTTGATCCCCTCTGACTGCTGGACTGTTTCAGAAAACCCTGTTTGAAACTATGCTTACCTGTTAGCTTAATTCGCAATATAATTAAGTCAACTTTTTTCTATGAAGACACTTGGAGCGGTATTATGCTGAAATACCAAACTCCACTTCCACTTTCTACATTCCTGTTTTTGTGGGAGATCATATTTGCAGGGGAAGGCAAATGCAATTTTTTTTTCAAAGCTGAATGATGACTCCTGCCCTGAGGGGTGGTGTAACAAGCAGCTCAAGTAACAAATTTTTGTTTTTCTTGTCGTTTTCATTGCAAACTAAACATGAGCAATGGTACATTTTACATGTATACAACGTGCAATAAATCGCTGAAAGAGAACAAATGATTATTACTTCACATGCACTATCATGGAACATGAAATGAACATTATGTCTCACAGACTACACTGAAAAGTTTAGAGGACTCTACATATGATGGTATTTTGTTGTTTACATGTACAGCACATATTTTGCCAGTTAATCCATCTCTTGTGCATTTAGTTTTGTATTACTGAAGCCTGACACCACTGACTTTTTTGTTTTGTTTTGTTCTGTTTTTTTGTTTCTACAGCCTGTGAAAGATATCTTGGACACCTTGGCCACATACAGATTGAAGCTGACGATGAACAGCGAGGAATCCACAGACCCCAGGCAGAATAGATCTCTCTCCATCCAGACTGGTGCAAAATCTCCTCTCAGAGAGTCACCATGCCTTGAGGTCCAGACACCCATAGCACACCTGAGGTTTGATGAAGAGTATGGAAACCAGTCTCCTAAGGGAGAGGATACTGAGAGCCCTGGAGGAGATATGTCCCACCTGAGCATCAAGTACAGCCTGAAGGAAACCACCCCTTACTTTGCAAGGTATGCAGAAGGGTATTACAGAGAAAAAATGAGTCAGAAGTGCTGTAACAAAATTGCTTCACAGTTTATTTCCTACACTAATGAAAGTCCTTATGTTAGCCTTTTTTGTCACTTCATTTTGATATCTGCTTGAGTGCCATGAGGGGTAATTATTCAAGACAAAGATCTGTTAGATAAAACTCCACAGCCAACTCAATACATGAATTGAATTTTTTTACTTCAATCCTTGACCAAATTCTATACTACCATACCCCCTTTTTGTTTATCTTTCATGAAAATAAGCCCAAAAGAAATGTTACCAGAAATATATCTGATCCACCTTGAACAGCACCAAGTTTTTACTTTTCAGTTTTCACCTTTTTTTGTTCTTTTTAAAAAACATGTTAGACATTGCACTAATAGGTCTTACCAGGAATACTCACAGTAATGTGGTATGATTGCATTGTGATAAATGATTACTATTATTGTAAGGCTCATGTCTATTCACTCCCTTGTAGGATTCACCAGACCCCTCGCCATTCTTCGACCACTCCCTGCCTTCTGGTCACTCCAGTCAGACGGTCAGCCCGTCTGGACAACAAACAACGCTCATTGGCTTCCCTTGGGACTCAGCTGACCCATACTCCATACCCTGTAGATGAATGCCTGGATTCCATAGCGGAGATAGCAGCTTCGTACCCTATGGCTCAGTTAATTCTGCGACCGAACAGAGCTCTCACGGAGGAATTTACTGAAGCTGAACTGAAGGACTAACTCACACTATGAACATGACGGACAAAGAAAACGGACAAAATAAACAACCCCTCATTCTACTCTTCACAATGGTTCTGGTAGTCAAAAGCACATCTCTTCACTGCTATTGTCTAAAATATGTGGAACAGGTGTCACATGCATATTCACCTGGAACTACATGATTAAACATAATAGCTGTGAAGGGATGTGCTTTTGACTACCAGAACCATTGTGAAGGGTAGAATGAGAGGTTGTTTATTTTGTCCGCTTTCTTTGTCCGCCATGTTCATAGTGTCAGTTGTCATGGAGCATCTAGAAACCATAAAATTCTGCACAAGGAATTTGTCCATATGTAAAGTGCTATATAGTTGATATGTGTTTATTACAATGTGAACATTGTGTATGTTCATTTAATATTACACAATTAATCCTATGAACATATAAAGCTCTAAGCTGAGTGAAAAGGCTGAGCCCCTTGTGGGGGAGCATCGACATGTGAAGCTACTGCATGCATACAGACTTGAAAAAAAGCAAAATGCTTCTGAGTTGGAAATGCGAATATTATGACTTATGACTTGAAGCTCTTACTGACAAATTCTCAGAAGCGGAGTGAAAAGGCTGAGATCCTTATGGGGGAGTATCTACATATGTAGCTAATGTATGCATACAAACTGAAAAAAGTAATTGCTTCCAAGATGGAAATGCTGATATAACTTATGCATATAAATTTATGTGCCTACTTCTTTGCAAACTTATTTGTTTAATTTCTTGCATCCTATGAAATGTAACCTCTGCAATAACACTGCTCTGGGGAGACTGCTCTAGAAAGTGGTTTTGTGTAGGAGGGGTAGTCTCTACATGGTGGTACATGTACTTTTGGTACAGGTTTCTATGAGAAATAGGAAAAATAATTTGGCCTTTATAGATAGGTGGCCTGTTGGACCTGGTGACTGCTCAAGCTGAATTGACAGCATTTTTTATAAAATTCTGACAAAGTTTGTCTGTGGTCTAGGAGACTTCCAAAATTAGGAAGGCCAACGGACAATTGCTTGTCTTGTTTACAGGTGAGGTTGTTTTGGGATAAACTGACCAGACTTCTGCTTACAACAGGTTCTAGTCATATACTGTTTTGTTTACCAAAAGTGCTTCACAAGGAATCCTCTGATAAAGACTGCACAACCCTTGGACCATGTAGCCAGTACTTAACCCATTCGTGACAGGAATTATTTAAAGCCTAATTTGATCAGCTTTTATTCTTCAAATTGGCAACACCAACATTTCTATTTTATTGCTACATTTTTCTTATAAAACATCATGTATCTGAAATGAATATAAATTGACAGAAATTATGATGAGAAGTCAAAAAGTTGCCAATTTGCAGGGGAAAATGGTGATTTTAAACTTTCTATCACTTTGCCAACTTAAGGATTTTAATGCTTATTTTCCTTTAAAAAAATTTTCAGCATCAAACAATGAATATTGATGCAACCAAAATGGGCACAGTTTGTGTAGAATTTTTGCTCTTTCTGCTCATGTATTTGGTATGATTTTTAGGGCTTTGCATTAAAAGATATTAGGCCAAACCACAAAATGTGGACCTCTGTCACGAATGGGTTAATATGTTGAAAAAGTACTTGCTTCTGTAGATAAAGTGCTAACATTACAATTCACTTGTACTTTTTACATTACAAACAAAGTGCATTTGTTTAAGTTGAATCACAAAGTATTACGAGATATGACACAGCAGATTCTGCAACCAAACAGAGCCCTTACTAAGGAATTTAGTAAACCTGAGCTAAAAGACTAATTCAGTTGTCATCAGCCTGCTGATTGCATGCATGCAAAGTTTGAAACAGTGATTGCTTTTGTAGTTGAAGTGCAGCATTATACGTTATGTATGCTTATTACATAGCAAATGGTGTGCATTTGTTACATTTCTGACAGATAAGGTACAGTTGATTTCTGCAACCACACAGAGCTAAAGCAATTGCATGCAAATACACTTTTGAAAGATTTATGAAACTATAATCTAACGTTATAACTAATATGTGCCTATTGCTCTAGAATGCTGTGTATCTCTGTGAATTCTCACAACACATTAAAGATATAATGCAGTAGAATTGGGTATTTCTGTAGCCTTGGAGAAAAAGAAAAGCTAAATTAGATGTCCAAAATCATGCCATGGAGCATCTTTGCATTGTTTTCATTACAACTTTCTGAAAAAATGCTACTTTATTTCAAATGCTAACATTGTAACGGACATGTGCTTACTACATTGGGAACAATTTTTATTTGTTTAACCCATTCAGGACAGAGGTCCACATTTTGTGGTTTGGCCTAATATCTTTTGATGCAAAGCCCTAAAAATCATACCAAATACATGAGCCAGAAAGAGCAAAAAATTCCACACAAACTGTGCCCATTTTGGTTGCGTCAATATTCGTTGTTTAATGCTGAAATTTTTTAAAAGGAAAATAAGCATTAAAATCCTTAAATTGGCAATGTGATAGAAAGTTTAAATCACTGTTTTCCCCTGCAAATTGGCAACTTTTTGACTTCTCATCATGATTTTTGTCAAGTTATATTCATTTCAGATACATGACTTTTTATAAGAAAAATGTAACAATAAAATAAAAATGTTGGGGTTGCCAATTTATACATGCATAATACATTGTGAAGAGATCTCATACATTAATGGATAAAACTTTATAGAGATTTTTTGTGTGTGTGTGTAGGGGATAAATACCAGAGATTTATCTATCACAGAGTTTAAGATGAACTTCTTGGGAATAATCTTTTGGAGAAGCAAAATTTCCTCAGCTGTTAAAATGCTAGTGTCATGTGCTTATTGCATTGTGAACATTGTTTATATGAAGTCATATATATATATACATGTATATAAAAAAAAACTTCTGAGAAATGTCTCCATGTAAGAATATGAATATCAGAGACTTTGGTAATTGCTAGAGGGTTGCAAAATTAAATAAGATATAGGAATATGGTGTTATTATTAACTTACGCATTTGGGCAATGTCAGTCGAAGTGGTACTCGCTATATGTATAGTTCTGAAATTATATCAATTTTTCTAATATTTAGTACATGATACACTGATTAATGTATGCTATGCTTACTGTGTACTGCAAACAGTATATATATATATATATATATATATATATATATATATATATTGCTTATCACCTCAAATACGATTTTGGAAAAATCATCTTTAGTCGTAGACAAGGCTAGGTGAGCCCAAAATATTTCATTTGTTTTGTCATCACTTAAGAGCAATCATTTGGGGGGTTCTGGTGGAATGCATGCTAAATGTAAAGCCTTAGCCTGTATTGAAATCTATTTTTAATTCATTGTTGATGGCTATTTTTCCATGCAGCATTATCAATTACATTACATACAGGAGATATATTATTGATACTATTGGTATATATTAAATGTGGCATTAAATTTGCATATTACTATACATGTACCTCCTTTTTAAAAAGTATTTTGGTCTGTGTCTGAATAAAAGTAAACTTTAGTATGCTATATAATTGATGACTTGAATACTGGATGGATGGATGGATGGATGGATGAATATATGAATGTTAAATGGATCTTAATATACATAGCTATAGCAAACATATTGACTTATGATTTTCAAAGAATTTTTTTGTTTGTTTGATGCGTGGATGACGAATAATGGCGTCTTACATGTAGAAGGCTTAATGGAGAGTTTATTAAAAATTCTGCACTCTGTACAATCTGTATCTGATTTTGAGATAAAAGTGCATTATAATGATCTATGGAATGAATATGTAAAATTACCTTGAAAGAAGTTCCTTGTGGACTTTTTAAAAATGAAATCAAAAGCCTTATGCAGTGTGTAGGTATCAAAGCCCTGAGTCGGGGAAAGGCCAGATTAGCTTGGAGAATAGTTGGGCATAATTATGTACATGTATGTATGTTTTTGACTTTTTAGAAATTATTCATAGGTCTAGGGCCTCTAGGCTAAACCTTTGTTGATTTTGCTAACAACATTATTACATGTATCATAATAAGCCACTTCATGGATAGTTCATGTCCCAAATGACCTAAAATCCACAGATATTTTAAACATGGAGAGGTCTTTTTTGTGCACTCAGAATATTCACTCCCATAGTGACAAAGGTGCCTCATGAATAACTTTTACTTCCCCTTCTGAAAAGAATACTTCCACCCGAGTATCATGGAATGCATCATGGGTTGCACAATAATTATTAGCAGCACATATCAAGTATTGACGTCAGTGGGCATTAGATTTTTGTCCCAAATTACCTTTATCTGCTCATGCTCAGAATTTATCCATAAATTGGCTTATTAAAATACAAGTATACCAGATTTTATTTGATTGTAAAAATATATATTTAAAAACAAGCAAAAGAAACTGAAATGGCAAATGAATAAATAGAATTAAAATAAAATAAATAAAAATTTAAAAAATACAGGCAAACAAGTCCTGGAATATATAAGCCCAACACTTCCCTGCTACTATAAAGTTGTTTTTATTTATGTTGATAATTTGACCAAATTTGTTATGTGCATTTTCTTCAAAATATAGTAATCACAAACTTATGACATATGATTGCAATTTGGAGGCCTGGGAACAACTTTTTTTTATTACAGAAAATACAAAATATACCAGTAAACAAAAAAAACAAAAACAAAAACAAACAAACAAAGGAAAGAAAAAAATTCATTACCACTTAATCACAATGGAAGAATGTAGCGAAATATTATCATTATTATTATTATTATTTTTTTTTTTGTTTTCGTTTTTTTGTTGAAGATACACTTAAAAAGATCCAAAGGCTGAGAAGGAAAACAATCAACGTCTGGAAAACTCCCGGCCGGAGGAAAGGACGGATCCAATCTTTTGTAAAAGGTGTGGGGGACAAAAAAGAAGGAAGGAAGATTGAAGAGGTCTAGATTGCGTTTTTCTGGTATAGAGGGTCAAAGCACATCCGCCGATTCCCCGCCGATGACCGAACGAACTTGATTTCGTCCCTCAATATGTTTATAAATAGCGCCGTCCTGCCGTAAGAGCAAGTGGCTCATTGTTCTTCTGCGGTCGACTCATATTCAGTTTGCTCACTCGCTGGGAAATAGCTGAAATTCTTGCTGATGATGTCACCAAGGCTACCGAAGCAGGGCCACAATGATCGTGCATACGTAATGAGCTTATTCTGATCCGCAGGTGCTCTAGTCGAGCGCGAGAGAGGCAGCTCTAGCAATCGCCTGATCGACGCGCCAGGCCAAGCGCCAGCGAGCGAGAATTGAACTCGGAATATAACGCAACAATTATTATTAGCGATAAAAATTAACGCGTACGGGACAAATTTCGGATCGGCTGAATGTGTTGTTAACATGGCGGCTGGGAAAGTGTAATCTAACTGTTAGCAAACTGGAAATAATAGATTCGAAGTCGTCGCCTCCTGATTTTTGTGGACATGAGCTCAGATCAGTGATTAAAAATGCCGAGGACACGAGAAGGAGAGTTGCCTCTCCTCCCTCCAGGATGGGAAGAAGCTCGCGATGCAGATGGAAAAGTGTATTTTATTGACCACAGTACGAGGAAAACGACGTGGATTGATCCCCGCGACAGGTAGGCAGATTGGGCTTGCAAGGTGGCCGTAGTTTAGCCGGTATATAGATCTAGTGCGTTTATGGCGGTACTAATGTAGTGTCGTGGTAGTGGCATAGGGTACAGTGGAAGTGGTAGCGGTAAATTCTAGGTAACAAATTGCAGCTGCCTTTCTTTGCATCTACATAGGCGCAGAGCCATTGTCTTTTGGGATAAATTGTACTTTGGAAGTTTGTAGAAACTTGGCTCATACAGTGTATGTTTGCTCTGCAGGCATGGCAGGCAGACACCAACACTGCAACAGGACCAATTTGGTTGGTTGGTTGAAAGGGAAATACAAACACAAAACAGAGTGAGAGATGATAGACAAAGGGAGACATGGGAGAGGGATTGAAATAGAACTTAGAACAGTGTAGAAGCTACAATGTAACAGTTAATTATGTAGGGGCAGCTACATGTAGAAGGCCTTTATCATTCATGATTAACTTTTAGTCATCAATTCATCTTAACTTATCTTGAGCATTGAGAGGAGAAAAAAGTTAATGTAAGGTTTCATTCCATTCAGTAAAAAGTATCCTGGGACAATGTGAGTCATGAGTATCATGAGTATAATTGCTAAATGAGCAATATTGATTTGAACTGTGCTACTATTTATATCTTATACTAATTTGCATAGTCACTATTGATATTGATATATTTAGGTTACAAAATAAAATTATCATTATTTATTATTATTATTATTATTATTATTATTATTATTATTATTATTATTATTATTATTATTATTATTATTATTATTATTATTATTATTATTATTATTATTATTATTATGATTATTATTCTTGAGGATACTCCTCAATATTGTGTCTGGAACCAAACGAGGATGATCATTATCATCTTTGCATCATCTTGAAAATCCTTCTCCTTGTATTCCATGCAATTAACGGTTCTGCTCCACAATACAACATCATTCTAATTAACAAAACACCTAACTTTAGGTGTTATTCCGTAAAACTTCCGAAACTTTCACGCTTTGCGCAGAGTGGGAACCATGTGGATTTTTTTCTAGTGAGAACCCTGCATGTAGATTTGGAAAACTTTTGGGAAAAAGAAATAGGCCATGCAAGAAATGCATCTTGGAAGTGACCCTTTAAAAAAAAAAGAAAGAAAGACCAAACAAAAGAGGCAAATCCAAAATGAGCTGTAAATGACAAAAATCCCTACCTTTTCCTCCTTTTTATAATGATGCATATGCCTAAGAAATGCAACTTAAATGTTCAATTTATGTTTGTATTATTTTGCACAAATCAATTTGTTCTAAATCTTCATTTTCATTTTGGAAACCATTTGCGGAAGAGTGTTTGGAAAGATCTTGAATCAAGTCATCTGCATTGATCATCAAATAAACTTCAATCCTCGAGTGTTTACATTCATGTAACTAGTGCAGTAGTGAATGTAAGTACTCTTTAGCCCTATAATTATACATACAAAAATTACAGAACAACAGAAAGTGGAGGTTAGTGTATTTACTATTATTATTATTATTATTATTCTAAAAGAACAGGATCCAGTCTGTATTGAGAGACTTTGCTTCAGCAAAAAGCACGAAGTTCTATCTAGCACAACTAGTTTTTTAAGTATTATTATTGTTGTTATTATTATTATTATTGTTGTTAATTTGTTTGGCATCACCTGTGCCTGGGAGGCGAAAAGTGAACTGAATCACTGTAACCCTCGGGTCTCTCCTCCTAATATAACTGTATTATCTTCTTTGGTGTTATTACAGTGCATTTTATTTCAATTTTCCTTTTGTTTATTGGTGAAAATTCAGGACTGATTTGTTCTTGATGCAAAGAAAAAAAAAAAAAAAAAAAGCCCTTCTGGGTGAATAGCAGAACTCTTAGTACATTTACATGTGTCATGACATACAGAATATGATTATTCATATCAAGGTACTCATTTTGCTTGCATTGGGTAGAGGCACTGGGCAGATACATGTATCTGTACACTGTAGCTCCAAAATGTTTCTGATTTTACAGTAAATTCAGGCTTTATTATTAACATTTTTTTGTGGTTTGTGCACAATGTTCCCAATTGATAATTGGGAACATTGTGTACAAACTGCTTGTTCTTGTCTCCTTTACATCTGCATTTGCCACTCTCCACCCAGGTGTTAAGTGGGTACCCGGTAGGATGCGAAAGTCATTGTGATTTGTTTAACATTGTGCGCGCCTGCAAAAGGCGCCTGGCTGGAATGCTCCCTAGGGAGTGGAGAAGGTGCATGCATTGTATGCGGCAAGCCTGAATCCGATGACCGGGGTAATAATATTTCTGTAAAGTGCTTAGAGACTCTCTTGGAGATGTATTAGGTGCTATATAAATCCAGAATATTATTATTATTATTACATGTCACTCATTTTTATGTTCTGTTTAACATTCTGTATATTGCACCTGCATGACCCGTAATTGAATTTTCTAATTCAAAGCATTATAAAGATGTTGGTACGACTGAGTTTGATGATAAAAGAGGGAAGGCTGTAAATATTATTCAAGCTTATACTTCTATCAGTACAGATAATCAGAGCAGGAATGTCAAACACCTTTCAAATTGCAGCCCTGCAAGATGGACTTTACCCTTTACTTCTGATGCCACTAACATTTGAGAGAAGATGTTTGTCTTTTCATTGAATTTTGAAGGGGGAGGGTCCAAGCCATCATGATTTGTGCTCTGGATAATATGATATGAATTCCTTTTTTTTTTCAAGGAAAAAAGGGAGAAAAAAGACCATAGATGTGGATTAATTTATGACGTTTGATAAGGTTTGACATTACATACATGTACATTTACACAAGTAGGCCCCAGTTCAATTTAATTTTGAACAGGAAATTAACTTAGCTCATTTAGCTGAATACGTGTAAGCTACTACATTGAAAAGAGGTTGAGTTGTCCGGTTGAGCATCATGCCCAAAAGTGATTTCAGTTGAATGGCATTGGCTGTGCATGAATCAAAACAAATTCCCTTCTGTGTTTTGTGGCCTACTTTTGGCTTAAAACCGATTTCCATGAAATGTAGGCCTACATAATGTATATCATGACATGTAGGCCTATTACGGAATGTACATGTTGATACTTTGTAATGCAGGCCTCTGAAGATTTAGTTTAGAACTTAATACATTGTAGTAAGACCTACAGAATTATTATAGAAAGGTGGAAAGAAAATGGGAAGCCCAGACCCACACATGTATGATGTAGCATACAGTGAAGGACTCCCATATCCTGTTGGGGAGTTGGTTACAAACCCCCTTTCACTTCCTTTCAGAATAGTGCACAGTAGTTTGCTCTTTTGTTTTGTTTGTTTGTTTATTTACATGTATTTTTAAAAACTTTTTTTAAATTTTATGTGTTGTTTGTTTTGTATTGTTTTCTTTTCTTCATGTTGTATTGATTTTTTTTTTTGTCTGAAAGCTGCATGGACTTTTAGAGGTTTAACCCATTCATGACAGGAATTATTTAAATCCTAATTCGATCAGCTTTTATTCTTCAAATTGGCAACACCAACATTTTTATTTATTGCTACATTTTTCTTATAAAATGTCATGTATCTGAAATGAATATAAATTGACAGAACTTATGATGAGAAGTCAAAAAGTTGCCAATTTGCAGGGGAAAACAGTGATTTTAAACTCTCTATCACATTGCCAATTTAAGGATTTTAATGCTTATTTTCCTTTAAAAAATTTTCAGCATCAAACAATGAATATTGACGCAACCAAAATGGGCACAGTTTGTGTAGAATTTTTTGCTCTTTCTGCTCATGTATTTGGTATGATTTTTAGGGCTTTGCATCAAAAGATATTAGGCCTAACCACAAAATGTGGACCTCTGTCACAATTTGACAAAGAATCATAGTATTATCCTTACATGTATATATGTACACCGTGCAGTACACATACATGTACATCATGAACTTCCCCTTACCAGACAAGAATCAGATGATATTTTGCAATCTCTAGCATTCACTTGTACTTTCAACATATGGCATACATGTACCTGCAAGCTGACGTCTCCAGGGCCGGTATTCTGAAAATCGTGTTATCTTTGCAATCAGAAATAGCGTACGCCATTGGCTCACATCGCGCACTTTGTCTTGTGTGCTGGTCATTTGTGCAGTTTATACCAATCATAAGTACGCGTTTTAAATTTGTTATGACAATTAACACAATGAAGATAAGACAAAAGATAACATGATTTTCAGAATACCGGCCCAGAAGTAGTTGCTTTTCATCAATGTGTTGGATCATGTTTAATATTCTTATTAGCACTGAGCACACATGCACATGTGATGATGTCTACAACGTATGATACAATTAATTGAACTGGTAACAGGAGACATGTGGTGTAACTGAACAATCATAATAAATGCTTGATAGCCACACGATGTACAGAATTGTGGATAGAGGAAATTATGGTTTTGGTTTCATGAACAAAAAAAAATTCAATTTGTTAATGAGTTCATTCTACTGTCTAGACTCCGTCTGTATCAGGTATGAAAGGGGTAGAAAAAGAGCTGTATGAAAAAGTTAATAAGTGGTGCAAAACCCCCTCCAAATTCCTGATTTGGCCCCTGAGAGAGGAATGTGCATTTTATTTGCCTACAGACACTGTCCTGCCTTGAAATAGTTTAGGTTTCACAGCAGAGTGCTTTCCAGCTATGCCACAAGCCTTGTGGACCTGCATTGTAGAAGCAAAGAATACTTTGTATAAAACACCTTTATGTTACCACGAAATAGACAGTAAGTCTATTGTGTGATGGAAAAGCATTCATGTAGTGGGTATTTGGGGATACACTCATTCCACAATAATTTGGCTTTATAATTAATCAATTGTTCAACACAAGCAATTTTTATGTAGGCCTCCAGTCTCCAAAGTGGCTCGCTGTGCATTCTAATTTATTTATGTTTTGTCTTTTAAATTACAATTCTGATAATAATGTGGACTGTGGACAAATACTACTACAGTTCTAGAAACAGGCCCTTGTGATTTATACACAGGTACTCCAAAATTATTGATGTTGAGTTGTTGAGTGGAAAGTTTATGTATGTGTACTTTTTTCAAAGTATGCAAGATTGGTCTATAGAAAAAAGATTTTGTAATATCTTTTTTTTTCCTTCAAAATTTAGTATTATTATTACAAGAACGTTGTAGGTTGTATAATGAAATTCATGTATACATGAACATGTACATGTATATTGTAGATCTGTTTACACATACATGTACACTGTACATAATCTTGCCAAATCATGACTTGATATCACTAAACTTGATCGCGACTTTTTATTAACTTTGTATAATAATGCACTTTTATCAAAGACATTTAAAGAATATTATGTTCTGAATTGTTATTCACATCATACCAGATCTGTTCAAAACTTTAACCTTCCTGTACATTGAATTTGTACATCAAAAGATAGATACATGTACTTTATTTTTTCAGTCCAAATTTTGTGGAATGACATGCCTGAACTTCCTGAAGTTGTAGAAAAATACATGTATATATCTTTTGATATTTCAAATATTTTGATTGAATATGAGGGTCTGTTTGATAATTACATTGTTCATACTGGGGTCTATTCAGATTTTTTTTTCTCCTCTCCTCTACACTTCTGGACACTAAAGAGGAAATTCTTCTTTTAACCCATAGAGGTACAGTGTCACCTTTAAGAGACGCTTTTGCAGTATCTGTTGGTCCAGAATGTTGGGCAGTACATATCATACATGAGCAGAAAGAGAAAAATGCACTGACAAATTTGAGCCCATTCCCATCGCTGTATGGTGTGGCGTTCTCGAATTAGAGCAGTTTAAGTGTAACTAATCATTAAACTCTTTAAATTGGCAACGCAGTGAATAAAATATAATCACTATTTCTGTGTTCAAATTGGCAATTTCTGATTCAATTTTACAATTATATTTCACTTTGGTTTATGTTATATCCATATTTATTTTTTTTAAAGCTATGTAAACATGGAAAAAATAATTTGTATTGCCAATTTGAGGATTGAAGATGATTAATTTAGACCTCAAGAAAGCTCTGTACCGCTATGGGTTAATAATGTCTTTTTTAATTTCATGTTATGTTCCAATATTTTGATGTGTATTTTTACAGAAACATCCTCGACAATATTCAGTGGCTTTTTATGATTCCCCACTTCTTTACATGTACATGTACATGTAAAGCTGTATGTCTTGTGCAATTGTTTGGAACCATGTGATGTAATATTATGGTGTTTTTCAAAGTCAGAGATGAAAGGTATTGAACACCTGGTATACATGTATGTGTACAATGTATGTTGTTTTGTGTACATGCATATGTAGAGTATACACTGTACATGTACTAGTACTGTATGTAGGCTGCAAGTTCATGCAATGCAGGCACGTCTGGCTCACATTTGGTAGAGCTTGCATGTTCATAAAGCTACAGGTGGCAGGCCACTTTGATATATTTTTTTGTTAATTTCAATGACTTATGTGACTTGGAGCATTCACTTAAGTTCTTAATGCTTTTCACTCCATTTTACTCTTGCATAGATATTGTTGGCCTGTACATTTTTATAACCCTAACATCTTTTTCCCCCACTGTGTTCTGCATAATGCTGTATTCAGACCATACAGTTTGCGATTCAGAATTTTCCCACTCCCACTCATTATTGACACAGTATATCATTTCAGCTTGAAATTGCAGAATATAGCTTCAGTGTTGTATGACTTCAAGTATTGTATTTTGACTGATGCAAGGCAAGATACCGTACATACATGTGCATCTGAGTGAGAACTTGTGTGAGAAATGTAAATGTAGTATTCTCGTGAATCCTGTTAATGCAGTGCTCACATTGTTAGAGGCCTCGTGATTTTTGTTATATTCTTTGAATTATTTTAGAAACGCATAACCTTGAGCTTGAATTATTTTCACATACACTGTAGATGCCAATCCATACCACTACAGCCTGCTACATGTATGACATTAACATCAGAGTGTTTTTACATTTCAGACGTAAATAGAAAATAAAAGAGAGAGACGGAGAGGGAGAGAGGGGGGGGGCATTGAATTATTAAAATTTGTATTGATTTTATTTGTTTTATTTTATTGCCAGAAACCTCCTACAAAAGTTGTGCTTACAAGTATTTTCCTATTATCCCCATTCATGTAGGCCTACATTAATACTAATATCTGGGCCCCGTAACACAAATGTTTGCCACCAATCGCTACTTTAAAACAACCATTCTGATTGGTCCAGGGTCACCTTTTTGAACGAGATGTGCATGAAACAGTGGTCGTGATTGGCTGTTACAACTTTGCGATTGATTGCAAATCTTTGCGTTGTGGGGCCCTGAACAGGGGATTTTCCCTGAGCAGAGTGTGCTAAGTGTTTATTTTAAACATGCACTGTACTGTAGATCAAATCTGAGATACATTTTCGCTGTCATTTAACAATGATTGAATCTGGGACCATGTGTGAAAGAATTTTGGTTTACAAAACAGTCGTGTGAACTCAACCCACACATTCCTGAATATAATGGCCCTGCGGGTCACCAAAACACTTGAGGTCAAATGTGAAAGTGTCTATAATTAGTCTTCTTCTTTGCTGACCCCAGTAGAAATATTAGAGTGCTAATAACTAACTGCATGTAGCATTGCTTCACTTTATTACATAATTTAACTTAACTGTTAAACTTAAACAAATTATAAGTTAACCATAAAATAGAACTATTGGGGAGTTTGTTACCCTATGAGTTAAAGGCAAGCTCTTGACAAGATGTTTGAAAATACATTGGTATTTTGAGGCAAATTGTACTACAACTCTAAGTCCCAATTTGTGCATCAGTTATATGGGACTGATTTTATAGACTAGCTCAACTCTGAGAAAGACAATAATTTTGTAGTAAAAGAGTGGTATGTGACAATCCTGTGTAACACCTTGCATAAATCATTTCCTCTTTTCCCAAATGGATTCTGGTTAGGACCCCTAGCTGAGCACCTAATGGGCTCCAATGGGCTCCTATGGTTGCTCTTGGTTGGATTGTACATGTACCTGTATTATTGGCCAAAGTGTGTAGGCCTGTATGTAGTTTGATGGCCAGGAATTTTTATAAATACATACAAGGTATTGTCACTGTGTTCATTCAGAAGGCTTAAACCCAACAAGAGTTTGTTTTAAATGATGGTTTAACCAACTCCTTGGTTGACAGTAATTGAAAAACCTAGTTGTAGAACAAAAATGTATTTCGATTTGAGTTACACTGTATTTGGTTGCTCAACAGTCCATATTTTGGCTTGTACATGTAAACGTGTGCTAAAATTGAGCATATATTCAAATAGACAAAATATGACCTACACTGTACAATAAAACCAAAGTTACATGTACATAAAAATGTACACTTGTTTTGGATTTCTTAAAAATACTTTAGTTTCATTAGTGTGATTAGCATTTCGGTGTCGTGAGGGATACCCCCTCTCTCTCTCTCTCTGTCAATCTGTAGCTCTTGCTGATGTTGACCTACATACACGTATCATACTGTATGTTCACTTCTTGAACTTGTATCCTGCTTTAGTATTGTTTTCAAAAGGCTACATGCACATATTTTTCTCAAATCCATGTTTTCTGTTTTGCTTTTTTTGTTTGTTTGTCCATTTTTAAAAATTTATTGCTTCTTTTTTTTTTTTTTTGTTTAATCTAAAAAATGGCTGTTGTTTTGACCTTCCAGCTTCATGTACATGTACTTGTAGGTTTAGGGATTAGAGTTTCCTAGAAATAGGTACTTTGCTCTTTTCTTAAAAGTAGGATTTATAAACAAAAGTGACTATACAGTGCTGTTATTGATTATTTATCTAGCTTATTGATTACAGTATTTCCACCATTCTTGTGTATACATGTATGTGTACCAATACATACAGGGTACATGTGACTTTAATATAGTATGGTTTAGTTGTTCACTATTATTTGAAAATAAACTATACAGTGCAATTGTACAATATACAAGGTACTTTTATCGCTGGTAATACTTTCTGCCAATTTAGTTGCTATGATACAGACCAGAGCTGTTTGTACCAGAATGAGAATGCAGTGTAGGCCTACAGTACATGATATTTGTCATGTACAGTGTAGGCTCTTTGTAATTTTGATAGTTGTCATGTTGAAAATTAAGTCATTCATGATACATGTTGTACATGTAGTTTTTTTTAATCCACCTGGAGATTATATGCTGAATGTGGAATGTTTCTGTGTCATTTTTAACAGTGTACTTGGCAAGAACATTTCAAGCTTGTTCTAATGTTCTTGCTTGCTAATAGAAGCTACATGTACAATAAAGTTCTTTACTTTAAATGGCCAAGTAGCGTTGGCTGCCAAATAGTCCTGTTAAAGAGGACCCAAAGAGGTCTATTGATCTACATTCCTATCTTTGTGTCATCTATTGATCTGCCCCCATCCCTTTGTCAACTTTAGAATTAGACACATACATCAGCAATGTGTGTATTTCCTTCTTGCGCTGAGCTGTGTGGGGTTGCATAGCTTTTGTATGCAGTCAGCTTGCTAGCGCTAAGCTGCATTGTACTGCTTCATGTATTGCAGTGACCCAGTGATGGATGTATGTAATGATTCTGGAGGAGTAAGGTTTCATGAGCTGTTTTACTTGCTGTTAGCTTTACATATAGATGAATCTGGTTTCAAAACACTGTAACTCATGATGTCGGCCATAACTGGGGGGCTTCCAAAGAAGAGCAAAAACTGATTCAATGGGTTGTGCAATGAGCCAGGTGCGTTGCTATGTCAGTGCATAAATTATCTTTTGTTAGGCATACTTGAAGCCTCCCAGTTAGAAATTACCATAAAAAACAGCACCCAAACCGAATTGGTCTATATGTGAATGAAAAGATGAGCACAAAAGTGCCAAACCATATACGTTACATATGTAAATGAAGATGTAGTGCCCTTACAGCATGGTGACTTAATTATGATTGCACATGCCTACATGTATGTTTTAGGGTTCATAAAAGCCCCATAAAAGACACCTGTTTCATATTCCACGTTTCATGGAATGAACATGGTGCTATTACCTGTAGAGTATTCATCTGAGATGATGTCGTGAATACTGTAGGCGGAGAGTTGCTGTTTCAGTTCTCTTTATACAGTCATAGTTCAGTTATTTTGAATCTTCAAACTCAAAGTGAATGTGGGGTACCTACATGTACATGTAGGACTGTAGCCTGCCACACATCTGTACATCCATACTGTACCATATACTGTAGGCCTGCATACTCATATTTTTTAAATGACTGTACAAGGTACAAATTATTTAAGTTAATGAACTACATGTATAGGCCTACATGTACATGTACATGTAGTTGTAGAAAAGTCTTTGACACAAGGAATTGATCCTTTTCTGATCAAGGGATTATATTCTTCAGTTTTGATACTAAAAAGAATTGCACTTTCAGTATAATTCAATGGTTTGAAGTTTGAACATGAGCAGTGTTGATGCAGATTTCAGATTGAATGGATTCGCCACAGCACAGTTGACTATTTCTCATTTGCTGATATTTCTGTACAATGTGTTGAAAATGCATTGGCTGTGCCTGCCTGTACATAATTATCCCAGATTTGATTAATTTTTTTTAATGTCACTTTTTCCTCAGATTAATCAAACCAATGACATTTGCAGACTGTGTAGGAGATGGTAAGTAGTGAATTTTTCAGTTCCTAATATAGTTTATTTGAATCCAAAATATTTTATGGCAATGTGGAAATGTATTAGAATGCAAGAAAAATGATTGGAATCACATGCTAGATACATACAATGTAGATGTACATATGTACCTCATATTTATAAAATCTAAGTACTTGTATGGTATGTTTTTTAAAAATAGTTTTGAGATGATTTGGGATGAAATAAAATAGGAATCTTGTAGTATCCACGAAACACAACTATACATGCTGGAAAGATTACAGATTTGTGAAACTCTTTGAAAATACCTTTAACAATTGTAAGAGCTAACTTTCAAGAGCTGAATTGCTCTCTTCTTTTTTTGTTGTTGTTTTTTCACTGTAGTGATATTTTACCCACAAGTTTCTTTCCCTATAGGCTGCTTCACTGATAAAACTCAAGTCAACCTTTAAAGCTAAAGTTTATTTGAAGTGAAAAGCAGATCAGGAAAGTTTTTAAGTACCATTTTGTGATCCTATCATTAACCATCTCTCTTTTATTCTCATTTTGTCATTACTCAGAGCTGCCATTTGGATGGGAAGAAGTATTTGATCCATCGATCGGTGTCTACTATGTCAATCATTTAAATCGTAAGTCATTTCAGTAACTGTTTGTCTTTAAGCAGATTTTATTTGATTTTGAATGGGATTTATGGGTTTTTCTTTCACAAATCTTTTTTATTTTTCCATAAAAAGTAAGTAGTATTTTCAGTGAAAATGTGGATACACAATTTTGAAAAAGAGATTCCTGTGTTACAGTTTGCCAAAGTTCATACAGTGTACATTTAAAACAAGTTTAAGTTTGGTACCTGTGAAAGAAAAAACTGCTATCCTTCAACCTTTTTGCCTGGGAGGAGGGGGTGGGCAGTGAAACTTGAAACACCTTTCATTTTTCCCTTTACGCAAAGAGTGTTTTAAGATGACCTATAAATTTTATGGAAATATTCATGAATTTTTACGATGGACCGCTTTTCATCTTCCAGATGGTTCTTAACTTTTCGGTAGAATCTGTAAAATAAAGTAAGATAAAGCAACATATTGCTGATATCAGACTACATTGTATGCAATGATGCCTCCTGGTAGACAGTTTAAAGGGGCGTATACCCAATCAGTATGGATAGCAGTCATTGGTCTAGACAGGACCAATCACTGCAAATCTCATTAGCACTATTCACTTCTAACCCTTAATTGCCCACATTTTGTGGTTTGACTCAATAACTCTTGATTCAAAACTAATGGAGGACTTTCGTACAATAGGAAAAGTATGTTTTTGGTTGGAGATACCATGTGCTGTGTGATGTTAGGAGTACTATAAAATATGATTTAAAATCCTTAATTCTGCAACAGTTGAGAGAGATACATGATCACTTTCCTTCCAGTCAAATTAGTACTGAACAAAAAATGAAAAATGATAAAACAACAACTGAAAAAAAAAAACCCCAACATACACAGTCGCCTCCCCCTCTTATGAAGTTTCTGTGTATGTAGAGCCTGTATTCTTTGCAAATGAAATACTACTTTTTAAATATCTTTTGATTCAGAATGCAAGGGTTTAAACATTATACAGGCAGGAGAAAAATTCTCTGAAAAAATTGGGTCCATTTCCAGTGCAGTATGTTGTGCAATTTTAGAATAAAAGCGACTTAAGTGCAACTAATCATCAAACTGTCTAAATCAGCAAAACTATGAAATGTAACCTTTTTTTATATGTACAAATTGTCACTTTTACTGCTAAATTTTGCAGTTTTTACTCACAAAGTCCTGATATATGCATTTTTATTTTTTCAAACCATGAAAGAGTGGAAAATAGAAATAATTTGTTGCCAATTTGAGGTGGGAAAGCTGATTTATTTGGCCCTTCAGAAAACTCTGTATTGCTATCAACGGAGCGTCTGGATAGGGCGACACCTGGAGAAGAAGTTTCAGCATTCCTAAGCTCTGTCTGATGATGGGCATGCATCAGATGATTGCCATGTTGTTGTGATGGGTCGTGCATGCAGGTCAGGGCAATGGGGGTTTTCTCACGGATAAAGGTCACTCGAGGACAATCAAGATGTTTTCAGCATCTGCTATAGTCTGACTTTCAAGAAAGAAGTGGAATGACTTTAGGAGTCCTTTCTCAAATTAAAATATGTCTCCCTCCATAAGGGGAGAGGGTAGATGCAAGAAAGGGGACACAAGGAGGGGAAACAAGAAGAAAGGGCAGTGCATGCTCTCAAGAATGAACATTGTGGAAGTAAGGGATCTTTAAAGACCTATCATACTTTGATTGGGGGGGGGGGTAGTACTCATTAATACAAAGTCATCTTGTGCATACACTCCTTTGTATTTTGCATATTTATTTGCATCCTCATTCCCTCATAGTACTAGTAGTTGGAAATGTTTCATTCTGTCCCTTCCTGTCTGCTTGACTATGCTGAAGTCTGGAATACTTCTAAGGAAGATCTCTTTGCTTGAGGCAATTTTACCTTCAGATATACTGGCTCTGGCAGCTTTTAAACTTTGTATATTACTGGTATTCTTTTTTCAGGAAATTTTCTGTTTAATTTGTTATGAGCATCCAGGCATCATTGTGAGAGTTGGCACAAGAACAAGCACCCAAGAAATCATGATGGCTGTAATGACGAACTTGACAGTTGACATCACTTTCAAACAATGTAGTAGAGGGGTTAATAGGGTCCTACGGAGAAGGACTATAAATGAGTTTACCAGGAGATGCTGATGCTAGTGCTTTGAAATGTAACTCCCACCACAAACCATGACTCATCCATGCAGGCTGCTTTGCTTGAGCAGGGTTAGACAATGCAGGGTACCACACTAAATTCTTTTCCCCAGAATTCGGATTGAAATTCAGAGGGCCTGTATGCACAAGAATCCTCCTGATCGCAAAAAAATAAGGAAGGAGATTGTGGCTCCATTATTAGAAATCGGGTCCCGCATATGTAATGTGCCCCAGGCACTTTTTGGTGTTGTGCCTTGCATAGTGAAGAACAGTCATCCATAATCTTGACACATCCAAAGAGACAGGGGATGGGGTGAAACTTTCCAGAAGCAACCCCCCAAATTAAAGCTTGAGTGTGGAATTTTGGTGTGGTTGCCATCATCTTTTTTTTTTGGGGGGGGGGGATGGGGTATGGTGCTCTCTTTTGATCACATGGGTGAAGACTGAAGAGGATTCTGTGTAGAAATTTCCTAATTTGATGTCTGCTTTGTTACATCAAAGAGTTTCATAGAGAAATGAGATGATTTAGATGTCTGCTTAAGTCCCACTCATAGTCGTGGATATCTTCAACTTCTAAAGATCATTGATCAGCGAAAGGTCATTTATCAAGTCCATTTTGGCCTGTATTGCTCTCTCTCTTCGTTGTTGGGTTTTATGAGGGGGGGGGGGGGGAGGGGGTGGCTGCAGACTGCAGTGATTGATTTACAAACTTGATAGGTCTTTTTGTGTATCATCAAATATGTGTTCCACCACTTTTATGATTAAGACATCCAATTAAAAGCTATAGATCAATTAGTCAAGGAGACCAATTAGGGATGTAGACCAATTAATGACCCTTGGTTATTGTAAGTGTCTCCTTCCAGTGTTCAACCATTGCTTGCATTGATGAGTTGTATACCAGGGTAGTATTAGGACAGTTCTTATTACTATTACATCTACATCAAGATTTTAAAAAACACTTTTATATTTAGAAGGAATATAAATATTTGACCCCGATTTCCAGGAAAAAAGTGGCTACTTTGCCATATACAGGTATATGTTTTTTTTTTTTGTAGTTCTGTGAAATTTTATGTGTAGATACATGTAGAACTTAGGGTTATGGTACACCCTGTACATGTACATAGGCCTATATGTACAGGGTGTAAGAATTCTGATCATGGTCAAACAGTTGTAAATTATGCAGTATAATTGCTACTCATTTTTCTTTTATTTTGATACTTCGTTTATACTACATGTAGGCCTACATGTAGATATCAAGCCCTTCGTGATTGTTTTTAAAAGATAAAAAGTTTGCATACAAACTTGCTTTGTGCATTTAATTGAATTTCACACAGGCAATGCTCATATGAGCTCAAAACATACCCCCCCCCCCCTCCCCACCCCAGGGGAATCTGCATTCACTTCCTTGATTCATATTTGACTGTGTAATAATTATTCACAGAAAAATGCCCCAGTTATTGAAATCTGATTACATTTCATACATTTGTCCCATTCCAGGCACTTGCAGAAATTTGTATGAAAGCAGAATAATTGTTTGTGCCATGGGAGTGTTTTTTGAACCTTCATATTTGCATAAGGAGCTCAGAAAATTGCCTGATTTCTACCAGCATTATTCTCTTATCTGGATAAGCCTTAATCCCCAATCCTACTTATCTTTGGATTAGTTCCCCACACTGACATTGTTGACATATTTGTGGCAGTTGATTTGCAGTCATTCAGATAAACAGACTGGTAGTTCAGCTCTCTGATTCTACAGCTTTATTTGTACATGTATTCATATTAATGATTCTACAGTGTTATCTTGCATTAATGGCATTAATGATTCCTATTAGTGCATTGGGTATCTTGGCTGACATTATCTGGGGGATCAATGTTTGAACTGCAAACTCTGTGGCCCATTTTAAATGAGTTGTTTTTGTAGTAAGGAGCAATTTCTACGTGTACTGCTGGCCAGAGCAATTGCAAGCCAAGCAGTACAGATAGAATGATTTGTTTTTGGTAAACTATTTTTTCACATTTTCTAACTATTTGGAATTGTCTCAGTTAATGCTGAAGATGGATAATTGTGAAATGAATGAAAGATTGATTTTGTGTCACTTCATTGGTGCACAGTTCTTAAGAAAAAAACCTGCAAAAGCACATTGTAACTTGGACTTTGTACATCATTTGAAATTCAGTGAAGGAAGAATGTTACAGTTTTATTGAGGGATATGTTTTGAAAGCCATAGCCCACAGTGGACTTTGCTATCTTGTCTTTGTGGATTGTGGTTTTGCTGCTCATGTACATGTAAATGTAGTTGTAATTATAATATATGGGCCTTTTTGTAGTTAGAGAGACAACAAGTAGAACTACATGTACCCCCTCCTTACCAACACGTTGTAGTTTGTACGTACATTTGTCCAACATGATTTGCCTACTTCACATTTGAGCAGAGAGGCTATGTTTATCAGGGCTATCAACCCTCCCGTATTTGGCGGGAATCTCATGCCACCACACTCATTCTCCTGCCAAACGTGTAAAGTTGGAGTAAAAAGACAGCCGAAGATGCTAGTGACCCTTTTTTTTGCTTGCTTGCTTGTCTGATATGTCAGAGGATTTTTGAGTAAAAAAACAGTTGAAAACACTGACGACTTTTATTTTTTAGTATGTCAGAATTTTTTTTTTTTTTTTTTTTTTTTTTTTTTGGGGGGGGGGGGGGGGGGGGGAGTTAAAAGAATCTTCCTCCAAGCAGTTCCCCAAAGTTGACAGCCCTGTGTTCATGCTCATCAGCAGCTAACAGTAATGTGAATATACATGTACATTTTTGGGTTCAACTTCCAAAATTTGATGATCTACATATATGTATGCATTCTGTATTGTATCTTGTATTTTTCTGTATGCTGTAAAGTGTATTGTAAATTTGTATCTGCTTCTATGCGTAGTTCAGAATGTGGATCAAGAGCAATTTTTCTTCTTATGTGATCTGTGCTGCAAGCCGGAGATGGTGCGTTCTCAAATGTGTACACATAACAAACAAAATCTCACAAAGTCTGAAATACACCATCTTTGATAGCAGCAGATATATGTTTATGTAGAGGGAGCTCACATATTAGGACAAGGAATTGCTCTTTAAAAATTGTCCATATTCTGGACAAGGTTTGATCTTGATGCTGATCAGTTTCTGAGGCATGTCAAGTTGATTACTTCAATAAAATGCACCATAGGTATTATTAGGCTATACTTTAAAGTTTAAACATCAAAGTTACAGTGTATATACATGTAGATATATGTTTAGTATATGCAGTGGTGTAATACCGGTAAAACTTGTGTGTTTAGAAAACTAGACAGTTCAATCACCTCCTATAATGTAGAATCCTGGAATCTACACAGAGTATAATTATAAAGCTATGAAAATCCATCGATTGCTATTTGACATGGTACTCCCCTTCTAAAAAACCTGACAGTCATTCCACAAAGGCAATTACCAGAGAGTCAGTTTGGCTTTAATCCCCCTCTACACCTTGCTGTAATCCGATGCATCTTGTTCGTAGATTTGTTTCAGATGCATTGATTTTATGTCATGATTGATTAGGCTCAGACAAGATGGTGTCAACGGAGGAGATACCTCTGCAATGGTTGACTTGTTTGGCTTTGTCTGTCTGACAGTCATTTATCAGAAGGGAAAAAGAAGCTCTCTCAACATTTCAAACAAGACAAGATACATGTATCTCCATCTATATTCATGTTTGATCCCCTTTCAGACCATCAGAACTTACCATACACAAATAAGCAAACCACTTTTCTCTCAGAACAGACTTTTATGGAACATTTACTCTGTAAAGTACATGTATGCGTTGAAACAAAGTAAAGGTTTGTTTGTTTTTGGTAGGTTTTTTTAAATGAAAACTCAGTTGGAATCGGGTCCTTCCTTTTAATGAACATAGATAAAACAAGAACCATATCATGGCAAGGTATATCAAGAGTGCTTGCTGATATGGAGACAAACCATAACTTTGTATGATTAAACTATGCCCATGAAATAAGCTAACAGTTTATATGATTCTATAAGGCTGTAACCTTCCTTCTGGAAAAAAAGGTTCTGAAGAAATAATGAAACATTTGCCTCAAAATTTCTTTCTTTAATCCTTTTCACGCACTATCATCGCATAAAGGCGTTTCTGCCCTGCTGCAACGATTTGTAAGCTTATCTACATGTACATGTATGTGCATGTAAAACTTCTTTGTGTACATGGCTCTGCTATACTTGTATAGTTGTATGTGATATTCTTATTTCATACGTTGTATATGGAGGCTCAACATTATCCTGGAACATGGGCCTCAGAATTGTCTTTCAGACCCCCAAATTTGGAAAATTTCACCTTAGAAGTCAATACATACAGACCTTAAAATTTCATTGCAGAACCCCTATGAAAAACAAAGGGTTAGTGTAGACGTAGGGCTTGCACATACCGTTATGTCCTTTTCATGTAATTATGATTGCACTTACAAAATTTCTAATTTTCTGCACTTGGAAAAATTTCACTTGAATTTTACCATGTCTGAATGCCCTGCACATTGCAATTGGCACAATGCACAGACATCTATGTTGGGGGTGATGACTTTGTGGGGGGCTAGTTGGTGAAGAGCAAAAGTATTATGAGTAATCAAGTTTACAATGCACTTTGGATAAAAACATAGGTACAGGTATGTAGCCTGGCTTTTGTGTACAAGACTTGATTTTACTAATATGATATTCTAACCCCCTGCAGTCTTTTGAGAGATTTGTCAGAGAATGCTATAGATGTACATGTATGTTCTTCTATGCAGGGATGTGGAGTACTTTGCAGCAAAGCTTGAGAAAATTCATAATTTTGGGTGTGTTTATCGGCCTGACTCGTTTATAGAAATTAGAAACAGGTACATGTACTTGAGTCGTGAAGACAAATTACACCCACAACAGGTGGTCTCTGGATGCCGTGTTTATTCACGATTTGAGTTCCCAAAACCTGGCTCAGTGGCTCGAGCATGTTGCCTCTGCGCAGCTGCATAGTGCAGAATCGCCTGGCAAGTAGAGGTTAGATCTGGTGTGGGCTTATTTCATTTTCCCTCGATATAAGTAGAGGAGCACAGAAAAGTTCAGCTTGATTGTGATAATACACTATACTTTCACCTCTTGCTGATCAGTATGACATCAGGGGCCTGTTTCATGAAAGCTGTCCTACTGTAAGTCTAAGTTCTAGGAAAACATGTATAGACACACATGTAGAATATGCATTTCAGTGGGGGTATCCATGAACTCAGGGCTTCCACCTCCCTGATGAACTTAAACACATGATTGTTTTGAGAAACAGGCCCCAGGGAACTAACAAGTTACATGTACATGTAGTTTCAAGAATTCAACAGACTCCAGGACACTGACAGGCAGCTGAGACACATGGGTTCAAAAATTTAAGTATGAATCGCCAAACGAAACAAAAAAATCAACAAGGGCTTTGTGTACGGACCCTTGAAAAATTAATATGTTTTTTTCCTTGGCCCTATGAAAGAGGTTTATTCTAAGTTCTGGATACAGTATGTGCCTGTGTGTACATTGCAATTTAGTAATAATAAATGTATGACTGACACTCCTACAATGTCTGATCATTCTTTCTCGCCAAATCACCAATCCACCATCCCATGGCATTCCTTTCCCCATACTCTGTGATAAGCATGTAGCAATTTGTGTGGTTAGACTGTCCCTATTGTTCCTACTTCCTTGCTGCCCATTGTTCCCCTGCATTCCATTCTCTTTTGTACACCAATCCCAAGTACTGAGTGAGTTTTCTTGTTCTGAGAAGCAAGGAAGGAACTTTTAAAGGGATTGTTCAGTCCAAGGGAGCGTTTCATGAAGTGTTATGTTCATGATTTTTACTGACAGTTGTAAGCTACTGAAATCCTTGCGTCTGACTGGCTGAGAGCAACTTTGTCAGTAAAACTCACTGACAAGACACTTCATGAAACGCTCCCCAGATAGATTCTTTGCCACAGTGAAAGGAATTTCATTCTGACTCAAAGTCACACAGGCCTGCACTCTCGTAAAACCAATTAGAGTTATGTTTGTATGACAAGTATACAGAGTGCTATGACCGTTGTGCAGGGAATGATCGAGATGCATGGGTCCCAGCGGAGGGCGCAATGTAACCGTTACATTGCATTCATTTCATTTGAAATAATTACACTGAAATTCACCGGAAATCATGAATGGAATATCACATGATCTTACATCTTTTCATGCACGGCGGACAATGTGAGACTGTATTTAGTCAATTCCATGCCAATTTTCTTTTTGCTACCAAAACTGTGCATGAGCTTTAAACGTAGTTTTGAAGGTCCATTTCCAGATATTCATTCAAAGAATGGAGGATGAGGACATCAAGATGGCACCAAGAGAACATTAGTTACTTACCCCCACGTTACACATTTTTTCTGAAATATTCACTCATATTTTCTCAATTTTTCCTCATTTCAAAAATATATTTTTCAAGGCAAACTTCCCTTTCTACATAATGTACATGTACACATATTAGTTGATACATGTAATATTCTTCCTGCAAATTATATCAACTTTATTTTTAAAGCAGCTAGTTTCATATCTCACACCCATCCCCCGCCCCATAAAAAAGCAACCAAAAAAAAGTATGATTCACTCTTTAGATGTATAAAATAATTTTGCTTCTTAATAAAATAACAGAATTTAATTTACATGTGTACTCTACCAAAAAGTCTTTTGACCGTTTTCAATTTCCAGATATTCACCCAAAGAATGGAGAATGAGAACATCAAGATGGCACCAAGAGAATATTACATGTATTTTTCACATCAAAAATTTTTCTTGAAATATTCTCTCATCATTTCTCAATTTTTTCCTCATTTTGAAAATTTGTTTTTTAGGCAATCCTCCTTTTCTACATATTAGATGATAATATTCTACCTGCAAATTATATCAGCTTTATTTTTGAAGCAGTTTCATATCTCACACCCATCCCCACCCCATGAAAAAAAAAATTATGATTCATTCCTTAGATACGTAGAATAATTTGGCTTCTTAATACAATAGCAGAATTTACTTTACATGTGCATTCTACCAACAAGTCTTTTTAACTATTTTCAATGTCAGCATGCATATTTGAAGATTTTATTCAGAAGAGTTATCTACATTTTTACGCTTGTGTTATTGAAGATGTACACTGCATTGTGTGTATAATGCTCATTATCACGTCCTCCAAAACATACAGTGTATATAACCTTGATGGTTAGCTTTTATTTGGTGATAGTATTAAAACATGCCTGTGGTTGTAACAATATATGCATGCATGGGAAATTATTTGATCCACACAAAAACATCCATGGAGGAAAAATATTTGAATGTACATATTTATTTCAATTGTGTATAAAATATGCAAAAATTTTTATAAAGTAGATATCCCAAAATATATGTATGCATACATAAATTTCTATTGTTTTCAAAATATGCAGGCCTTGTCCTTACATATTTTATTCCCATTGTTTAAAAGTGTGCGCATGCAAATATACATGTGTGTATTCTTGTCTGGAATCTGTATGAAATTATAGAGACATATGTACGTAATTACCTTTTGAGAATTTTTCTTTGTGGATTCCACCTTTAAGGTGGGCAATGTCCTTGTAATCATCCAGGAATGTTGTTCTGGGAGAGTCCAAGTTTTGAAAGCCTTTTGTGTCAGAACTTAGGTCTCTTGTGTCGGAATGCATGGTCAAGTGTTTTTCCCCAGCTAGCCTATTGTTGAGTCATGACAAAGCACCACATTGGGTCTGTGGAGCAAGTGGGGTTTCAAGCTGTTTTCATTAGGAGTGTTGTTCAACCTAATTGGTGAAGTAAACAACTCAAGTCCATCCAACACAAAGCCTTTTTTTCCAGGAGAAGCAAGGAAGAGCTTGACTGTCATGTCTGTGCTTTTTCTGCTTGTGTTACTTTGTTTTGAATGTGTTTTGTAAAATTAACACCCCCCCCCCCCCTTTTGCTTATTTTTATTTTTTTTTTTACTTTGAATTACCTTTATTACCGGATCTACTGGAAAAATGCAGTTGTTTTTGCAGTCAAGTTTCCAAGTCTTATCTTGTATGTTGTCTTCCTAGTTAGGATACACCTGTAACTCTCACTTTGATTAAAGCACCGGGCAAACGAGTTCCGTTAGTATGAATAATGTGCTGCTTTTATATGGAATAGATATGGTGCATGACAATGGGCTAATTAATGATCTATCCATGCTCAGTCATGTTGAGGCTGTGTCAACCTAGTGACACGTGATCTTTAACATGTGCAGGTTGCCAGAGCAGGATTCAGAACCTCATCGGTTTTTCACAAATGGAGATTTGACAAAGTTTGAATTTTTGAAGGGCTGTAAAAATAAGTTATGAAATTTGTTTAATGGTAGCTATTTTATGTTTTATTATGAAGGGCATTGCTGAGGGAGTTGAAATTTGATCACATTTGATTTCCCTGGTTGTCTACTTAAAAATGTAACTGGAATCCATAAAATGAATCAATGTCACAGACAAACTACATTGTATATTAAGTATAATACAGGTGAACCTCATTATCACAAACTCCTCCAGACCAAGGAAATTACTCTAAGTTATATCAAAACCTTGTTATATCAGGGCTAAAAATCAATAAAATACAAAGAAATGGGACCGGCAAAATTACCTTGTTTTATAGCATGAGTTTGTTATAACTGTGTTCTTTATAATGAGGTTCCACTGTACTCTAAACAGATCAGGCTCTGCACTCTATAATTTATTCTAGATGTACATGTTCATGCAGGCCCTCTTTTGGGAGAGTAAATCGAGGCATCTGCTCCTCTTTCATTGTGAGCGACTGAGCTTGCGAGGGCTAACTGCCCAACCACATGACCCAACCTAGTTTTTTTTTTTTTTTTTTTTTTTTTTTTTCCTACCAACCACTGCTTGGATTGTATACATGGTCTCTGTGATTGATGAGAGATATAGTCTGCATCTATGGACTGAAAAGTTTTCAAAACTGTCTAATCCTTTACGAAGGTTAAATGTAGCCTTCTTTGGATCATGCAGCAGTGCATAGCAGTTGCATTCACACCTTCATTCTTTAAAGGTCTGCAAGCCCAGGGTGGGGGCCACTGTCATTACAAGGTGGACACCATGCTCGTACATGGACTTTCAAAATGGACCCTAAACAAGTAATTATCCTTCGATCTCAGAATACCCTAAACAAGTATTTTGTCATGTTTTCCCCATCCTAAACAAAATTGCACGCACCCAAGTTGTTTAGTATACGGTACCTTTTTTCCCTGATTTTTGCAATTTTGATACCCTTTTCAATGTACGCGTGTACATTGAAATGTACAGTATGTTGGCCTAGAAAATCCTGCATTAGAAATCAAGTGAAGTTCATTTGAATCACATGATATGCACATGTGCATTGACTCCCCCCCCCCCCCTATATTTTGCACAAGGTGAATGTAGTTGATGCCCATTTGGTATCTTAGTTCTACTATTTGATAGAATTCAATAGAAATGAAATATGGTTTGCATGCAGAACACATATAACCGCAAATCACTGAGAGTGCATTGTAAACTCCTGTAAGAAAACAAAACTTTTCTCCATTTGTTGACTCGATGCCAAGCTCCATGCACATTTATTCCAAATTTTGTAAACCCGAGACGGAGCAAAGTATGTGAATGTGTGTACCCTCGCTGTGTATCCAGGGCAAGAGATTGAACCTTTGATCTCCTTTCGCTGACCTCTGACCTTTCCAGGCCCCCCTGACAAGGAGCCATCATTAGAAACATGTAGGCCGCCACATTCCTCGCCGAATTCCTGGCTCAGATTTCTACACCTTTTCGCCTGTCACAACTGAAACAGAAACAGTAATTGAATAGTTCGGCTTTAGGAATGATATAATGTGGGCTCTGTGGAGCATGGGGTATCCCATCTCATTGCTTTGATCTCATATATCTTGTAGAATATGTTCTGGACGGAAAGTGAAGGAATGGGAAGATAACATGATTTGGCTGTGGAAATTGTTTAAATGCTCAAATACATGTGAGTGGAATGGGAGAATCCATCCCCACCTGTTCACCATTAGTTTGGTTTATATTTCTTTTGTTGCTTTACATTTACAAGTAGCATGTTACTGTAGCAAGGATTATGAACCGAATATTAATCAATTCACTGTTGTTCTTTAATAAACCCAACCTTACATGTACATGTAGCTCCAAAGAAACTGTAGGCCCTTGGAGCATAGAGTTCAGTCTGTTTGCCTTGACATGATCCCCTGATCACCAGCCACATTGCCTCTCTCGTTGTTAGCCCAGGTCTGTGAGAGGTTACGTGGAGTTGTGTTTAAATCAGTGATCACTTCCAAGTCCATTATAATTAATGACTAGATATGAAAGTGAACATTTTTTCATACTCTGAATTTTTCTGTGATCATCTTATCATGATTGTCCTATCGTTTCAGGAACCAACCAAGTCGAGGATCCGCGGTCGGTGTGGAGGAAGGAGCAGGAATTCATGCTGAAGGATTACCTCCAGACCACCGGCCAGGATGCTCCCCAGAGCACCACTCCCCGTCAGGGTCTAGGCAGCCAGAACAACCTCCAGCAGTCATCAAGACACTTGCTTGGAGATATCCAGGAGCATGGCTTGCATCTCAGCCAGGAAGAGGTATGGGGGTGTGACACCATTTGAGTACTTGCAGAGAAGCTTCACATGAAGGGAACCATTTTATAATCACTGGGAGTAGTTATCATGTAGGCCAAATTGTAGTGCTCTGACAGACTGCTCATTCTACAGTTCTATATTCTACAGTTGCTGTTTTCAAGCCCTAGTATTATTGCATGTGCCTAACATACACTGTAAAGTTAGAGTTTGGGTTTTTCAGTTAGGTTGGGTTTGATATAGGATTATGGTTAGGGTTGGGTTAAGGGTTGGGTTTAGGATGACGGTGATGTTTGAATTATGTTAGGGTTATGCTGGGGTTAAGATTATTTTAGAGTGAGCGTGAGGGTAGGATTAGAATCATGATGTTAGGGTTAGGTTTTCATTATCAAGCAAGGTTTGGATTTGATATGTAGGATTAGTGGTAGGGTTAGATGTAGGGTGAAGGGTAAAGTTAGGGTAAGGGTTTAGGCGTAGGCTGAGTTTAGCATTAGGGTTAGGTGTAGGGTGAGATGAGAATAGGGTTGGGGTTAGGTGAAGGGTGAGATTAGTTAATGTTAGGTGTTAGGTGGGGGTTACATGTAGGTTAAAGCTAGGTTTAGGTGTCTGGGGGAGGATGAGTTAAGCATTAGGGTTAGGTTAGGTTCAGAGTTACTGTTACAGGCAGGTTGCCTTGTGCAGGTGGTACATGTAATTCACTGTGTCGAGTTGTTAATGCAGAATATGTCATACAACCCTTTAATATCTTTGTCAGAACTTTAAGGATTCTGAGTTGATTTCTTTCTTTCTTCTGTCATTACCAGAAATCAGAATGATTTATACTCCTAGAAAATAATAAATATCAATGACCCAAGTTTCATACAAGAGGTCCTAAACTTAAATCATAGTCTAAATCATGTGTTAACTTCCACCAAGAAAAGATTTTGATGAGCTTACGTGTAGTATGTACATTGCAGGTCTGTTGGATATGCAGACTTGCACGTACTACAATTATGGTGGTTTGAACCATAGGTTAAGATAATCTTCTTACGAGAATTCAGGCCGGTGTGTGTAAGGTAATTGTCTGTCTGATGTCTGCCCCAGTTAGTAATGGCAGAACTGGGATTCATGTTTAGTAGTGTACGTCATGTACAGACCACCGGTGAGAGCATTAGGCAGAAGTTTCCCCTAGAGCATAGTGTCATCAGATCCTCTCCCATTACCGACAGATTCCTTTCAGTCTAAGAAGAGATCGGACAGGGCTGCGTGATTGAGAATCGTGTGCTTAGAGCAAGCCCAGGAGGGCATTTAAAGATAGTCTTCACTTCTGATCTTGATCAAGATGAAATTTTATGTTAGCTCAGCTCAACAAAATTATCATCACCTATGATTATTTATGAAATTAAATGGCATGTATCCAAAATAATCCAGAAGGAAAATGCCTTAAAATGTGATTGTTAACTGCATGTACGAGCAAGAAAAAGTACATGTAGACTATCTCATAAAATATTAGGTTGTACATTTACATGTAGGCATACATGTAAATATATGTCCAGGCCACTCTGTTTGTCCAGCACAAAATATGACGTCATGAGTTTGTCTACCCAAATTTTGGGAAATCTCCCTGTTATGTGAGGTATGAGCTATTATTGACATATTGATGTGCCTCCAATTATCATAAATGGAGCAGTAAAAGAAAAAAACCATAGGGGTTTTGTGTTGGGTTTGCCACTAGATTATGTGAATGAGTTTTCATGTCTCATTCTCTCTCTTTTTACCCTCTTATCACCCTTGATTTTATTTTTATTCTTGTAATATTTCTGTTGCAGATTCAAAGGTCGAACGAGGCTCTTAGTGGCTGGCATTCGCATTCAAGCTGTAAGTATGATAATTAACCCACATTTTCTGTTCCATCACTCTGTGTTATTTATCCTTGAACGTGTTACAACTGTAGTCACAAAATTATTTAAAATGAGTGATCATTCTTACCATAATCATGTTGCTGTTATGATTTGTAGATGGTTGTACTTGCATGCACCCCCCACATTTCTTTGCATCTCTCTTTTCTTTAATTTTTTTGGTAAAAATACTGGTTGGTTTATTTAATGATGCTAAATGAAAAACGAATTTAAGTCTGTGTGTCTATAGCAAGCCATTTTATTAAGGGAAACCGAATTCTGAGCATTAACTGACATCTAAGTTGTTCCAAAAGGTTTGTTTGGGGCAAAGGTTTTTTTTTAAAGCTAAAAATATGCCTTTTGATGTGGTAAAACTGCTTTCAGATTTTGTAGGGCGCATTTGGGAATTATGTTCGAGAAGCTGCGTTTACAATACCCCTTCAAAGTCAGTTTGCTCTTTGTAGAAAAGAAAGAATTCTCCAGATTGATGCGGTCCTTTTTTTTTTCCAAGCTCTCACTCTATTGTACCCATGAGGCAATACGTAGCTGTGATAGATGATTTGTGGGGACAATTTGGAAATATGTAGTAATTCCATGCTCCAAAACCTGAAGGATATTAACTGTAATATTCCCCCTATTCTCGCTCTTCACCTACGCAAAGATCGGGGTGAGATACGCTTTTGTTTCCTTTTGTCAACGGACTGCTCTTGCCCCGAGCTATTTGATATGATGAAAGTCGGAGCAAAGATTAAAGCCCCCGATAGCATTTTTATTCCAAGGATGAAATCATCTACTTTTGACACAGCATTGTTGGGTTACAACAAAAGTGGCATCATTCTCACTGTTGAACAAAGGGATTTATTTTATCGTTTTGGAGACCATTATCCCCAAAGATTTCATTTTCTGTCAGGAATTTGTCCACTGGTTATCCTAGTTTCTAAAAAGGTTTTTTTATACAGTTTTTTTCAAAGGATTTTTTTTTTTTCTTGCTGCTTAGGAAAGGACTCGCTGCAAAGTTATAAAGCTGGCACAGGATCAAAGTTAGATAATCAATGCGATTTTTGAGAGGAGCACCCTATTAAGAGGATTTACTACCCTGATTCTAGAGTGTTTGTTTTTGATAATTCACCATAAAACTCTGTTAGTGTATGATGGTATGTGAAATTACAAAGATAAACTAGAGTTCTGGTCATGTAATTACATTGAAAGGAAATGTTCCAAAGCAGTTGGGAAAGGTTGATTAAGAAGAAAATTGGTTTATACCCTGAGATTTTGAAATCATCATAATAGTAAGAAATCAGCAGAATCTTGTTGCAAAGCACCTGCACTCCATGCAGAAATGGATGTTTGGGACTACATGCAAATGTTTTGGCCGAACTTTCAAGCTGTTTCTTGTCATATTTCAAATATGGAGGCGTTAGAAGAGTACTGGTAAACGCTGATATTTTCGGTGTGATTAATTTTTCATGCTGAGCGACTCGAAAACATATTCGCGGGTTCTTGAATTCGCGCTGCACAATTACTCACTCCCAAAACTAAAATGTAAGATTCGATGCATGAGTATTGTTTTTCTTCCCTAGCTATAACTTAGCGCTTAAATGGTCTCATTTGGATGAAAAATTAGGCACACATGTCTACACACCAGGGCACCCGCTGAAAATAGCACGAATCCGCGAAAATTAGTGTACCGCAAATATTTCTGCTTTTACACTATTCTTTTTTCAGGGACCATTTCTACTTTTATGTTCTTCAAAACTGACATCAAAAGACTGAGAAGGCTCACAAATTATTTTTCACCTCCTCTCTAGAACTCAGGCTTCTCTTTAAGCCAGTATGTACCAGTACATGTATGTACAGGCTCTTTATGGAAAGCAAGAAGAATGGTCTTTATAGACGAGCAGTTTTTCTTAACTCGTAAGAAATAAAGAAATCTTATGTTTAATAAGCAAAAAGTTATTGTCAATTGGTTTATTGTTGTTGATTCATTATGACAACATGAATCTTGTTGCCAAGTTGTGTTTATCATGTAACAGTTTGAGTTATATGAGCTCGCTCTCTCTCTCTCTCTCTCTTTCTTTCTTTTTCATCCTGTTCTTTTGTCTCATACTTGATCCATTTGATTTCTATATTAAACCCTTTCATCACCCTTGCTTATCTCCCCTTTCTCTTTCTCAATCTCTAGCTTACACATTTGTACCCTACATTGTGTTTCAATCTCTCTCTCTCTCCCCCCCCCCCCCTACAACCCCCCCTCTCTCTCTCCTCTCTCTCTCTCTCTCTCTCTCTTCCCTCTCGCAGGTTCACACATTTTCTTTTGGTTACCTTTCCATTTAACTCTTTTTGATATCTTATACTCAAATAAATGCATGATGATAATCATACTCCTCTGAATTTATTTCCTCATCCAGTAAATTCAAACAGTTCCAGTGGCAGTACCAAGTATGACCCAGACCTCCTAAAGGCCCAGGTGGCCCACGCCAAGGCTAGGGTGGCCCAGATTAAGAATGAACTGTTCCAGGTACAAGCTGAGATCATCAGCCAAGACAGAGGAATAGATTGTAAGTACATCTTAGGTGTTGTCTTTGTGAGTTGAGTTTTAATTCTGATGGGGGAGGGGGGGGGGGGGGGGGGGAAGATATAATAAATGATATAATAAGTGTAACTTATATAACACCAAATCAACTCTGTGGAGTGCTCAAGGCGGCATATAGAAATAATTAAGAATTGACCGAAATTTACAGCTTGTTTGAGCTACATGTACATGTAATTTGCTAGGAAGATATAAATAATGGACTATTTCCCTTCTACTTCACATTCATCCAGCTCTCAGAAGGGCCTTAACTTGAGGGTGACACAAACATAGCCCGCTGATTGAAGGCATTAAATCGAGCAATGCTATTGCGCAAAGTACAATGTTGCACTTTCAATTTAATGCCCTTCTGTCAGCCAGGAAAAAAAATTGTATATGCTATTACTTCTAGTAAACTAGGGCTTATTCATGAAATAGCTCACTTTTAGTCAATAAGAGTGCTAGCTAGTCAATGAAGGTGCTCTATGGTAATGATATTCTTTAGTGGAGCAGAGGTAATTGGAGATGGCAAACTTCAAATTCAAAGGTGTTTTTTTTCTTCTAAATCATTAGGCAAAGTTTTGATAATAATTCATATGTAGCCCACCTCTACTTTTCTGCATTGATATATATAGCTAACATTTTATTGCACCATTATTGATAATGGAGCAAATTAGGACAAGAAAGTTGTTAACTCACAAGTCAATGAAAAAAAAAATGCATAGGACGGGCAATAATCATGATGCATTACGTTGACTGACTTTATAGTTTTAGTTTTAAAAAAATTGAGACTTTCATTGCACCAACCCATCAATAGCATTTTGGCATTGTATAGCTAAGGAAGAACTCTTCCACAGTACACCCCTAGGCCTTTTATGCCCTTTACACGTGAAAGCACTAGTTGACTTGATGTTTGATCCATGAATTAATTGCTATGTATTCATATTGCAGTTGATTGCCATCATTTGCCCATACGATACACATGTATGAAATAAGAGATCAAAGTCAGCCCTGATCTTTGATCTATAGAGGGCCTTTTGTGATTTTGATAATGGTAGGCAGGCAGTAAAAAATGTGTGCAATAATACGGTACTGACATTCTGTATGAAGTGGTAGATTTCTCTGTTTTCTGTGTGTCATCTCAGAATGTCTTATCTCTGTGTAAGCCTGTGTCTCTCAGTCTCTCTGTCTTCACTCTGTCCCCACTTGTCCCTCTCCATTCTCTCTCTCTCTCTCTCTCTCTCTTTGTCTCTAATTCTGCCTATGTCTGTCTTCCCCTCTTTCTTTCCAATCTTTTTTCTCTTCCTTGTTTGTCTGTTGCATTTTATTTCACTGTCTTTACAATTTCCTTTTGTCTCTCAGTCTCTGGTTTTTGTCTCGCCTGCGTAGCAAGGAGCGCTAGATATAGGCGGCGACAGCGTCAACATTTTAAGAAATACTCTCATTCCAAAAGTTTTAGCTCAATTTTCATGAAACTGGTACACAAGGCTTTATCAAGTATCAAGATCATGTGGAAGAAATTTCAGGTCACAAAGTCAAGGTCAAAGGTCATTTAAGGTCAATAAACTTAAATTATGTTGTAAAAACTTAACCGCAAGGTTAAGTTTTTAATTTTTCCCCCTCATTTCAAAAGCATTTGTTCAATTTTCATGAAACTGGTACACAAGGCTTATCAATATCAAAGATCATGTGGGAGGAATTCCAGGTCACAAAGTCAAATTCAAAGGTCATTTGAGGTCAATAAACTCAGATCATGTCTTCAAAACTTAACCAATAGTTCAAATTTTATGAATTGTTACCCTCATTTTTAAAGGATTCCATGAAACTTGTTTACATGAGATATCAAGTAACACAAATCATGTGGAACAAATTTCAAGTCACAAAGTCAAGGGCAGTGGTAGCCCCCTTCATGTGCTCCCACCACAATTTTCACTAAATAAGAATGCTGCCATGCAATTTGTGTGATGCAGGCGAGACCGCCAAGAGCGTTTCACTTGTTTTTTTCTCCTTTTCAAAGTGGTAAAAAGCGATGAAACCAAATCTAATATGCGATGACTTTTCCTTTGTTTATTCTCCCTACTTACAGTTCTGATCCCAGTGTACAAGTAGGCTCTGCTTCATTTCATCCAGGTATGCTCAATATGAAACCAGCTATCAGTGATCAGGAATTACTCCAGGTAAGAGTCTTCCAAATCTTGTATGTCCTCAACCAAGCATGTTATGTACAGAGGTCTGTCTCAACCCAGGTGTAGTAGTATCTAAGCTGCAGATCCTAATGTGTTAGATGGCTAGTCCAATGTTTATCTCAGCTGATGCCAAGTATTATCGAATTTTGATATGGAATGCTGAATGTAGATTGATATAAATGTATCATTTTATTTGGATTGTTTGTCCAGTCCAATCTCCAGTAGGGCTCTGAATGTGATGCAGTTATGAAATATGCTGAAATCAGAGATGTGTTTGGTAAAGTCTGGGATAAGATAGCTTGGGCTTGCTGTAAAATAAATTGTGTCTTGAGTGAAGCCTAACCCAGGCTCCTGATGGCTGAGTCAAGGAGCTGCTAAAGTACAAGGCTTGTGGACTTCAGGTCCACAGCCTCTTATGCTGGGTCCTCCACTGCCGATCCGATCAACTCGATTGTCCCGATCTCTCAAAACCTAGTCTGCAAAAACAGACATTATCTTTGCACTTGAATACAATAATTCCATGAAGCCCTGAATGAGCCTTGTCATGGCAAGTCACTTGTGGTTTCAAATTATTTGACTGTACAAGAGACTTGCCATAGGTAGGCTCATTTAAAGCTTCATGGAATTAATGTGTTCAGGTGTCAGAATTATGTCTGTTTTTGAAGACTAGGTTTTGAGAGATTGGGACAGTCAAGTTGATGGGATCGGCAGTGGGAACCTAGCATTAGTTACATGTATGTGTTATGACTGATAATGGTTTGTGATAGTGAACTAAGTGATCCCTCTCTGTTTCCTCTTCCTGTAGTCCATGTCCAGACTAGGGCATCGCATGTCATCGACGTCCAGCCTCCCGACATCATCATCGCATCCGCAGTTGACGAGTGCATCCCAGTATGATCTGTCACAGTACAAGCAGTCTATCAATGCACGGCTGAGGCAATTTAACCAAGACCCTTCTAAAAGGTAAACTAGTGATATAAAAATACTGGGTTCTTTAAAATGGAAGCTTAATTTTACATATTGACATATGGATGATTGAAATCACTTATCCCATAGGCTTAATACAGAATGTACTCAGTTCCTGTAATTGCTGGGTGGAGAAGAGTTTGAAGTTTGTAAAACAAGAAACTTCAAATTTTTGTGGATCCCAGGAAATTTGTAAGTTTTCTCCATGGGAAATTTTTGAGTTTACCATAGTTTCTCATGGTAAGTGAGATCCATAATCTTTCATCAGCATAAAGTGCTATTGTTTTCTTCAACTGTTCCTCTGTACTAGATATGCTTATGATGGGTTTAGGATTGGAATTTTCCTACTGCCTTCCTAATTTATTTTTCTTGCATGTTTTACAGCTTATCAGTGGGTACCCTCTCATCCAGCTCTAGCAGAGGTTCATTGGGTCCTTCAAGCAGGGGATCCTTAGCCTCCAGCAAAGGCTCCCTGAACAGCGCCCTCAGTGAACTGAACAGTATACCAGACATGAATGACATCATTCAACAGAAGGTGGGTTGATTTGCATGCTGTGGAATCTGAACTGCAGTATTACTGGTTTCAATCTCCATGAAGGATATGCATGGTTGGAAATTATTCTTTCCTCATTTCATATCCATTTTGGAACACAAATTTGAGGCAATTTTGATTGATATGTTAACCTAAAATATGGATTAGGCATGAGATTCTTGCCTGAGTTTACTGAGTGACATTTATTAGTAAAAAAAAAAAAATGTAATTATTAGATACATGCTCAAGGAAAGTAGACATAATATGCATGCATCTGCATCATTTGTGGAATATTTGCCTTTCTCTTATTTTGTAGGCTTCATGCATTCATGCAAGCAATATTGAACGGTTATTGGTTTTCTATTCCCTAGGTTGATGCATTGTTACAAGGTGTATAGAAGCATTAGATTACCAGAGTTTGTCAACCGCCACCCACCAACTTCAGGACCTCACCACCACCCTCCCAATCATTACTACCACCAGCAACATCCTCCTCAACAACAAATGCAACCACAGCAGCAACATCAGCCTCAACCACATCCAGCAGCCAGACAAGGGGAACCCTCTGTGCCTTCATTGTCACCATCGATCATCTCTCTCCTCCATCTCCCCTCCTGCATCGCCAGGAGGAGGGACAGGGAATAAACCTGGTGCTCCTGTGTCAGGAACTGAAGGACCCCACCCTGGTGGTAGTAACGCCCTCCCCAGTACGAGGGTAGACCCCCGACATACCAGCAGCACCTAACAAACTTACAAAGACATACCGGTAGGACTGATTTTAAACCCCCTCAAGACTTGGATGGGGAGCAACTGGCAGCCTACCTATCACAATTGCAGCTGAGCATGCAGGACCTGTCAGGTTCTAACGGTGGAGTCGGAGGTCAAGGGTCGCGGGAAGGTTACAGCTTCCAACGACCAGGACTAGATCTCAGGCACACCACCTCGGAGTATAGTAGTCAGGAAGGGTATCTCAACACGCAGCTGAGTCCTATAACTGAAGGTGAGAAATGAAGGGCACATTGACTGTTGAATCAATGGCCATTCAACATGATGATTACTCTGAAACTATACATGTAGTTTTCACTGATGTTCCCTTTGCCTACAGTATATAACTTGATAATCTAGACTTCCTTTTCATGAAGAAACGTTTGTCTTTCTTCCTTTTATACTATATTCACCATTAGTCTTGCTACTGAATTTTGACCATTAACCCTTTTTTCTCTGTGATTCAATTTTGTACACATTCTGAACTCTTGTCATAAAACCTAGACCCCTAACCTCAAACCTAACCTCAAGCTCTGTTAGAACCCTGAATCTTCATCTTTGTTGAATTAAAAGTAGGAGCAAAGGTCAGATAAGACTTTTATTATGTGATTGCTGATATTTTTCCTTGTCTTTCCATGCCAGTCAGTTATTACCTGCGTAATGTTACTGCATGCACGCTGACAATTTTTCCTTCCATCTTCATTCCATAGGTGTAGACCTGTTACCCGGCCAGTCGGTAGCCGCTCCCAGGAGCGTGTCAGCAGCAGTGTCTGATGAATCCATGGCGGGAGACAGTGGGGTCTACGAAGCCTCAGCTAAAAGGTACAAGAGGTCATTATGTTTCTTAAATTATGAATTTAATGGTCACAATATTCACACATGTGTATTCCATATGTAGGTATTGTTTTCACTGTATGTTATACAGTGAGTGTATGGGAGGCATCAAACACCGAATAAAACATGTAAAAGCATTGCAAATGTGATATTCTTCCAATTACACTTGGCACATTTAGTAAAATTAACCAGTTGAGTACTATATGATTTCAGTAAAACACACATTTTCCATAGAGTTTAGCCCGAGTCATCTCAGGCCTAGTGTTCAATGGGTTAATCAATGGCTTGTCCATTATCCTCCATCAACTGTTCAATCCTGAACTGTAAAACAAAAAACTCTTGAACATCTTTTTTTAAAATTACTTTGGCCTTGCAGACCCAGTGAAGCAGGTGTTGATGAGGTCTATGACCCCTCAAACTTTGACATGACTCAGATTCTGCTTGGCTGTCAGTACGACTCCCAGGATGGTCTCATCATCATCATGCTGGACAGCCTCAAGAACTACAGGGAATTACTACCATCTCAGAACACTCAGTTGTAAGTTGAACATTTCTCAGAATAATTCTGTACGTATACCTATTGCTGTTTTTTAAGATCAAGAGGGGTCTTATGTTGTAGGAACATGGAAAATATTAGGATGATAAAGCTTTTAACTTCTAAAATCTTTCGAATTGGGGTTCTGAGAAGAGTTAAAATGTAAATGTTTCTTTTGCATTGCTGATGTGGCCATATCTCCTGACAAGGTTTATTTTGTTTCAAATCAGATTTGTCACACCAAAAGACCAAAGCATTCTTACTATGCTCTTTAATTGATCTCAACCTACCCTCCTGATCCTCCCAGTTTCATCAAGGGGAATATACAGCCCTGCCCACCCAACTCCAATCTGAGCTTCCAGACCCCACCCTTACAACACCAGGGTGCCAGCACCATCTCTCTAGGTCACAAGGTCACCATCCCTATCAAGGACACAGAGCTTCATGCACTCACACTACAGATCTACATCTGCTTCTGTAATCCAGATGGACTGGAAGACTGTCTGGTGAGTATCCCAAGACCCAGCTTCATTTGCCAGAGTTTTCAAAAATAGCCTCCAAATTCTGCTCACTCGAAATAAATCCCATCACAACTAGCATGTTCTAGTCAGCACTGAGTAGCAGGCTATTTCATCTTTGTGCATAGGATATTAGTTCAAGTTATCCAGATGATAATAAGCAGCAAATAAACAAGGCATTATATGAAAATTTGGGACTCTGTCTCAACTGCATCCAAACTAATTATCTCGTATACCTGTAACGTCCTTTTTTTTGTTTGTTTTTGTTTTCCTCAAATTTCAGATTATTATTTTGTTAACTAGGAATTTTGCTATTTCATTTCCAGTTGACTGGCCGTAATGTAACAACATGTAATCATTGTATGATAGCAGTTTACAATTAATTCTTGTGAGATGATTTTTCTCATAACTAGGCTTCACTGCATGCACTCCAAGAGGTTTATGTTATACCATGGTTGACAACTCCAACGTGGACTGAAATAAGTGTAAGTAGCCATATGTAATCACACCACTGTCCACCCATTGGACAAGAGGACATGCGCTTACTACACTTATAGAGGTTTAAACCATGGTTTAATTGTAAACCTCTTTTGTGAATTTTAGCCAAAGTATTGTTAATTACACTCTATTTAACTTTTTTTTTCTTCTTTTTCCACCAGGCTGGGACACAGATTGGTCTTGTAGATGCGTGTCTTCTGAACCCTGCAGCTCCCAGATGGTACACCTTCCTCAACTTCACTCAACCAGCTTACCCCCAGCATGATGTTGACACCAGCAGTGAGGGGACAGCTACCTGCACCAGTACCCTGGAGAGGTCTAGTCAGGTTAGTGTCCACTCAGTAGATCATGTATTCTTCTCTTGCTTCTGTTGACCGATCAGATATTTCAACCCCTAACAAATGACTGCAGAAAATCATTCCCGATTGCTTGAAAAAGGGTGTCCTGTGTAGTTTATTGAGTCTTTCAAATGTTATGAATGATTTTCTTTAGATTCCAAGATAATGAATGCTGACAGGACGATAAATTCTGTTCACTTTCCATACCATGTAACCAAACCTGATTAGATTTGGGGGTCAAAGGTCATAGAGTTAAATATGCATGAAATTAATAGATTTGTTAGTTTTATCATTACATTTTCAACTATTTGTGTACATGACTATGAGGAAACAAATTGATCAGACTTTTTGGGTCATTAGGTCAAAGGTTAAAGAGGTCAATTAACATGTGATTATCATAATAATTCAAGAACAATTTGAGCCATGAAGTTAACTGAATATAGGCAGAGGCGTATAGGAGACACACTCGTATTCATCTTGTTACATCTATGCTTGTTCTTTTGATGAGAGAAAGAAGGATGGTAGCTTTTATCTTATGTGTGTAATGCACAGAGTTAAGGGGCGTTCAGATATGAGGCGACATTGTGGTACCACAAAATCCCCGTAACATTTTGGTGTACAAGTCAATGGGGTATGAGGCGACCAAAAAATGTCATGTCGAGGCAGGACACATTGTTTTTTTTTTTCTGTCTGGCTGCAAAAATAATGCGCACCAGTCAAATTCCTGAAAAGTGACCACAAGATATGGTGTCATGAGATTGTCTGCGCAAGTTCTTTTTTATTTGAGAGTTGACGCGTTAATGCGCGTTCTTCAACATAAGTTGCGCCACAATGTCGCGCCAGATCTGAACACTAACAATTTTGTGGCACCTCATTGTCGCCTCATATCTGAACACCCCTTTAGGACACCTTTGGCTTCAACAGATGATACACCCTAAATTCCAAGAAACCATTCATGATGAAGAGTGCATATATGTTCCAATAACATTACTGTAGTTAATTCCCCTTTAAATGATATATCATTCTTCTCTTCTTTTACCTCTTGTTATTGACAGACTCCTAGTCATATGTCAGACATATTCGACACAGCGCTTCCAATGGAGTCAAGGTAAGGGCAACGTGCGATCTTTGAATGGTTTGACATTGTACAGTCTGTGTATTCTTTGTTCTTGCATTTGAGTCGGTCATATAGCATTGATCCTTTAGTTAGGACTGTACTTTGCACTTTTGAATAATGGTAGTTTTGAATAGACAGTTCAAATAAACTCTGGTATGTGAAACTTGCTTTCAAACAAAGAAAAAATGCCTTATATGGCAAGCTGATGCCTTCAAACTTTATGGTATAATGTGCAAAAAGGATAACAGGATTCAGTGCTAAGAGGCTTTGTCTTTGTCTTTTTATTGAAAATCAAAATGTTGGAGGTACAAGTAATGTTCTATTCTGTTCATTTCTTGTGGCAGTGCATTATTTGGAAGAGAGAGATTTCATTATTGAAAAATGGTAAAGTTCATTTACCACTGAAGAATTAAACAATGTTTTCAATAGGCATGGATAAATAGACATTTGTGAGTAAGGATTTTATATTCAAATATTTGTTGTCTGAATACATGAGCCTCATATTAAGCCACTGTGTACTGGAACCAAAAGGCCCCTGTATTATACCTTTGAAATTTAGAGAATTCAGTAGTCAGTGGGTTAAAATTATGAAATTGTTCATTTTAAGACCTAGATATTAGATACCCATTTGTCCAGGCAGCTGATTGTCTAGAGCCCTGCCGTATTGAAATCTTAAAGTTAATCACACTATTAAAGCTCTTTTTTCTGTTTTTAACTTTTTTCCACAGGTTACGTTCAACATCAGTGGACAGTTCCCTTCTCTCCTACCGCCCCCCACCACCTGTCAGTCAAGTGCCTCCTGTATCAACTAATAACAATGCACCCCACCCTCAGTCATCCAGCTCTCATATACCCTACCACCATGCCCCGCCCCACCCCACCTCCGTCACAGGGTATCTTCCGCCTTCCTCCATCAGGGACTCCCCCTCCGATGCAAGTGGTATGAGGGGAGGTGGTGACCCTACTGAAGACCCCATCTCAAAGATGACCAATGGCTATTTAGACTCTGTAACGTCCGGCGAGGATGGGGAGTTGAAAGATCGTTTCAGTGAGAACTCAGGACCAAGTATTACAAGGTCTAAGACCTTTGGAGGTGGATCTTCAACGGGGATGGCAAGACCAGCAGTGCCAAAGGTAATTTGTAGTATCACCTTTTATAGACATAGCTGATAAGTCAAGTCATTCCTTGCATATTACTGTAGTCATATACTCTGTTGCCAAAGTGACTTTAAAATCCATCTATTCTGTTACATCAACTGATACAACAGTGCCACTCTTTCATCATCTCCCTTCTGCTGCTACTTCTTTCTTAGTCAAGGTTCTCTTTCTCTATGCAAAAATGTTTTCTTTCTTTTTCTTTTTTAATATTTCTGTGGTGTCCTGACTTTCGCTCCACTCGTTATTTGACTCCTTCCGTGCAGTGTTTCCTGTACCGATTTCTATCGTCAAGCGCATTGTATTGCTTTTTGTACTGTATGTTTCATGTACTGATTGTAGTTGTAATATGTTGTCAGAATGAAAATCTTGAATGTCTCCTTTTCTCTTTCTTGTTCCATCAGCTGAATCGCAGCGAGAGTGATGGTGCTATGTTAACGCCTAGGATGGCTCCATTCAAGAGGAATTCTCTCGAACGAAAAAGCTTAAGATTAAAAAAGGTGAGAATATTATGTTTTTTGTTCCTCACCAAGTATGGCACTGTATGTAAAATACGGTACATTTATATGGTTCATTGTTGAAATCTTACACTCTGGCTGTTAGGAAGTACAAGTCCAGCAATCAGTCCCTCGAAAAATAGAATGAGGAAATATCAGATTTATTGTGAAACATGATCTGCTACCCCAGCTTTACTGGTTCTTGTAGATTCAGATATTTATTGAAGTAATCTGAATATTCATTTTGTCTTTTTGTTTTTATTGGAAACTGAGCATGAACAAAAATGAATTTACATATGTACAAGTAATTTGTTTTTCAAACCAATTAAGTTACATCATGGAAAATGTTCTTGTCAAATGACTTTGAGCAACACTATTGCTTCAATCTGGGGAGCATTTCATGAAGAGTCTTGTTGGTGATTTTCACTGACTAATTTGCTCTCAGCCAATCAGATGCGAGGATTTTCAGTAGCTTGTAACATTTGTCGGTGAAAATCACCGACAAAACTCTTTATGAAACGCTCCCCTGTTATATGCAAAGTGAAGGAGGTGAAAGGTTGGCATAAGTACAGGTCATCCTTTAGGGTACAAGCTGATGCTTATCTTCATCATCATAATCATCATCATCATCATCATCATCATCACTATCATTGTCATCGTGAAAAATATGTACATTCACCAAGTCCATGAACATTTGTATTTTCTTACATGTTATAGATGCAAAGCCAAGGAAGTCGGAGGTTGTCTGAGTCGAGGTCATCTACTAAGGCTGCTCGGATGGAGATAGAAGCCCTCAAGACTCAGGAAGCACAGCTCAAAGATGATCTCATGAGATATAGAGAGATCAAGAGACAGATGGAAGAAGTCCAATTGAAAGGTTGGTTTTATTCCGTAAAGCAAATCAGTGCCACAAAAAAACAAGTGCGTACAGCTCATATGTTAGAAAATCACACCATTAAAAACCTTTTGTGAAATCTCTGTGGGTATATGGTTAAAAGTAACATCGAGGAAATAAAAGATCTCATAAGATTCCACACTGCCTGTATCGGATGGGACCAGTATGTCCTATCATTAGCACCTTTCAGGTGTTGTATTCAGTGGTTTAAGTACGTGATTGGAGATGCAAATGTCCCCGAGCATGCCACTTATGTCCTTAAATCATTTTATTCATGTTGCCTCTTTCCACCCAGGTGTTAAAGGACTATCTGTTAAAAAGTAATTCTTTGAATGCTTTTAATGCCTTCAGGCAGCTTGGCTATAGCAAGGGTAACACAAGCTTGTGCCTTGGGCATCACGGTGGGACAGTTATGTGTGCATTGTGAATGTGGCTAAAAATTACTGATGTGACATATTTTATTATCGGTTGTACAGGTAATCAGAAGTCTCACTCCCGCAAGCCTGACAGCGACATTCTCAAGAAACTCCTGGACAGCGCAGAGCAGGAGGCGCTGCGGAAGCAACATCTCAGAGACACGGCAGAACAGAAGATACCAGCTGAGACCATCTCAATACCTCAAGGGGATGTTGTCCTAGGGAATGGGAGCACAATTGTGCAACCAGGGTAAGTGGGGCTTCCATTTTACAAATGCTGGCAATGGTCCGAATTCACAATGGAGGTTTAAACCTTGGGTAAGGTTTAACCCTCCATAAGCGTACTCAAATAAGCATAAATAAGCACATATTGCTCATGCACACACTCAAAGAAAACTTATAGTTGTACCAGATTATGTGTGTAAATGGGCTTTAAAAACCACCCCATGGTTTAAACTTCTCACAGTAGTGAACAAGTGGAATCAAGAGGGGAGGGTATTCAATTGACCCTATCCATACTGTGGATGGCATATCTGGCTCAATAAACAATTGACTATTAGGCGATATGTTTGGACTAACTGAAATGCTATCTTCACTGATACGTTTAGTCCATTGCTAATTATTTTCTACTCAGTATCACAATGATCACCTTCATTCAAATTGAATCGTTGGAAGACAATTTTTGACAATTGTGCTAAAAGTAATGTGGCAGGGATCAGGTGGAAGGAAATGTAAAGTGAATGATGTTTTCGAAGCATTTTCATAAAAACTTTTGAATGTCATCTTTCATCAAGCATTTTAGTATAGTAAATTTGTACATATTTCTGTTTGAATTGCAGAATTGTCTGTAGGAGAAAAATTACTGAGTTTGAAACCAGGATAATATACTTTTTTCTTCCTCTTTCTCTCTTTCTTTCTTTCTTTCTTTCTTTCTCTCTTTGTCCTCCCTAATGCAGGAAGGAGGTCCTGACTTCAGAACTGTGAGGTTGCTGTAGGAGTCGGGTCCTCTAAGGATCTACCACACTCCTATAAAGAAGCTCCTATCTGCTTCCCTTTTTCAACTCTTGAGTCTTGGAAGGTACAAAGAAGCTGGCCCATGTTGGACTAACAACAGATCCTCTGCCAGATAGCCTGCTGTCATATTTGCTGTTGGAGGTCGGGTAATCTGACGGATATTCCAATACAACGAAGCTGCTCTCGGCATCGTCCTACCACCACAACAGGAGCTGAGCTGCAGTCTTGGTGACAGACAGCTCTCTGCACTGATCTTTGGTCACATAGATCAGATAGTCTAATGTCAGAAGTGAAATCCTCTAAGGAATTCTCATTACAAAGATGGTGCTACCGGCACCATACTGACAATGGGCAGAAGATGTGATGCAAAATATACAACACTCAGTGTTTGTGTTGATACCCGGTCAGATACAGTGTAGTGAAATTTTATGGCATTTGTTCTGGTGTATTATGAATGTGTTTTTCAGTCGCATCCAGTCACCATGCTCCGAATGTGTTCTGACACTATCCCAGAACCATGCTTCAAAACCTAGCAAAAAAAGTCTCAAAACTTCCTACTGTCATAGTGTATAATAGCACTGGCTGCATCTTGATACTGTGTAACAGTATTATCATCCTTTCATTTCCTGTTTCAGATTTTTTTTCCTTGTTTAGCTTTCATTTTATTCTTTTTTGCCATTCCATTATGTTCTTTTCCAATTCTAGCAAGTTTCTTTTGCTGATTATGTCAAGTGAGTGGTGCAATTCCATGACCTTGCAAGTACCAGATTCTCTACTGTGGAGAGGCTAGATCTCTGTGACTTCTTGTGTGTGCTTTTGCTCCGAATATTTCTTTTGATCTTTGAAAAAATAAAAATGCTGTAGAATAGCTTCTGTTCAAGTAATTCCCTGCAGATCAGACGATTCCCCTGTCTGGGCAGCAATACATCAACATTCTCATATTATGTACTGTCTTTCTCAATGTTCTTTTGACAAATGTCTATAGTTAATGGAGCTCATGAAAAAGGAGTGGTGGTTTAGAGAGAAACACCCAGCAGACATTGCATTCTGGAGAACTGCAAATGTATTTCAATCAAAGGACTGTGTTAGGAGAGCATATGATGAAACGTCATCATGACAGAATTCTTTGTAACAACGAACAAGGAAAACACCTTCTTGTATTGACACATTGTTATCTCAGTGCTAAAGAAACAAGATATAACAAAGATCTTGGATTGGAAAAATGTACCTGTTACAGTGAGTTTGTTGTAACAGGGTTCTTTCTGAAGGCTTGTTTAGATATGAAGCAGAAAACCCCCAGGTTTGTTTTTGTATGCCAATGAATGGGATATGAGGTGGGGAAAAAACAAAAACAAAACAAAACAAAAACACTGAGGCAAGAGGCTTATTTTTTGCCTCCTAGCGGCAAAAAACTGAACCAATCAAATTCTTAAAAATCGCAAAATAAGATCGTGAGTTTGTCCATGCAATTTTTGGCAAAACTCTCTTTTATTTGAGCGTTGATACTTTAAAGACACTGGGTCATAGGCTTTCATGGAGAGTGGATCATAATTTCCTGACACCAGACTTTGTGAAAAGTACTGGAATTACCTGTAATAGAGCTACATCTCTGGAGCACAGCAAACAAGCTGCCCCACCATAGACATTCTTCGGCCTGCTTTGGGCATTGTCGGGCCAGGGAAAGTGAGATAATGACTTTACCGTATGGGGCAATGGGTGGAATATACACAGAATTTCATAAGGTCTGTTGGTCATAAAACTCAATCCCACTCTGGGTGATGTACAACACCTATTACTGGGTAAGCACCCGAATGGTGTCAAATTCCCCATGAAAGCTCACGACCTAGTGTCTTTAATGTGTGCTCATCCATAAGTAGCGGGGTTTACCACTTCATATGTAAGCACTAAATACCATGGGGGTTTGCCACGGGGGTTTCGCTCTTCATATTTCAGTGAGCTTTTACAAGGTTCCGCAGTATTGGCCTCCTAAACAACACCCATTCATAACAGTATTCAATTGAGAAAAGTGCATTATATCAATTGATGTATTCTTATTGTGTGGAAAAGAAGATGTATACTTGAGCATTCAGCTCTTCGTGGGGTACTTTATAAAGATGTGTCATAGCTGTGCATATTTATTCTGTGTTTGTGACATGCATAATGAATGATCTCTTGTTGTATAGTGTATTGCAGCTCAATACATTTTAGTATGTGGAGTGAAGCTGGAATGATAATGTTACCACTGTTTACAGGACTATTGCTGAAATACAACATTGCAGTTTGTGTCTTGTCAACCTCAGAAAGTACTGTCTGAGCAGATATCCATTCATACCGAGTATTAAAAGTTAAACCTGTTCTGATTTAAATCTGCTGATTTTAGTATTATGTTCAGCCCTTTATTCTGTATAGTTTACCTTAATTCTGTTGTACAGGGAACAGGCAAATTGAATTCAGTCATGAAATGAAAATGAGAAATTGCTTGTGATGAAATGATTTTGTGAAGAAATGATTTGGTTTTTTTTCGTTGAGAAATAACAGTCATTTCCTGAGCTGATAAGATACAGTTTGTGTTCCGTGAATCCATGGGTAAACTCTACACATTAATAGACAGGGATGAAACCTGGTGTACAACTTGCATGTAGTACACTGTAGGCATACTGTCCAAGTAGATTTAACTAGAGCTAAATTTTCTAACAAGAATATTCTTTCTTTCACTGTCTAGATCATGTCTTTTCCATCTACATGATATGAAACCAAACAGACCGAGGGTTTTGATGCACCCTTGTAATTACATTTTAAAGGGTAAGTCCACCCTAGAAATGTCACTATTTCAATACGAGGAGAAAAATTTGAACAGCATTTAAAAAAAGAAGTGAGCAAAATAAGTCAAAGAATAAGAAAATTACACTCATTTACATTTTCTAGTAAACTACTCTCAGCTCTGCAAATTGGCAACACTGATGGCATCATGTGTGAGCAGGTCTCCATTTACTTTGTATGTGAAATTTAACTTTTTCTCAATTTTCTTGGAAGTTACACATTTTCTAACCCCCATAGTCAATGTATGTTCAGAAGAATTGCTTTTTACATAACATACTTTGACTATGGGGTGAGAAAATGTGTAACTTCCAAGAAAATTGAGGAAATGTGAAATTTCATGTACAAAGTGAATGGAGACCTGCTCACACATGATGTCATCAGTGTTGCCAATTTGCAGAGCCAAGAATAATTTACTAGAAAATGTAAATGAGTGTAATTTTCTTATTCTTTGACCAATTTTGCTCATTTCTTTTTTTAAATGCTGTTCAAATTTTTCTCCTTGTATTGAAATAGTGACATTTCTAGGGTGGACTTTCCCTTTAAATGATCAGGAAACAATTTTGAAGATGTTTTCTATCTTCAGAGATGCTTCACCAGGGTACTGTATCCTATGACCATTGCTGCTGATATTATTGTTATCTTTCAGTGAGGTAGCTGCCGTGTCATATAATGTCTGCTGCACTTGAATTATTATAGGCAAACTAAATAATAAATGGTGTAAGGTTGAGAAGTTCCTGAAATTAGGTCAGTAGCTCTGCATGTCACCATGCTCAAAATTGTCCATATGAGAGTATGTCAATGCAATACGATATAAGCTAGTGTCTCTAATTTTTAGACATACCTGGTTTAAAGAGACAACGTTTTAATCTGCAAGGTTCTAAGTCGTTACCGTATCATACTACTGCAGTGTTATATGGGTTCCATTTTCAAAGGAGATCTGAAAATTGTCTTTGTCCAAACTTTCCTTGTCATAGAGTAATTAATTTGTATTGTACATGTAGATGACGATTGTACACATGTTTGTCTGTGTGGAGGTGTTACATGAATGGTCAGACAAAACAAAAAATCCTGTACTTGGCTTTCAAAATCATTTATCTTTTTATACAATTTATGTGTATATACTGTTGAATAACAAGAGACTTTTAGTGTCTTGTCTTGTACAGATATTTATATATCATTCAAATTTTCATATGTATTTTTATATCATGGTTTGTCATTTTTAAGTGTCAATATGTACTGTTCTGTATCATTATTCACTTGTACAGAAGTTTCAACTTTGATTATGTACTTGTTATCTCTCTTTCATAAAGAGAAAATGGTCAAAACTGAAAAGTGTTTGTAATAGAGGATATGTGATTTGTTTTTTCATGTTAATTCCAGTTTTATCCATTAAGAAAATTTAATTTTCACTTTAAGCGAACACCTAAAATTTGTGTAGGCCACCAGTCCAAATGTTTTTGAAAAGTTTTCTTTAACTGCTATAACTAGCAAGAAAATAAGGTTGTCTTCTTGTAGTCTAATAACTAAGAGAATAGATTTTGATGATGGATCCCTTTTTTTATATGAGAGAGAGAGAGAGAGAGAGAGAAGGAGAAATGAATTGAGAAAAAAAGAAAAGTAAGGGAGTGAGTTTGGGGATGTGATGATAAAAAGTTCAGTGATAAAAGGGTTGGAAGGGCATGTCATATTGTCTGTTCAGAACCAGATAGGCATCGACTCTGTAAAAGATTGCAAGTTACTGCCCTTCTGACTCTTAACTGGCAATTTATTTCATATCAATGTTAATATGTTGGCTTACATTGGCTGGACCAAACAATGCAATTTTTTTGTTGTTCAACATTTTCTTGATTTGTTTGAGCTCTGTCTTAGCAAAGTTTTCTACAAATGGCATACTTAAGTATTGTACAGAATTGAATATTTCTAATGCTGTTTCTAACAGTTGTAAAAAGAATAAAAATGCTGAATAACTCTTCAAATAAAAATACAAAAACACACCTTATATGGATTTAGGAAATTTATTCAGTCTCTGCTGTCTTATGAAAGATGCTTCATGAGAGACGTGAGCATGTTGCGTGAAGGATTCGAATTAAGGGCAAACTGGTCAAGGGGGGGGGGGTATTGAGTTATGCCCACAGGCCCCTGGATATTTTGGCATGAAGGACCGGTCATAAGTGGTCCGAGGACTGGTTTCATAGATTAGAAAGGCTATCCCATAGAAATTCTCCTACCGAATTTCAGTCCCAATCCGCCCCAGATTAGAAACCCTTTCTCATTAAACAGTAGAATAACTCCCATCACTGAATGCATAGAACAAACTTATTATTATGAAAATCATAAATCATACCCATGATTTAAACATTCAAATGGGATGATACTGCATATAAGCCTATGCACATTTCTTTTGGATGGGAAGAACTTCATATCTCGAAATGCTGCTTACAATTTTCATTTTGGAGAGGCCTTTGAAATGAGCGGACAGCACTAAACATGATAAGTGATATACAGCTAGAACCATCATACTAAGATACAAATATAACAATATATGTTCATTAATATCTCTCAACTCGTGCAAATCAATAAAATTACATACATGTATTCATTTCTGAAATAAAGTTTTTCAAACAACATTAGTGAGGTAATAGATGGCGCTATATTCATTCTTTGATATACATAGGGCTACTATGACGCATACTTATCTACCACATCTAAGATTTGAGTTAATGAAATAAGATAGCCCTCTTATGACTTGAATTAAGATAAAACATCATATTAAAAAAAAAAAGATTTTTTAACGTCAGTTTAGGTTTTCAATTCAATAATACAATCCAACAGTATACTTGGTAGCTACGCTAATGCTATATGAGACCTCACCGGGTGGAGCTGGGAATGGCTATTGTTAATGCAAATGTGATTCAATCTGTTTGAAGTTTTCTAATAAATCTTATATTTCCTCTTTTCTTTAAAACAAAAACATAGTTTATTTAAGTATATTTGTATTTAAGAGAACTGGGCTGGGCTAGCGCCATGAGCGTCCTTGATCCTTGGACGGTGTGTGGGTTCGATAAATTCACACTTTTTATGATTATTACATACCCTGATCTTGCCAATAAACCATCTTCAAATCAGATTACTGTAAATATAAACTTGATAACCTGCATTCTTCTCTCATTGTTTAATTAATAAGTAGTCGATTGCTCGGATCCGATATAATATATCTACGGCGGACTCGGGGGGGGGGGGTCCCTCCTTATTTTTCCATAGCGCGCAGGCGGAGCAAGGCTACTTGAAGGTTATTGCCTCGTCCAGGCGCTATCTCACATAGAACGGCGACCTCACACATCTCACACATGACATCAGCACAGTGGCACCGCTACCTTACCAATAAACGTGTTCCAGTCGGCCCCCTGGCTCTGCGCCCCCCCCCCCAACATTTTCAAATCCTAGATCCACCTGTAGGTCAAGGGCCGACGTTAGGATCGCGGCAGTGACTGGTACGGTCTCTTGCATGTCATAAAATTGCATGTCGTTTGAAAAATGGTTGCAAAATGAACAGCGTTGGTTTAAGCAATGATTTTGATAACTTGCGTATGAGTTATTTTCCTTCATAGACTCAGTTAGCGTGGTTACTGACTTCATCGAATTGACAGATTTGCTGATATTGTCATCCAAATGAACCATATACAAATCCACAGCGAGGGAGCAATATTTGGCAAGTTCGAATCTACTTCTACGGCAGTATATTACATATACATTTAATGTGCATGGATCACAGGAGTATGGAATTAGGCCCTTGTCGGGGGAGGAGGGGGGGGGGGGCTGCCAGCTACCAACTTACGGGCCAAGATGCTCCACGTGAAAGTGATGTCGAAAAAAAAAAAGGCAGTGATGGATTTAGAGGAAGTGGGCACAACCGGCCCGTGTCCCCCCCCCCTCCCTCCTCCTCCTTGAAACCGAAGATGCATGTATTAATTACACAACTCTAACTTGGAGTATCCCCCTTACCCTTTTAAGAAAATTTTTTTGTTTTTTCCCCCTTCTTTATTTATTAGCATGGCAGTTGTAAATATTGCTTCAGATAACTGGCGTATGCACACTTCTTGTAAAGCAGCCTTTATGACATCACGAAGCCGATCCTAATTACCCTAGTGGCGTGCCGAGATCAGTGCAGCGATCAAACCAATCGTCAGAGAAAACAGGTTGACTTGCATGACTCCCGCTGCAAAAGAAGAAAATTCGAATGCATCTCAGTAATGACGTATTGAAGAGCGCCAGGACTTTAGAATAATCAATCTAAGGGTTTTTTTTTTTTTTTTTTTTTTTTTTTTTTTAATTATATGTTTTATTGATTTCAATGAAAACAGACAAACAAATTAGGCGACAATTACATAAGATAAACAAATAAAAAAAACAGCAAAATAACATCATAGGAATAAATTTAGCAATAAAAAGCAGTAAAATCTCCTTCAAATAGGCTAATATTACGTGTAATTGGTAAATTTCCAAATCAATAACAACCGACGGTGCTAACAGAAGTATTACATCAATTAATATATTATGTATAACTCTATAAATCAAACTTCCATTTCTTATAATCAATCTAAGGTTATTTATTTAGTAGCGTTTTCCATCACCAATTCAATACACGAATATCGTAATGACGTATTACGCGATCCGAACATGATTTTTAGGGATGTACAATGGAGTATTGAAATGGCCCCAGAATTCATTTCTCGTAAGTCTTTGCAAAAAACTGTTCTTGGAAAAATTCACATGCTCAATAGCACATTTTCTTTTAACATTCATAAATGATACGTTGAATGACATTTACAAAGGGTACTTGTCAGCCGGGTGGAAAATGCGAACATCTTCCAGCAACTTAGCAATCTTATAACCCCCATTTTTTGTCTTTGTCGACAATTCTGTAAAATCTGCAAATCTTTCATCCCCCACCCCCAAATTTTTCAGCTAATTTTCTGAAACTTCATTTGTTACATCCTTCCATTTAATGTAGAATTATTTTGCTTTTCAGAATTAATCATATGCCGCTATAAATTTTTCAAATTTATTTTCAACTTTCCTAAATATTCTATTCGAATGATTCAACTAACGGAGAATATTTCTAAAATGTTTTTAGAAAATGCACATTTTAACTACGCCCCTACCTCTCATGACTATATCTTTTACATGAGAAAGAATGAGGACAACAGCAAGTCTTTCCTAGTGGCGAATGGGGGGGGGGGGCACTTCAGGCCTCCTCCCCTTTTGAAATCATAAAGTACATTGTGCCTCTCCCATTTTAGACCTGATTACTACTTAGGGGGGGGGGGGGGGGCTTTTTGGATCCACTCCTGCCCTGTGTGCTTACCTCCTCCGGTACAATCTTCTTCAATGATTGATGATGTCATATTGATGTAGAAGGTCGAATGACCAAGGGCCACGGAACCGCTGCAACATTCAATTTTTTTAAAAAAAGAAAAGAAATATGATTCGGTCAACCTCTATCTAGCATGTCTAATACTGCAAAAACTAAGCGAATTTTTTAGTTTGATGTATCATAATATATCTTTCCCTCTGCTGGATTTTTAGGTCATGCCATGGACAGAAATTTGTCTTTATAAGTGAAGAGGATTTTTATATGAAGATTTTTTTTTTTTTAATGAAAAAAAATCCTCAGCTTTCTACGGTGCTCTTTTCAAACATCCTGCCCCCCAATTCCATGAAACGTCAAAAGCAAGGTTTACAAAATCGTGGTGGCGGGGGATGGCGAGGGGGGGGGGGATGCATTCCAATCCCCCGAATTTCGGTTCATGGATCATGCCTTTTGTTGACTGTTGATTGGATCAGAATTATTTTGTTTAAAGCTAAAATAAGTCGCTTAAACCTTACCAGCTATTAAACGCCTAAGAACACTAAGTATGCTACATATTCAAACGATTCATTCAATTGAGAAAATCTTTCTATAGTTGTCTTTTTCACCAATTTCAAGAGAAACAAATAAATAAATAAATAGATAAAATACGGATCTGGCAGTATAGTAAAAGGAAATCGGTACTATCTATTTCTGTTTAAATTACATAATTAAGATATATCTTTATAGTTGTCAGTTGCGGGTTTTTTGCTTGTTTTGTTTGTTTGTTTGTTTGTTTGTTTGTTTGTGTTTGTTTTTGTTGTTTTCGTAGCACCAGGTAGGATTCATTCCTTCAATGCACTTGAATGCTAAAACCGGGGTAATGTGGAGGAGCTGCGGAAGCAGGGGGGGGGGGACAATTTCGGATAAAAATGAGAAACAAGAAAAAAGAACAAAACAAAACCAAAAAAAAAACAAATATAGATTGTAAGACTTAATACTTAAATTGCTCATAGGCTTGCAAAACCATAAAAACCAAAGGGCTTCAGGAGGCTCCGTCCCCTGGATCCCGCCTGTTTGGGTGTCGGCCCCCACTCGAAAAACGTTCCGCAGCGCTGCCCCTGATGTGATTACGGGGCCGTCTGGAAGAACGCTACATAAATCACCATGATACATCAATTAGTTGTCTGTTGTTTTATTTATTTACTTGTTTGTTTGTTTGTTTGTTTATCTGATTAGAGTTTTGTTTGTTTGTTCGTGTGCATGCTTTGGTTTTGCTTGAAAAAAGTTAGTGGTAAGATATGTGAATAAAAAATAGGCATAACTTATGATTCAGTCATAATGGTGAATTATTACAGCCACAGGCCATTGATTTCTCACTAAATGCAGAGTTATCATTTCCCAACTTTTGGGGAAAAAAGACTAACCCCTTTAGAAATCAAAGAAGTCTATGGAAATCATCGTCCATTAGCAGACATTTTCCTCTATTCACGATGCTCTCTATTCGTGACGATGACTACAAAGAGTAGCAAAGAAAACTGACCTCATATAGCCTTGACCATGGAATGGTTTCTGTAACAGAGTCCAGTTTTAAAAATCGTTTAGAAAATACACCAAAAAAAGAAAAAGAATCATAAGACATCACTGATCAGCTAGATCGTTGCTTTCATTTATTAACAGGCTTAATATAATGCAAGAGACTGGCCATAGCAAAAAAAACCAAACAAACAAACAAAAAAAAACCAGAGCAACTCATTAATAACTCGTGAGTTTAAAATTAGGTCTTTGAGCGGAAATCTGTCTTGAAATGTTGGAAAGGGGGTACAACCGACATTTTCAGAGAAGCGAAAAACCAAAACGCAACAAAAAACAAACAAACAAACAAACAAACAAAACATAACAAAAAAAGAAAACGATACAAAAGAAAAAAGGGAACAAAATAAAACAAATAAAACAAACATAAGGTATGAAGCTTTTTGGCGGGGTGTCTTGTTTACTCGGAAAAAAATGAATTCGATGACAATAAGATAATCCTAAGCCTTCCAGGCACCCTTTGTAGCCATTTTTCATTCCTAATTCCACAGGTTATCGTGGATGACGTTCCTTTATTTAAAGATTAATTTAACTTAGATTAGAAAAACAGGACGTATCAGTGCTTTAAAAATCGATTAACACTTCGTGAAAAAATGGAAAGCCTTCAAAAATTGATAACAGGCCTACCCTCCATAAGTTTTGAAGCATATATATAGCTAAATGCGTATGCATTTGTGAGTTAAAAACCTTTTAGTATTTCGTGATTTTTCGTTTGTAACTATTAAGTGTGGTCGACCATTTGTGTATATTTTGAAAGGGAGAACTTGTCCCTTTTCTGTTCTGAGAGCAGTAGATATCCTGACCTGGTCATGTCTGAAACAATGGAGAAGACAAAAGACCAAAAGAAACAAATCGCCATATATTGGAGGGATGAGGGTATATCAGTGAACGAAATAATGATACTCCTTCTTATTTCTCCCCAACCTGTTTACCGAGTTTGTATACACTTTTCGCCAGGAAATAATGCCAAAAACGTATCCAGAAAAGAGCGAAGGAAACTAATCACAACCAGAGAAGATGGATTTCTATGGGCCGCTGCCGAGACGTTGCCAAGGAGGATGGGCGCTAGTATATGATCATTATCCAGCAAAATACAATAAACGTATTAAGAATTCCCTCATGGCAGTGTGGTGATATTGAAATTTACTTCCATAAGTGAATTATTCACACACTTGTTATATTTTGCTGGATAATGATTGTGGCGCGCATCCTCCTTGGCAACGTCTTAGCAACGTCAGGATATCAGTATATCTACATCTCTCAGTAGATATATCCAAGATATACTGCTCTCAGAACAGAAAAGGGACAAGTTCTCCCGTTCAAAATATACACAAATGGTCGGAACACAAACGAAAAATCACAAAATATAGAAAGGCTTTTAACTCACAAATGCATAGGCAAATTAGCTATGTTGCAATTTTTATGGCACGGGAGGGTATGTCATATTCATTCATTTTGTAATGTCGGACAAGTCTTTCGGTTTTAATGTATTTTTCATGATTGAACTCCATGTTCATCTTGCATGCATTCATGCTTCGGAAAATGTGAATAGCAAGAGCCATTTCTTACTCACATAAATATAATGTCACCAGCGCATTCCGCAGGAGCCGTCCAGAGGAAAGACAATGCCTCCTTATCATCCTTGCTGGTATGTGTCACCGAATCATCCATAGTCCCGGAGCACTGGCGTACCTGGGTGAGGGCAGGTAGGTCGGAGAAGGTACCTAGAGGGTTACTGCCCCCTAGAGCCCGAGCCTGAAGAAAGAAGCCCTTGAATGTCTCTCCATTCCTGCCAGAGATGGTTACTGTGAAATAAGACGAGGTGAAGTTATTAGTTTCTAAACTTGTCTGCTGCACATAAAGCCCCCACAATATATAGGCGTCAATCGGGGGGGGGGGGGGGGGAACAAGGGGACACCCTTCCCCAAATAAATAAATATAATAAGCTGAAGACATTTCTTTTTTTTTTGTCAGAAAATTTGTGGTGTATGTCCCACCTCCCCCCTCCCGATTTTATGTCACCCCAAAATGTCAAACTGAGGACCTTTTTTCCATTGCAGAGTGTCATCCAAAATATAAAACAGATTGACGGCACTGCTCACCACACATCATACGATCCGGCTGTGACCTATGGCTGTGACCTAAATTAGAAGAATTCGTTCGTTCGTTCGTTTATTTCAATTGTCATTTGAAAAAATACAAAGCATAACATAAAATAAAGACATCAGATTCTTATTCATAAAAAAATAAAATAACAATGGATAAGAAGCAAATAAATCATCCATTTGATATGAAGATAAACTGTGGTGAAAGTGAGAAAAGGGGAAACTTTTAAGAAGCTATAAAGGCCATGTCATATAAGTCCTCTTCAAAACAAGCTCTTGTATAAAAATGAGTCGCTTTAATATATCATAATTCACAATTAAATTTTACATAACAAAATAATGTGTAAGGACAAAAAGAAAGACATTTAAAAAAACAGCTACAAATCTGTCAGAGATACAATTATAATTAGATTGCATACAGTCTCAGTCCTCTTCAAATCAAGTTCTTGTAAGTGGGTCAGTTTTGTATATCACTTTTTATTTATAATTCACAATATCATTAAAGTTTACGTAACATGGCAAATTTGGAAGGGCGAAAAGAAAGCATAACATTTTTAAGACAAAATGAAACAAAACAAAATCTGTCAGAGAGGCACTATAGTTAGAGTGTATACAAATAAGCAATGTACTGATGTAGTTACATTTCTGAATATCTGGATTAGAAATACTTTTTAGTGAACTTGAAATAATCGTTTACTGTGGCAATTTGGATTTCACTGTCAAAAAATGCTGCAAAGAAAGAAAGAAAGAAAGAAAGAAAGAAGAAGAAGAAGAAGAAGAAGAAGAAGAAGAATTTACAGTAAATTATTGGGAGCAGAGTCGCCAGTAATTTACTATTACTGCCGTAAACAATATAGTAAAATATTGTATAATTTACAGTTGAATACTCCATTTTACTGTTGTTAACAGTTTTACCGTAGAATGAACAGAACAATATTGTAACAAAAATGCAGTAAATTTCTGGCAACTCTAAATTCTACAGTAATTTTTTACAGTGTACTTGAATGACATTCCATTAATGGGAAGATTAAAACACAATGACTATATAACTTCAAGCCATGTAAAACTTGTCAACAATGAAAACAGTTTTTACTCCTAGTGTTATACTTATTGCCAATATTACGGGAGAATGAAATCCTGGGGGAAAGTCTATTTTAATGAAAAGTAAGAATAGAGAAAACAATGTAAAACAGGCAAAAAAAAAAACATAGGAAGAGCAGGAGCAGACAAGAAACAATGAAGAAGAAACGTCGGAGCTTCGAAGCGCGGAGGAAAACTCCCCCTCCCTACACCCTTCCCACTAGGGAGCGCGCTTCGCTCGCTCGGTGTGTAATTCGTAAGCTTCACGAGCTCACTACCGCCCCCTAAAATGAAATCCTAGCTACTGTTTCTTCTTCTTCTTTTTCTTCATCTTCTTTTTCTTTTTCTTCTTCTTCTTCTTCTTCTTCTTCTTCTTCTTCTTCTTCTTCTTCTTCTTCTTCTTCTTCTTCTTCTTCTTCTTCTTCTTCTTCTTCTTCTTCTTCTTCTTCTTCTTCTTCTTCTTCTTCTTCTTCTTCTTCCTCTTCCTCTTCTTCTTCTTCTTCTTCTTCTTCTTCTTCTTCTTCTTCTTCTTCTTCTTCTTCTTCTTCTTCTTTTTCTTCTTCTTCCTAACTTTCTTCTTACACCTTTTCTTCTCAATTTCATCTTCCCTTCTGTATATTAAAAGAATTCCCTCAGTAAAATGACAAGAACGACTTTCCCGCTATACACATTACAAAATAAGCATATATATTTCA